>CM046880.1:198331124-199026124 GCA_025667525.1 Glebionis coronaria
AACAACCCCTCATAAACATCAAACAACTCCAAATGAACAATAATCAATCATCAAATCATAGATTCACCAACTATCATGCAATAATCACCAAAATCAGAAAAATAAGAGAGAAAATGAAAAGGGAAGAAGGTGCAAACCTCCAAGACCTACATCCAGGCCCTGGATTGTTTGAGCTTAGGTACTAGCAGAACAAGTACCAGCTTCCAATGCTGCTAAGAAGAACAAACCAACAAGTGAGATCGAAATAAACAAGACTTTCTGATTTTTGAAGCACAAGCTTTATCACTTAAAACCTTGTCTCAAAAACCTTCAAACAAGATTATGTAACTCAGAATCAGGCTATTCCAACACCAACTTTTAACAAATATCAAAGAGATTTCAAAATTCAGAAAATCAACTTTTATTAATTTAAAAAGGAATTACAAAGATTAATAGCCTAAAACTAGAACAAAAGCTCTCTCACAGGTTAAGGAGTCTATTTATAGGCAAATGCCAATGCTAGCACTATTCACAAACCCTAGAAGTGAAATTCCTATTCTATCCTTGAGCCTTCTAGACGTTTTCTTGGTGTGAGCTGTCCAAAGTGACCTTGGATGTTCATTTTAGTTTTGGAATGAAGCAAGGACTCTCAGCTGTTGATTTTGCCACGTTGGATGACTTGGAGGGCAAGTAGTCATGTGATTGGTTAAACGGGAATTGGGGGTGGGGTCCATAGTGAGTGGGATTAAGGGTTTTAAGGTTGGGATGTGTTTCTGCACATGTGAATCAAGTGTGTGCAAAGGTAATTGAAAATTGCCCCATGTTTAAGTGGAGTAAATTCTGGGTGGTGAAAAAGGTAAACAGTGGTGTATTTGATCCGAAATTAGGGGAGAAAAGGTGTTTGGCGCATTTTTGGGTTTGAAAGTTTGAAATTGGCAACTTGGGTCCTTGTTCTTTGGTGAAATAGGTATAACACATTTTTCAGCCATGAAACTTCATTCCCTTTGTAAATAACTTTCAGACTTTGACAGTTTTGGCACAAGACTTTTCAAAAAGGTTTAAAAGGATTTTTTTTGCCATTTTGAGATAATTCAAGGGCTGATCTTGGACATTGTTGATCTTCAAAGGTCTTCAATATAACTTTGACTTCATGAGGGACCATATTTGGCAATTTAGAATTGTGAGGGACTAAACTTGACATTTCTTCAAAGTTGAAGGACCATTTATGTAATTTTGACAAACTTAAGGGACCAAACTTGTAATTATCAATATACAAGGGTTTTAAGTGTCATTTCTTCATTCAATGAGGATCAATCTTGCATGTCTTCAAGTCTTCAAGGGTATTTGTTCGATAAATCATGATCTAGGGCCCGGTTCTTTGCACGACTTCGTTTCTCGTGTCCGTTTTCCCTTGTTTCTTGTGATCTTTTATCTTTTTCACGATATCCATACCTAAAATACACAAGTAAACAAACACAAGCATATATATATGGTATTTTATGACATTTTTATGCATTTAAAGCCCGAAAAGAACGATGAGATCATATATAAATGCCATCTCATCAAATATCTTGATATTTGAAGGGTTGGTTTTGGCATGTCTTCATTCTTCAAGGTCTTCACTTATATTCTTGTCTTCATGGAGGACTAAAAGAGACAAATCTTCAATTTTGAGGGACTAATCTTGCCAATTCTTCAATGTTTAGGGTCCTTTTTGTAAATTTGACAAACTTTAGGGACCAAACTTGTAATTATGAATATACAAGGGTTTAAAGTGTCAATTATTCAATAATGAAGGACCCTTCTTGTACAATCATCAAATATTCAAGGACTTTTCTTGGAAATCAACTCTAGGGGCCGGTTCATTGTGCGGCTTCTTTTCCCGTGTTCGCTTTTGCTTGTCTCTTGTGATCTTTTGTCATTTTCTTGATATCCGTACCTAATATACACATTGAGAAAACACAAGCATATATATGGCACTTTTTATGATATTTTAATCATTTTAAGCCCGTTTTAACGATGAGACTATGTATAAAAGCAGTCTCATCACTCCCCCATACTAAACCATTTCTGTGCCCTCACGCAATGGTAGGATAAAGTATCTTAGCACCTCCAAAATTAATTTTTTAGGGACTTTTACTGAAACTTAAACTTACTACACTACTACTACTTGCTACTACTTGTGTTTTAGACATAATGTATGATTTTCATCGAAAAAATGGGATGTTTAGGTTCATACAAGAAGAACACGTGAATGCTTCGTTAGAAATAATTTCGTCGTCCTCGTTTTTCACCCAATTCCATGCCAAGCGTTTAATGAGATCATTGTCATTATAAGTTAGTAATGCTAACACTACTCATATGTCATAATCACGTACTTAGAGTCCCTTAATCCTATTTGGTATCTCTTATATTTTATTTTTGTCTTGAAATGTTCACGAGGATACATTTTTGACTTTTGCGATGCTAGAGATTAAGGTCCAAAAATAGAGTCATAACGGTGTAACCAAGACCATCGAATTAATAACCCCCCCTAATAGACAACGATGTCAAAAAATTAAGTCAACAAGAAGGATCGATAAACACGGTTTTATAATGGTTTTGAACATGATACTTATTACCAAGACTTTTATACGCCCCCTAACGGATGGGCCTTATTATCATAGGTTTACCTCCATCTTTTATTCAACTCCGCCATGGAGCTTTTATTATGACTTCGGTCTTGCCTTGCCTTTTATTCAACCTCACCATGAGGTGTTTATTATGGCCAAAGACGTATATCCTCACGCTAAAGCGAATTTTGGATCTCTAAAGCTTCAAAGATTAAGGCTTAATCACTTTCAATTTTTCATAGATTTTTCGGTCTTGTGAGCTTCGAAATTTTGCTTGATTTAAGTGAGCACTTGAAATCTTATTATTGGGTGAAGCTTTCGATTATTCGGGTTGAAAATACTTCAAAACCGTGACGCTGGCGATACCTTAAGCTACTAGAAAAAATGAGAAACCAACAATCAAGACTAAACCGCTAAGCCAATACTTATTAGAAAAATATATATACAAGCGAACGGAGAATAAGCAAACAACTAGAACACATGAGTTTTTGAAAGATTACGAGTACTCTACGTTTAGCATAGTAACTTATAATTAACTCTATCATTTCTCGTCCCCATTTAAGAGACTTAGCCTAATATAAGTTAAGGAATCGAAGCTAAGTGCTCAACACACACGGTCGAGTAAAAAATTACTCTTATTTTCGCCATCGGAAAATCTACATTCGTGTCTTCAAACACTTATAAAACATGAGAAAATTTTAAATTTTGGCCATTTTTAGCCTTATTTTGTAACAAAACGATAAACAAAAAGATAAACTTTTGGAAAGTGTGAAGGTTTGGCAAGGAAAGTATCTATTCACCACCCCATACTAGAGTTAAACATTATCCTCAATGTTTCGAGTCTAAGGGTAAGATACCCCCATACTAGAGACGAAGTCGAATGCCTAATCTAGCATGGAAAGGGTGGAACCATTAAATCAATAGCCGTTTATGAAGTGTGCTATAAACCTAAGGTTAGAACATTCAAGGATATATCAATTCAAATCTTCAAAGAAAACGATCGAATGCTCACGTAAAAATAACACGAGAGTCTCCAATCGTGAAGATAATGATCATCTAAAAACCACAAGTCAAAAACAACCACGTAACAAAGGTTGGAAGGGCACAAATCCCCTCACGTAAGCTACATTAGAAAGCGATAATATGTAAAAGGATAAGCATGGGACTCCCCCACGAGGCACCTCGTTTTTGATTACCTAGTCATGAGCTCGACTCGATCCCCTCAATACTATTTATCATTGGGGAAGGTGACTTGGTCGAGGTCGTCCAAAGAAGGGACTTCCCTACCAAAGTAGTGCTTAACCCTATGACCATTCACCTTAAAGTTAGGACCATCATTTTGAGCTAGCTCGATGGTTCCATAAGGAAACACTTGGGTAATGGTGAATGGACCCGACCAACGGGATTTCAACTTGCCGGAAAAGATTTTCAATCTTGAGTTAAAAAGCAACACTTGATCTCCAATGTTAAAAACCCGGTTTTTAATTTTAGAATCATGAAAAGTTTTGGTGTTCTCTTTATAAATCAATGAATTTTCATAAGCAATGTCCCTCAATTCATCCAATTCATTTAGTTGCATTTTTCGGTGTTTTCCCGCGATCTCAGTGTCATCATTACAATGCCTTAGGGCCCAATAAGCTTTGTGTTCGAGTTCAATGGGCAAGTGGCAATTCTTCCCATACACAAGCTTGTAAGGAGTGCACCCAATGGGCGTCTTATAAGTGGTACGAAAGGCCCATAATGCATCGTCTAACTTATCCGACCACGATTGTCGGTTTGCTCCTACCGATCTCTCCAAGATCCTCTTCAAAGCTCGATTTGAAACATCGACTTGCCCACTCATTTGCGGGTGATAAGCTGTAGAAAGCCGATGTCTAACGCCATATTTCTTTAGAACCCTTTCGAATTGGTCATTAAAAAAATGGGTTCCACGATCGCTTATGATAGCACAAGGGGTTTCAAATCGAGAGAACAATTTCTTCAAAAACTTGACTACCACACGAGCATCGTTCGTGGGCAAAGCCTTAGCTTCCACCCACTTGGATAGGTAGTCAACGGCGACAAGGATGTACTTATTACCACGAGATGATGGGGACGGCCCCATAAAATCAATTCCCCAAAAGTCAAAGATCTCACACACTTGAATAATGTTTTGTGGCATTTCATTGTTTTGTGAGGCCTTTCCTTGACGTTGGCATGAGTCACATGACTTGACAAGTGCATGTGCATCTCGGTAAATAGTAGGCCAAAAGAAACCAGCATCAAAGACCTTCTTTTCTGTGAGATTAGCACCATGGTGACCACCCGTTGGTCCCTCGTGGAAAGCTCTAAGGATATTAGATGCTTCGATGCCAAACACACAACGTCGAATAATTTGATCCGCACAAGTCCAAAATAGATAAGGGTCGTTCCAAATGTAGAACTTGACGTCACGAAAGAATTTCCGTTTTTGTTGAGTCGTCATACCCTTAATGATGAAGTTGCCCGCATGGTAATTTGCAATGTCCGCAAACCATGGGGTGGATGAATCTTTCTTAAAATTCACTACAGCAAGTGTCTCGAGAGGAAATGTTTCAGTGATTTCCTTGTTCTCGTACACACTTTGGGGAGGATCTTCCAAGCGAGAAAGATGATCGGCTGCTAGATTCTCGGCTCCTTTTTTGTCAAGGATTGTGACATCAAATTCTTGTGAGAGGAGAATCCAACGAAGAAATCTCGGCTTTGCATCTTGTTTAGCCAAGAGGTACTTGATTACTGAATGATCCGTATACACTATGCATTTAGTCAAGACGAGATAAGGTCGGAATTTCTCAAATGCATACACCACGGCAAGGAATTCCTTTTCCGTTGTGGTATACTTAAGTTGAGCCTCGGTCATCTTCTTGCTATCATAGTGGATAGGAAAGAAGTGTTTTTCATGACGTTGCCCCAAAAAGGCCCCAATAGCGTAATCACTTGCATCACACATAAGTTCGACGGGGAGGTTCCAATTGGGAGCAACAAGAATGGGAGCTTCGGTAAGTTTCCTCTTAAGGATTTCAAAGGCTCGTACACAATCTTCGTTAAAGACAAAAGGAGCATCTTTTTCGAGGACATGTGTAATGGGTCGAGATATCTTTGAAAAATCCTTGATGAATCGATGATAAAAGCCCGCGTATCCTAGGAAACTCCTAACTCCCTTAACGGTTTTGGGATGAGATAATTTGGCGATGACGCCTATCTTAGCTTTGTCTACCTCAATCCCCGCTTTCGATACCTTGTGCCCTAAGACGATTCCTTCTTTAACCATAAAATAACATTTTTCCCAATTAAGCACAAGGTTGGTTTCCTCACAACGTTTCAACATGTGTTTCAAATTTCCTAACCACGATGTGAACGAACTACCAAACACGGAAAAGTCATCCATAAAGACTTCCATCGTCTTCACGATCATGTCATGAAAAATAGCCATCATACACCGTTGAAAGGTTCCCGGTGCATTGCAAAGTCCGAATGGCATTCTACGATAGGCAAACGTTCCATATGGACTCGTAAACGTAGTGTTTTCTTGATCACGAGGACCGATGGGGATTTGGAAGTAACCGGAAAAACCATCTAAAAAGCAATAGAATCCGTTTCTCGCAAGACGCTCCAACATTTGATCCATGAAGGGTAAGGGAAAATGTTCTTTACGAGTGGCGTCATTCAACTTACAATAGGCGATACACACCCTCCAACCGGTCACGAGTCGATTTGGAATTAACTTGTTCTCATCGTTTGGCACAACGGTCATTCCTCCCTTTTTAGGGACACATCGAATGGGACTCACCCAAGGGCTATCGGAAATAGGGTAGATCATTCCCGCGTCAAGGAGTTTAAGGACTTCCTTTTGGATGACGTCGTGAATTGTGGGGTTCACCCTCCTTTGACATTGGATTGCGGGCTTGTAGTCTTCCTCCATTAAGATTTTGTGGGTACAAAATTTAGGATCGATTCCCTTAATGTCAGATAATTTCCACGTAATTGCCCCTTTGTGGTCCTTCAAGACATCGATAAGTACGGTTTTTTCGTCATCCTAAAGATCCTTCGTAATAATAACCGGCAACTTATCGTCTCCTTCCAAGAATACGTATTCAAGATGAGGAGGATGATCTTTCAACTCGAGGATTGGTGGTTCCTCGATTGAAGATTTGGGTTCGATACTCATAACCTCCACCGGCGGAGGAAATGGGAAATTGTTAAGAAAATCCTTGATAATCGAGAAGTCCTCATCGTTGTCGAGGTCTTCATTACAAGTTTGAGGTACATAAAACTCTTCCAAAGTAAAACAACCTCCTTCAAATGGAGTGAAGGATGGTGTCGAGTTATCAAGAATAGGATAGAGCGTAGTGGGATTGCCAATAGTTTCTTCATCACCAAAACCTAAAAATTCTTGTGAAAATTCCTCGCAAACGACATCGATCATATCAACATGGTTTATAGTCGCGACGAAATAAACATGAGAAAGTTGAGAGTTTTGAGTTGCGTTTATAACAAGTTCCTCGTCGTTGAAACGTAAGGTGATTTTCCTAGCATGCACATCAATTAACACCATTGACGTATCCAAAAACGAACGACCTAAAATGAGAGGAACTTGAGCATCCGCGGAAATATCGGCTAAGATAAAGTCTACCGGATAACAGAACTCTCCCACTTTCACAAAAACGTCTTCGGCCAATCCACATGCGGGAATCTTGGAATGATCGGTCATTTCGATAGACATTCTTGAAGGAGTAAGATTAGGAAGATTGAGCGACTTGAAGATTGCAAGAGGCATCAAATTAATACTAGCACCAAGATCGGCCAAGGAATAGCATTCTTCCATATCTTGAATAGCACATGGAATCAAAAATTTATCGGGATCACCGACTTTTTGAGGTATGCGGTTAAGATAAATCGATGAACAACTAGAAATTTTTTGCAATTTCTCCGTGTTGTTTAACATACTCTTAAAGTTGGCGGCAAGTCGAGGCATCATGATTAAAGCATCGGCAAAACATATGTTGAAATGCAAATCACGAAACATCTTAATGAAAAGCTCAAATTGGTAATTGTCACGCTCTTGCAATTTCTCCTTACGGAGTCTCGATGGGTAAGGTAAGGGTGGTGTGGGTTGGGGCATAGGCATAGCCTTTGGAATCTCGTGTTCCAACGATGGCAAAGGGTCGACCGTAGGTGTGGTTTGAGCGGTACTTCGTGGGATTGGGATATGCTCCTCTTCGACCACCTCGGGTTCTTGCTCAATTTCCTCCACCGTTGGAGTAATTGGTTGAGGAGTCGGTTCCTTAGAGGTCTTACCACTACGTGCGGTAATCACTTTCATCTCTCCCTTCGGGTTTGATACGGTGTTACTAGAAAGACCACCCGAAGTAGACGCTCTATTCCCCATGATTGCTTCCAAGATAGCATTGAGCTTAACATCTTGCTTAGCGGCACTTTGGTCTATCCTTTGTTCAAGCCTAGATTGACTTTGCTCAATTTTTTTGTTTTGACCTCTAATTTGATTAGCAAAATCGTTTTTCAATTCCGTTTTCATGTTGGCATTTTCCTTAGCAAAATTAGCTAACTCCTTTGTGTTCTTAGCTGTTTCCCTAGCTTTACTAGCCAATTGCTCTTGGATGTTTTCTAGTTACTTATCATTTGTCGTAGCGTAATTCAAAAAGTCATTGGGAAGCTCTTTAGTGTAAGCATTTTGAAATCCTTGACTCGGGTTTTGAAAATTACGGTTTTGATTTTGTTTTTGCACTAGATTACTAGTCCCTTGATTCGCATAGTTGTTACCCTTATAATTTTTCCTTTGATAACCAACTTGATTGTTTCGATAATTGTTAGCATTTTGATTTGGTGAAAAACCCGGTGGAGTCATATTATTAGTGCGGGTAACTTGACCGTTTTGGTTATAAGTTCTCGTAGCCGTGTAGGCACTCGAAGTGTTACCACCGTTGGTAATGCGCTCGGAGAAATCATGATCTCCATCACAATACATACAAGAAACCTCAACCTCTTTAGCCTTAGCGGGAGTGGGTTGTTCACCAACTTTAAACTCAATTAACAATCCTTTAAGCTTATCAAATATTTTGTTCTCCAAATTATCCTCAATTTGGCTAGCATCGATGGTATGTGACAATGAAGGCGAAGACGAAGCCTTGTGAACACTCGATGTGCTATGAGGACTATAAACCTTGGACCTATTATCAATGATCAACAATGCTTCCTCGACCGTTTTACACAAAAAGTTACCACCCACGGCGGCATTGAGATAGTCTCGTTCATGATCGTTCAAGCCATTGTAAAACGTGTCAATATGATGCAAGTAGGAAAAACCGTGATGAGGACACTCATTTAACATTTCCTTAAACTCTCATTATACTCTTGTGAAAACTTTGAGATCTCGTTTTTCAAGTGCGTAGTCTTAGAGGGCGGGAAAAATTGGTTCACGAACTTCGAAACGAGATCCTTCCACGTCAATATAGAATTTGGTGGCTCCTTCTCTATCCAAATTTTAGCGGGCCCCGCTAAGGAATGCGGAAAAAGCATCATCTTAATCGAGTCGTTCGAGACGTCCTTAAACTTGCAAGTGGCTGTAAGACGATTGAATTGGCGGATGTTGTTTTGAGGATTGTCCTTTTCGTCACCACCAAACTTGTTGTTTTGGATCATGGACAACAAACCCGTCTAACCTCAAAATTCTCCGCAAGGATAGCGGGAATCACAATAGCCTCTCCATATCCCTCGGTGGGTGCTTAAAGCAACTCCATCATAGTACGATTAGCCATGGCAGCTTCTTGTTCTATGATGGGTTCGTCAATAGGAGATTCTTCACTAGAAGGTGTTCCTTCCTTTTGGTTTCTAAGTTTACGTTCATGTCTTGCTTGGTTACGAGTTTTCATAAACGTCACGTACAACGTGGGGATGAGCAAAGAAGATTATTTTGGGTGTTTTTGTTTTTTCCAATTTTTTTGTGCTTTTTGATTGTTTTTTTACTTTTTTGGATTTTTGTGATGTATTACGTAGACACAAATCTACAAATCTCTCCTCAAATCAAATCTCTCGATTAAAGGAGCCTCAAGGAATGAAAACGATCACGTGAAGTGAACGCCTTCGATGACTTTAGAACGTTGGTGGAACACCAAAACGTTCAAGAGGGTTTAATCTTTGAAACCATGAAAATATATAGATACGTAAAGAATACTTTGGTTGGCAAACCCTCGATTAGCCCTTTTTCTCTTAACACGCACAAGCAAGCGGGAAAAACGAGGCGGCGCTAAGCACTTAAGAGCCTTTTTCCCTTAGGTCGTGAAATACAACCGCCTTATACCCACCTTATAGTTTCTGTTAATTAAAATCAAGCTTCTCGAAAGTAATTATCTATTTTGCCTTTTTTCTTTGTTTGAGATTCGAATACAATGATTGAGTGATGAAATCCAATCAAGGTTGTGTTTTCACACTTTTGGAGTACTTGTGAATTTATTGTGATACGTATACAATATAGTAATATTTCTTCAAAAAAAAACCGATAATACGTATGATTAGAGTGCTAATCACACAATTACTATTTATGGATAATATAAAAAAATTGTTCAAATCAAAACACAACACACCTCCCCGGCAGCGGCGCCAAAATGATAATTGGATTTTCACACTCGTTTAGGAAAACGAGGCAAAAGCGGTAAGTATTAAATGAACATTTAGGAAAACGTCAACACTTATGACCCTTTGTGTGGGATCGTTCTCAAGGAGGCTTGGTCTGTGTGTTTAATTTGATTAACTTTGAGATTAATATTAAGAAAGAAATGAGAAAGAAAATGATGACGATACGAATAAAATTAAACTACGACGAAAGACGTAAACGTAAAACCGTAAAACCTAACGAAATTTAAAAATTACCCTAAAAATTCCTAGAAAATCATAATAAATCCTAAAAATGCAATTAGAGTTTACAAAAAATCAAAACTTACTCAAACCTTTTATTTAATTAAATATTAATTTTTTAATGCTAATTAAAGCCCTAAAAATCAATTTAATTAATAAAAAGCCCAAAATAAGATTTTTCAATTTGTAAACCTCTAAATAATTTAATTAAACTAAAAACTATTTTTGAAAAATTTAAAACTAATTAAAAATATTTAAATGATTAAAAATTAAAATAATATTAAAAATTCAAATTTATAAAAAATTCTAAAAACTTGCAAACTAATTTATTTTAACTTAATAAAACTAGAAATGAAAGTAAAATGACCTAAATACCCCTATAGGGCCTACAAATGGGCCAAAAGTGAAAACAGTCCAAGTCAAATGAGCTTTTTGGCCCAATAAGCAAAAAGTCAACCAAATGAGCTGAAAAGTTCCAGTCTAGCTTAAAATTTAATTTTAAACACAAAAATCTAAAGGCCCAAAAGCTGAATCAGTACTTATCACAACTTAATAAGCAAACAACTTGTTCTTAATGGGCTTTTTGGACCATTAAGCCATAAGATAATGCTGTGACAACCGTGGATTTTTGATTTATTTAAAACCTTAGTTGACGGGTTAGACTTGCTCGTCTATTGAATTTTCCCCGTTTGATTTCATGCAAAATGTGTACGTGTCTAGTTGACGTTTTATAGAGATATTTTACGAGACAATTTTCATTCTTTTCGCTTATGTTCATGCGAGTGATAAACAAATTTTACGCATATAGGCTCTCTCCGTACGATTCTCGAAAAATAAGATCACATATATGCGTCTAAATATTGAAAACACTACTAAATAAATACTAATAACTCAACTCAATATTTTTACATTCCATACTTTTATAATAAGAATAAATGAAGCTAATATTACATAGGATATACACATGTACATTTCAAAACTGTTAACCATAGTACACAATTCTTCTTTTCCTCCACTTGAATACACCCCTCCAAGATCTCCACAAAAGAAGCAAACAACCATACCACTTTTCTTCACCTACTAACCTAGCCTTCTAATTTGCACTTGTGGCTAACCCATATGCTGAGACCTCTTCCCATGTCACATTCTTTTGTTACTTTTGCGAATGACAGAAAGCAACACGTGATACTATGTTGCATGATCCTCATTTCTAAACAATGAACTAGCCAGTAGTCATAAGACTTGAAATGTGCAATGCACACACGTGAAGAGAAAAGGACCACTCAAAAACTAAGTTTACTGGTGCTATCCTTTCATCCTCACTTACTGTACGTGATAAATGTTGACCAGTATGGCTTCCTTAAATATTACATAAGCCACTCATCTTGTTGTTCTTGTTCTTGTGCACACACATGATAAACACACACTCTTGTTTCCTCCTAATTTCGACAACAAACACCAAAAGGCTTCATACACATTCCTCTTCTTACTTGTTGATTGGCTAACACAGTAACCCTTGTCAAACAACATACCTTTACTTACCTTAAAGAAACTAATAACGTTCTAAGTGGGGACTTATAAGACACTAAGTCTTTTGTCTACCTTACAAGAAAATCGAGCCCAACCTTATCTATGTATCCCCATTGGAATTTGAAGCAAGCCAAACACACACATATACTTAAAGAGAAGTAATATCATTGTTGATTTAAAGTCGTACTCTAGCGTTGGGTTTTTGCTAGAAAGCGAGGAGGAATAGGGAAATTGGTTAAAAGGTTATACACACTAGGGGTTTCATGCTTAAGGTTTGCTAAGTCGTGTTCATTCCTTTGCTGGGTCGAGTATCAGTAAGCTCAAAAACATCCTTTCCTTTTATTTCTATCTTGCATACAATTATATAGTACATTTGCATTCATAAATACACCACTAGTATGTCCTTGATTATGTTTTGCATGTAAACTACTTACAAAGATCTGATATTAAACGAGACACTGACAAACATGAGCATAACCTACGTAACTATAAATGAGAGCATCAAGTTTTAATGTACAACATACTTAGTATGCATGTCTAAAATCAGAACTCCTAAACATGAACTAGTATTTTTAAAGTTTAACATGAGACTATGATTTGTGTGAAAATAGGGTTCGGGTAGGTTGACTTTAGCTAACCGTTTGGCTCGTTTAACCAAGGTAATAGAGAGAGTCATGGGGGGATGTGTAGACACGGTGGTAGGCTACATATAACCCTCGATAACACGAGATATAACCCCATTAATAAACAAGTTGCAGCCCGTGAAAACTCATTGTTAAAACTACCTTTTTTTAAAAGTGACCATCTGATATAACCGGGCTAATGCAAAACTCTTATGCATTTCCGACCAAAGATTTAAACTAATATATTAAAGTTGTCTACGTTAGTATATAGCCAAAAACAGAATCACAATTACATGTTTTATACTGTCTAAAAGGAGAAAAGGAAAAATCGTTATTTCATGTGATTAAAGTAAGCTTAACTGGGTCAACTTCAAGCTCAGTTTTGACATAGTCTGACCATGGTTGCGGATGGGAAATGGATAGGTGTCATAGAAGGGCTGACCGAGAATCTATAGCTTCTTGAAGCAAGTCGTTTGGTCAAGCGAGGGAATACTTATACCCTTTTGAAAACCTATCAAAACTGCCTTAACAAAACGAGGTACTATACATATATATTCTAAATGGTTACACTTACAGATCATCATACATGAAACCCACGATGAGTGTAAAACTTAGGACCATTTTATTTGCAAGTAAAACCCGTCAACGGATAAAAATTAAAACACGGATTTTAAAGACGACCCGACCGTCTATCAAAAGGTACTTATAGTTTGTACCGCAAGTCACTAACGAGACCACGATATTTCTCCAAAACTTAACAATACTAGCCTCGTTTTGAAAAGTAAAACAAAAATGCTTCACGACTTTCAAATTGGTTATGTTTCACTTATGTTTCAAGTTTCCCAACATGTAACATGTTTTAGATTTAATTATCAATTAATGTATTTATAGATTTATAATTATTTAATATTTGTTTTAATAATAAGAATATAGAAATGTATTAGGATATTTGACCCGTTAAACGACCGATCTAAATAAACTGTCATGACAACAGAATATCTAATATTGCTAAATATATCCAGATTAAATGACTACATTATTATTAGATGATAAACGTTCGTAAATGTAGAAATCATCGTTAATTTCTTTAAAAACTCAAGCACATACTAGGGGACTAAATGTTATGTTTATTATCATTTGGCATGCGTAATAATACATACCTTATTTAATTTAGGTCACTGATTGATTTGAGCTATCACTTTCCCGTTGTCTACGTGTTGGTTTAATATCGTGCTATACTTTGAGGTGAGTTTCATAGCCCCACTTTTTACTCGTTTTGTATACTTTTGGGGTGAGAACATTGCTTGTTTTAAACGGATGAACATAAGTGCTAAAACTTGATACGTTTGGCTACATGATGTCTAAGTAGCGATATCCCTAGATGCTTTAGCCCACTATCGTGAACCGTTAATTACTTTGTGTAAGCGCGAATGTTATGGATAGATCTATTGGGATTGACCTCCCTATCTAATGTTGGTTGTGTGACCAAATTAGATACGCTTACATTTGAGGTCGTTACGAATGCTTTGGGATAGGCATTTGCTTGGGCTCTCACATTATCTGGTCAGTACGATTAACACTTCGGTGTCATGAGCTTAGACGTAGGGCAATGTAAACGTATGCTATTTGATTATAATCTTTTATTTGTTATAAGATTATATGTCGGTTGCCTGACAAACATCTTATGGTTCATCACACTATTTAAACTTAAACCAATGAACTCACCAACCTTTGTGTTGACGCTTTAGCAATGTTTTTCTCAGGTATCAAGACGGAGGAGTGACTTGGTTGTGCCATGGGAGATAATAAATTTGTGACTATCAGTTGGTGTTTGAGCTTTTACTTATGTTATAGAAAACTCTGATTTAATTTATGTTGTTGTATAAAAATGCTTCCGAATAATTTTTTATACTTATAATCATTTAAATAAATTAAAACGATTAATATAAATGTCGTTCTTTATTATTATGTCTTATGATAGTCATGATAGTCACACCCTAGTGTATTCACATACTCTGGTAATTTGGGGGTGTGATAGATTGGTATCAGAGACGTGGTTATAGAGAACTAGGTTGCTTTTATAAAATTATTTTTTCAAATGTTGAGTCAAAAATGAGATTTTGAGAAAAGAGTAATACTAGACTATAACCGCTTCTCTATCTACATGGGCCATATCACTCCTCGTCTTCGATACAAGTAAGTCGTGACTTAAATGATTCCATTGTTTTACCATGCTATGTTGAAACTTGATTGCTACGTGTTATTCGCATTATGTACCCCGTTTCCTTGTTTGAATTATATATTTATACGATATGCGCTAAAACGAATTTTATATTGAAGTAAAATGCATAACATCCTTGTTTGGATTGTTAAGCTACTCAGATAGTTTGTGCCATGCGTATTTGAACTAGATGGTTTGTGCCATGGTTAGTTGAACTAACATGGTTTGTGCCATGTTTCTTTGGATTAAACGTACACATAATTTTGCTATTTCATACTGCGATTTAAATAGTCCATGGGACTACTATTGACTATCGAAACATTTGTGTGTTTCCATAGTACCCTATATCGATATACACCAAATTAAAAATATCTGCGTGCTTCCTAGAACCAAAAGCTATATGAATGTCTCTATGAACCATGTGTGTGGTATTATTAATGTTAATTAGTAGTAATACTTTAATCAAGCGGTGCTATTATAAAAGTCGAGAGGAACAACCATTTATTGGGTCCGGTAAATTGTTACTCCACTAAACATTTATAATAGACTCGGTTGAGGAAGAGTGACCTATATTAATTAACGGATTAAAAATTGGATATGTAAATTATCGTGATGACTAATTATTTCACTGGCTTTGAGCACGACTAAAAAATGCCGTCGCCATCTCTGTTTATAAACAACATATGACGATAAACATTGTATACAAGTATTACTATTGTAATGCTCCGAAAAGTACTGTAATTCAAAGACCCAATAAAATTTCACCATATGATGACTATCCATAAATACGCCGACGCGTAAGTCGAGTGGTTGCCGAAGAGAAATTTCATTTGGGATAAATTAAGTAAAGACGAATTTAAAAAGTTCTAGTCCATTGGTTTGCGACTAATTTACTATAACATTACGATGTCGATATAACAACTAAGACTAAGGGAAAGAACCCAAAAAACATAAAGATTATTCCGGTTTCTAAATCAAAGGGACTATCGCGTGTCGCGTAGTTGAGAATCCTAGATTTGAAATGTGGCTAACTATTGGAAATTTTAATTTCAGAATGGTTAATGATGAGTCGTGAGTGAACCCAAAACCAAGACAAATCATCAAATATGTTAAGAGGTATAACTATACTTAATAAGTCTCAAGAGTGTTCTTGTTTCATTGGATTACGAGACTAAGTTAAGTGCCATTCGTTACACAACTTAGGGTCTCTAATGAGTTTTCTTGAGGATGAGTAAGACTCATGAATCTACATGTTGCGTGATAAGTTTGATCTTTAAGTTATTACATAATTGATGATTTTTGTGTGGGTTTAATCGATGTTAAATTGTGTGAGTAATAGCTAAACTCGAGTAAAACGCAAAGACGATAAAAAAATAAATGAAACCATTGTGATATAATAGAGCATAATCAAAACTCAGAGAAAATTCTTGTGATGGAATTGAGTAATTGATTAGGTTAAAAACAATGACAATGTACGGACTAACAATCCTAAGTTAAGGAAAGATCAAAGAGTGAACAAGAACTAGTAATGGACTATGTTATAGACGAAAGTCGACTAAACTTCAAAGATATACTTGCTCATCCGAGTTAAAATTAGCGAACGTTTAGCAAGAAAATTTCCTAAAACGAATAACCCAATTCGATGAAAGGTTAAATATTGTGTAAGGATAATTGTATTTATCCATCCATAGGAAAGGTACAAACATGAGTACGTGGAAGAGCACGTTAGAAGACTCTAACTTTTCTCAATCACCTATGATTCCTATTTAAGGACTACTTGGACATTTAAGTAGGCCTATGGAATGATTACAAGAACTTAACAAAATAAAATATGTGTTTTATTGAGACTAAAAAGGGTCATTCATTGGTTTGAATGAGAACATTGTACTCTGAGCTTCAAAACTATGTATGGAACGAAACTCAAGAATGAAATGAACGAATCTTTATAATATGATCCCTCGAAAATTGTATTAAAATAATTGTGAGAAAAGCTCAGTCAAATTTGAGCGATTGTTAAATTGATCACCGTGAAAGAAGTAACAAGAATATACATCGTTTGTGCGTTAATTGTACACAGAAAATTTGAAATGACGGAACAAAAATGCAAAAATCCAAAAGAGGTCATCTTTTGTCAACACCAAGATGCCATTAGGGCCGTTAATGCGTTTGAGGCTAGCATCCACATGGTCGACTGAACCATGGATCCTAGTGTTTACTAAAAAGCTAAGGAAATGAGTGTTACACCAGTTAGCACTTTTGGATCTCGAAAGACCCTTTCGAAAACTCAATCAACATTTTACACCGAGTGTCATTCGAGAAGGACGCACCGAAACTCTTCAAGTAACAACCTAAGGGTTTCTACTCTCGTCATGGATAGAGTGTGGAAATCCATGTATTATTAATTTCTTTATTTCATGCAAATTAAGTGACTCGACGTCCGTCGATGTTACCACCAACAAAACTTAATTATGTAACCGTATTCTAAGTTTTTAAATTAATTGTGTTGTCTTATCATTAAAATATTTCCGTTACATAACCAGTACCAAAATCTTCTGTTTGGAGAAAAAAAAAGTTTACCCAACAAAATTTTACTTATTAAAAAGTTTGTACAATATTGTTTTTGTGTCAAGAAAAATGCATCGACTAAATTTTACCAAAAAGAGTTTTATAAAATATTTTTATAACATTATGAAAAATAAAAAATAAAAAATAAACTTTTTACAATAAGAAATCGCCACCGAGAACTTTATTAGTGGGAATGAAACAATCATGATAGAGTAATTTGGAAATACTAGTAAAGGTATTACTAATAAAAAGCCAGAATTAATAATGAAACAATTTTGGAGGACTACCATGTGAAGTGTTGGAAAAATTTAGTTTACGAACAACTTGCTGTGGAAAAGGTAAACAATTGATGAGTATGATGAAAACTAGTACGAACATATGCGACAAACAATTTGTTATTTTTGGAAGTGAACAATAATAAACACTGGAATGAACTATGAACTATCAATATATTATCTACAACCTCAAAGAAATAATTGATGGCGAAAAGGAGGATGCAACCGTTGGACCCGAGACGTACGTAGCCTGATCAACTACGTATAATTGTGGTCGAACGCAAACATGCTCGTAGTAATCACCATGGAACGAGATATATTAGTAGTGTTTTGAACATCTTCAAGTTTTGATTTACTTTCCAAAAAAATTATCATGTGTTATAAACGGCAAATATTCCGATACTGTCATCTAAATTAGAAAACGTTGCATACGCCTTGGAAGCAAATTTTTCTTACGTCCATTCTTTTGCTACTACGTCGTACGAGCTCGTGTGAGACGCGGAGAATATTACAAGGGGCACCAAAGGAAATCAGTGAGACTCTATGATAAATAAACTCAAAATAGACTTGAGGGGAGATAAACCGAACAGGGCGACAAACCATGGATATTGATGTTGACAACGAAACAGCTCTTGGGTAAAACTTAATTTAATGGGTATCGTAATACCATGATATAATAGTTGAAATCAAGAAAACAATTTGGTAGAAATCATGATGAGGCTCAGTAAGGAGAAAAGCCCAAATTTAACGGGTATCGAGTTCCTATTATAGTTTTTCTTTTAAAAAAATCTAAGAACAAAATGGCCGAGATGAGTATAATATTTTTCTAAGGAAATGAACGAAAAGGATTTGATAGTAAGAGTGGTCGAAATATACCACTCATTTCCTACCATATGAGAAAATGATTTAAAATAGTTTACTAACGAGATTGTACAAGAAGGAAATGGCCTATAGGCGGAATGAAATTTTCAACCATCATGAGTCGTGATGATCGTTTATTTTAGGCTTTGAAAAACTGATTCGAGAAACTTTGACATATGTATTACTTATCGCTACCAAGTACACGATCAATGTGAACGAAAATAACCAAGCTGTGAAAAACGAATTTCAAACTTGTGCTATTATCCATAGGTAGATTTGAATAAACATCCATCATTGAAAGAATACTAGTGTGACTATAGCCGTCGGGATAACATGGTTTGAGACCTTGTGAGAGTAGAAAGTATTGTTACGCGTCATCTATGTGGAAGACGACAACACGTGGCTCTTTAGATTGGAAATAATAAGCGAAACGGTGAGAAAAGTATTGACAAAAAATGTCACTAAACAAAACCAATATTATCGAGGAAAGTCAACATGCAAAAGAAAATAACAACTACTAAAAACCACTGAGGAACAACATATGTTCATGTACGATTGGAATAAACTTTTATTCAACCAAAAGTTAAGGTAGTTACAATAGATTTAACTTTATTAAGAATCTAAGGGAAGCGCAAACTTTGAACACCAACAAACGCAAGCAAAGTTGTACAAACATCAAAAATTCAATAATTCTTACTCTTTTGATTCGTTTGACGACATGGACGTTTGAGTTTCAGGAGAAACTCAGTTTAACGGGTATCGAATGTGACAACCGTGAATTTTTGATTTATTTAAAACCTTAGTTGACGGGTTAGACTTGTTCGTCTATTAAATTTTCCCCGTTTGATTTCATGCAAAATGTGTACGTGTCTAGTTGACGTTTTATAGAGATTATTTTACTAGACAGTTTTCATTCTTTTCGCTTATGTTCCTGCGAGTGATAAACAAATATTACGCATATAGGCTCTCTCCGTACGATTCTCGAAAAATAAGATCACATATATGCGTCTAAATATTGAAAATACTACTAAATAAATACTAATAACTCAACTCAATATTTTTACATTCCATATTTTTATAATAAGAATAAATGAAACTAATATTACATAGGATATACACATGTACATTTCAAAAATGTTAACCATAGTAAACAGTTCTTCTTTTCCTCCACTTGAATACACCCCTGCAAGATCTCCACAAAAGAAGCAAACAACCATACCACTTTTCGTCACCTACTAACCTAGCCTTCTAATTTGCACTTGTGGCTAACCCATATGCCGAGACCTCTTCCTATGTCACATTCTTTTGTTACTTTTGCGAATGACAGAAAGCAACACGTGATACTATGTTGTGTGATCCTCATTTATAAACAATGAACTAGCTAGTAGTCATAAGACTTGAAATGTGCAATGCACACACGTGAAGAGAAAAGGACCACTCAAAAACTAAGTTCACTAGTGCTATCCTTTCATCCTCACTTACTGTACGTGATAAATGTTGACAAATATGACTTCCCTAAATATGATATAAGCCACTCATCTTGTTGTTCTTGTTCTTGTGCACACACATGATAAACACACACTCTTGTTTCCTCCTAATTTCGACAACAAACACCAAAACGATTCATACACATTCCTCTTCTCACTTGTTGATTGGCTAACACAACAACCCTTGTCTAACAACATACCTTTACTTACTTTAAAGAAACCAATAACGTTCTGAGTGGGAACTTATAAGACACTAAGTCTTTTGTCTACCTTACAAGCAAATCGAGCCCAACCTTATCTATGTATCACCATTTGAATTTGAAGCAAGCGAAACACACACATATACTTAAAGAGAAGTAATATCATTGTTGATTTAAAGTCGTACTCTAGCGTTGGGTTTTTGGTAGAAAGCGAGGAGGAATAGGGAAATTGGTTAAAAGGTTATACACACTAGGGGTTTCATGCTTAAGGTTTGCTAAGTCGTGTTCATTCCTTTGCTGGGTCGAGTATCAGTAAGCTCACAAACACCCTTTCCTTTTATTTCCATCTTGCATATAATTATATAGTACATTTGCATTCATAAATACACCACTAGTATGTGCTTGATTATGTTTTGCATGTAAACTACTTACAAAGATCTGATATTAAATGAGACACTGACAAACATGAGCAAAACCTACGTAACTATAAATGAGAGCATCACGTTTTAATGTACAACATACTTAGTGTGCGTGTCTAAAATCAGAACTCCTAAACATGAACTAGTATTTTTAAAGTGTAACATGAGACTATGATTTATGTGAAAAGGGGGTTCGGGTAGGTTGACTTTGGCTAACCGTTTGGCTCGTTTAACCAAGGTAATAGAGAGAGTCATGGGGGGGATGTGTAGACACGGTGGTAGGCTACATATAACCCTCGATAACACGAGATATAGCCCTATTAATAAACAAGTTGCAGCCCGTGAAAACTCATTGTTAGGACTACCTTTTTTAAAAGTGACCATCTGATATAACCGGGCTATTGAAAAATTCTTATGCATTTCCGACCAAAGATTTAAACTAATAAATTAAAGTTGTCTACGTTAGTATATAGCCAAAAACAGAAACACAATTGCATGTTTTATACTGTTTAAAAGGAGAAAAGGAAAAATCGTTATTTCATGTGATTAAAATAAGCTTGACTGGGTCAACTTCAAGCTCAGTTTTGACATAGTCTGACCATGGTTGCGGATGGGAAATGGATAGGTGTCATAGAAGGGCTGACCGAGAATCTATAGCTTCTTGAAGCAAGTCGTTCGGTCAAGCAAAGGAATAGTTATACCCTTTTGAAAACCTGTCAAAACTGCCTTAACAAAACGAGGTACTGTACATTATATTCTAAATGGTTACACTTACAGTTCATCATACATGAAACCCACGATGAGTGTACAACTTCGGACCATTTTATTTGCAAGTAAAACCCGTCAACAGAAAAAACTTAAAACACGGATTGTAAAGACGAGCCGATCGTCTATCAAAAGGTACTTATAGTTTGTACCTCAAGTCACTAACAAGACCACGATATTTCTCCAAAACTTAACGATACTACCCTCGTTTTGAAAAGTAAAACAAAAATGCTTCACGACTTTCAAATTGGTTATGTTTCACTTATGTTTCAAGTTTCCCAACATGTAACATGTTTTAGATTTAATTATCAATTAATGTATTTATAGATTTAAAATTATTCAATATTTGTTTTAATAATAAGAATATAGAAATGTATTAGGATATTTGACCCGTTAAACGACCGATCTAAATAAACTGTCATGACAACAGAATATCTAATATTGCTAAATATATCCAGATTAAATGACTACATTATTATTAGATGATAAACGTTCGTAAATGTAGAAATCATCGTTAATTTCTTTAAAAACTCAAGCACATACTAGGGGACTAAATGTTATGTTTATTATCATTTGGCATGTGTAGTAATACATACCTTATTTAATTTAGGTCACTGATTGATTTGAGCTATCACTTTCTCGTTTGTCTACGTGTTGGTTTAATATCGTGCTATACTTTGAGGTGAGTTTCAAAGCCTCACTTATTACTCGTTTTGTATACTTTTGGGGTGAGAACATTGCTTGATTTAAACGGATGAACATAAGTGCTAAAACTTGATACGTTTGGATACATGATGTCTAAGTAGCGATATCCCTAGATGCTTTAGCCCACTATCATGAACCGTTAATTATTTGTGTAAGCGCGAATGTTATGGATAGATATATTGGGATTGACATCCCTATCTAATGTTGGTTGTGTGACCAAATTAGATACACTTACATTTGAGGTCATTACGAATGCTTTGGGATAGGCATTTGCTTGGGCTCTCACATTATCTGGTCAGTACGGTTAACGCTTCGGTGTCATGAGCTTAGACGTAGGGCAATGTAAACGTATGTTATTTGATTATAATCTTGTATTTGTTATAAGATTATATGTCGGTTGCCTGACTAAAATCTTATGGTTCATCACACTATTTAAACTTAAACCTATGAACTCACCATCCTTTGTGTTGACGCTTTAGCAATGTTTTTCTCAGGTATCAAGACGGAGGAGTGACTTGGTTGTGCCATGGGAAATAATAAATTTGTGACTATCAGTTGGTGTTTGAGCTTTTACTTATGTTACAGAAAACTCTGATTTAATTTATGTTGTTGTATAAAAATGCTTCCGAGTAATTTTTTACACTTATGATCATTTAAATCCATTAAAACGATTTATATAAATGTCGTTCTTTATAATTATGTCTTATGATATTATAAAGCTGTTTGTAAAAAGAATTTTTGAATAAGCTCAAGAAATAAGCCTGAAATAAGCCAAAGCTCTCTACACAAACAACAAAATAGTCGTTTTCGAGTTCTAGACCACTTCAAGAGCTGATTTAACTTGCAAAGGTTTTAAATGACAAAACTAAGCTTAATCAACAAATATTTTTCAAATAAGCACACTCAATAAGCTAGAAAAAGCAATAAGTTGTTTTTGAAAAAGACAAAATAGTCGTTTTCTAGTCAAAAGCTAAAACCAAAAGCTGCAAACTTCAAAACTGACTTATAAGCTTAAAATAATAAGTTCTATCACAAAAACCAAGTTGTTGCACAATAGAATAAGCTAGAATAGCTTATAACTAAGTTTTTGACCAAATAACACTAGTAGTGGCTAGTAACAGTGGGAAAGGGTTCCCACTACTTTGACTATTTGACTTGTTGTTTTAGAGAGATTCACTTGATGATTTTGGACTATAAGGGAACCCCTACAACCAGCAAGTTATAGGGAGTCACAATCAAGAAGAAAAACACAATTTGATCCAGCCAAATAGTACAGTTAATTCAAACAAGGCTCAGATATGACACAGACATGAACAATAAGCAGTGATTGATGAAATAAGCAGATAAAGCAAGATTAAGCCAACCAAAGTCCACCAAAGGCATACAACAGCTTAAATAAATATAAGTGAACACAAACAAACTTGTTTCATGCACTGGCTTAAAGATTTGGGCTAGTATTAACCCTATGTGACTTTACTGATGAACACAAATTCCTTTTGCTGGTATACTTGACCACAAGATGAACTTCAAATCTTCAAATCCATAAATCAGGTTACACAAACTATGTTTTAGAACTTGTTAACCCTAGATTAGCATACACTCTAGGTGTTCCCAAATTTTCAGATCAAAACACCCTAAAATAAGCTAGTTAATCAAGATATTCAAATTCAATGTTTCAAAGAACAAGTTAACCAATTATCAGCACACAAACACCTCAATAATAGATACAAACTTAAAACACCCCTACACAACTACTCAAACTCACTAAATCTTGAAGCAGACAGCAATCCCAAACAGCCTTTTAACTTTTCAAATCAAGATTTAACAAAGCAAAAGTATATTCAGACTTAACCAAACTTAAACAAACATCATACCATATCTATCATTGATTGTGGTAAATTACGACCTTTAGGAAAAGGTGCGTAAAAGCGGTAAGTATTAAGTGATGATTTAGGAAAATCAAGCACTAATGACCCAAAGGTGAAGTTCGTTTCCCAAGGAGGTATATGTGTGTGACTAAGATGTAAATGATTTGAGATTAATATTGGTTTAGAAGGGGATGAGAAAAGAAGATGACGAAGACGTGAAATTAATACTACGACGACAAAACGTAAAACCGTAAAAACTACAAAAATAAAAATTAATTCTAAAAATTACCAAAAATTTACCAAAAATCAAAATAAATAAACTAAGAGTTTACCAATGATCAAAACTTTTTCAAACCTTTTAAATAATTAAATATTCAATTTTTAAATGCTAATTAAAGCCCTAAAAATCAAATAAATTATCAAAAAGCCCAAATAAAGATTTTTCAATTGGTAAACCTTTAAAATGACCTAAAAAGATTAAAAACTATTTTTAGAAATTTTTAAACTAAGAAAAACTATTTAAAATGATTTAAAAACTATTAAAACTTAAGATAATTATAAAAATTAATCTAAAAGTGATAAAATTACTCTAAAAGTTGCAAAATTCCTATTTTAATGTATTTAAGCTAAGAAAAATGTAAAAAGTTGAAAAATGTGAAATTTGAGAAATAATAATAAAATAATATTAAAAATCCAAAAATTATAAAAAATTCTAAAAACTTGCAAACTAGTTTATTTTATCCTAAATAATCAGAAAATGAAAGTGAAATGACCAGAATACCCCTATTGGGCCCTCGAATGGGCCAAAACCAAAATCAGTCAACACTAATGGGCTTTTTAGCCCAAAAAGTCAAACCTGGCCCAATTAACTTGGAAAAGCCCAATCTGACTCAAAATTTGATTCTAAACACAAAACTCTAAAGGCCCAAAAGCTGAAAGTGAGCTTATCACAGCTTATTATGCAAACAGCTTATCCTTATTGGGCTTTTTAGCCCATTAAGCAATAAGCTAATGCCATAAGTTCTAATTTGACACACAACCTTCTTTTGGGATGCTTAAGAGATCTGTAAAAAGAAATTTTGAAAAAGCACACTCAATAAGCCAGAAATAAGCAAAGTAATATTCCTCTAAAAGACAAAATAGTCGTTTTTGAGAAATAAGGCACCTCAGGACTTGATTTAACTTGAAAAATGTCACAAATGAACTCAATAAGCCAAAACAATCAACAAAATTCCAATAAGCAAAACCAATAAGCCAGAATAAGCCAATAAGCAGTTATGAAAAAGTCAATTAAGTTGGTTTTCTAGTCAAACCCTAAAGTCAACCCACCAAATGCTCCAGTATGAACAAATGGTTCAAATAATGAGCACCTATTACAAAATACAAGTTGTTGTTGGTTAAAATAAGCTATTATAGCTTATTGATAAGCTGAAAGCCAATTAACACTAGCAGTGGCAACTTTCAGTAGGAACTGGTTCCCACTGCTTTGACTATTTGACCAAGCTTTTTAGAGAGATTTAGTTGGATTCAATTGGAAACAAGGGCACCCTTGTGATCAGTGAATCACAAGGAGTCAAAATCAATAAGAAAATCACAATTTGGTTCACACAATAAGCCAGAATCAATCAAACAGTCACCAGATATTGCTCAGATATGGAAAATAAGCAGTTATGCACTAATAAGAAGATATAGCATGAATAAGCCAACCAAACTCAACAGGATGCGTACACAAGCTATATAAACTATGAATAAGCACAAATAAACTTATATCAAACACTGAATCAAAGTAAATAAGCAGAATCAAGCACAAGCAGTTACTGATAAGAACATGAACAATATGCAGACAGTTTTGCTGATCTATTTGACCAAAGATCCAAATTCAAGCACTCAAATCTCTTTCCCTGGTGTAGTTAACCTAGATTTCACACTTGTTAACCCTAGTCTATGATTAGATCTAGGTGTCCTCAAAATCCTAGCCAATTTTACCAAGTAACAAAGATTTTATACCCTTTTTATGAATCAAGGTATTTCAAACCACAAATATTGCAGATAAGTGACCAAGTATACCAGTAAAGCATGTACCAACAGATAATAACACAAATCCAACACTTAACAAACCATAAACCCTTCTTAAACAGTTAACCCAAACACCCCTTAAAAACCTGTTTTCATAAATTTTCAAAGTATTATCCAGATTCAAACCACAAATTAAACCACAAACACTTCAATAACATTAAACAACACCAGATTAACAATATTCAACCATAAAAACACAAGTTCACCAATAATCATGCAATAATCACAAAATTCAGAAAAATAAAGAGGAAATGAAAAGGGAAGAAGGTGCAAACCTCCAAGACCTACATCCAGGCCCTGGATTGTTTGAGCTTAGGTACTAGCAGAACAAGTACCAGCTTCCAATGCTGCTAAGATGAACAAACAATAAGGTGAGATCAAATAAACAACCACTTTCTAATTTTTGAAGCACAAGCTTATCACTTAAAACCTTGCCTCAAAAACCTTCAAACAAGATTATAGAACTCAGATTTTAGCTTATCAGACACCAAACTTTTATAAATAACAGACAAGAATTCAAAATTTTAAGAAATTCAAACTTATTTCATAAAAAGGAATTACAAAGATTTAAAAGCTAAAATCTGGAACAAAAGCTCTCTCACGGGTTGAGGAGTCTATTTATAGGCAAATGCCAAGCTAGCACTATTCATAAACCCTAGAAGTGAAATTCCTATTCTATCCTTGAGTCTTCTAGACGAATTCTTGGTGTGAGCTATCCAATGTGATCTTGGATGTTCATTTTAGCTTTGAGATGAAGCAAGAACTCTCAGCTGTTGATTTGGCCACGCCAGGTAACTTGGAGGGCCAGTAGTCATGTGATTGGTTAAACGGGAATTAGGGGTGGGGTCCATAGTGAGTGGGATTAAGGGTTTTAAGGTTGGGATGTGTTTCTGCACATGTGAATCAAACGTGTGCAAAGGTAATTGAAAATTACCCCTTATTTAGGTGGAGTAAATTCTGGGTGGTGAAAAAAGTGAATAGTGGTGATTTTGATCTGAAATTGGGGGAAGTAAAGTGTTTGGCGCGTGTTATGGGTTTGAAAGTTTGGGATTGGCAACTTGGGTCCTTGTGTTTTGGGAAAGTGGGTATTTAATGTTTTCAGCAAACAAAAACGAATTCCCTTTGTTATAAACTTTCATAACTTTGCACTTTTGACACCAAACTTTGGAAAAAGTATTATAAGGGTAGTTTTTGCCATTTTTGGATAATTCAAGGACTGATCTTGGACATTGTTGATCTTCAAAGGTCTTCAATATAACTTTGACTTCATGAGGGACCATAATTGGCAATTTAGAATTGTTGAGGGACTAAACTTGCCATTTCTTCAAAGTTGAAGGACCATTTGTGTAATTTTGACAATTTTAAGGGACCAAACTTGTAATTATGATTTCACAAGGGTTTTAAGTGTCGTTTATTCATTCATTGAGGATCGATCTTGCATATCTTCAAGTCTTCAAGGGTATTTGTTGGATAAATCATGATCTAGGGTCCGGTTCTTTTTACGGCTTCGTTTCTCGTGTCCGTTTTTCCTTGTTTCTTGTGATCTTTTTTCTTTTTCACGATATCCATACCTAAAATACACAAGTAAACAAACACAAGCATATATATGGTATTTTATGATATTTTCATGCATTTAAAACCCGAAAAGAACGATGAGATCATGTATAAATGCCATCTCATCACTCCCCCATACTAAGCCATTGCCGTGCCCTCACGCAATGCTAGAATAAAGTATCTAAGCATCACCAAAGTTCAATTTTATTAACCTTTATTGAAGAGTAAAAGACTTGCAACATAATACGAAGATGTGTAAAGACATAATGTATGATTTTCATCACGAAAGTGACTTTTAGGGTCAAAGAATAGAAACAAGTAAATGTCCCTTAGAGTAAACTTCATCATCCTTGATTGTCATACATTCCATGCTAAGTGCAAAAACGAGATCATTGTTGGTACAAGTCACAATGCTAACACTACTCATACGTCCAAATTGTGTAATACTTTTTCTCCCCGCAATCCTAGTCATTATAAAAGGAAATGCGTTACTAGCATTTTTTAACTATTTGTCATGGATCACAAGTGATTTCATATTGACTTATTTGAGTAGTTATTAGTCCAAAAGTAAAGTAGCACGATTTAATTGATAGTTAGTCGAAGGACAAAATCTTTTTAAACGGCTTCTCGTGTATCTCCTTAAGTTCATATCTTGGCATAACTCGTTTCACGATTTGAGACCTTTCTCGGACCGATATTTGGCATGTACTTCATACTTCAAATCTTGGGAAGACGTTCTTGAAATTATGGTCTTCTCTTCATATTTTGGAATTTCTTCACTTGACGTTTTTGAGAGATTCTTCATATTTGGACCACGACTTCATCATTTTTCTTCAATCTTTACTTTGGATTTTGATATACAATGATCCGCCTCCTTTTCGGACTTGGATATATTTATCCTCATACCTTGTAAGGGTCTTTTCGGATAGACTTTCTCCATGATCTTTAGGGGAGTAATTGCTTTTCGTCGTGTGTCTCGATCCTTCATATTGATTTAGGAATAATGATACTTCACATCATCTTGGATCTTTAGCAAAAATAGAGCTCCTCATGCCTTGTTAGGGCCTTTTTGGATGATCACCAATCTTCGCGTCCCGCTTCAATAAGTTATGCCTTGGATATGAACTCTATTCAACCCCGAGCAACTTTTAAACGATCTTGCGCTAGAGGCTAAGTAACCTTTCAAATCGTACGACCTTACTTATTGCAATTATTTTTGTTCCTAATTCATTGATCTTATGGGAAGAAAAGGCCACAATTAAAAACATATGAGTTTTTGAAAGAACATTTTCATGTTCTACATTTAGCATGATCACTTGTCTAACTCTATCATCTCTCGTTCTTCACTATATAAAGACTTCTAATTAAAGACTCGTGAATACTTAGCCATGCAAGTCAAAATTAAGCCAAATTTGGATTAGGTTTCATTAAGACTATATCAAATCAATGTTTTGGTTTTCAAGCCACCTATAGGATCTTGCACTTTCTTAGACTTTTTCAAGCTTAGAGAATGCGTTTTATAGTTCCCTTGATAAGTGACTTTCTAGGAACAATTATAGGAACTTGCGAAAAGTTCTTGTTCTTAACCCATATGAGTTAAGACTTTAGCGTTTTAAAGGTCCCTATATAAAAGTCTAGGAAAACTTGAATTGAGCGGGTTAAGGAATGTAAATGGCTCCAAATGCCCATCAAGTCAAAAATTATCTCTTATTCTACCCATCGGAAAATATACATTCGTGTCTCAAAAATACTTATGAAAACTAAGAAAACTTTTAAAATTTGGCCATTTTTAGCCTTATTAGCAACAAAAACAAAACATTGGAAGTTGGAAAGCGTGAGGGCGTAGCAAAGCAAGTACCTATTCACCCCCTCATACTAAAAGTAAACATTGTCCTCAATGTTTCGAGTCTAAAGGTGGAGCACCCCCATACTAGAGATGAAGAATCGTATGCTTAGGATCTAGCATGGAAAGGGTGATCAACAATATATCTAAAGCCGTTAATTAAGTATGCTAAAAGATAATTGTTAGAACAATAAAGGATATGTCAATGGATTCGTGAAAAACTTCTTCAAGCAAACGATGGAGGCTCACGTAAACGAACACGAGAGTCTTTAATCGTAGATGATGATGATGATCTAGATAACACAATCACAAACAACCACGAGACAACGAGTTGGAAGGGTACAAGTCCCCTTATTAGTGAATAGTAAGCATAAAAGGATAAGCATGGGATCTCCCCCACGAGGCACCTCGTTTTTTATTACCGAGTCATGAGCTCGACTCGATCCCCTCAATGCTAATTATCATTGGGGAAGGTGAATTTGTCGAGGGCAACCATTGAAGGAATTTCCCCACCAAAGTAGTGCTTAAGCCTATGTCCATTCACCTTGAAGTTAGGACCATCATCTTGAGCTAGCTCGATGGTCCCATAAGGAAACACTTGTGTAATGGTGAACGGACCCGACCAACGAGATTTCAATTTCCCGAAAAATATCTTAAGTCGAGAGTTAAAAAGTTACACTTGATCACCAATGTTAAAAACCCGGTTTTTAATCTTTGCATCATGAAACTTTTTAGTCTTTTCTTTGAAAATCAATGAGTTTACATATGCATTATCTCTTAATTCATCTAATTCATTCAATTGTATTTTCTGGTGATCTCCCGCGGTCTTCAAGTCAAAGTTTGCATGCTTAAGGGCCCAATATGCCTTGTGCTCCAATTCAATGGGAAAATGACAATTCTTCCCATAGACTAACTTATAAGGAGTGCAACCGATAGGTGTCTTATAAGCGGTCCTAAAGGCCCATAAAGCGTCATCGAGTTTGTCGGACCATGAAGCACGGTTTTCTCCAATCGACCTTTCTAAAATTCTCTTCAAAGCTCGGTTCGAAACCTCGACTTGCCCACTCGTTTTCGGGTGATAAGCCGTAGAAAGACGATGAGTAACTCCGTATTTCTTTAAGACCTTCTCGAATTGGTCATTACAAAAATGGGTTCCACGATCGCTTATAATAGCACGAGGGGTTCCGAACCGAGAGAATAGTTGCTTCAAAAACTTCACTACCACACGAGCATCATTAGTAGGTAAAGCCTTAGCTTCCACCCACTTAGAAAGGTAGTCCACCGCGACGAGGATATATTTGTTTCCATGAGACGATGGGAACGGCCCCATAAAGTCTATTCCCCATATGTCGAAAATCTCACACACTTGAATTATGTTTTGCGGCATTTCATCACGTTGAGACGATTTTCCTTGACGTTGGCACGAGTCACACGATTTCACAAGTGCGTGTGCATCACGATAGATAGAAGGCCAAAAGAAGCCGGCATCGAACACTTTCTTAGCCGTGAGATTAGCACCGTGGTGACCACCCGTGGGTCCCTCGTGACAAGCTCTAAGGATATTAGAAGCTTCGGCACCAAAAACACAACGTCGAACGAGTTGATCCGCACAAACCCGAAAGAGATAAGGGTCGTCCCAAAAATAGACTTGACGTCACGAAAGAATTTTCGCTTTTGTTGTGTCGTCATACCCTTTATTATGAAATTGCCCGCATGGTAATTTGCAATGTCGGCAAACCATGGGGTAGTGTCTTTAGAATTCACTACACCGAGAGTCTCGAGAGGAAATGTTTCGGTGATTTCCTTGTTCTCGAAAACATCTTTGTGAGGATCTTCTAGACGAGAGAGATGATCGGCCGCTAGATTCTCGGCTCCTTTTTTGTCAAGCACGGTGACATCAAATTCTTAGAGGAGGAGCATCCAACGAAGCAATCTCGGCTTAGCATCTTGCTTAGCTAAGAGGTACTTGATAGCCGAATAGTCGGTATACACGATGCTTTTAGTCAAGACGAGATAAGGTCGGAATTTCTCAAAAGCATAGACCACGGCAAGGAATTTCTTTTCCGTTGTGGTTTACTTTAATTGAGCCTCGGTCATCGTTTTACTAGCATAGTGGATACGACGGAAATGTTTGTCATAATGTTTCCCTAAGACGGCCCCTATAGCATAATCACTTACATCGCACATGATTTCAAAGGGTAATTCCCAATTAGGAGCAACAAGAATGGGAGCTTTGGTAAGTTTCATTTTGAGAGTTTCGAAAGCTCTAACACAATCCTCATTGAAGTTAAAAGGAGCATCCTTCTCGAGAAGGTGTGTCATAGGTCGAGAGATTTTCGAAAAGTCCTTGATGAAACGACGATAAAAGCCCGCGTGGCCTAGGAAACCTCTAACTACCTTAACGGTTTTGGGATGAGGTAACTTGGCGATGACGTCTACCTTAGCTTTATCGACCTCAATCCCCGCTTTCGACACCTTATGTCCTAAGACGATTCCTTGTTTACACATAAAATGACATTTTTCCCAATTAAACACAAGATTGGTTTCTTCACAACGTTTTAACATTTGCTCGAGATTAGATAAACACGACGTGAATGAATTGCCAAACACCGAGAAGTCATCCATAAACACTTCCATCGACTTCTCGATCATATCGTGAAAAATTGCCATCATACACCGTTGAAACGTACCCGGTGCATTACAAAGTCCGAAAGGCATCCTATGATAAGCAAACGTTCCATAAGGACACGTAAACGTAGTCTTCTCTTGATCACGAGGATCGATAGGGATTTGAATGTAACCGGAAAAACCATCTAAAAAGCAATAGAATTCATTTCCCGCGAGTCGCTCCAACATTTGATCCATGAAGGGCAAAGGAAAGTGGTCTTTACGAGTGGCGTCATTTAACTTTCGGTAGTCAATACACACCCTCCAACCGGTCACAACACGAGTGGGAATTAACTCGTTGTTTTCATTAGGAAAAAGGGTCATTCCTCCCTTTTTAGGGACACAATGGATTGGGCTCACCCATGGGCTATCGGAGATAGGATAAATCATTCCCGCGTCAAGGAGTTTCAACACTTCCTTTTTAATGACATCATGAATTTTGGGGTTTACCCTTCTTTGAATTTGAATTGCGGGCTTGTAGTCCTCCTCCATTAAAATCTTGTGAGTACAAAATTTTGGGTCAATACCCTTAATGTCGGAAATTTTCCACGCAATTGCCCCTTTATGAGCCTTAAGAACTTTCAAGAGCTCGGTTTTTTCATCATTAGCAAGACCTTTTGCAATAATAACCGGCAACTTGTCATCACCTTCCAAGAATGCGTATTCAAGGTGAGAAGGAAGATCTTTCAATTCAAGAATAGGTGGGTCCTCGATTGAAGATTTTGGTTCAACACTCATAACTTCCATCGGCGGAAGAAATGGTGGAATAGAAGTATCATCACTAATAAACACCTCATCTTCGTTGTCGATTTCATTTGAATTGAAATCGCCTCCTTGGAATGGAGTGAGATTTGGTGTGGAATTAGCAATAATCGGATCCAAAATAGTGGGATTGCCACTTGACGAGCTATCGGAAAAACCTAACACTTCTTGTGAAAACTCATCGCAAACCACATCAACGATGTCAATGTGATTGATGGTAGCGATTGCATAAACATGAGAAGGTTTCGAGTTTTGAGTAGCGTTTATAACAAGTTCCTCTTCGTTGAATCTCAAAGTGATAGTTCTTGCATGAACGTCGATAAGCGATCACGAGGTGTCTAAAAATGAACGACCTAAAATTAGAGGAACTTGAGGATCCGCGGGGATGTCAACTACTATAAAATCAACGGGATAGTAGAACTTCCCCACTTTCACGAATTTGGCTACTCCACATGCTAAAATCGTAGAATGATCGGCCATCTCGATAGACATGTTCGAAGGAATAAGAGCCGGAAGCGAAAGAGATTTCCAAATGGAAAATAGAATCAAATTAATGCTCGTACCAATATCGGCCAAGGCGAGGCATTCTTTCATATCTTGTATGTCACAAGGAATGAGAAACTTCCCGGGGTCACCAACTTTTTCTGGTATGCGGTTAAGATAAACCGAAGAACAATTAGCAAGCTTTGAAAGCTTTTCCTTATCGCTCACTACTTTTAAAAGTAGAAGCGAAACGAGGCATATACAACAACGCGTCGGCTAAACTCACATCAAAATGCACTTGTTGAAACATTTTTATAAAAAGCTCGATTTGTTGTTTGTTACGTTCTTGCAATTTCTCTTTGTTTCGTCTTGAAGGGTAAGGTAAGGGTGGTGTGGGTTAGACATTAGGCAACGGCCTTGGAATCTCGGGTTCCACAATTGGTATTGGTTCAACCGTAGGTGTGGTATGAGCGATACTTTGTGGGATTGTAATGTGCTCCTTTTCGACCATCACCTCGGGTTCTTTCTCGATTTCCTTCTCCGTAGAAGTACTTAGACGAGAGATTGGTTCTTTGAAAGTTTTACCACTTCGTGTAGTAATAACCTTCATTTCTCCCTTCGGGTTTGCAATGGTATCACTAGGAAGACCACCCGAGGAAGAGGGCTTACACATCATTGCTTCAAACATTTTAGCCATTCGGTCCTCAAATTTTGATTGCCTAGCATCCGCTTTTAACAACTCTTGCTTAATCCCATGTTGTCCTTGTTCCATCTTTTGTTGGTTTTGTTGAAGACGTTGAACATTTCCTTCCATTTTGTTAGCATGAGTTTTAAGTTCATTAGCAAGTTCGTTTTTAAGCTCTTTTTTCAACTCGGATCTTAAGCTAATCATCTCACGTTCCATGTTATCAAATTTAGCATCATTTGCTTTAGCATAATCCAAAAATTCTCCTTGAAGATTTTTAGTGTGAGCATTTTGAAAACCTTGTGTAGTGTTTTGAAAATCACGGTTTTGGTTTTGATTAGTGACTTGTCCATTCCCACTTTGATAATTCCCCTTGTTGTAGTTACGTGAATTGCGTTGGTAATTACCACCTTGGTTGTTGTTTCGATAGTTATTAGCATTTTTATTTGGTGGAGCTTGATTTGGGTGGGAACCTTGACCGTTTTGGTTGTAAGTTCCCGTTGCTACATAAGCACTCGAAGTGTTACCATCCGCGGTAATGCACTCGGAAAGATCATGAGCTCTACCACAAGACAAACAATTCTTAGCAACCGCTTTAACCGAGGCGGAATTTGAAGCTTCTTGAGCTTTCCAATGAGACATAAGATTAGCAAATCTATCAAAAAACCGATTTTCCTCATTAGCTTCATCATGTAATGCATTAATGCTACGAGACAATGACGACGATGACGAACCCAAATTGGCAACACTTGGTGTGTTACGAGGGCTATAAACCTTAGATCTATTCTCGATAATCTTTAAAGCTTCATCCGTCGTTTTGCACAAAAAATTACCACCCGCTGCGGCATTCAAGTAATCTCGTTCATGATCATTAAGCCCATTATAAAAAGTATCAATTTGATGCAATTCCGAAAAATCATGGTGTGGACATTCATGTAAAATTTCTTTAAAGCGTTCCCATGCCATTGAAAAACTTTCATTATTTCTTTGAACAAATCGTGAAATCTCATTTTTCAAATGTGTTGTTTTAGATTGTGGAAAAAACTTGTTCACAAACTTAGAAACGAGATCACCCCATGTCGAAATCGAATTAGGCGGTTCTTTCTCAAGCCAAATTTTTGCGGGTCCATCTAACGAGTATGGAAACAACATCATCTTAATGGCGTCATGTGGAACATCCTTAAACTTGCTAGTAGCTGTGAGACGATTAAAGTTCCTAATGTGATAATGCGGGTTGTCTTTCTCATTACCTCTAAACTTATTAGCTTGCAACATCGACATTAAACCCGTCTTAATCTCGAAATTCTCCGCAAGGATAGCGGGAATCACAATGGCCTCTCCAAAACCCTCGGTGGGTGCTTGTAGCAACTCCATCATAGTACGATTAGCCATGACGACTTCTTGTTCTATAATAGGTTCAACAATTGGAGTTTGTTCTTCAATCAACGTCTCTTGATTGGATTGCTTTTGAAGACGTTTACGAGCTCGTTTTTCTTGATTACGAGTGATCATAAACTTCACGAAGAATGGGAGGTGAGCAAAGAAGATTCTTTTTGGGTGTTTTGTGAATTTTCTAATTTTTTTTTTTTTTGTGTTTTTGATTGTATTTAATTTTTTTGGATTTTCGTGTATCTTCGTAGACAACAATCTACAAAATCTCTCCTCGAATCAAACTCTTGATTAAAGAAGCCTCAAAGGAATGAAAACGATCACGTGGAGTGAATGCCTTCGAATGACTTTAGAACTTTGGTGAAAACCAAATTGTTCAAGAGGGTTTAATCACAAAGAAACCAAGCAAATATATTACACGTAATAATACTTTGGGCGGCAAAACCCTCGATTAGCCTTCAATCTCAAAATACTCACAAGCAAGCGGGGAAACGAGGCGGCGCGAAGCACTTAAGAGCCTTTTTCCTTAGGGTATATTTTTTAATACACGCCTTATACCCACCTTATAGTTTGTATTTTTCAAAATCGAGCTTCACGAAAGTATTTATCTATTTTTGTCTTTTTCTTTTTGTTTGAGATTCGAATACAATAATTAGGAGATCAAATCCTAATTAAGGTTGTGTTTTCACACTTTTGGAGATACTTTGTATTTATTGTGATACTTAATACAATATAGTAATAATAATTTCACAAGAAAAACCAATAAAACCGATAATACGTATTAGTAGATTTCTACTAATACAAATACTATTTATGGTTAATATTTAAAAACAGCAAGACAAATTAATCACGACACACCTCCCCGGCAGCGGCGCCAAAATGATTGTGGTAAATTACGACCTTTAGGAAAAGGTGCGTAAAAGCGGTAAGTATTAAGTGATGATTTAGGAAAATCAAGCACTAATGACCCAAAGGTGAAGTTTGTTTCCCAAGGAGGTATATGTGTGTGACTAAAATGTAAATGATTTGAGATTAATATTGGTTTAGAAGGGGATGAGAAAAGAAGATGACGAAGACGTGAAATTAATATTACGATGACAAAACGTAAAACCGTAAAAACTACAAAAATAAAAATTAATTCTAAAAATTACCAAAAATTTACCAAAAATTAAAATAAATAAACTAAGAGTTTACCAATGATCAAAACATTTTCAAACCTTTTAAATAATTAAATATTCAATTTTTAAATGCTAATTAAAGCCCTAAAAATCAAATAAATTATCAAAAAGCCCAAATAAAGATTTTTAAATTGGTAAACCTCTAAAATGACCTAAAAAGATTAAAAACTATTTTTAGAAATTTTTAAACTAAGAAAAACTATTTAAAATGATTTAAAAACTATTAAAATTTAAAATAATTATAAAAACTAATCTAAAAGTGATAAAATTACTCTAAAAGTTGCAAAATTCCTATTTTAATGTATTTAAGCTAAGAAAAATGTAAAAAGTTGAAAAATGTAAAATTTGAAAAATAATAATAAAATAATATTAAAATAATATTAAAATAATATTAAAAATCCAAAAATTATAAAAAATTCTAAAAACTTGCAAACTAGTTTATTTTACCCTAAATAATCAGAAAATGAAAGTGAAATGACCAGAATACCCCTATTGGGCCCTTAAATGGGCCAAAACCAAAATCAGTCAACACTAATGGGCTTTTTAGCCCAAAAAGTCAAACCTGGCCCAATTAACTTGGAAAAGCCCAATCTGACTCAAAATTTGATTCTAAACACAAAACTCTAACGGCCCAAAAGCTGAAAGTGAGCTTATCACAGGTTATTATGCAAACAGCTTATCTTTATTGGGCTTTTTAGCCCATTAAGCAATAAGCTAATGCCATAAGTTCTAATTTGACACACAACCTTCTTTTGGGATGCTTAAGAGATCTGTAAAAATAAATTTTGAAAAAGCACACTCAATAAGCCAGAAATAAGCAAAGTAATATTCCACTAAAAGACAAAATATTCGTCTTTGAGAAATAAGGCACCTCAGGACTTGATTTAACTTGCAAATTGGTCACAAATGAACTCAATAAGCCAAAACAATCAACAAAATTCCAATAAGCAAAACCAATAAGCCAGAATAAGCTAATAAGCACTTATGAAAAAGTCAATTAAGTTGGTTTTCTAGTCAAACCCTAAAGTCAACCCACCAAATGCTCCAGTATGAACAAATGGTTCAAATAATGAGCACCTATTACAAAATACAAGTTGTTGCTGGTTAAAATAAGCTATTATAGCTTATTGCTAAGCTGAAACCCAATTAACACTAGCAGTGGCAACTTTCAGTAGGAACTGGTTCCCACTGCTTTGACTATTTGACCAAGCTTTTTAGAGAGATTTAGTTGGATTCAATTGGAAACAAGGGCACCCTTGTGATCAGTGAATCACAAGGAGTCAATATCAACAAGAAAATCACAATTTGGTTCACACAATAAGCCAAAATCAATCAAACAGTCACCAGATATTGCTCAGATATGGAAAATAAGCAATTATGCACTAATAAGCAGATATAGCATGAATAAGCCAACCAAACTCAACAGGATGCATACATAAGCTATATAAACTATGAATAAGCACAAAGAAACTTATATCAAACATTGAATCAAAGTAAATAAGCAGAATCAAGCACAAGCAGTTACTGATAAGAACATGAACAATATGCAGAAAGTTTTGCAGATCTATTTTACCAAAGATCCAAATTCAGGCACTCAAATCTCTTTCCCTGGTGTAGTTAACCTAGATTTCACACTTGTTAACCCTAGTCTATTATTAGATCTAGGTGTCCTCAAAATCCTAGCCAATTTTACCAAGTAACAAAGATTTTTTACCCTTTTTATGAATCAAGGTGTTTCAAACCACAACTATTGCAGATAAGTGACCAAGTATACCAGTAAAGCATGTACCAACAGATAATAACACAAATCCAACACTTAACAAACCACAAATCCTTCTTAAACAGTTAACCTAAACACCCCTTAAAAACCTGTTTTCACAAATTTTCAAAGTATTATCCAGATTCAAACCACAAATCAAACCACAAACACTTCAATAACATCAAACAACACCAAATTAACAATATTCAACCACAAAAACACAAGTTCACCAATAATCATGCAATAATCACAAAATTCAGAAAAATAAAGAGGAAATGAAAAGGGAAGAATGTGCAAACCTCCAAGACCTACATCTAGGCCCTGGATTGTTTGAGCTTAGGTACTAGCAGAACAAGTACCAGCTTCCAATGCTGCTAAGATGAACAAACAATAAGGTGAGATCAAATAAACAACCACTTTCTGATTTTTGAAGCACAAGCTTTATCACTTAAAACCTTGCCTCAAAAACCTTCAAACAAGATTATGGAACTCAGATTTTAGCTTATCAGACACCAAACTTTTATAAATAACAGACAAGAATTCAAAATTTTCATAAATTAAAACTTTATTTCATAAAAAGGAATTACAATGATTTAAAAGCTAAAATCTGGAACAAAAGCTCTCTCACAGGTTGAGGAGTCTATTTATAGGCAAATGCCAAGCTAGCAATATTCATAAACCCTATCAGTGAAATTCCTATTCTATCCTTGAGTCTTCTAGACGAATTCTTGGTGTGAGCTGTTCAAAGTGATCTTAGATGTTCATTTTAGCTTTGAGATGAAGCAAGAACTCTCAGCTGTTGATTTGGCCACGTCAGATAACTTTGAGGGCAAGTAGTCATGTGATTGGTTAAACGGGAATTGGGGGTGGGGTCCATAGTGAGTGGGATTAAGGGTTTTAAGGTTGGGATGTGTTTCTGCACATGTGAATCAAACGTGTGCAAAGGTAATTGAAAATGACCCCTTATTTAGGTGGAGTAAATTCTGGGTGGTGAAAAAGGTGAATAGTGGTGATTTTGATCCGAAATTGGGGGAAGTAAAGTGTTTGGCGCGTGTTATGGGTTTGAAAGTTTGGGATTGGCAACTTGGGTCCTTGTGTTTTGGTAAAGTGGGTATTTAATGTTTTCAGCAAACAAAAACGAATTCCCTTTGTTATAAACTTTCATAACTTTGCACTTTTGACACAAAACTTTGGAAAAAGGATTATAAGGGTAGTTTTTGCCATTTTTGGATAATTCAAGGACTGATCTTGGACATTGTTGATCTTCAAAGGTCTTCAATATAACTTTGACTTCATGAGGGACCATAATTGGCAATTTAGAATTGTTGAGGGACTAAACTTGCCATTTCTTCAAAGTTGAAGGACCATTTGTGTAATTTTGACAAACTTAAGGGACCAAACTTGTAATTATGATTTCAAAAGGGTTTTAAGTGTCATTTCTTCATTCATTGAGGATCAATCTTGCATATCTTCAAGTCTTCAAGGGTATTTGTTGGATAAATCATGATCTAGGGTCCGGTTCTTTGTACGGCTTCGTTTCTCGTGTCCGTTTTCCCTTGTTTCTTGTGATCTTTTGTCTTTTTCACGATATCCATACCTAAGATACACAAGTAAACAAACACAAGCATATATATGGTATTTTATGACATTTTCATGCATTTAAAACCCGAAAAGAACGATGAGATCATGTATAAATGCCATCTCATCAATCATGAACTTAGAAACACAATTCATGCACAATAACATAACAAACAACAGCAGATAACCAAAATCACTTTTTCACCAAAATTTAACAGATTTTTCAAGAGGATATGACAAACCTCATGAATGTACATCCACACTCACGAATCTAAGAGCTATTATGGTAGCTTAGCAACCACAAGCTTCCAATAAGCTGCTAAGATCAACAGGTTTAATAACAACAGATTATAAAAGCAAATGCAAAAAATGAAACAGATTCTTTTAAGCTTGTACCCCACTCCTTGAATCCTCCTAAACCACAAGCTTCACTACACCTTGATAAGAACCTTATCAGGGTGCTATGATCAACTTTTGATCCAAAAGTTCAAGTGTTTGTACACAAAACTTGGAAAAAATTAGATTTTTGAGAAAACTTTTGGAACACTTGCATAAACTTCAAACCAAACTTTGAAACTTCATAAACATAAACTCATAACATTAAACAATAACAAGAAAGTAAAGTGGTGCTTGGAATTCGTCAACAAGATTCAAACTTTTTCATTCACTTGAACAAAGATTTACAGAATTTTGACTAAGGAAAACCAAGATCAAGGCTAAATGTTGTGAACTAATGGCTTTATATAGAGCCTAACAAGTGTTCTACAAAGCTGAAAACTAAAAACCCTAGCTGCTTGAAGTTCCAATAATACCCTTTTATTTTGAATATTTCTTGAACACATATGACTTTCTTGGAGTCTTGTGAAGGTTCCACTGGGCAAGAAAGGATCCTAGACGTTCAATGTGAGTGTTGGATGCAAGCAAAGCTTATGTACGTTGATTCCCTGGCATGATTTTGTCTTCTTCCCCAAAGTGTAGCAAGGGTGGTTCATGTGACAACTTTGGGTGATGAGGTGGCAAGTTTGTGAGTTGGGTTTTGTTAATAAGACCCTTAATCATTAATCTGGATAATATTAGGGTTTAATTCAAAGTGATTAGCAAAACTGTAGAAACTAGAAGGGGGGGTTGAATAGTTTCTCTTTGTTGGTGACCAAATTAAAATTACTTTCAATTTGGTTTGTATCAAAACTATCTTTTACTTGAGGCTAAGTTGCATAATGATTAGGTTCAATTCAAATGCACTAGTAAAGATAATAGGTAAGTGTAATGATAATGAAATAAGTAAAGAGTAAGGAAGGAGACAACCTAGTGGGAAGACACCAAGATTTATAGTGGTTCGACAACGAGGCTCTATCCTCGTTTCTACTTCACTCTTCGAGTACACCTACTCGAGATTTCAACTATATCCACAAGCTCCCTTCTTGGCGGAGAAAACCTTACATCGTCGCTTACATTATTTTCCGACACTAAGCTAAATGTCGAGACCTAATCTTTAGCTAGGACCAATCTACACAACGTTGCCTACTTTACAATTTAACGACACAAGGCTAGATGTCGAGTTCTAATCTTAAGGTAGAACCAATCTTCACGACGTTGCCTACTTCATCATTTTATGACATAAGGCTAGATGTCGAGTTCTAATCCAAAGCTAGAACCAATCTTCACGACTTTTCACTTTGAAGCTAAGTGAGAACTTCACACAACACAGCTACTAATCACTTTCAAGTTTAGTGAGAACTCACAAAACACAACCACATCACTTTATAGTTTAGTGAGAACTACTAATCAAATCTATTACAACTCAACTAGACTTATCCAAGTACACACATGTAGCTTGAATTTACACAACACAAATCCAAGAAAACACATATGCAATGGATGTACACAACAAATCCAAGTATCCACAAATAACTTGGATGAACACAACTAGTCCAAGTATTCATAAATACAATGGATTGACCTAAAACAAAAAGGGTATCATGATGAATATGACTAGCTCATAGATTCATCTTTATCACAACACTAGTGAGTGAGTGATCTTCTCACTGGACACGGTAAAGGAGGGATCAAGAGGATAATCATATGTAAACATCCTTAACACTTTAAGTGATCATTTACTAATGATTATGCTATAGAAAATAGAAAGGGGGCTGAGAAAAACGTCCAAGAGGCTTGTTGGAAAATGAGATTTGACCCACTATTTAAAGGAGACAAAGTATAACGGATATATAACGGCTATCTGGGCGCGGTACCTTATCTAGCCCGGCGGTTCCATATCGCTAAGGAGCCGCGTAGCTACTTAAGGTACCGTCACTAGAGTACGCTCTGTTTTTTTGTCTTTTAGTGGGGTAGGAATATCTGAGGTATTTGAAGCCTTCAAAGGATATTCTAACAGCATTTGGAATATGCTATTTTCAAATTTTCATTTTCCATTTTAATAAAACATACAACACATTTAGTGTAAAATAAATTTTGAAAAAGCACACTCAATAAGCCGGAAATAAGCAAAGTAATATTCCACTAAAAGACAAAATAGTCGTCTTTGAGAAATAAGGCACCTCAGGACTTGATTTAACTTGCAAAATGTCACAAATGAACTCAATAAGCCAAAACAATCAACAAAATTCAATTAAGCAAAACCAATAAGCCAGAATAAGCTAATAAGCACTTATGAAAAAGTCAATTAAGTTGGTTTTCTAGTCAAACCCTAAAGTCAACCCACCAAATGCTCTAGTATGAACAAATGGTTCAAATAATGAGCACCTATTACAAAATACAAGTTGTTGCTGGTTAAAATAAGCTATTATAGCTTATTGATAAGCTGAAACCCAATTAACACTAGCAGTGGCAACTTTCAGTAGGAACTGGTTCCCACTGCTTTGACTATTTGACCAAGCTTTTTAGAGAGATTTAGTTGGATTCAATTGGAAACAAGGGCACCCTTGTGATCAGTGAATCACAAGGAGTCAATATCAACAAGAAAATCACAATTTGGTTCACACAATAAGCCAAAATCAATCAAACAGTCACAAGATATTGCTCAGATATGGAAAATAAGCAGTTATGCACTAATAAGCAGATATAGCATGAAAACCAACCAAACTCAACAGGATGCATACATAAGCTATATAAACTATGAATAAGCACAAATAAACTTATATCAAACATTGAATCAAAGTAAATAAGCAGAATCAAGCACAAGCAGTTACTGATAAGAACATGAACAATATGCAGAAAGTTTTGCTGATCTATTTTACCAAAGATCCAAATTCAGGCACTCAAATCTCTTTCCCTGGTGTAGTTAACCTAGATTTCACACTTGTTAACCCTAGTCTATTATTTGATCTAGGTGTCCTCAAAATCCTAGCCAATTTTACCAAGTAACAAAGATTTTTTACCCTTTTTATGAATCAAGGTGTTTCAAACCACAAATATTGCAGATAAGTGACCAAGTATACCAGTAAAGCATGTACCAACAGATAATAACACAAATCCAACACTTAACAAACCACAAATCCTTCTTAAACAGTTAACCTAAACACCCCTTAAAAACCTGTTTTCACAAATTTTCAAAGTATTATCCAGATTCAAACCACAAATCAAACCACAAACACTTCAATAACATCAAACAACACCAGATTAACAATATTCAACCACAAAAACACAAGTTCACCAATAATCATGCAATAATCACAAAATTCAGAAAAATAAAGTGGAAATGAAAAGGGAAGAATGTGCAAACCTCCAAGACCTACATCTAGGCCCTAGATTGTTTGAGCTTAGGTACTAGCAGAACAAGTACCAGCTTCCAATGCTGCTAAGATGAACAAACAATAAGGTGAGATCAAATAAACAACCACTTTCTGATTTTTGAAGCACAAGCTTTATCACTTAAAACCTTGCCTCAAAAACCTTCAAACAAGATTATGGAACTCAGATTTTAGCTTATCAGACACCAAACTTTTATAAATAACAGACAAGAATTCAAAATTTTCATAAATTAAAACTTTATTTCATAAAAAGGAATTACAATGATTTAAAAGCTAAAATCTGGAACAAAAGCTCTCTCACAGGTTGAGGAGTCTATTTATAGGCAAATGCCAAGCTAGCAATATTCATAAACCCTATCAGTGAAATTCCTATTCTATCCTTGAGTCTTCTAGACGAATTCTTGGTGTGAGCTGTTCAAAGTGATCTTAGATGTTCATTTTAGCTTTGAGATGAAGCAAGAACTCTCAGCTGTTGATTTGGCCACGTCAGATAACTTTGAGGGCAAGTAGTCATGTGATTGGTTAAACGGGAATTGGGGGTGGGGTCCATAGTGAGTGGGATTAAGGGTTTTAAGGTTGGGATGTGTTTCTGCACATGTGAATCAAACGTGTTCAAAGGTAATTGAAAATGACCCCTTATTTAGGTGGAGTAAATTCTGGGTGGTGAAAAAGGTGAATAGTGGTGATTTTGATCCGAAATTGGGGGAAGTAAAGTGTTTGGCGCGTGTTATGGGTTTGAAAGTTTGGGATTGGCAACTTGGGTCCTTGTGTTTTGGTAAAGTGGGTATTTAATGTTTTCAGCAAACAAAAACGAATTCCCTTTGTTATAAACTTTCATAACTTTGCACTTTTGACACAAAACTTTGGAAAAAGGATTATAAGGGTAGTTTTTGCCATTTTTGGATAATTCAAGGACTGATCTTGGACATTGTTGATCTTCAAAGGTCTTCAATATAACTTTGACTTCATGAGGGACCATAATTGGCAATTTAGAATTGTTGAGGGACTAAACTTGCCATTTCTTCAAAGTTGAAGGACCATTTGTGTAATTTTGACAAACTTAAGGGACCAAACTTGTAATTATGATTTCAAAAGGGTTTTAAGTGTCATTTCTTCATTCATTGAGGATCAATCTTGCATATCTTCAAGTCTTCAAGGGTATTTGTTGGATAAATCATGATCTAGGGTCCGGTTCTTTGTACGGCTTCGTTTCTCGTGTCCGTTTTCCCTTGTTTCTTGTGATCTTTTGTCTTTTTCACGATATCCATACCTAAGATACACAAGTAAACAAACACAAGCATATATATGGTATTTTATGACATTTTCATGCATTTAAAACCCGAAAAGAACGATGAGATCATGTATAAATGCCATCTCATCAATCATGAACTTAGAAACACAATTCATGCACAATAACATAACAAACAACAGCAGATAACCAAAATCACTTTTTCACCAAAATTTAACAGATTTTTCAAGAGGATATGACAAACCTCATGAATGTACATCCACACTCACGAATCTAAGAGCTATTATGGTAGCTTAGCAACCACAAGCTTCCAATAAGCTGCTAAGATCAACAGGTTTAATAACAACAGATTATAAAAGCAAATGCAAAAAATGAAACAGATTCTTTTAAGCTTGTACCCCACTCCTTGAATCCTCCTAAACCACAAGCTTCACTACACCTTGATAAGAACCTTATCAGGGTGCTATGATCAACTTTTGATCCAAAAGTTCAAGTGTTTGTACACAAAACTTGGAAAAAATTAGATTTTTGAGAAAACTTTTGGAACACTTGCATAAACTTCAAACCAAACTTTGAAACTTCATAAACATAAACTCATAACATTAAACAATAACAAGAAAGTAAAGTGGTGCTTGGAATTCGTCAACAAGATTCAAACTTTTTCATTCACTTGAACAAAGATTTACAGAATTTTGACTAAGGAAAACCAAGATCAAGGCTAAATGTTGTGAACTAATGGCTTTATATAGAGCCTAACAAGTGTTCTACAAAGCTGAAAACTAAAAACCCTAGCTGCTTGAAGTTCCAATAATACCCTTTTATTTTGAATATTTCTTGAACACATATGACTTTCTTGGAGTCTTGTGAAGGTTCCACTGGGCAAGAAAGGATCCTAGACGTTCAATGTGAGTGTTGGATGCAAGCAAAGCTTATGTACGTTGATTCCCTGGCATGATTTTGTCTTCTTCCCCAAAGTGTAGCAAGGGTGGTTCATGTGACAACTTTGGGTGATGAGGTGGCAAGTTTGTGAGTTGGGTTTTGTTAATAAGACCCTTAATCATTAATCTGGATAATATTAGGGTTTAATTCAAAGTGATTAGCAAAACTGTAGAAACTAGAAGGGGGGGTTGAATAGTTTCTCTTTGTTGGTGACCAAATTAAAATTACTTTCAATTTGGTTTGTATCAAAACTATCTTTTACTTGAGGCTAAGTTGCATAATGATTAGGTTCAATTCAAATGCACTAGTAAAGATAATAGGTAAGTGTAATGATAATGAAATAAGTAAAGAGTAAGGAAGGAGACAACCTAGTGGGAAGACACCAAGATTTATAGTGGTTCGACAACGAGGCTCTATCCTCGTTTCTACTCCACTCTTCGAGTACACCTACTCGAGATTTCAACTATATCCACAAGCTCCCTTCTTGGCGGAGAAAACCTTACATCGTCGCTTACATTATTTTCCGACACTAAGCTAAATGTCGAGACCTAATCTTTAGCTAGGACCAATCTACACAACGTTGCCTACTTCACAATTTAACGACACAAGGCTAGATGTCGAGTTCTAATCTTAAGGTAGAACCAATCTTCACGACGTTGCCTACTTCATCATTTTATGACATAAGGCTAGATGTCGAGTTCTAATCCAAAGCTAGAACCAATCTTCACGACTTTTCACTTTGAAGCTAAGTGAGAACTTCACACAACACAGCTACTAATCACTTTCAAGTTTAGTGAGAACTCACAAAACACAACCACATCACTTTATAGTTTAGTGAGAACTACTAATCAAATCTATTACAACTCAACTAGACTTATCCAAGTACACACATGTAGCTTGAATTTACACAACACAAATCCAAGAAAACACATATGCAATGGATGTACACAACAAATCCAAGTATCCACAAATAACTTGGATGAACACAACTAGTCCAAGTATTCATAAATACAATGGATTGACCTAAAACAAAAAGGGTATCATGATGAATATGACTAGCTCATAGATTCATCTTTATCACAACACTAGTGAGTGAGTGATCTTCTCATTGGACACGGTAAAGGAGGGATCAAGAGGATAATCATATGTAAACATCCTTAACACTTTAAGTGATCATTTACTAATGATTATGCTATAGAAAATAGAAAGGGGGCTGAGAAAAACGTCCAAGAGGCTTGTTGGAAAATGAGATTTGACCCACTATTTAAAGGAGACAAAGTATAACGGATATATAACGGCTATCTGGGCGCGGTACCTTATCTAGCCCGGCGGTTCCATATCGCTAAGGAGCCGCGTAGCTACTTAAGGTACCGTCACTAGAGTACGCTCTGTTTTTTTGTCTTTTAGTGGGGTAGGAATATCTGAGGTATTTGAAGCCTTCAAAGGATATTCTAACAGCATTTGGAATATGCTATTTTCAAATTTTCATTTTCCATTTTAATAAAACATACAACACATTTAGTGTAAAATAAATTTTGAAAAAGCACACTCAATAAGCCGGAAATAAGCAAAGTAATATTCCACTAAAAGACAAAATAGTCGTCTTTGAGAAATAAGGCACCTCAGGACTTGATTTAACTTGCAAAATGTCACAAATGAACTCAATAAGCCAAAACAATCAACAAAATTCAATTAAGCAAAACCAATAAGCCAGAATAAGCTAATAAGCACTTATGAAAAAGTCAATTAAGTTGGTTTTCTAGTCAAACCCTAAAGTCAACCCACCAAATGCTCTAGTATGAACAAATGGTTCAAATAATGAGCACCTATTACAAAATACAAGTTGTTGCTGGTTAAAATAAGCTATTATAGCTTATTGATAAGCTGAAACCCAATTAACACTAGCAGTGGCAACTTTCAGTAGGAACTGGTTCCCACTGCTTTGACTATTTGACCAAGCTTTTTAGAGAGATTTAGTTGGATTCAATTGGAAACAAGGGCACCCTTGTGATCAGTGAATCACAAGGAGTCAATATCAACAAGAAAATCACAATTTGGTTCACACAATAAGCCAAAATCAATCAAACAGTCACCAGATATTGCTCAGATATGGAAAATAAGCAGTTATGCACTAATAAGCAGATATAGCATGAAAACCAACCAAACTCAACAGGATGCATACATAAGCTATATAAACTATGAATAAGCACAAATAAACTTATATCAAACATTGAATCAAAGTAAATAAGCAGAATCAAGCACAAGCAGTTACTGATAAGAACATGAACAATATGCAGAAAGTTTTGCTGATCTATTTTACCAAAGATCCAAATTCAGGCACTCAAATCTCTTTCCCTGGTGTAGTTAACCTAGATTTCACACTTGTTAACCCTAGTCTATTATTTGATCTAGGTGTCCTCAAAATCCTAGCCAATTTTACCAAGTAACAAAGATTTTTTACCCTTTTTATGAATCAAGGTGTTTCAAACCACAAATATTGCAGATAAGTGACCAAGTATACCAGTAAAGCATGTACCAACAGATAATAACACAAATCCAACACTTAACAAACCACAAATCCTTCTTAAACAGTTAACCTAAACACCCCTTAAAAACCTGTTTTCACAAATTTTCAAAGTATTATCCAGATTCAAACCACAAATCAAACCACAAACACTTCAATAACATCAAACAACACCAGATTAACAATATTCAACCACAAAAACACAAGTTCACCAATAATCATGCAATAATCACAAAATTCAGAAAAATAAAGTGGAAATGAAAAGGGAAGAATGTGCAAACCTCCAAGACCTACATCTAGGCCCTAGATTGTTTGAGCTTAGGTACTAGCAGAACAAGTACCAGCTTCCAATGCTGCTAAGATGAACAAACAATAAGGTGAGATCAAATAAACAACCACTTTCTGATTTTTGAAGCACAAGCTTTATCACTTAAAACCTTGCCTCAAAAACCTTCAAACAAGATTATGGAACTCAGATTTTAGCTTATCAGACACCAAACTTTTATAAATAACAGACAAGAATTCAAAATTTTCATAAATTCAAACTTTATTTCATAAAAAGGAATTACAAAGATTTAAAGCTAAAATCTGGAACAAAAGCTCTCTCACAGGTTGAGGAGTCTATTTATAGGCAAATGCCAAGCTAGCACTATTCATAAACCCTATCAGTGAAATTCCTATTCTATCCTTGAGTCTTCTAGACGAATTCTTGGTGTGAGCTGTCCAAAGTGATCTTGGATGTTCATTCTAGCTTTGAGATGAAGCAAGAACTCTCAGCTGTTGATTTGGCCACGTCAGATAACTTTGAGGGCAAGTAGTCATGTGATTGGTTAAACGGGAATTGGGGGTGGGGTCCATAGTGAGTGGGATTAAGGGTTTTAAGGTTGGGATGTGTTTCTTCACATGTGAATCAAACGTGTGCAAAGGTGATTGAAAATGACCCCTTATTTAGGTGGAGTAAATTCTGGGTGGTGAAAAAGGTGAATAGTGGTGATTTTGATCCGAAATTGGGGGAAGTAAAGTGTTTGGCGCGTGTTATGGGTTTGAAAGTTTGGGATTGGCAACTTGGGTCCTTGTGTTTTGGGAAAGTGGGTATTTAATGTTTTCAGCAAACAAAAACGAATTCCCTTTGTTATAAACTTTCATAACTTTGCACTTTTGACACCAAACTTTGGAAAAAGGATTATAAGGGTAGTTTTTGCCATTTTTGGATAATTCAAGGACTGATCTTGGACATTGTTGATCTTCAAAGGTCTTCAATACAACTTTGACTTCATGAGGGACCATATTTGGCAATTTAGAATTGTTGAGGGACTAAACTTGCCATTTCTTTAAAGTTGAAGGACCATTTGTGTAATTTTGACAAACTTAAGGGACCAAACTTGTAATTATGATTTCACAAGGGTTTTAAGTGTCATTTCTTCATTCATTGAGGATCAATCTTGCATATCTTCAAGTCTTCAAGGGTATTTGTTGGATAAATCATGATCTAGGGTCCGGTTCTTTGTACGACTTCGTTTCTCGTGTCCGTTTTCCCTTGTTTCTTTTGATCTTTTGTCTTTTTCACGATATCCATACCTAAAATACACAAGTAAACAAACACAAGCATATATATGGTATTTTATGACATTTTCATGCATTTAAAACCCGAAAAGAACGATGAGATCATGTATAAATGCCATCTCATCAATCATGAACTTAGAAACACAATTCATGCACAATAACATAACAAACAATAGCAGATAACCAAAATCACTTTTTCACCAAAATTTAACAGATTTTTCAAGAGGATATGACAAACCTCATGAATGTACATCCACACTCACGAATCTAAGAGCTATTATGGTAGCTTAGAAACCACAAGCTTCCAATAAGCTGCTAAGATCAACAGGTTTAATAACAACAGATTATAAAAGAAAATGGAAAAATGAAACAGATTCTTTTAAGCTTGTACCCCACTCCTTGAATCCTCCTAAACCACAAGCTTCACTACACCTTGATAAGTACCTTATCAGGGTGCTATGATCAACTTTTGATCCAAAAGTTCAAGTGTTTGTACACAAAACTTGGAAAAAATTAGATTTTTGAGAAAACTTTTGGAACACTTGCATAAACTTCAAACCCAACTTTGAAACTTCATAAACATAAACTCATAACATTAAACAATAACAAGAAAGTAAAGTGGTGCTTGGAATTCGTCAACAAGATTCAAACTTTTTCATTCACTTGAACAAAGATTTACAGAATTCTGACTAAGGAAAACCAAGATCAAGGCTAAATGTTGTGAACTAATGGCTTTATATAGAGCCTAACAAATGTTCTACAAAGCTGAAAACTAAAAACCCTAGCTGCTTGAAGTTCCAATAATACCCTTGTATTTTGAATATTTCTTGAACACATATGACTTTCTTGGAGTCTTGTGAAGGTTCCAATGGGCAAGAAAGGATCCTAGACGTTCAATGTGAGTGTTGGATGCAAGCAAAGCTTATGTACGTTGATTCCCTGGCATGATTTGTCTTCTTCCCCAAAGTGTAGCAAGGGTGGTTCATGTGACAACTTTGGGTGATGAGGTGGCAAGTTTGTGAGTTGGGTTTTGTTAATAAGACCCTTAATCATTAATCTGGATAATATTAGGGTTTAATTCAAAGTGATTAGCAAAACTGTAGAAACTAGAAGGGGGGGTTGAATAGTTTCTCTTTGTTTGTGACCAAATTAAAATTACTTTCAATTTGGTTTGTATCAAAACTATCTTTTACTTGAGGCTAAGTTGCATAATGATTAGGTTCAATTCAAATGCACTAGTAAAGATAATAGGTAAGTGTAATGATAATGAAATAAGTAAAGAGTAAGGAAGGAGACAACCTAGTGGGAAGACACCAAGATTTATAGTGGTTCGACAACGAGGCTCTATCCTCATTTCTACTCCACTCTTCGAGTACACCTACTCGAGATTTCAACTATATCCACAAGCTCCCTTCTTGGAGGAGAAAACCTTACATCATCGCTTACATTATTTTCCGACACTAAGCTAAATGTCGAGACCTAATCTTTAGCTAGGACAAATCTACACAACGTTGCCTACTTAACAATTTAACGACACAAGGCTAGATGTCGAGTTCTAATCTTAAGGTAGAACCAATCTTCACGACGTTTCCTACTTCACCATTTTACGACATAAGGCTAGATGTCGAGTTCTAATCCAAAGCTAGAACCAATCTTCACGACTTTTCACTCTGAAGCTAAGTGAGAACTTCACACAACACAGCTACTAATCACCTTTCAAGTTTAGTGAGAACTCACAAAACACAACCACATCACTTTATAGTTTAGTGAGAACTACTAATCAAATCTATTACAACTCAACTAGACTTATCCAAGTACACACATGTAGCTTGAATTTACACAACACAAATCCAAGAAAACACATATGCAATGGAGGTACACAACAAATCCAAGTATCCACAAATAACTTGGATGAACACAACTAGTCCAAGTATTCATAAATACAATGGATTGACCTAAAACAAAAAGGGTATCATGATGAATATGACTAGCTCATAGATTCATCTTTATCACAACACTAGTGAGTGAGTGATCTTCTCATTGGACACGGTAAAGGAGGGATCAAGAGGATAATCATATGTAAACATCCTTAACACTTTAAGTGATCATTTACTAATGATTATGCTATAGAAAATAGAAAGGGGGCTGAGAAAAACGTCTAAGAGGCTTGTTGGAAAATGAGATTTGACCCACTATTTAAAGGAGACAAAGTATAACGGATATATAACGGCTATCTGGGTGCGGTACCTTATCTAGCCCGGCGGTTCCATATCGCTAAGGAGCCGCGTAGCTACTTAAGGTACCGCCACTAGAGTACGCTCTGTTTTTTTGTCTTTTAGTGGGGTAGGAATATCTGAGGTATTTGAAGCCTTCAAAGGATATTCTAACAGCATTTGGAATATGCTATTTTCAAATTTTCATTTTCCATTTGATGATAGTGTTAGTTAAATAATTCGTTTTTATGTTTTACACTAAATGTGTTGTATAGTTTGTTGTGATCAAAACTAAGAAAGATTAGTTAACACTAATAATGTTTTTAGGCATCACTTGCATTAACAATCTCCCCCTTTTTTATTACGACAAACGATAAACTCATTTGCATAGAAACACAAAATAATGAATTATTAACGAGTTTATCACTATCATTTCTCCCCCTTTGTCGTAGCAAAAAGGTTAGCACAAGTCTTTGAAGAACATCGAACTTTGCTAGTAGCTCCCCCTTGGTGGTTGCTCCCCCTTGCTTGGGGCACCAAGTATATGAGCTAAGGTGACATGCTACACAAAGGTTAGTAGAAAAGAAAGAAACACCAATGTATATATGATCACTACCTACTAAGTAACTTGAGAGGGAGAGAGAGAAGAAATCTCAAATTAGAAGCAAGTATTTTGCTAAGTTTAACCAAAAAGGTAATTGACAAAATCAAACTTCAATCTAATGAAGATGATAAGCTTGTCAATGGGTTAAAGTTTAGAATTGATGGAATCACCCATAAGCAATTGTAAAAATTAACCATGATCAACTCAAAATAGAACTAAATGGATAACACACAAAGGTTACATAATAGAAAAGACACAACAAAGTAGATAGTCATACACACAATATGAGTATCTAAAGCAAAAGATATGGAAAATAAACCACAAAGCATAAGCTATTCTAATAGTGATAATTTTCCAAGATTGCTTAAAAAAAATAAAAGACTCTAAAACAACTAAAGTAATAAAAACTTTAAGAGTAGTTAGTCCTTTAGTTGGAAAAATAAGACGACGATGCATCATTCGAAGTTATGTCCACCGGAACGAAAACTTGAATAGGAGGTCGAGTGAGGAGGAATTCAAGAAAATTTAACTTCTCATACACATGAGCAAGTTCAATTTGTTGAAATCGACAACAAGCACATGAGGATCCATGATGCAACACAAAATCGGTTGATGGGGGTATGGCATCAAACCTAGGGTTTGGTGGTGGAGGGGTAATGGGTTTGGAAATGTTTTCACAATGCCTTGTGAGGTTTGGGAAGGTTGAAAGGTCATTGAGTTGAGGGGTGTTGAAGGATTGCGGTGGTGAGGGAACATTTTCTTTTGCTCCGGTGATGGGGTTAATGGTATAAGTCTCCTTCCAATACTTGATTGGAGAGAAGGTAGGGTTTTTGGGTGGTTTGGAGGAAGATGGTTCATTCTTCTTAATCCAAATAGGTCGAACCGAGATTTTCGTTTTCTTTGAAAGCTTGGATGAGGAAGCTTTGGGTGAGTGGGGTTGTGACAAAAAAATGTCAAGGTTAGGAATGGAGGAGTTAGGCATTGTTAAGGTGTGAGAACAAAATCTCAAGGTTGGGAAGGTGTGAGAAATTTCTCTCAAGGTTGGGAAGGTGTGAGAATGAAATCTCAAAGTTGTGTGAGAATGAATTCTCAAGGTTGGGAAGGTGTGAGAATGAAATCTCAAGGTTGGGGTATAAGTAAAATGTAATCAAGGTAAGAGTTTGAATACAAAATGTGAAGTGTCAAGGAATGTTTAGCCAAATTGAGCAAACAAGGAATCTTGACAAGGTACAGGGTTTAAAGAATTTTGACCAAAAATGTGTCAAAAGACATTTACTGTCCCCGGTACTTATAGGGACCGGCGGTTCCTTACCACTTAAGGAACCGCGGGACTTTAAGGATCCGCGTGCAGTGGACTTGAAACCAAGTTTTTCTAGGGTTTTGGGAAAAACTAAGACTTTTTCAAAAAGTTGCAAATCTTGTAATTTTACCTCTATTAGCACCAAATTATGCTATGGTTGCATAAAGCAACACATTCACAAAGAATGTCTTGACAAAGGGTGACAAAATATTTGAATATCATTTTGAACCAATTTTAGTCAAGTTTTTAGAGGTTGTGATAGATTTAGGTTCAATTTTAATTTCAAATTAAAGTTGATTAATGTGCACATAAGGATAGAAACACACAAAGCTAAATCCATAGATCAACATCATGAAACACACATGAAGGAAGCAACTACAATGACAAATAAAAAAGAAAGACAACTAACTATTACAAAGCTAGCTTAACATTAGATCTAGATGAGTAGTCTTCTTTGGCTTGGTTTTGTTGAAAACCATTTATTTAGAAAACTTCATCATTCATCTCCTAGGAGGAGGCATGGAGAACAAGGTAAGAAAGAACTCTTGCAACCTCCTATGTAGTCCAAACATCTCCATCCTAAGGTTATGGATGATGTAGTGGTTGTAAAGACAACATGGACAACTAGGACCATGTGTTTCTTGAAACCCATAGTAAGGATCACCCAAAAGGAGGGAAAGTGTAACACCCAAAATTGGAATGTTTGAGTTGGGTGGAGGTGGAGGAGGCATGTTCTCCAAGGGTGATGTGGGTGAGAGTGGAGGCATGTTCCCTAAAGGGGAAATGGGTGTGTGTGGAGGGGTAAATGGTGAAGTCACCAAGGTGTCATCAAATTCATTCATAAAAGGAATGCTTTGGATTGGTTGGGGTTGTGTGGTCACATCCAAGGGTGCACTTGGAGTGAAGGGTGAAGAGAGCTCATTCATTCTTGAGTTGAATGAAGAGGAGGTAGAACCAATGGAGTGGTTAGTACCATGGGTGGATGTTGTCTTGCATGGTGAAAGGGGTGGTGAAGGTGATGAAGAAATGAGGATAGGAACCATCTCATTCTTAGGTGTGTGGAAGGGTGAGGAGTTAGGCTTGGCTACCTTAATCCTTATCTTAAGTGTTTTCCTTGGGGTGTTTGAGGTTTTTGTAGAAACCGTGGTTGACAAGGATGGTTTAAGGGTTAGGGAAGGATGTTTTGATGTGTGAAGAACATGACTAACAAGGTGGGTTTAAATGGGTGAGGGGATGATCCAAACTAGTAATGGGTTAAAATCATTTTAGGTGAATAATGAATTTAGGTAACCTAGTTTAGGAAATATGCATGTTTTTGTAAAGAATCATGCAAAGTTTACACAGATTAAAGAAAATAGTGTAAAGCAAAAGATTCTGTCGGACACAGTGGCGGCGGTTCCTTATCTAGGACCGACGGTTCCTTATCGATAAGGAGCCGCCGGTTGATATGGAACCGCGACCAGAGGTCTTTCAAAAGTTTCACCTCCCAAATTTTGGTTAACCCAGATTTTTAACAAAGGATTCACAAGGCAAAGTTAACTGCTGATCAAAATCTAAGAAGCTAACTATCATAAGGCATGCACAAGGCTATGTAAATCACAAACATGATTGCATAAGCAACATTTAGGATCAAAATAAATAATAATCCAAACATAAGTTAATACACAACCAAATGAAGGAAAGAAAGTCAGGAAATCATCCTAGATGAGTGTTGCAAGTAACCATGAGCATAAAATCTAATTCCTTGATTCACTTCTGAGACATTCTCGAAGAAGATGATTGAGATAAAATTGATAGTCGGAATCAACTTCATGGGAGGAAAAAATGGAGATTGAAGAGGACATGAAGTTATTAAAATGGGAAGGAGGATTTCTAAAAGATTTTTCTTGAGAAGTATTTTCGACTTGACTTGAGTTAGCATTTCTCTCGGGTGAAATGTTCTCTTGAATAGGAAACATGAATCGATCAACTGAGTGATAAGGTGAAGAGAGAAGAGATGGAAAGTCAATAAGGACTCTTCTAAGAAGACGAGAGAGAAGCATTCCGTAGGGAAGACTTGACTTAGACTCAAGAAGAACAAATCTAATTCTTCTAGCTATGAAAATTGCGAGATTGTAAGGAGTTGTAGTGGCAACACAATATAACATATGTGCAAGACAAGCGGGGACTAAGTCCCGATTCCCATCTAGACACATTGCATTTTCCATAATGATTTCGGCCCAAGGAATCATGAAATCATTAAGATCGCTAGTAAGTAATTCCCAAGGAGAGAGAGTTCGAACAACTCCTTGAAATTCACCAAGAATAGGATGTTCACGAGGTTTAGAAATGTCATGAATGATGTCCTAAGATGATGGAAGCACAGTCACATAATGAGCATCAATAGGAGTCGATTCTAAAGAGTCAATACTCCAAGAATCGGTGAATCGACATTGACCATTAGATGGCACTCTAAGAATATCACCGAATTCTTCAAGAGTGTAAATAATGATTTCCCCATAATGGAAAATCGTATAGATAAACCATTATTGATGCCTATCAATGTGAATGAGCTAAAGAACTCCATAAGAAACGAAGGAAATATTGGCTCATCAATATCAAGAAGACAATCAAACCCAATAGACTTAAACATGAAGCGAATAAACTCATTTGCGTAATTGGAACGAACGATGCGTCCTTCATGGAAACAACGATGTTCAAGAGACTTAGACGAGTTTTTGAGAGAGTGAGTTAGATGAGGGTAAGGTGAAGAGGGCATGTATGCTCGTGTTCGTTCATGATCTTTTTTATATCTCGAGGACATGATACGTACCTAAACAAGAGAATATTTTTCCAATCACTCATATGAAAAATTAAAATCAACAAACAAAAAATATGAGAATATGTTATATCAATTTCTTGACAAACATAGGATTGAATCCATATCATTCTCATGTTCACAATGTGTCTATTCCATCATTAACCAAGAACACATGATCTATGTTAGATCAACAATGGATTAGAACATTGGTTTTTCAAAACAAGGTTTTTAGGTAAGCATTAACAATGTCATTACCTAATTGTTCATGGGTTCATCTCAAATCCATCTTTTAATCAAAATAATTAATCAAAATTCGGATTTGTTCTACAAGTGGGTTTTAGTGAAATCTTAATGAATATGAACCTAAGGAATCATAGTAAAATAACCATGTCAACCCACATTCCTATTAAGGTTTTAATTCAATTTCATTTTTAAAAATCCCCAATTATGAAAGGACGAACCATAGAACAAAATAGATGAAATTGAAAGAAAATACTTACAATTAATTGATGTTAGATGCAGGATGAGTGAAACCCACAACTTGGAATCAATTAATTTGACTGATTGAATGTTTTTGAAGCTTCAACAATGGTGGAAAAGATGAAACCCATCGGTTGTGTGTTTTTGGGAGAGAGAGATAGTGGTTTGAAAAGGAATAAAATAATCAAACTGGCGCTCTGACTCACTTTACTGCCCGCGGTACCTTATCGATAAGGAACCGCGGGTTTGAGCCGCCGAGATAAAGAACCGCCTATAGAGGCTGGTTTTTATCAATGAAAAACGCCAAATTTTAAAAACCAAGTTTTTCTAAAACACTTAAAATTATATCATGAGCCTTTTAGAATATCATTGGATCATCATAACACTAAGCAATATGCCTTAACGAAGGATTACGAGTTAAATCGAGATCGAAAAGAATTGAAACGGACAAACGACTACTCGTAGCAAAACGGCAAAGTGGAGAGAAGTCAAGGGAAGTGAATCAAGACTAGGATTAATGCTCAAGGGATTAATGACAATTTTCAAATAGTGGTAACGAAGAGCTTGTGTCATATATAGTGGTTTAAGACGTGCCTTTCCGGCGAAGTGTTAAACGGCTTTGGTAATGAACAAACACAAAGCAAATATTGAAGCATAGACAAGATCACTTTCAATAATAGTCTTAGTCTAAACCAAGATATGAGCAAGGCATTGATTCACTTTCTCTCCCACGAAGGGCCTACTAACCGTATGGGTGTAAACCATGGATATCATGCTTGATACTTTAAGCTACTACTAACTCACTCTACATCACCATAGTGAGTCAAGTATCCAAGCAATGAAGGTTTGAGAGGATAAAAGGAAAGAATCACAAACCACAAACAAATGTCAAGGCAAGGATGCCAAGAACAAGCACATAGTCAAGTAATGATCAAAAGAATGATCAAAGGACGTGTGGAAGAACGAAAGCGTACCTTGGCCACAAAGAGAAATCCATCAAGGAGTCAATGCTATGCCCAATCAGTGACTATGATGAGTACTAAGTCTTCAAGGACTAGTATTATTCCCAATCATCTTGGTATCATCATTCAAAGATGTTAAAGATCAATGAAGATGAGTCTTCTACAAGTGCAAGTAACTCAATCCACAACCAATTAAGTGATTGATCTTCATGAGTACCTACACAAAGCAAGATGCAAACTAGTAGATACATTTCAAGAGTATATATAACATGCATAAAGACTACTAATCTTAAGAGGGATGCAATATTATCAATTAAAAGACCTATTTTTCAAGAACAAAATAGTTTTGACCAAAGAGAAACTTTAGTACAACTTGACCTTCTAATTTAAGGAGACAATGGATCGATCCAAGTTTCAAAGTACAATATACTTCAAAGATCTTGAGTGACCATCGCTCTGATACCAATTGTAGAAACTAGAAGGGGGGTTGAATAGTTTCTCTTTGTTCGTGACCAAATTAAAATTACTTTCAATTTGGTTTGTATCAAAACTATCTTTTACTTGAGGCTAAGTTGCATAATGATTAGGTTCAATTCAAATGCACTAGTAAAGATAATAGGTAAGTGTAATGATAATGAAATAAGTAAAGAGTAAGGAAGGAGACAACCTAGTGGGAAGACACCAAGATTTATAGTGGTTCGACAACGAGGCTCTATCCTCGTTTCTACTCCACTCCTCGAGTACAACTACTCGAGATTTCCACTATATCCACAAGCTCCCTTCTTGGCGGAGAAAACCTTACATCGTCGCTTACATTATTTTCTGACACTAAGCTAAATGTCGAGACCTAATCTTTAGCTAGGACCAATCTACACAACGTTGCCTACTTCACAATTTAACGACACAAGGCTAGATGTCGAGTTCTAATCTTAAGGTAGAACCAATCTTCACGACGTTGCCTATTTCACCATTTTACGACACAAGGCTAGATGTCAAGTTCTAATCCAAAGCTAGAACCAATCTTCACGACTTTTCACTTTGAAGCTAAGTGAGAACTTCACACAACACAACTACTAATTACTTTCAAGTTTAGTGAGAACTCACAAGACACAACCACATCACTTCATAGTTTAGTGAGAACTACTGATCAAATATATTACAACTCAACTAGACTTATCCAAGTACACATATGTAGCTTGAATTTACACAAAACAAATCCAAGCAAACACATATGCAATGGATGTTGTAACATCCCGCCTACTCAGACTACAATATTGCCCGCTTTGCCCGCAGGCTCACGACTTTCCTTTGTGGCCCTCTTGTAATTACTTCCCGGCTGGTCACCCAACCTAGTACTACTCTGACATGAGCACGCTTAACTGCCAGTTCTTAAGAACCCCACTTGCAGTAGACCACAAAACGCGTTGTGTCATGAGAAGGCGACTGTTATCTTATGAACCATGGATCTCTCCTGGCCACAGCCGATGTGGGATTTGCCTAGGGTGTCACAATCACCCCCCCCCCCCTTCGGGACTCATCGTCCTCGATGAGGTTTGCCCCACCATCCCGAACGGCTCAGGAGTGGCTCTGATACCACTTGTAACATCCCGCCTACTCAGACTACAATATTGTCCGCTTTGCCCGTAGGCTCACGACTTTCCTTTGTGGCCCTCTTGTAAGTACTTCCCGGCTGGTCACCCAACCTAGTACTACTCTGACATGAGCACGCTTAACTACCAGTTCTTAAGAACCCCACTTGCAGTAGACCACAAAACGCGTTGTGTCATGAGAAGGCGACTGTTATCTTATGAACCATGGATCTCTCCTGGCCACAGCCGATGTGGGATTTGCCTAGGATGTCACAATCACCCCCCCCCCCCTTCGGGACTCATCGTCCTCGATGAGGTTTGCCCCACCATCCCGAACGGCTCAGGAGTGGCTCTGATACCACTTGTAACATCCCCCCTACTCAGACTACAATATAGTCCGCTTTGCCCGTAGGCTCACGACTTTCCTTTGTGGCCCTCTTGTAAGTACTTCCCGGCTGGTCACCCAACCTAGTAATACTCTGACATGAGCACGCTTAACTGCCAGTTCTTAAGAACCCCACTTGCAGTAGTGATATGAGCTTAAACTCATATCCTTTTATCAACAAATAACCCTAAAACATGAAGCAAAATACCCTTTTATATTGTAAAAAAGCAGTGTTATGTGGTATGTTGTGTTTGTGTGATCTTATGTAGGTAAAAGGATACAATTTCAAGCAAACAAGGAAAAACCAAGCTCAAATGGATGAAAAAGACAAAAGAGGATCAAAAGTGACAAGACTTTGAAGTCAAAGGACCTATCTTGACAAGTTGTGAAAGTTGGAGGACTTAAAGTGCAAATTATGGAAAGTCAAGATTAAAGTCAAATTTGGTCAACTACAAAGTCAACTCAAGTCAAAGGGCCATTTTTGTTGAAGAATCAAAGTTGAAGGGCCAAAATTGTCAAAGGAATGAAGTTTCTAGCCTTAAAGAGAAATCTGCCAAGTTAAGGGGCTTATTCTGCCAAGTTTGGAAAGTTAATAAAGATCAATCCATGTCAAAAGGAAGAGAACCAATGAGAAGCAGGGATTCACTTCACACGGATTGAGTATTAATTACCCACTTCCGCCGCCTTCATTTAATACAGGATCTGTACAGTGTGATCCGTGTGACATTTTCTCCACCAATAAGAAGATGCCACGTGTCCTTCTCCTTCACAAGAAATATTTCCAGATCGCGTTTTTGATAGAATGCATTTCAGAAGAAAATCAAAACACCAATCTTGCTCGTCTTGAAGAGAGGAATCCAATGGTGCAACTTAATTAGCATATTATCCAATGGATCAAAAACACCCAAATGAGTTCATCACCTTCAAAGTGGGTTTGCAGAATTCCTCCACGTGTCAAGCTGTGATTGGCCCGAACACGTCACATCTCCAACAAACTCTCAAGTCTAGCCTATAAATACTTAGATTGTTCTTCATTTTGAGGAGTAGTTAATTTTTGCAAAACACCTAGTTCCTTAAATTTCCTTTTCACTTTTCCCTCATTCTACCTAACCTCTCAAGAGTTTGACACACTCTTGAGTTGGTTAATTAGTTTGTTAGCTTGTAACTACCATTTGTAACTGAATTCTTCAATAAAATTTCAAATTCAAGTTTTCCCGCCAAATACTGTTCTTACCATTCCTGCTACTTTCTTGCTGTTATTGGATTCAATTGTTGCTGTTGATGTTTGTTATGATCAACCATTGATCATAACTGAAATTTGTGAAGAATTGTTGCTGCTTGATCAAGTTTTCATTATTGCCATTGTTCATTGAAGAATTTTGATGAATTTGAAGATTGTAGATGATTTTTGTAGCTGTTGATTGTTGATATTAGTGGATACTAGTGATAGGTGGTGGTATCACTAGTACAAGAGAGCTCAGCGCTCCTCTTCTACTCAAAGGCTAACTACAATTGGTGCATTCGCTTCTGTTTTTATAATTCCTCTCAATTGTACTTGCCATGTTCAATTCTTAGTGTAAAACTGATTTGAGTGCATGATAATAGTTGATTAGTTGCTTGTGATTGATTGTAGAACTGGTGTAGCCTTAGTGTAATCTGTTTTAGCATTCATAGCTTGATAATTGATCTTATTGCAGTTTTCATAGGCTTAGCCATTCATTTTGAGTTCTTGTGGTGTTTAGCTCTAGTTGTTTGCTTATAAACATTGCATTCTACTTGCTCATTTGAGATTACTATAGCCTTTTGCTCAGTGTTCACTTGTGTTTAATAAACTTTCATAAAAACTCTACAAAAGATCAGATAGGGTGTTTGGCAATCAGTTTTATAGATGATCATTGTGATTCTCTTGTTGATTCAGTTGTTATTAGTTGGATTTCTAGCTTGTTGTTGTTGAATGTGATCTAGTGTAGCACATTTTGACTGTTATTTTCCACTCTTAAGTCCTCTAGTTCACTTTTGAGTTTTCAAACTTTTGGCATCAGTTTTCTTAACTAGCTCATTTAGAACTTGCTACTTTCAAATCATTAGTATACCTTTATTAGTTAACCATTTCACCTCAAACCTTTTTCTATATCTCAAACAACATTTAAAGTTTCAGTGTTCATAAGGATTTTCTACAGTATTCATAGATAAGCTAGGAATCAGCTTTTTATTTCAGCACAAGCAAGTGCATTTTTCTGTGAAGTTTTGAAGTTTTTGGAACCACTGTTTTGCTAGTTCTCGTTATCCACTTCATAAAAGTCCTTATTTTCTTTCACAAATCAGTTTAGAAAGGGTTGAATATCAAGTTTTGAGATTTTGAGCTTTTTCATAAATTTGGTCAACGTTTGGTCAACATAAGCTCAACTGAGCTTATTTTCGGATTTCTAGCTTATTAGTGGATGAAATTTGTTCTAGTTTGATTTCCCCTGCTTTAAATCAAGTGCTTATTCATTTTCTTTACAAAAATTAAGTTGTGGATGTTTGGATTTTTCTGTAGCTTATTTTGAGCTTTTTAATAAGCACTCTTTTGCTTATCTTTGACTTTTAGACAAATTCCTTGAATACACGTTTCTTAATTTGAATTAGAAGTTGTTTGCAAGTTGTCTCATTAATTTTGGTTCAGAAATAAGCCAGTTCCAGCTTATTCAAGTGATAAGCCCGTTTTTGGTTTAAACATTTTCAAAAATTGCTTTTAGGTCCTCCAAGGTTTAAACAGTTTTAATCTTTAGCTAACTTCCCTAATTTTCTGGAATTTGCATAAGTAGGTCCTTCTGTTTTGGAAAGTTGTTAATTGCAGTTTGTTAATTTTGTTAGTTAGTTACAATTTAGTTAGTTAGTTGTTACTTTTACAAGTTTAGTCCCTCTAGTTAACTTTCTTGCATTTTTAGTCCTTTAAGTTGTTAGGATTTATATTTCAAGCATTTAATTTTCCTAGAATTTACATTTTTAGTCCTTGTAGTTTTATATTTGGTACTTTTAATTGTGTTTGAATAAAAACTTGGTAATTGCAATTTGTTTTACATATACGTAGGTTAATATTTTTTCATTTTTAAATAGCTTTGTTTGAATTAGCAATAGAATATCAAAAAAACCGTAACCAACCAAGAACAATTAAAAACACTAGATTGTTAGGCCTTTCAATTTGTCAAGAATCGAGAGAACGAACTTCACTATAAAACACGTATCAAATGGCGCCGCTGCCGGTTCTTTGACTACACGAGAGACTATCGATTGACGGTTTTCATTGGCTTTTGGGATCCGTTCACTTTGTGAACGTTATTTTTACGTATTATAAATCAAAAACAAAAAAAAAAAAATCAAAAATATAAAAATATATAAAAACTAAAAAATTAACAAAACAATTCTTTTCCTAAAGAATTGACCAAAAAAATTTAAAAAATCCAAAAAGCAATCTTTTTCCTAAGAGATTGCACCCAAAAATATATATTATTGGATTCTCTCGGTTTTTATGTACATATAGTATTTTCCTTTAAAAAACTCATAAATACAAAAATATTTTCCATATATTATTATAAGTAAATACGTATACGTATAAGAACAATCAATCTACATATCTTCCATAAGTATTGCCGAGGCAATACACCGTGTTGAGGGGCGCTCCGGTCCTTGACACGCGTATCGATCAAACACAATAAAGCAAGAATAGATAAATACTCTCAATAAGCAATAATTCGAAGAATACGAACATTTAAGTGAATAGAAAGGCGATGTGCTATAAAATGCCATCTAAGGGTCAATAGGTACTTAAGTGCTTCGCGCCACCTAACCCCCCGTTCACTTGGGAGTATTCTAAGAAGGAAAGCTTCATTGAGGGTCTTGCACCCAAAGTAGTATTACATATATTGTTACTTTCTTGTGGATATTTAATATCGAAACTCGAAGAGGATAATCTTATTCTTTTCAAAGTCACACGAGAGCTTCTCTCTCATTCCTCGTATTGAGTTGCATGCTCACTCGCGGGCGTGCACAAATACCGATTGGTGTACAACCTCTTCCTCCGAAAAGGAAGAAGAAGAGAAAGAGTAAGACCACCACCGTCCACCAAGCCGATCACGAGAATCGTGCTTTGTCACCACCACGAGGAGCCATGGCTGTTGATAACCGTACTTTGTTTGAACGTATGCAAACCAACATTCATGGATTTGTTAGTGCCATTAAGATTCCCGACTATCCCGCTAACACATTTGAGCTACATACATCTATGATCAATATGGTTGCTGCATCACCTTTCTATGGAAAACAAAATGAGGATCCCCATGCTCATCTTAAGAGATTCCTTTCACTTTGCAATACCATTAAGCATAATGGGGTTCCACCGGATGTCATTAGATTGTTGTTAGTGTCATTTTCACTAGATGGGAGTGCTAAGCATTGGTTAGACACCCAACCACCCGATAGTATCACCACATGGGATGGTTTTACCACTAAGTTTTTGAACAAATTCTTTCCTCCACAAAAGACTATGGCTTTGAGAAATTTGATTATGGGCTTTACACAAAAACCTAGTCAATCCTTTGGTGATGCTTGGGAAGAGTATAGTGAGTTGTTGAGGCGATGCCCTAATCATGGAATGGATGATCTAACCCAAATCAATACCTTCTACAATGGCCTTAAACCTCACCACCAAGATTCACTAAATGCTTCCGCGGGAGGGAGTATTCATTTCAAGACATACCAAGAGGCTTTGACCATTATTGAGACTAAGGCAATGGTTCAAACCAATGATCCATTTGAGGAAAGAGTTCATGTTATCCAAAACACTTCTCAAATCCCTTTTGACAACCAACTCCTCAAGTTTCAAGAAGCTATTTTTCAAAGGATGGATAGAGAAAGTGAGAGGCATTTGCAAGCACAACAAGACATGCTTCAAACTTTTAAGAGCATGACATTGAACAATTCCTCAAACAATGTGAATGCCATCACCATTTCTTGTGTTACTTGTGGAGGCCCTCACTCTTATGAACAATGTGACAAGGTGCAAGGGTATCAAGGGGAATGTTATGCTTATCAAGAGGAACACCGTGAACACTTCAAGCCTAACATCAATCCAAATAACCTTTCTTACAAATCCCAAAATTACCTTACTCCACCCGGCTTTCCACCCCAACCACCCACCCAAATTCCACAAAATCCTCCTCAAATTTTAGCAAGGAATCAAGGGCAAAGACAACCATACCAAGGCAATAATTACAAAGCTCCCAATCAATTTCAACCTCAAGCTAATACCTTTTATCCACCACAACAAGGATTTAATCAACCACTTCCATTTATTCCCAATCAAGCATATGCTCCAATACCAAATCAAGCTTACCCTCAAAATCAAACTCAAGGATATGGGATGCAAGAGACTCAAGAGTATGTTGACAAGAAAATGCGTGACATTGAGAAGAGAATGAATGATCAAGTGAAACGTACAATAGAGGAACAAATCAATAGGGTTTTAGTGGCGGTAACTCAAAGACCACAAGGGGCTTTACCTTCCAACACACAAACAAATCCTAGGGCTAATGTCAATGCTATTACAACAAGGAGTGGTACAACAACAAAGGATCCTTCACCTCCTAAACCTACTATTGTTCAACCCACTTGTGCTCCTACTTGTGATAAGCCTTCTACTTCTACTCTACCTCCTCAAAGTGCTCCTATTCACTCAAACACACCTTCTCAACCACCTCATATTTCTCCTTCACCTTCCACAATTCCCAATGAAGAGGCTAACAAAGACAAATCTTCCACTACAACACCTATTCCACCTACACCCAAAACCACTCTTCCATACCCTTCAAGGTTGAAAAAGGACAAGTTAAAGAACAAAGATGACATACAAGTGTCCAATTTCTTAAGGATGTTCAAGCAACTCAATATCAACATATCCTTTGCGGAAGCTCTTGCTTATATGCCAAAGTTTGCTAAGATGTTCAAGGATTTGCTCTCAAACAAAGAAAAATTGGTTGATTTGCCCAACACATCACTTAATGAAAATTGTTCCGCGGTGCTACTTAAAACCTTACCAACAAAACTTGGAGATCCGGGGCGTTTCTTGATACCTTGTAATTTTCCCGGTGTTGAAAATTGCATGGCTTTGGCGGATTTAGGGGCAAGCATAAATCTCATGCCTTTATCGGTTTGGAAACAACTCTCTCTTCCCGAGCTCACCCCCACTAGGATGACTCTTGAACTAGCCAACCGAACCATAGCTCACCCCGTAGGTATAGCGGAAGATGTGTTTGTAGGTGTGGATAAGTTTACCTTTCCGGCCGACTTTGTAGTGGTCGATTATGACATGGATCCTAGAGTGCCTTTGATTGTTGGTAGACCGTTTTTGAGAACGGGTCGTACCTTGATAGATGTGGCGGAAGGAGAATTAATTATGAGAGTAGAGGATGAGAAAGTGGTGTTTAAGTTAGGGAAAGTTTGTGATAGAAAAGAGGTTAAGGAGTCTAGACCTTGTGAGACGATTAACATTGTGGATGTGTTAGATGAAGTGTGTAATGAACACTTTCATGATGCTTGTAAGAATGCTAGTGATGAGATTCCACATGTTGAAACCGTGGCCTCAATTGCTCCCTCTTTAACACCTTTTGGAGAGAGTGATTTCCTCTTGGAGGAATTTGAGTCCAACTTTCTTGGTGATGATGATTCTCCCATTAATTGGGAAGAAGATATTCTTACAATCCAAAAGTTGCTCAATGAGGACCCTATTCCTTCCCCTATTCCACAAGAGATTACCATTGAGGAACCTTCCATAGTGAAACCTTCCATAGAGAGTCCACCTCCCATTGAACTTAAGGAACTTCCTTCCCACTTAGAATATGCTTTCTTAGAAGGAAAAGACCAATTACCGGTGATTATTGCTAAGGAATTGAAAGAGGATGAGAAGGAGCAACTTATTGAAGTCCTTAAGAAACATAAGAAAGCTTTAGCATGGAAAATATCCGACATAAGGGGAATTGATCCACATTTTTGTACTCACAAAATCCTTATGGAGGATGATTATAAACCCGCCATTCAAAACCAAAGGAGAGTTAACCCAAAAATTCATGAGGTTATTAAGAAGGAAGTGATTAAACTCTTAGATGCGGGTATGATTTACCCCATTTCCGACTCTCCATGGGTTAGCCCGGTTCATTGTGTTCCAAAGAAGGGTGGAATCACCGTGGTGCCTAATGAGAACAATGAGCTTATTCCCACGAGACTTGTAACCGGTTGGAGAGTTTGCATTGATTATAGAAAACTCAATGAGGCAACTAGGAAAGACCATTTCCCGCTTCCCTTTATGGATCAAATGCTTGAACGCTTAGCGGGAAATGAGTACTATTGTTTTCTTGATGGCTTTTCGGGTTATTTCCAAATCCCAATTGACCCTAAGGATCAAGAAAAGACCACATTCACTTGTCCATACGGTACATTTGCTTACAAGAGGATGCCTTTTGGCCTATGTAATGCACCGGGGACGTTTCAAAGGTGCATGATGGCAATTTTCCATGATATGATAGAGCAAACCATGGAGGTTTTTATGGATGACTTTTCCGTATTTGGGAACTCCTTTAGCTCGTGTCTCACCAATCTTGAGAGAATGCTTAAGCGTTGTGAGGAAACACGTTTGGTGCTTAATTGGGAGAAATGTCATTTTATGGTGAAAGAGGGAATTGTTTTAGGACACAAGATATCCAATAAGGGATTAGAAGTTGATCGTGCCAAAATTGATGTGATTGCTAAGCTTCCCCCACCCACCTCGGTTAAAGGTGTGAGGAGTTTCTTAGGTCATGCGGGTTTTTATAGGCGCTTTATACAAGATTTTTCTAAGATAGCTAGACCGATGACTCATCTCTTGGAGAAAGAGGCTCCTTTCATTTTTGACCAAGCTTGTTTAGAATCTTTTGAGACACTTAAGGAAAAATTGACAAAGGCTCCCGTTTTGGTTTCTCCAAATTGGGAATTACCTTTTGAGCTTATGTGTGACGCTAGTGATTATGCGGTGGGGGCCGTCTTAGGGCAAAGAGTTAATAAGCATTTCCAACCTATACACTATGCGAGTAAAACCATGACCGGTGCACAACTTCATTACACTACCACGGAAAAAGAGTTGCTTGCTATAGTATATGCTTTTGAGAAGTTTAGACCATACCTTGTGCTTTCTAAGACCATAGTGTATACGGATCATTCCGCTCTCAAGTATCTTATGACAAAACAAGATGCTAAACCTAGGCTTTTGAGATGGGTTTTGTTGCTTCAAGAGTTTAAGATAGAGATTCGTGATAAAAAAGGGGCCGAGAATTTAGCGGCGGATCATTTGAGTAGACTTGAGCATCCTTTTCAAGGAGATTTCCCATATCAAGAAATCAATGAATCCTTTCCATTAGAGGAGCTCATGTCTATCTCTTCCCAAGAGGATGCCACACCTTGGTTTGCGGATATTGCAAACTATCTTGTGGGCAATGTGCTTATTGAGGGTCTTACTTACCAACAAAAGAAAAAGTTTCTTAAGGAAGTTAAGTATTACTTTTGGGATGATCCATATCTTTTTAGGCAATGTGCGGACCAAATCATTAGACGGTGTGTAGATGGGCCCGAAGCATTTAAAATCTTAGAGGCATGTCATAAAGGACCTACGGGTGGACATTTTGGGCCTAACTACACCGCTAAGAAAGTCTTTGATTCGGGTTACTATTGGCCTTCCATTTACAAAGATGCTCAAGAGATGGTGAAATTTTGTGATGTTTGTCAAAGACAAGGAAAAATCACACAACGTGATGAGATGCCACAAAATTTTATCCAAGAGTGTGAGATATTTGATGTATGGGGAATAGATTTCATGGGACCTTTTCCATCCTCTAAGGGAAACAAGTATATACTTGTGGCGGTGGATTACGTGTCCAAGTGGGTGGAGGCTAAAGCCTTACCTACTAATGATGCTAGAGTGGTTGTAAAGTTTTTGAAACAATTGTTTGCTAGATTTGGTGTACCTCGGGCCATCATAAGTGATCGTGGTACGCACTTTTGTAATGATCAATTCACGAGAGTTATGAAGAAATATGGAGTGAATCATAGACTTTCTACCGCGTATCATCCTCAAACAAATGGTCAAACCGAGGTCACAAATCGTGGTTTAAAGAGAATTTTAGAGCGAACGGTGGGAGAGCATAGAGCTTCTTGGTCGGATAAGCTTGATGATGCTTTGTGGGCGTTTAGGACGGCTTTTAAGACACCAATTGGTTGTACTCCTTATAGGCTTGTCTATGGAAAAGCGTGCCACCTTCCATTTGAGTTAGAACATAAGGCATCTTGGGCTCTCAAGTGGGCTAACTTTGATTTAAACCAAGCCGGTTCACATAGGAAAGATCAAATCAATGAGATGGATGAGTTGAGAGCCAATGCATATGAGAATTCTTTTCTATATAAGGAAAAGACTAAGAAATTGCATGATGCTAAGATCAAGAATCGTGAGTTCAAAGTTGGAGAGCCGGTTCTCCTCTTTAACTCAAGATTGAAGCTTTTTGCGGGCAAGCTTAAGTCGAGATGGTCCGGTCCATTCACTATTGCTCAAGTGTTTCCATATGGAACTCTTGAGTTGTCCCAATCCGATGGTCCAAATTTTAAAGTGAATGGTCACCGTGTTAAGCATTACTTTGGGGAGGACATTTCCGTTGAAATGGTCCAAGAGGTCCTCATTTTCCCCATGAATTAATTCATTGAGGGACGAGTCGAGCTAGAGACTCATTAACTCAAGCATCGTATAACTAGGTTAGAGTGTTATAGGTTAGAAATAAAGGCATAGATTTGGAGATAAGTGTAGGGGAGACCTTCTTTTGTCTTCATGTTTGTTTGTAGGGTTGCTCACTCATCTCATGCTTTGGAGCTTATGGAGGAGGCCCTTGTATCCGGTTCACTTCGTTACTTTAGTGATTTTTCATTGACACGTTGTGCTTAAACTTGATTTCACTAATAGTAGTCCTTTCCTTAACTTGGGTTAAGCAAAGTCTATTCATTGTCATAAGTGTAGGGGAAGTTTTTATACTTCCATGCTCTTAAACATTGAGGACAATGTTTAGCTTAAGTGTAGGGGGGTCTTCTATCGAAGTGACCTTACCTAGAACTTGTCATTGTCTTGCATGATAACATGGAAAATTGGATTTTCAACATTTTTCAAATTTTTGATCTACTTTGGCCAACAAAAATATGCATTCATAATTTTTGCATCATTCATTTTTCATTTGCATAACACATTTGCATTGTATATATTCTTTTATTTTTCATCAAAAATATATAAAAAAGGAAAATAAAATAAAACATGGTTTTAACAAGTTTAGATTTCTTTGACATATTAGGCCCGCCATGGATATTTTGACTCAACCCGAGTTTGCTTATTTTAGCACTCTCTAGCTAGTATCCTTAACCATGTAGTCCTTCATAGGTCTATTAGGCTAAGCTTCCACCAATTTCATTCTTTGAAATTTTAAATTTGTGGAGAATGGGAAATGATAGAGTTGAAGCAAGTGTAAAAGGGCTAGATAGACTTCATGGAAATTACTTGTGGCTAAACCCTTCTCTTCTTGACCTCTATTTTCTTCGCTTGTATATAATTGTTAATAAATAATCAAGTACGGTTTTAATTGGTTCGTAATCTCTTATGCATTTTTGGCTAATCATTTATGGTTGATATGAGTACGTCTTAAGATTCTAAGTTAGCACGTTTTATGTGTACTAGACTTATGTCATGCTCCATATTTAGCGGGTGTTTTTCCTTTTCTTCTTTGCAAATTTCTTGGTGAGGAATAAAGAAAAATAAGAGCGGCTTATGAAAAAAAAATGAGTGGCTATAAAAAAAAGAAAAGAAAAAAAATTAATGCAAGACTCCCAAGAGGGGCAGTGTGGTGTTAATTATAGTGACTATTGAGTTCCAATATTACCTTGACGGGTTGCGGGGATTCAATAGATTGCTCCAATCCAATATTACCTTGACGGGTTGCGGGGTTGAAGATCCAAAATCTCAAAAAGATGCGGATGTAAATTATTGCGTGAGTTTTATTTTTCTTTCCTTAGCGAGTGTGTAGTTACTTATGAAAGCATGACATGAGGATTTTACACATAAGGCGAATGACTTATTACTCTTAATACGGACTTATATTAATTGTGAGCGGTTTTTCAAGTAATGGATGAGAAGATTACTTAGGATTAAAACCGTCCTTCCTTATTTTTGGATTTTACATTTCTTATATTTCACACTTTAATAATGACAAATTTGCCCACAAGCAATTTGCTCAAATAATAACCGGTTCCACATTTAATTGTCATGAATAAGTTGATGCACTTTTTACTTGTGAATGCAATGATCCCATTTACTAGCTTGGTATGGGGAAAGTGAAACTTGAGGGTGATAAATGTTCATGGTATCCAAGCCCTAATCCAAGTCATTGAATTCTTTATGAGTTATTTCCATCAAAACCTTTTCAAGAAAAATCAAAAAGATATAGATAGAATTGTATTTTAATCCATAGCATTGTTAAAAGTCAAAATCATGCATCATCTAGTTTAGAGTAGTGTAGATGCATCTCATATGGCCAAGGTGGATTAATTATGAGGGAAATGTAAATTTTTAAGCCTTGAAAGATAATATTGCATGAGGACATGGCAATACTCAAGTGTAGGGGAATTTGATATGAGCTTAAACTCATATCCTTTTATCAACAAATAACCCTAAAACATGAAGCAAAATACCCTTTTATATTGTAAAAAAGCAGTGTTATGTGGTATGTTGTGTTTGTGTGATCTTATGTAGGTAAAAGGATACAATTTCAAGCAAACAAGGAAAAACCAAGCTCAAATGGATGAAAAAGACAAAAGAGGATCAAAAGTGACAAGACTTTGAAGTCAAAGGACCTATCTTGACAAGTTGTGAAAGTTGGAGGACTTAAAGTGCAAATTATGGAAAGTCAAGATTAAAGTCAAATTTGGTCAACTACAAAGTCAACTCAAGTCAAAGGGCCATTTTTGTTGAAGAATCAAAGTTGAAGGGCCAAAATTGTCAAAGGAATGAAGTTTCTAGCCTTAAAGAGAAATCTGCCAAGTTAAGGGGCTTATTCTGCCAAGTTTGGAAAGTTAATAAAGATCAATCCATGTCAAAAGGAAGAGAACCAATGAGAAGCAGGGATTCACTTCACACGGATTGAGTATTAATTACCCACTTCCGCCGCCTTCATTTAATACAGGATCTGTACAGTGTGATCCGTGTGACATTTTCTCCACCAATAAGAAGATGCCACGTGTCCTTCTCCTTCACAAGAAATATTTCCAAATCGCGTTTTTGATAGAATGCATTTCAGAAGAAAATCAAAACACCAATCTTGCTCGTCTTGAAGAGAGGAATCCAATGGTGCAACTTAATTAGCATATTATCCAATGGATCAAAAACACCCAAATGAGTTCATCACCTTCAAAGTGGGTTTGCAGAATTCCTCCACGTGTCAAGCTGTGATTGGCCCGAACACGTCACATCTCCAACAAACTCTCAAGTCTAGCCTATAAATACTTAGATTGTTCTTCATTTTGAGGAGTAGTTAATTTTTGCAAAACACCTAGTTCCTTAAATTTCCTTTTCACTTTTCCCTCATTCTACCTAACCTCTCAAGAGTTTGACACACTCTTGAGTTGGTTAATTAGTTTGTTAGCTTGTAACTACCATTTGTAACTGAATTCTTCAATAAAATTTCAAATTCAAGTTTTCCCGCCAAATACTGATCTTACCATTCCTGCTACTTTCTTGCTGTTATTGGATTCAATTGTTGCTGTTGATGTTTGTTATGATCAACCATTGATCATAACTGAAATTTGTGAAGAATTGTTGCTGCTTGATCAAGTTTTCATTATTGCCATTGTTCATTGAAGAATTTTGATGAATTTGAAGATTGTAGATGATTTTTGTAGCTGTTGATTGTTGATATTAGTGGATACTAGTGATAGGTGGTGGTATCACTAGTACAAGAGAGCTCAGCGCTCCTCTTCTACTCAAAGGCTAACTACAATTGGTGCATTCGCTTCTGTTTTTATAATTCCTCTCAATTGTACTTGCCATGTTCAATTCTTAGTGTAAAACTGATTTGAGTGCATGATAATAGTTGATTAGTTGCTTGTGATTGATTGTAGAACTGGTGTAGCCTTAGTGTAATCTGTTTTAGCATTCATAGCTTGATAATTGATCTTATTGCAGTTTTCATAGGCTTAGCCATTCATTTTGAGTTCTTGTGGTGTTTAGCTCTAGTTGTTTGCTTATAAACATTGCATTCTACTTGCTCATTTGAGATTACTATAGCCTTTTGCTCAGTGTTCACTTGTGTTTAATAAACTTTCATAAAAACTCTACAAAAGATCAGATAGGGTGTTTGGCAATCAGTTTTATAGATGATCATTGTGATTCTCTTGTTGATTCAGTTGTTATTAGTTGGATTTCTAGCTTGTTGTTGTTGAATGTGATCTAGTGTAGCACATTTTGACTGTTATTTTCCACTCTTAAGTCCTCTAGTTCACTTTTGAGTTTTCAAACTTTTGGCATCAGTTTTCTTAACTAGCTCATTTAGAACTTGCTACTTTCAAATCATTAGTATACCTTTATTAGTTAACCATTTCACCTCAAACCTTTTTCTATATCTCAAACAACATTTAAAGTTTCAGTGTTCATAAGGATTTTCTATAGTATTCATAGATAAGCTAGGAATCAGCTTTTTATTTCAGCACAAGCAAGTGCATTTTTCTGTGAAGTTTTGAAGTTTTTGGAACCACTGTTTTGCCAGTTCTCGTTATCCACTTCATAAAAGTCCTTATTTTCTTTCACAAATCAGTTTAGAAAGGGTTGAATATCAAGTTTTGAGATTTTGAGCTTTTTCATAAATTTGGTCAACGTTTGGTCAACATAAGCTCAACTGAGCTTATTTTCGGATTTCTAGCTTATTAGTGGATGAAATTTGTTCTAGTTTGATTTCCCCTGCTTTAAATCAAGTGCTTATTCATTTTCTTTACAAAAATTAAGTTGTGGATGTTTGGATTTTTCTGTAGCTTATTTTGAGCTTTTTAATAAGCACTCTTTTGCTTATCTTTGACTTTTAGACAAATTCCTTGAATACACGTTTCTTAATTTGAATTAGAAGTTGTTTGCAAGTTGTCTCATTAATTTTGGTTCAGAAATAAGCCAGTTCCAGCTTATTCAAGTGATAAGCCCGTTTTTGGTTTAAACATTTTCAAAAATTGCTTTTAGGTCCTCCAAGGTTTAAACAGTTTTAATCTTTAGCTAACTTCCCTAATTTTCTGGAATTTGCATAAGTAGGTCCTTCTGTTTTGGAAAGTTGTTAATTGCAGTTTGTTAATTTTGTTAGTTAGTTACAATTTAGTTAGTTAGTTGTTACTTTTACAAGTTTAGTCCCTCTAGTTAACTTTCTTGCATTTTTAGTCCTTTAAGTTGTTAGGATTTATATTTCAAGCATTTAATTTTCCTAGAATTTACATTTTTAGTCCTTGTAGTTTTATATTTGGTACTTTTAATTGTGTTTGAATAAAAACTTGGTAATTGCAATTTGTTTTACATATACGTAGGTTAATATTTTTTCATTTTTAAATAGCTTTGTTTGAATTAGCAATAGAATATCAAAAAAACCGTAACCAACCAAGAACAATTAAAAACACTAGATTGTTAGGCCTTTCAATTTGTCAAGAATCGAGAGAACGAACTTCACTATAAAACACGTATCAAGTAGACCACAAAACGCGTTGTGTCATGAGAAGGCGACTGTTATCATATGAACCATGGGTCTCTCCTGGCCACAGCCGATGTGGGATTTGCCTAGGGTGTCACAGATGTACACAAAAAATCCAAGTATCCACAAATAACTTGGATGAACAAAACTAGTCTAAGTATTCATAAATACAATGGACTGACCTAAAACAAAAAGGGTATCATGATGAATATGACTAACTCATAGATTCATCTTTATCACAACACTAGTGAGTGAGTGATCTTCTTATTGGACAAGGTAAAGGAGGGGATCAAGAGGATAATCATATGTAAACATCCTTAACACTTTAAGTGATCATTTACTAATGATTATGCTATAGAAAATAGAAAGGGGGCTGAGAAAAACGTCCAAGAGGCTTGTTGGAAAATGATATTGACCCACTATTTAAAGGAGACAAAGTATAACGGATATATAACGGCTATCTGGGCGCGGTATCTTATCTAGCCCGGCGGTTCCATATCGCTAAGGAACCGCGTAGCTACTTAAGGTACCGCCACTAGAGTATGCTTCGTTTTTTGTCTTTTAGTGGGGTAGGAATATCTGAGGTATTTGAAGCCTTCAAAGGATATTCTAACAGCATTTGGAATATGCTATTTTCAAATTTTCATTTTCCATTTTAATAAAACATTTTCAAAAAAAGAAAGTTTATTAAAAAGTCTTTTGTAATATTAACAAAAGTGAGTTTTAAGAATAATCATTTTGATGATCACTAAGTATGATTAAGAAAGATTAGTGATATGATTATTACCTTGATGATAGTGTTAGTTAAATAATTCGTTTTTATGTTTTACACTAAATGTGTTGTATAGTTTGTTGTGATCAAAACTAAGAAAGATTAGTTAACACTAATAATTTTTTTAAGGCATCACTTGCATTAACAAAAACCTAATTGTGTTCTTTATGTAAATAGTAGGGGTTTTGATCTGGTTTAGTTTTTGAAAAGGTGTTAGGCTCCTAATTAGTATAACTAATTAAAAATTAGTTATAACCGATGGTGACTGGGATGTGAGGTGGCATAATGGTGGATTGTGATTGGTTGTGGGGGTGAGTGGGGCACGTGTCAAGGGCTGGTTGGTCTAGGTATCTTTCTTGTCTATCAGCTTTAACCCCTCAAATCTTCCTTTTGTTTCATTTGTGGTTAAATACTCTAAAACCGAGTTTCCTTTGTAAAATAAGTTTTGTTTTTCATACTTTAGCCACAAAAACTTTTCAAAGGGTTTTCAAAGGACTTGTTTTGTAATATCTTGATATTTGAAGGGATGTTTTTGGCATGTCTTCATTTTTCAAGGTCTTCACTTGTATTCTTGTCTTCATGGACGACTAAAAGTGACAAGTCTTCAATTTTTTGGGACCAATCTTGCCAATTCTTCAAAGTTGAGTGTCCTTTTTGTAAATTTGACAAACTTTAGGGACCAAACTTGAAATTATGAATATACAAGGGTTTAAAGTGTCAATTCTTCAATAATGAAGGACCCTTCTTGTACAATCTTCAATTCTTCAAGGACTTTTCTTGGAAAATCAACTCTAGGACCCGGTTCATTGTGCGGCTTCTTTTCCCGTGTTCGTTTTTGCTTGTTTCTTGTGATCTTTTGTCATTTTCTCGATATCCGTACCTAAAATACACATTGAGCAAACACAAGCATATATATAGCACTTTTTTATGATATTTTAACCATTTTAAGCCCGTTTTAGACGATGAGACTATGTATCTCATCAGTATCTGAACTAATCTCTCTCCACAAATAATCACTGCACCATTCGCAACTAACCAGTCCATTCCAATAATCACGTCAAAAGATCCTAATTCTATGGGAATCAAATCAATACTAAACACATAATTCCCTAACTTCAAGGAACAACCTTTCAGTATAGAACTAGTGCTAACAACCTTACCATCAGCTAATTCCACATTATAACTAGTTGTCAATATTACTAGCTCTCTATCAAATAGCTGACTGAATCTAACATCTACGAAACTTCTATTAGATCCAGAATCAAATAACACACTAGCATAACAAGCATCGAGTAAGAACGTACCAGTCACCACATTTGGCCCTTGTGGTTTGTCAGCATCTCCCACGACATAGGCTGGAGAAGAAGTCCCAGCAGCAACAACAACAACATTGCCTCCCTGTCGAGCGCCAACCCTCGGACAACTTCCTGGCATATGTCCACGACCTCCACATCTAAAACAATTAACCACCTTGACAGTATTGGCTCCAGTGGCCACACCATTGTTCCTACAGTCTGCCATTTTATGTCCAGCCTTCCTACACTTGTTGCAAGCAGGTGGACAATTCCTAACATGATACAGACTGCATCGACCACACTTCGGGTTCACTTTGTTTCCTTGGGGTCCAGTGGCAGCACGTACACCATCATTCCTCCTAAAGTTGTATTGCTGATTCCTATTTGGTCCTTGGTTATTATTGTTACGATAACCTCCTCTATTCTGCCCTTGGTTTGAATGTGCAGCTTCCCACTTTCTTTTATTCCCCTCAGCAATACTATCCTTTCTATCCTGCAGCTTAACGTCCATCAAAGCATGAGCCATCTGAACAGCTTCATTAAAAGTCTTGGGTTTTGACGAAGTAGTCTCTCCCTTGATATTACTAGATAAACCTCTGATATACTGCTTATTCTTCTTACGGTCATCAGCAAAAGCATCAGGACACGACAAACACAAATCAGAAAACCTCTTGGTATAAGCCACAATATCATTATTCCGCAGCACCAAATGCATCAACTCATCCTCCAACTGACCTAACTCTTCCTCAAGACAAAACTTAGCAGTTAACAGTCCTTTGGTCACAGTCCATGTTCTAGCATTATCTTCAACCAAACCTACTCTAGCTACCTGACTATTCCACCAACTTAATGCATCATCCTGAAAAGTAGCGGCAGCAAACTTCACCTTACAAGCTTCTGAACATCCACTTGTTTCAAAAGTACTTTCAATCTGCTCAATCCACCTTCTTAACTCCAAAGCACCACCAGTACCACGAAATTGGGTAGGTCCACATTTCATGAAACTAGCGTAAGAACATTCCTTCTGAACTTGCTGAGCAACAACATTACCTCCAGCTTGACCAGCAGCATTTCCTCCAACCGGTTCATCAGCATTTCGTTCAACTGGATTAGCAGCATTCCCTTCAACTTGACCAACAACATTCCTATTATCAGTCTCTTGGTTCCTCGTAGCACGTTCGGCTTCCAATGCTCTAGCAATAGCTTGCTCAATCATAGTACTCACAGTAGCAGTTGTCAATTTTGGCGGCATGTTTAGGGAATTATTCAAACAACAATTCAGTAATGATATAAAAATGTCTCCCAACTCCTTCTTGTGTCATTATAGAAGAAAAAGAACAAGTAAGTATTCATATCAAGATAAGAAGAATGATTTCTTTATCAAGACGTATCATGGATACTACATGCACAAACAACACAATCCACAATGAATCATCAACCAAATCACAAAAGAACTAAAAGACAAATCATAGATCATGAAGGTAATTTAGATTGCATTGGAAAATTTCCACAAAATTGTGACAAGTAATGTCACTACAACCCTTCATCACGACAAACTTAAAAGTCATTAAGTTTCATCACAAACTATAGTACCAGTCTACTTAAGTTCTATTACAACAAGGCTAATAAAAACAACATAAAGAAACTAAGCATGTGATCCCCACAGCTTCTTGTACATTGGCTCGTCATCACTGCTGCTGTCATCCTCCTCAGAATTTCTTCCACTTTTTCCTTTCCTTTCCGACATTTTTCTTCACATGGCTTCACCAATGAATGGGTCTCAGCACGACTCGGAACATCCCTGATTACCACACCTTGAATAGGAAAAGACCACATTGGAAAATCCCACACATTTACCCTTGTATTCCTTTCTTGCTCTTCACGAAACCTTTCAAATTACGCACTCAAATTCAACACCATAGCTCGTAGACTAGCAACTTCATCCATTTCCCTCGCTCTCACATACTCTGACCTTCTCACACTAGAAACAAACCTGTCAAACTGCCTTTCGTTCTGCTCAAACCTTTTGATCACTCAGGTTTTAACTACATACCTTTCAAACACATACCTATAAAACTTTTTAAGAAACCAGTAAATATCTTCATATGATCTAGGACTTAGACAGTATACCTTAGCAATATCATCATGGATAGATCAGGCACTAGCAACATTACTGGACTCAGCAGAGAAATCATTCCTAACACGGGCAACCCTAGGCAAACCACTCAAATAACTATCACAAGTAGGCATAGAAGAACGTACAACCGGTCGTTGACAATCCTGGACAGTCGATGACACCACATTAGCTCTCGGAACATAACTACCTTGAATCACTTCGGGCTCAGTCTGTCCAACTGCAGTAGGAGCAATCCCATCATTTAGATATTCATAGGTTCCTCATCGTCACTAGCACCAAAGTTATCTACTTCCGCACCTTCTAGTATGTCATTCAACTCAATCCAATCATCCTCACGTGGTATATCAGCTATTGTCTACAATTATAAGGGTTCAAAGATACTTAAGGTCATTGTTAAAAATTAATATGCAATACTCATCACAAATGTTATAGGTAACCCATGAATGCAATGCAATGTAAATGATGTTTATGCAATGCTGGCAAAAATAAAATATGATAATGGCAAGCACTCAGCCCACTTTCAATAACATCGATACAATATCATAGTATTTACTTAATAAATACTCAGGAAATCATTTCAGTTCTGAGGTATACATCTATAATACAAAACAAAACTAAAAGTGATCTTACCGGAGCGTTGTAGAGAAGGTGTGTGCTTTTGAAAAATAAATACTTTCGACACCAAAGTTATAGTTTATGACAATTTTCAAAATCGAACTAGTTCTCTATAACTTGTGTCTCTGATTACCAATCTTTAACACCCCAAATTCACATTGCGCAGCGGAAATACACAGTTGGGTGCTAAACGCGAGTATCATTACACAAGGTATATTGAACGACTCAAAAGAGAGACGTTTACACATAAAATATAAACAAGAATTCACATAATGTCTAAAACATAATTTCATCCATAATGTACTAAAACGACACCAGAGTAAAGGGTTTAGTCCCCACGGATCTCGACCATCAAACCAACAAGTTTCAGTACAGTACATAAATATTTAACAAGTTGTTCAACAGTAAATGGATAGAAATTGTTTTAGACCAACAGACTTCAAAAGCCAACCCACAATATCCACAGCAAAGCTTTGTCATCAATCACCTTCGATTACCTGAAACACATGCTTAAACGAGTCAACAATAATGTTGAGCGAGTCCATAGGTTTAACAAATCACATTTAAACACAAGAAGAAAATCAATCATAATCATTTATAGAATTGTCGTATAGACAATCTATTTCAAGGCAACATATTGTATTTAAGCTCATGACACCGACCCCTTAACCAATTAGTCACCCACGCCAAATGCCAGCATGACTAGATAAAACCATTTCCCCTCTAGGGTATCAGTTACTAGATATATACCCAAATCGCATTCTCGTAAATTATCCTTCCCAGAGGTTACTCAACGTAATTACCTGGTCTCAGATAGGGTGGTCAACCCAATAGTACTATCATTTGAATAAGAGGTTATTCCCAACTCACAACATCAAGTCAAAACATAGCTAACGATTCATGAATTTAGGGTCTTTAGCAACAAGGTACTCAATACAATGCAAGGCAACATAGGCAACATTCGGGTCCAAACAATTAATCATGACTTGTATTCATTTATTTTCAAATAGCATGTATCCCCCTCGCGGGTATTAAAACATTTAGTAGCTAGTATGAAAAGCGAGGCTATGGACTCACCTTAGTATAAGAGACCTAGCGAGATGATCGTCGATGATAGAGGATGCCTTTTAAACACGAGAACCGCAACATATCAAATAAGGCGCGTTCATTAATAATGACTCGAGAAATAAACGATACATATGAATATCAAACTCAAACTCATAAAATCACAACAAAATCGAGAGAAAACGATACAAGTAATACTATTACACTCTTCTATACATCTACTTTATCACTCTATACTCTCACCCAAATCTGTCGGCACATACTAAATGTACTAGCTCATTTATCCCATTTAGACTCGTCAAACGTTTATGAAACGACTCGAGGAACTAAATTACTATCTATAGAAAGTTCTCTAACAAGTTTATCAAATGAATTTACTTTTAAAGTTCCCTGCCCGACTCATCTTGGAACTACAAAAACTGGACAGTTTTACGTCATCGACTCATACAACCGTTTTAACTTCTATAAACGACTCCATTTGCAAAACCGACACTTAGATTTGAAAATAGACTCACCCTCTAGGGTTTATACCTTTTCATCAGTCCTTGACTCATTTCAAAACTCATTCTATAGTCCCCGAGATTCGATCCAAATATCGATAACAACTATATGGCGTGTCAATACTCGTCTCCCGGTACACGAATAATCAAACTATCATAACTTTTCGCTCGTTTGGAGCTAGAAGCTCTACTTTATATCAAATCGAAGGTAATTTAATTCTCTACAACCTTATGCAATTAGTTAAGCCTTAATAAAATAATAAGGTACCAAAGAATACCCTTTTCCTATAGATCTAAATTACACATCAAAATCTTGCATGAAATCATGTTTTTAACTAAAACCACTCATTTTTATCATCATCCCATAACCCTAATAACAACATAACTCATCTATAACACTTGTATCATCTTCAAAATCAAAAAACCAAAATCAAAAACAACTTTTTAATGAAAAACTGGCATGATAATCTCTTGATGATCTCCAAAATCACATGCATGATCATAATCTTGACCTACCAACCCTAAAAAGATAAAACTCCCTGCATGTAACCAATATTAGTACCAAAATGTACTCCTTTTAATTATAAGGATGGGACTTGTGTTGGTTTATCTTAGAACAAGCTTAAATTTAAGTGAAAAATGACCAAAGTGGCTAGGGGTGACGGCATGAAAAGAAAAAAGAGAAGGAAAAGATTTTGCTTGTTTTGATGTTAACTATGAGAAATTAGGTAGATATTTGGATTTTATATAGTGGTGGAGGGACTTTTCTTGTCAATTTGTAATAGTTGTGGACAAAAATGAAAATAGTTAGCTAAAAATCGGGAAATGACTATTAGTCAATTTTGAAAATATTCACGGGGCTCGGGTTTCATAAAAATTACTTCTCAAAAGTTAAAACGTAACTGAAACATAATAATATCGTCTCCCGACTTGACTTAGCACGTCATTAAAAAGAAAACATCAAAAATGACAAATATCGAACAACCGACAATAAAACGTAAAATATTATGCATCCACCGACATCACGCTTGCTAATACTCCTTATACTTATTAAATATAAAATATAAGTCTCCTATCATCGGTTTAAACTTAAACCTCCAAAAATAAAAATCATTCAAACTCATCAAAATTTCAAAAATAGTCGTAAAGTAAGATTAAGCAATGACCTCGGTTTCAGGTTATCACAATCTTTACCTAGAATAACTTAGTAAACCCAATGTAGGGACTTCATGAACACATGGAGGACAATGTAGGATTTATAATTGAGTTTACGTTATTAGCAAAATCAAGGATAATAACTTTAACAAGGATTTAACCCTAGATCATTAGAAACCCTAACCCGACTAGGTTTTCTTCCCAATTTCACTTCAAACCATTGTTAAACTCCAAATCAAAGACCCAAACTTCTTAATTACAATGTTTAAACCCTAATTAAACCCTAATCCATAACTAATCACTTTCATAAACCCTTAATTACAAGGATTAAAAAGTTACAAAGTTACAAGCCCTAGAAATGCATCCGGGTAGGTTTTTCCCTCCAAAAAACCATTTAAACACTTTCCCTCCCAAATTCAAACCTAATGCAGATATTTTGCGAAATTTAGAATATATTTCTAGCCCAAACAAACCAAGAACATAGGTGCATCACCTACTTGATGGCATATTATTAACCTTGTACATTTTATGGCTAAAAATCATTCTAACACTTCTTCCATGGATTATTAATGTTTCTAGCTTGTATGAATCATACCATAGACTTACTTAGTCAACATAAACGTTTAAGGAACCTAGGATATCATTACTTAAGTTTACTTGGAGGCTAAGGGTTGAAAACTAGTATAAATAGGAACATAACCCTTTCATTGTAAACTTGTACCCTGATTTCCTTTACCTCCATACCCATTATAATCTCAATTTATAAAAAGGTTCTAGGACACTTATTAGACCAAAATACAGGTATATAAGGAAGTCATTGAAGCTCTTGAAGCTTTGATAGCAATTTGTGTTCATAAGAAGCCTTATAAGGTCATTTAAGAGCTACCTAGGTAATCACTATGTTAACTAAGATGTGATCTTATTATAATGTTTTCTAAGACTTGTTATCATGTTAATAAGATGTTAATAAGCTAATCTAATAAGCCTTAGATCAATTAATAAGCTAAAATGGAAGATATAAGCTAAAGATGTAATAAAATCCTAGTTTTGTATTTACATGAAATAATAAGATAGAATCCATTTCAAAAGCTATAGAGCTGTAAAACTAATGTTATTATGATTAGAAATATGTTTTTAAGCTTCTCGATTATTTGGTACAATTTTGAGGTTGTTATGTAATTTTAAGCAAGTAGAGGGACCAAAACTATCAATTTTTAAACTTATAAACTATAAGGGTTGAAAATGTAATTATGTAAACTACAAATACTATATGTATCATTTGAAGAAATTAATAAATGTATCATGTTAAGGGAGCTATGCACAAAGATGTTCCATCTCGATATTACGTTCTGACTAGGTGGTTGGGTTTACGATTTAAAGTGCCCTTGCTCCTCAAACGTTTATAGAATGGCTTCTGAGTATGATGGCCCGATCAATGATGATATAAATACCATAATTATATATCAAAGAATACCTAATTAACATTTAAAAGTATTGAACTAAAGATCAAACACTTGATACTATACAAAATGTCTTCATTTAGGTTTGTGTGAGACCAAGTTGTTGTATATGAGACCAAGCTGTTTGTTTGTGAATGAAATATATTTTGTGTAGCTTAGAATTTATGGATTCCATGTAAGTTCATAGCCTCACTTTTAAATTCTTTCTAAATGATCTGAAAACCCGTGAGGGGAATATATGCTAAAACTAGAATACATGTGTTTTTTAACTGTATGCTTTTATTTAAAAATGTTATTGTTAGCCTCAAAATATTGAGCCTAACAAGAATGCTCGGTCATATATTTATTATGTATCGTATTTTAGAACGTTGTAATAGGTAGTATATTAGTCGTGTTATACGGGCTTAACTTTAGGCTAAAGTTCATTAATAAGTAACTAAAGCCCAAAAGGAAAGCCCGGCCCAAACCATATAGTCCATAAAGAAGCCCGCATGTGGGTGGACTATATATACCACCCTCCTAGCATGTTAGGAGGGTTGGTGGTGGTTCATTTTCTCATTCCTTAATCTAATATTCACAAGTTCACACACTTCTCTCTCTTTTCTCTCTCTAGTTTCTCTCTCTAGAATTCTTCTCATATCTTCCTTTCTTCTTTAATTCGTATAGAACATCACATATATTAGGGACAACAATTGGTATCATTCGCCACGGGGTAGATTTGTGATTGGTTGTTGTGTTTTTCATATGATCCGTTTGCTTTAATCCTTCTTTCATCCACGAATTCAAGATTTTTCTTGTTTTTTAGTGTTTTTCGATTCGTATACCTTCTTGATTCGTGCCATTGTGACTTGGGTATCTTGGTTTTTGGCTTAAACACAAGTTTTTTGGATCAAAAGTTGAAAATTTCTTGTTTTTCATCTTTCCGAAATTCTAGCTTGTACCACCATCGGAAAGTACAACTGAAAGGGGTTTGATCGCAATAACCAACTGGTTCTACTTTGCGATCTAAGGATTCCGATACCCTATTCCGATCTGGACATTCCGATCGTACATTGCGATCTGAGATTCCGACGGTTTCAAGGGACTTTTGAGTCGTTACTCTGCCAAATTTGTTTCAGCCACATTCCGATCAGAACATTGCGATCTGGGATTCCGATCTGAACACATTCCGACAAGTACACATTGCGATCTGGGATTCCGATCTGAACATATTCCGACAAGTACACATTGCGATCTAAGCCACATTCCGATGATCATTCCGATGGACATTCCGATGGAACATTCCGATGGACATTCCGATGACTTGTTTAGCTAAATTTTGTTCGAGTATTTTTTCGACTTAGCCACCATCTAGACTAGTTTCGTAATATCGTTTACACGAAGATTAAAAAAAAAAATAAAAAAAATAAAAATAAAAAAAAAAAAAGGAGTTTTTTGGCGGGAAAACCATTTTAAAATTTATTTTTTCCTAGACCATTTTTAGGCCATTTATGCTTTGATTTCAAATTTTGGCAATGCGAAAAATTTTTTGACCAAAAATTCAAATTTTCGGACCAAAATTCAAATTTTTAGGCCATTTTTAGGTTTTATTTTTGTCAAAAATTTTCACTTTTCAAAATTTTTCCCTATTAGTTTTTGGCTATTTCGGACTTGATTTCAAAATTTGGTAAGACAAATTTTTTCAGCTTACCGTTTTGTCGGACTGAGGAATTTATTGTCGGACTGGGAAAAAAATCGGAATTTTCGAAATTGCAACCACAAACCAATCACACCATATCTACTTAAGATCCAAAGTCAATTCATCAACTGTGTCACCCATTATGGATTCTGTAACACAAGATGTGCATGCACTTAAATCTAAGATGTCGGTTGCAAAAGAACGATGCATGACACACTTTAGATCACTCCAGTCACACATTCAAGTCCTTTCAACTGACGAATTAAAAGGCACTCGCGTCGAACTTGGATTCAAACGGGTATTCATGTCACTAACTGGTCAAGATGTTGAGACATTCACAAGCACAATGCAACTCAATGCAGATAATCTTGAACAACAACTTGCAAACGATGACTTTCAAGAGGTTGAATCCATAGATGCCGTTTTGGTACTTGAGAATCAGTTTCAACAATTCCATGATACACAGGTCTCTGTACACTATGATCGAGAATTTATAAACAAATACTTCTTTGAATTTACTCGGTTAGAAGTTCAAGAATTCAAGGAGACATTTCTTCAACACATGAGTGATGTAAGGAAGTCCATTGCTGAAAGAACACGTCAGAAGAACGAGAGCTATGTCGATGATGGTCAAACATTGGATGATTGTACGATTGTCACAGAAGGCAGCGGGATAGAATCAGAAAAACAGCATACCAGCAACAACTCAGGGAATGATCAAGCAGCCGATGATGCAGATATAAGACCCATTTATGATGAAGAGCCAATGGCTGAGGTACAATTAAATGCTGTGTATGATGATCATCAATATATTGATTCTAAGATTCATGAGCTTGAAACTATGTTAGCTCAAAAGACAAAAGATTTTGAGGATGCCAAACTCGAGTTTTTAAAGAAAAATGACAAATTTGAATCTTATTTTGAAAAACTTGAAAAAGCAAACGTTGTTCTTGAACAAAAACTGAATCGTAAGATTCAAGATTCAAATGCGGAAAAAGAACATTTTGTGAAACAAATAAATTTGTTAGAATCAAAGTTGGCTTCTCAAAATCCAAGTCCTCCGCCTGCTTCAGTAAGTGAAATATCTGTGCAACCTATCGACACTGTAGATAGTAATGACGCGAATGCTGATAACGACATATTTGATAATATAAACATTAAATTAGAACAACGTGTCGCTCAATTACTTCTACAAAATGAGCAATTGAAAGCTCAGATTCAGGAAAAGGTTTTTGCATTAACAGCAGTGAAAAATGAATTAAGGAAGCTAAAAGGAAATAGTGTGGATACTAAGTTAGCAAATCAGTCTATCTTGGGGAAACCTCCTACTCAACCATTCAGAAACCGCTCAGTTGCTAGACAACCGAATGCGTTTAAATCTGAACGACCCAAAACATCGAACTCGAGGTTTGCATCCCAAGTTGACATGCGTAGCAATTTGCCAAACACTGTCACTCCACAATCTAGATACTCCTTAAGATATTCTGCCTATGCAAAACCCAATCACATGAATGATTCAAGCAACTCTAACAATAGCCACAAGAACATGCCTAGGAGAAGTTCAAATGACACGGGTCATAAAAGCTATCTAGAGGATGCTAAGATAAAGACACAAGCAAGAGATAGGACCCAACCGAAACCTAGGAGCGCTAATCACACATCTAGGAATTCTAGACCCTTCTATGATGTGCCCAAATCAGCTTATCCTAGGAACACTAGATCCTTCTCAGATGCTAAGCACTTTGTTTGCACGAAATGTAACAAATGTGTGTTTAATGCCATTCATGATGATTGCATCACTAAAGTCCTGAACAAGGTGAACCAAACAGCTAGAGCATCTCAAAGATGGAACCCTATAGGAAATAGTTTTTCTCCAATTAAGTCTTCCGTGGTGCATGAGAAAGCTAAGTTTCCTAGACCCTGTCTTACGTGGAGACAAACAGGTAGAATCTTCAAAACAACTGGTCTTAAATGGGTTCCTACTGGAAAAATATTTCCCTCTAGCACGACAAAGGTTCACTGTGAACCCCCACATGGTTCTCACAAAGATATCACTAACAAATATGAAAGCATACAAACTATTGATGAAAGTGCAGGTAATCAAGTAAAGGTTCAACAAGAACATAAAGGTTTTCCTTATTTATACCGTTCAACAAAAGACACTCTCAGAGTTTGGTTGCTGAAGAAACAAATATCAGAGAAATATGTGTCTCAGGGGTTTCACAAGTAAGCAACACAATGGCACTTGAACAAAACAGTTTAAGTCCCGATCCACAACGACACACGACTTCCGTTCATAACCGCACGGAACTCGGAACTCAAGACCACAGCAATGAACCGTCAAGTTCAAAGCTGGTTCCTGAACATGTTCCTAGAGAAGATATGACAGTGGACACGACACTTGAAGAGTTGGAAATGTTATATGGACCAATGTATGATGAATATTTCATGGGGGAGAAACAAGTTGCATCGAAGTCTTCCGCTGTCACTCATGATAAGAATGATGATACCGATCATCATCAACAAAAGGATACAACTTCATCTACTTCAACACGGGTTGTTGCAGATTTACCTCCTCAGAATATCACTTCAACAATCGATCCTACAACATCCACAACTACTGTCATTGCTCCAGAGAACACAAATCAAGCAGACGGTGCATTATCTGACGATGACGATTTTCACAACCCATTCGGTACATCGGTACACGAAACTGGAGAGTCTTCTACTCGCCATGTTGATCCGTCAAATATGCATACGTTCTATCAACGACATCCGTCAACACATCATTGGACCCGAGATCATCCTTTGGTTCACGTAATTGGAAACCCTTCACAGCCTGTTCGTACAAGACGACAACTAGCAACCGATGGCGATGTTTGTATGTTCGCACTCGCCGTGAGTACTGCTGAACCGAAAAACATCAAAGAAGCCATGGCTGATCATGCTTGGATTGAATCGATGACGGATGAACTTCAACAATTTGAAAGACTTAAAGTCTGGGAACTTGTTGACAGACCATACGATGTGACTCCTTTAAATCTTCGTTGGATCTGGAAAAACAAGATGGATGAAGAAAATACGATCATCAAGAACAAAGCTAGGCTAGTGGCTAAGGGGTATGGCCAGATAGAGGGTATTGATTTTGAAGAATCATTTGCACCAGTAGCTCGAATGGAAGCGGTCAGGATTTTCCTTGCCTATGCTGCACATAAGGGATTCATCGTATATCAGATGGACGTAAAGACGGCGTTTCTTAACGGTCCTTTGAAGGAAGAAGTCTATGTCACGCAGCCGGAAGGATTCGTCGATCCTCATTATCCTGACAAGGTGTATCGTCTCCACAAAGCACTTTATGGACTCAAGCAAGCTCCAAGGGCGTGGTACGACGAGCTCTCGAAATTTCTGGTCTCCAAAGGTTTCTCAAAAGGTTCCATTGATTTAACTTTGTTCACTTATAAATATGGGGATGACATTCTGCTTGTGCAAATTTATGTTGATGACATTATTTTCGGGTCTACAAACCCAAAACTTTCAAAATGGTTTGAAAAAGTAATGCACAGCAGATTTGAAATGTCTATGATGGGCGAACTAAAATTCTTTCTAGGAATTCAAGTTCACCAATCCCCAAGTGGTATCTTTATAAACCAAGCTAAGTATTGTCAAGAGATAATCAAAAAGCATGGTATGACTTCATGTGACCCCGTTGGGACACCATTATCAACCACATCGCTAGATGCTGACTTGGAGGGATTACCCATAGATCAAACGAGATATCGTTCCATGATCGGGTCCCTCATGTACTTGACAGCAAGCAGACCAGATATTCATCATGCTACATGCTATTGTGCACGATATCAAGCACGACCCACTGAAAAGCACCTCAAGGAGGTTAAACGGATCTTTCGGTACCTTAAGAATACCATTCATTTGGGACTCTGGTATCCGAGGGAAACCGGTTTCTTTCTAACGGCCTATTCAGATTCTGATCATGCAGGGTGTCTTGATACACGAAAAAGTACTTCTGGTGGTGCACAATTTCTAGGTCAAGATAAGCTTGTGGGATGGTCTTCCAAGAAGCAGGATTGCACGTCACTTTCATCAGCCGAAGCGGAGTATGTGTCTCTATCTGCGTGTTGTGCCCAAGTTCTATGGATGAGAACACAACTCACGGATTATGGCTTCCACTTTGATAAAGTACCTATGTACTGTGACTCAAAGTCGGCCATAGCCATCTCCTGCAATCCAGTACAACATTCCCGCACGAAGCACATCGATGTCAGATACCACTTCATAAAGGAACAAGTTGAAAGAGGTATCGTTGAATTATACTTTGTTGGAACGGATTACCAATTAGCCGACTTGTTTACGAAAGCTCTGTCGAAAGATAGGTTTGAGTACCTCGTTAGGCAAATTGGTATGAGACGTTTGACTCCAGCAGACCTGGAGATTCTGGCAAAGGTGCCTGCTTGATTTATCTATCAAACATCAACTTGTATATATCTTTGAAAAAGCAAAATACAAAAATATAAAACACATAAAAGAAAAACACAAAATTAAAAATCTTTCAAAATCCAAAAATATTCTTCTCGACATGTCTTTCAGTATCGATAATATGGACGTGCCTAGAAATGTCGCTCAATAACGACACGGGTGTGTACATAAAGCTCGAATGAAAGTTGTAAATATTTTTCAAAACATGTCATTTCTTCTTTTAATAAAAGGAAATTGTCTATTTTGGACAAATATTTCCAAACAACGGGTAGAGCAATCTATCACGGGTTGAGCTTGTCACAAAACATTCAACGTTTTGAGCTCAACACAATGGCTTGTAATTACTTTCAGATTGCAACCCGGAACTATATTCACGGGGGAGTGTACGATTTCGTGCTCTTACCCTTAGCAAAAGAAGTTAAATCTTCTTACACTTGAGTGGATTCGTCAAGACATTCAAAGTCTATGAACTCAAGTTTATGCTTTAAGAAAAACCTCTTCGACAAAAAGAAATAGGATTTTTCAAAAAGCGTTGAACACAATTTTTTCAAGAATTTCTCAATGATTATTCAAAATCTTTCAAAAATTGTGTGTTCAACAACTCCCATCCTCAAAAAGCGAAATGTGGATCATATCCTCACAATGACAATTCAATTGGATCAATTTTTGAGGGGGAGCATTTTAAACTTCATGCAAAAGATTAACACATCTTTCTCCCAGAGATTTCAAGACTATTTTTTCAAAATATATTTTAATCAAATTTGGTATCTCTAATATCAAAAGATTTTATATATTAGAGATAAGGGGAGAAAATGTGATTAAAATGTGATCTAATATAAGACTAAAGCACTTTAACTCTTACCTACATGTGCGAAACACTTTCGATTAACGATGCACATGTGAAGGGGGAGCATTTCCTAAACGACAAAACTAGCAAGGTGTTAAATGTTTTTCAAACACTTTGTTAGAATTTAAAGTGGTTTTCATGGTTACGATCAAATACCCACAACATCTTTAATTCACGACGTTATTGGTGTCAAAAGGGTGGTTAGGTTTAAGTCCTATGATCCAACCAGAACCGGAGGGATCTTCCCAGGGACAATCCAATAGATTATTAGAAGTCCTTAGGAAAGATGGAGTAGAATGTGAACGTAGCTGAATGCCGACTAAGTACTGATGCTAGCACTGGAACAATCACAACAAGGTGCTAGTAATGATGTCTTGGTAAGCATTGAAGGGGTTGAAGAATGAAAAAGAAATGTAAGGATAAAGGGTGTAAAGAAAGAAGCCCTCCATACAACTTAGGCAGAAACCGGGTCAACTCATCATGAAGACAAACTCATCATGGACCCAGTGATGTGAAGCACAACCCTTTCCTAGCTACTCAGGCTTCTCTCAAAAGAAGTTTGTTTTATTGTCACGGAGATCAACACAATTTCTATCGACTTTCTCACTCCGAGATAGTTGATATTGAATAGGTGGCATCTGCTCCAGCCTCCGACCACTAAAAGTGCACAAATCGAGTCTAGAGCCAAGAGATCAATCAAATCTCGTTAGGACACACGGATGAAGATCAAGAGAGTCCTACGCTATATCCTTGTGATATTGCTAGAACACTCAGAGTGATACTACTTAGTATTCACAATGATGAGTGGAAATCCTTCCAGTGTTAACATCAAACAGCACTGTGGTAGGTCATATGTAAGATTCTTTATGAATTGAACATATGTAAAACTGAAAAGCAACAGTGGTTTGATTCTGAATTGATTCAAACTCGTTTCAGGTTTCTACGCAATATCTTCATGGTCTTGCCAGAACATTCAGAGTGATATTCATTAATACTCACAGTGACGAATGGAAATCCTTCTAGCGTCAACCTCAAACAGCGCTACGGTAGGTGACTTGTGAGATTCTTATGAATCAAACTTGTGTCAACTGGAAAGCAACAATGGTAAGATTCGTTAAGAATCAAACTTGTTCCAGGAATTTGAATTGACGACTTTAATCAAGTGGATATCTATCCAATTGATTCACTCTTTATGTTCGCAGTCTTGCTTTGAGACGGTCGAGTAAAGAGAACGGCTAGTACAGCCGCGAAACCCTGTCAAGGAGATTCTTAATTGAATCTACCTGATCACAGGTACGATATTTAATATCGTATAACGGTCTTCACCGACCGGAGGTAAAACGCTACCGATTTAGGACGAATGTCAAAGCCATTCTGTCCGTGTCTATGTTTTGTCTCGAGAAGGTGGCGTCACGGTGTACACAGCAAAGTCAATGATTCAGAAACCACATACTCATGCCTAAAGACATATTCAACAATTAACAGTGTGAGCATGTGGATGAAGACACAAGATCGCAAGATGGCAAAAAACAAGTCAAGGATGATTTGAAGATCTCAAGCTTAAAGACGAAGTCGAAAGACAACGACAAAGGCTCAAAGATCACAGCATGAAGGAACAAGACTACAATTACACGTTCAAGACTCATTTATGGCGAGATTAGTAATCTCTACAAATTTCCTAAATGACCAAGGTTTATGACCTCTCATTGGGGGAGATTGTTAGCCTCAAAATATTGAGCCTAACAAGAATGCTCGGTCATATGTTTATTATGTATCGTATTTTAGAACGTTGTAATAGGTAGTATATTAGTCGTGTTATACGGGCTTAACTTTAGGCTAAAGTTCATTAATAAGTAACTAAAGCCCAAAAGGAAAGCCCGGCCCAAACCATATAGTCCATAAAGAAGCCCGCATGTGGGTGGACTATATATACCACCCTCCTAGCATGTTAGGAGGGTTGGTGGTGGTTCATTTTCTCATTCGTTAATCTAATATTCACAAGTTCACACACTTCTCTCTCTTTTCTCTCTCTAGTTTCTCTCTCTAGAATTCTTCTCATATCTTCCTTTCTTCTTTAATTCGTATAGAACATCACATATATTAGGGACAACAGTTATTGCACGAGTTCTTAAACTGTTATTTGCTACCCAAACTGTTACTGAAATATGTTATTGCACGATTGTCCAAACTGTTTCCCAAATTTCATGAGTCATTAAACACATAAGTGTGCGTTAATGGGGTGAATAGATCTATTGGGTTTAACGAATCATGTTTGTGTTACCTGTTCGAGTGGGTAATCGAGCATACTTCATTAGAACTAATAGGTAACCTGGACCAATGGGTTACTTGTCATGATATCTTACCATGACAGTCACTTTGGTGAATTCTGTTAGTTTTGATTCATGAGCTTAGTGAAATAAAATATTGCTTTATGTGAGAAAATATTAACGTAGCTCGAGGTGGTAGACATGTATTCAAAACTTTTATTGAAAAACGTATGAATTCACTCAATCTTTGTGTTAACTTTTAAGCATATATTTCAGGAAATTATGATAGCATGGAGCAGCATAAGGATGACATGAAGAGGCACAAGCTTGAAATTATTGATACAGATTTTGGGAACCTCATATTATAAAACTCTGATTTTTAAATGATATATAAAGAAAGTTAATTTAATCACATTTGAGTTACTTTCTATCATTATGAGTTGTGTTCTATGAAGTAATACCCCAAATTAGCTTCTACTGTTACAAGGTAAATATAAGGGTGTTACAGATTGATAGGTTATTCTAGGTAAACATGTCTAAAGAGTGAAAATACCTATTTTTACCTAATTTACAAGTCATGCATTGGAATCTTTTACCTTGTGCTTTAGGGTACTTGTACATTGTCTTAATATAATATTATAACCTAAATGTAATAATATAAGTGTTGGTAGACTTGTCCTAAAAGACTAGGTATTGATTCTAAGTAGAATACTTAATATATGGGTTTCTAGGTCATTAAGCCTAATGACTTTCTAACTTGGGTAATTAAGGTATATCATCATGTACACTTACTCTAGATCTTATATGTTATGTTTTTTACTTCTAAGGTTTCTACATGCTTAGTTTAAGGGTTTGTATATGGTAATTATAATCTAGGTATAATGAGGTTAGCTTAAGATTCTATGCTTCAATAACGTGTACATTGTGCTTAACTAACTTGTAACTTATCTTGAGATAAATTTATAATCTTAATATGATACTTAGTTGAGTTTTATAATTGGTTTCAAAAGATTAGACTCTAATTCAATGTGAAATGGGTTTTAGGTGCTAATCTAGGTTACTAGATCTTATACTTGTAATTAGCTTTAGATTACTTATAATTGGTGTTTTATGAGTAATTATCTTTTCTTTATATGATAGAGTATAACAATTATATTGTATATGATATTCATACATAGGTATTGGGTAATTATATGGTTTGAAATATTAGTTTACAAGGGATTTCTAGGTGATGATTTAGATTATTATATATATTTACTTGTACTTAACTTTATATAGTTTGTACTTTACTATTCTTGGATAATTCATACTTCCATATGATAGTTTATATCTTGTCTATAATCCTTGATTACATATTCATATTTTATGTGTATTCATAATTTCACAATTCTTAAGTTTACCATATATTATAAGGTTTCTAAGGTAATTTACGGTATCATAGTTATACTTTGAGATGTTCTTATTCATAATACATTTCTTATATTAATTTTTAGAACTCATGCTTGATATATACATTTTATTTACAACATATAGGAATATGTTGATATGGTAGTTCAGGTTGTGAGAAACAGTTCATCTTACCAAGTAAGGCACAAAAAGAAAAAATTTCTAATGGATTTTCCACATTCATTTAATCATAGCATATATCATACTTATGAAATTTATGGGTTGTCATAGCCTCTCCTCCTTAAAGAAATCTCGTCTTGAGATTATAATGATTACATGGCATATCAAAGGCATATGTAGTTCTTGCGTTCTTAATTCCTTTCTGGAACTCCATTCATATACCAAGAATGTAACTTTTACTGTCATTACTGATGACGTATAGTCCCCAGCCGGGTCATGAACCCGACCCATGGGTACTACCCGTATCCGGCCCATCACAGATGGGTGGAATAATGTCATTTAGGCTCGTGGGCTTGGATGAACAGTGACCGCACACATGTGTGCGGCCCACGGCCCGGTGCGGCCGACATAGGGTTAGACAGAATAATATTATGTCTAGGAATATCTTTATCCCAATGGAGGAGGATATTCACTACCAGAATTAGGAGATAACAATCATTCTAAATTCTGGTAGTTATCCCTTCCTTGGGGCCGAAGCATCAGTGAAGGCCCATTAGGGTTTCACTGCCTATAAAAGGAACCTTCAAGGGTTCCACAAAGGTATTACGATTCATACTCTAAACTCACATAAACCCTAAATCGATTACTTACTCTCACGCTGGAGTCTAATCGTGGGAAACCTTCCCACGGTAAGCCTAACGCGTGCTGTTTAGTTTGCAGGATCCCAACCAAACGATTCACTTGGTGCAGGAGCCGGAGCCCAGCCAACCCGAATTAAGCCTAATTCGGGTCTAGCAAGGATCAACCAACTTTTGCATCAACAATTACTTACTTTCAAACCAATCTCTCCTACTAGATTTATTATCAAAATTGATTTTCACGAAGCATCATTTACATCTTAGCCATTAGTTACAAAGATCACTAAATGGAATATATATATATATATATATATATATATATATATATATATATATATATATATATATATAACGTATTATTTAATAAGATAAATCCTCCTTAGATTACGAAATACGAAAAGGATTGTGCTTATTACTGAATTCTTTGGAAAAACTTAAGTTAGTATGTCACAGCTCCATTCAAAATCTTGAATTGATTATCGCATCTTTCAAAATCAATTTGGATAATTAACAGGAAAAAAAAGTCTTCCTAAAGTCGATACAGTTTTAATATGGTTTAGTTTCTCATTTATCGTGAGAAAAAGGATTGTGATCATTCTGATGAAGATTTCTCACAAATCACCATTTTTAATCTAGTAGTCATCTAATGGTTATTACTTAACGTACTACGATGCTCTATTATGATCTAACCTTTTTAATTACAGGCAATATAATGCATACGTAGAGTATGTAGTTTAGTATCTGGATAATCCTCTCACTTAGCCTATTGGTATAAAGGGTAATATCCTTCCTAATGTATTCAAATTATAAATATTGGTACTCTATGTCTGTAACACCCCCAAATATTCATACTTCAGCAGAAGAGTCGTTGGTGTTACGGGATAGCACATTACTCAAATCATAGACAACGCTAAAAAATCGCGTCGTTGAATAATAAAGCATTTTTCCATTCATAAATATCAAATTTACATAGGTCCTCAGGACATAATATATCATAAAAATTTACAAAACAGTTGAATGGAAATTTTATTTGAATGTGGGCCATAAATTCTTGTCGTCTTCCCAAGAATTAACTTCAAGTACCTGAGATAAAACATGTTAAAAAGTCAGCGAAACGCCGAGTGAATTCATAGAGTTTAATAAAAACCATTAATATATCATCGGTATATAATTATTACCGAAAATCATTTTGTACAAATCTTTGTAGTAGGCCATAAAATAGGCCAAAGACATTTTATACGAATCTTTGTCGAAAATCATAATAGAGACTTTTGCCTTCAAAACCATTATACGAACCATTGTCGCAAAAACATCATACAATACGTTTTATAACATTGTATAGAGTTAAATAAAAATCATTATATGCAAATGGTTATGTAAAACTAAAACACGACCAAAATATCAGTAATAAGACCCCGTATTGCTAGTCAGGCAATATATTATAATTCAATGCGTACATCAGTATTTTCATTATTGGATTATTATAAGCCGCATGACATTGCTACCTTACTATAACAAACAACGGGTAGCTAACCCATAATTCCTTTTCCCATCTAAAATAGCGTATCGTCACAAAAATCACGCTTATATAAATCTTCTCATACATAAATTCGCTTACCAATCAATGTGGTACGACGGGGATCAACCGTCAAGGCGCGAACTGGGGTGATCTTCCCCAAATAGTACTATTATATGCATAAACGTCTACCAAATCCAACTAGTTCACAATTCATGCTAATGGGACTTTTAGTGACATAAACTAACTAATAATAATACATCTCATTTCATTCATCGAGTCATATAATCATTCATCGGGTCATATAATCATTAGGGTCCATATCAATAAGCAATTAATCGGGACAACTGGTTTCCTATTTTTATTAAGACTAACATGTTATCTCCCTCGCGGGTTTATAAAACATTTCATAAAATATTTAAAAGAGTGCGAGGCTATGAACTCAAGTTGATTGGGGAAGGCGGGTTATCGGCGATTTGAATGTACGGTACGTGCATCAATCACGGAAACCTAGACAAATAATACTCGGTCTTAGAATCTTGTCCAATGACTTTCTAAAATAATGGTTATGTATATATGATGATATTATAAGTATGATGATGATCAAGTGGGATTTTATCTCTTCATTAAATATTAAAGTTGTTATGCGTTAGTAAATTTAGACTAGTTATACTAGTTTTAACTTGTTTACATATTAAGGCCCAATAAGCCCATTAAAGTCCAATACATTATATTAGTCTATTTATACTTTTAATACCAGGCCATATACTCATATGTTAGGCCCAAGTGGGTTAAGCCCATGAGTAATTCCATTAGTGTTTAGCCAAACTAGTTGGGCTAATGGTCCAGTAAAGCTACTTTGGCCCGTTAAGGTCCATAAGTTATAAAGCTCGGGATTATCGGTTTTTACTTGCCAAATTTACTTACATATCAGTATATGAGTCATAAAAATGTTACATTAGACGGGTCCGACCGTCTAAGTTTTAATAGGTGAAAACGTTAATCTTTCGGTTTTAGCCGAAAAGACGTAAAACTTATATATAGTTTTATAACTTTAAAAAACATTTGAGTTTGTACTTTTATAAAATGCCAAGTTTATTTATCATAGTATATAACTCATTTATTATTAGTTAGTGGGGTTTATGTATTTATTTTATAATAATATTACTTGAGTGCTCATTTTATATTATATACTTTTATTTGCAAATTTGATTATCAAAGTCACTTCCACCATTTTTGCCATATCTTTAGTTCTACAAGGAGATAGAAGCTCAAATTTGGGCAGCACAAACTATATGATATGTGCTACAAATAAATCCCGTTCAGCTACTGCTCAATTATCCTCTAAGTATCCCTAATAATTTGTCCAAAACAGACTATACAGATTTGTACCTCAATGATTCCATTGAGTAGCCAACTCAACACATATGTAAAAATCATATATCTAACTGTATATTCAATAATCCAAGCCATTTAACCAAGTGTTCATATTGATACTTACTATTTTATACAGCCCATAAATCTAATCAAGAATTTAACATTTTAACTTGTAGATTTTAATCTTTTTAACCAAATCTATTAACAGAAAATCCACACATAATACTTTGATCATCATTCATCATCATATACATATACATTTATAAAGAAAATACAAGATTACTTTTAAAAAATAAAAAGAAGATAGGAAGAAACAATCTCTATACCACCAAAGTGATGAAAAGGTTGAGATTTTTGGATGAACAAGACTTGGTTTTGACACCAAACCTTATGAACTTAGCAAGACCAATGTAGGAAATCTCCAAGCAACTAAATCCCTTCAAAAATCAGCCCTTGATCTTCATGAAATCTCCTTTCTAGTTGTTAAGATCACCTCCAATCTTCATATTTTCAACTAGGCTTCAACATATGTGAAGTATAGTTGAAGTTCATGGCTAGAATTTTTTATGAATGGTGGTGGTGGTGGTTTATATGGGACGGCCATGGAGAGGCTAGAGAGAGATCGAGAGAGTTTTTGCATGTAGAAAATGGGAGTAAATGGTTTAGGCTAAGTGGTTTTAGCTAGTTTTGTTGGTTTGGATGGCACTAAGGACATGTGCCCTTAGTGTTTATGAGAGATTGACACCAAGGGGTGTTGTGTAGCTTGTTTTGCCACCACATGTATGGGGGTGGGCAAGTGTAAACTTGTCTCATCCCCATTAATATACGGGTACTCCTCGATTCTAGTTTCCTCGATTCACGTGCCCTCGGGTCGATTTACGAAAAATGTTTTTATACATTATGAATCAACGGCACAAAACGAATCTAATAAAAATTCTCTCATCAAAACGGAGCACAAAAGCGTAAATACGTAAACCTAGGGTTTCCGGTTAAATCATAAAAGATGCTAAATTATTCACGTAACTCCTAATTTCTTCTCGTAAATTTGTGAGTTTATGAACCAACACAAATTAAAATTCCAAAATAATATTCGAGAATAAATTTATTTCCTGAAATGTCGGACTGTCACAAAGACGGTGTATGTAAACGTAAGCACTTAACGTAGAGTTCTCCGGTTTAGACGTAGTCGATGCTACTTTAAGAGGTAAACCCCAATTTCTTCCCAAAAATGAGTGAGTTCATAAATTAACAATAAAATAATGATTTTAAATAATACTTGAGAATAAAATATCGACCATAAATTGACGGATGGTCACAACAGTTACCCCTAAAGATGATCTTTGTCCTCAAAGATCGATTTATCTTACTACTTAGTTCTTATAGAATCAAGACATGTGGGCATTTCCTTCACAATCGGTCTTTTTTCTTAAGTGTAATTCATTACAATACGCGAGTTTCATCTAACATAACTACGGGAATACGATCAGGCTTAAGTTGACTTACTTTCTCTATCCATGATGTTCACGAGTTTTCGATGAATGCAACTTTTCGCCGATCCAAACTTCATTAAGAAACAATCAGATTTTCACTTGATAGACATTTTATCAAGTTCGATATACGAAACATAATTCACGCAGCCCTTGAAGTCCTAGGGTTGATCCAACTTATATACCTTTCAAACCAACTGTTTACATTATCTCAGTGGTCCCATACAACGGGGACTTATTTCCCATGATCCTTCAGATCATCAATTCACTTTTCCATGGCGAAAATTTTCGGCATAACTTCGCTACCCATCCTGTACTTCAAGATCTACATTTCATAATGGGTGTATTTTGTAAGGTTAGGTTTGTCATCATAGGCAATCTTAAACCTAAAAGACATGTCCAACTCACAATGGGTGTATGTCGAGTATCTTCATCCCAACTCCTACCTACATGTTCTCTTAGACTTCTCTTTATATAGATTCTCGCAAGGTTCGGTCTCAATCCTAAAGCGATAATTATCAACAATAACCTATCCAAGGGTAAATGATCATTCTAGACACTACCAAAGGTCACTCACTCAAACATAAAACAAGACTTCTAGTGTTAGTATCGTTACTTTACCTTGTCCATTCGATTGGGATGGTAAACAGTACTCTCATTAAGATTCGTTCCCAATGACTTCTAAGCAAATCTCTAGAAATTCGATGCGAAGCGAGGATCTTGATAGAGATGATCGATACAGGCACACCATGCTTACACAACTCCCTTAAATACAAAAGAGTCAATTTCTTCATCGAGAATCTATCATTAACGGGAATGATATTAGCAGATTTGGTTAGTCTGTCGACGATGACCCAAATCGAATCAAATTCAGATGATGACCTTGGAAGATTTGTGATAAGAATCCATGGTGATTCTATTCTATTTCCAAAAAGGAATAATAAGCTGTAGAAGCGATCCTTATGGATTTTGGTGTTTATCCTTGACCCTTGCAATAGTTAGATGTTTACTAATGTATGAGGCGATGTCTGCCTTCATAATTTGCCATTAGTACAACTTCTTCAGATAAAGATACATTTTATCAGAAATGGCATGAATAGAATACTTAAACTTATTAGATTCCAACATGACTAAATCTCGAAATCCTCAATACTTAGGCAACCACAAGCGGCCTTTTAAATATTTAACGCCATCGGCTCTCATTTCTAATGGTTTTCATTAGCCGTGAAACTCTTTATTATCTATATTATCCTTCTTATAAGAATCAGCTATTTTTAAGTTGTTCGGGCAAATTATTTTGCACAGTCATTACTAAGAAACACATCCTAATTGATTCTTTATCCTTTCTACATAATATGTCAGCAACTATATTCACCTTCCTCGATGAAATAAATATCATGACCGTATTTATTCAAAAATTCTTTCTTCGTATTTTCTAAGTTTTAGTTTCGTCTCAAATATTATCTTTATTAGTCTTGCTTAATCCGAAGTTTAAAGCGTCGATAAATATTACAAGTAATTAAATAATAAATATTTAATTTTATGAAACGTAAACGTAAAAACTTTTAAATTTCTCAGTTCGTTCAATTATAGAAAAATGTTCAAAATAAATTTGAATTTAATTAACAGGATTTTTGTTGGTTTATCAAGAATAATTAACAAGATTTGTAAATGTTCGAAAAATCTTTGTTTATACTTTGGTCAAAATTTTCTTAGTTGAAAAGCAAAAATTGTCGTTCCAAATTCCAAGTCATTGTTTTAAATGGTTTCCTTAATCCCTCCTAGGTTGTCTTGAGGTATACACAAACATTTACTCCTAAGGGAGTTTAGTTAAATGATCTGGGTATGAGGGAATGATTCCTGAAAAATCCTTTGATAAATATTTGTCAAAACATTTTTTTCACTTTCTTTTTGGTATAACCCAAAGCCTTAATGGCTCTAATCTTTGAAGAGTTAATATAGATTCCATTACCTATTAATCACACGGTCAAATAATGTAAAAGATCAAGCCTTAAATCACATGATGAATACTCAAGGTACAGGTTTTCACTACTCGGCCAACTCAGGCAGTCTACAAATGATTACTAACTCCTTCTTATTCTTAGAAACAAACATATGGTCCTTAATGATCACAAGCACGAATTTATCAAATTGCAGCCTACACACGTGATTCATCAAATTTATGGATGCTACATGTGCATTGGTCAATCCAAACGACATAACCTGAAACTCATAATGTTCATTACAAGTTCTGGATGTAGTGATTGTAATAGATAATCTTCTTTGCGGACGTAAAGTTGATGATAACCATGCCGTGGATCAAATTTTTGAATATACGCTAGAACCTTGTAAATGATCGAACAAATCTTCCATCTTGGGTAATGGATATAGATTTTGATCGTCAATTTACCTAGTTCACGGTAATCAACAAATATAAGGAATAATTACACCATAGCTCTCCATGATAACGAGCTCGGTAGAATAAAAGCTTTTTCCGACAACTCTCTTAGTTGCACGGTAATTGTTTCGATTCAGATGGTGCTGAAGTAGGGTGCACACGCCACAGGTGCAGCACCGGTAATATCATCAATACAAATTCAACTTGCCTTAACGGTGAAAGTCTAGGTAATTCACCAGCAAATACCTCCGAAAGTTACAGATAGCAGGAACATCTTTTAATAAATTTACTTTAAGTTCTTTCTAGATTACAAGATCTATGACTAGTTCATAACCATTCATGGTATAATTTCAAGCCTAAATGCAGGATATGGTCACCTATCAGGAATTATTTAGATCACCTTTGATAATCAACATCTTATCTTTTTAGGGGAATTCTACTCGTGTTCCCATCAATTAAGGCAATGACATCATGTCATAATCAACCAATCCATCCTAATGGCATTACCAACTTTCCAGTTTTATTACCGTCGATAAGATGAGAACTTCTCAAAAGGCTAAGAATAACTCGTAATCCTTCATAAATCAAGGATATCTGGAGATATAGCTAACATTAAAAGAGTAAGGCCAGCGCATGATCTACGCGAGAGAATTTCAAATCAGATAAAGACGAACACATTAACGAATATGGATATATTCCATGTTTTTATGATTTGTGTACGCATCCGGAAGCACCTCGGATCGTTATCCATGTCATTCAAATGGAAGCTAATGAAAGAAATGATAGGAACGTCGATGCACTCAGTAGGGTATCAACACTCGATAATTAGAAAATTTTCCAAAGAATCTTGCCATGAAAGAATTGGACAAGAAGGGGATATCAATTGTCACATAAGACAATATCCACAGATGAGTAAATTCGATTCAGAATAATAAATGGTACGGGCACATATGTAGGTGTCCCTAACAATATGTCCCTATTTTGCACTTCTTGCAGATCTCATAAAAATTCAATCTTTCACAACTTCAAAAAAAATGTAGTGTTTATTAACAATTTCATGGTGACTACTAATCAGCCTTGCATGGTCTCTTCCAAATTGTATGTAGGCGCGCAACTATATACAATTTTAGGATTAACGATGCAAAACTCAGTTCGTCAAAACTTTGTCATCATGTTTAAAATATATATTAATATTTAATTATGAAATAAAGATAAAAATGATTTTACCGAAATGTTCATCGCTATGAAAGCATTGCCATTTACAACAGGTTTAATAAAAACTTTATTTCGGTAATAACTGCCAATAGTACCAATTTAAATGACTCATATAAAATGAGAATTCCATATTTTCCCCCAGATGGTATCATATTACTTATAAAAATAATGAGTGATCCGCAAAAGGAGTGATGAAAAGTTGTTCACCAGAACTAACTACAATATGCTAGGAAATGAGCTTAGCCAATTAATCATGAGGTTCGTGACCTCGATGGCACTCAGGAATACAAAGTGAAGAATCTACAACACAACTCTATCCGAAATGAGTACTTGTTCAATGGTTGCATCACTAATGCGAACATTAGGATAAAGCAATAAAACATAGATAACATCGATACATGTAGAATTTAGCAATCAAATATAGTCCTTTCATTAATCACAAACAAGTCAAAACTTGTACCGTAACACATTACGTGTCGCCATGTCATACAATTCCAAGGACTCATCCTACCAACTGATGTCTCAGTTAAGTTAGGGATTTTTAAATGATGCTACAATGAATACTAATCTACAAGAGACATTAGGTGTTCCACCTGTCCTGGAAGATCCATCGGTCCCAATTCAGAAGAAGATTTCTTCAATTTATTTCTTGGACACTGGGCATCCTCGTCATTGGACAATGGCCTAGGAACAACCCTTAACACGAACCAACAATCATTTAAAACCTTATAATTCAATCACATGACTCAACGACTTCCTCTTAACAATCTCGTATTCCATACGAGTTAATTCTAACTTTATTTAAGTTTTCAACCAACTTATACTCAATGTGACATCCTACCTCATTCTCTATTACTTTCAACCTTATTCTTAGACCTTGAAAGGGCAATAAAAGCTCGATATTAACAACACTTAATTTCCAATCCTATAGCTCTTACAACATAGTTATCAAATGAGTCACTAGTATGAAATGACGCACACATTCAATTAGACTTCTCGGAAAGATACTAGTGGCATGAGGATTTTGGTTAAAGGCTCCAAGGACAGCCTCAAGTGCAACATTCACCTTTTCGATTTCAAATTTTAAGAATTGGGTGACACCGAATCAGATGACACCTTTCTAGGTGGTAAGGTTTTGTCATACTCACTCTATAAGGAAAGATCGTCATGACATCGATATCAGATTTAATCTCGCCAATTCTTCTTTAATATCATAATCAACTAATACCAACATTTCTACGAATATCAACCATTTTGTTGGGATAATAAATATCCACAACTTGGTTTAGCTCTAGAATAGCTAGAATTCCTACGGGAATAGCTTCGGTTGATTTGCTAGGGGAGTTAGGGTTACTTGTGATAATCTACATCGTATAAATACCTCGTATAAGTATTAAAAGAATCATCAAACAATCATGTAATCAAATTAAAACATATATATATATATATATATATATATATATATATATATATATATATATATATATATATATATATATATATATATATATATATATATATATATATATATATATATATATATATATATATATATATATATATATATATATATATATATATATATATATATATATATATATATATATATATATATAATCCCAGTTATATATATTAAAATAACGCTTCTCAGTCTGGACTTGTCGGTAACTCGAGAATTCTTCGGCACCGTTATAGTCAAAAGATTTTTAAACATTTTATTCAAAATATATATTTAAAAACATTTATGGTTAAAATATTTTGAAATGTTAATCTTGGTTTTAAAAATATTTCGTTCCCTATAACGAGAGCTCTGGTACCAAACTGTAACACCCCAACATATTCATACTTTAGTTCAGTGGAAGAGTCGTTGGTGTTACGGGATAGCACATTACTCAAATCATAGGCAACACTTAAAAATCACGTCGTTGAATAATAAAGCATTTTTCCATTCATAAATATCAAATTTACATAGGTCCTCAGGTCATAATATATCATACAAATTTACAAAACATTTGAATGGAAATTTTATTTGAATGCGGGCCATAAATTCTTGTCGTCTTACCGAGAATAACCTTCAAGTACCTGAGATAAAACATGTTAAAAAGTCAGCGAAACACCGAGTGTATTCATAGAGTTTAATAAAAACCATTAATATATCATCGGTATATAATTATTACCGAAAATCATTTTGTACAAATCTTTGTAGTAGGCCATAAAATAGGCCAAAGAAATTTTATACGAATCTTTGTCGAAAACCATAATATAGGCTTTTGCCTTCAAAACCATTCTATGAACCATTGTCGCAAAAACATCATACCATACGTTTTATAACGTTGTATAGAGTTAAATAAAAAACATTATATGAAAACGGTTATGTAAAACTAAAACACGAACATAATATCAGTAATAAGACACCGTATTGCTAGTCAGGCAATATATTATAATTCAATGCGTACATCAATATTTTCATTATTGGATTATTATAAGCCGCATGACATTGCTACCTTACTATAACAAACAACGTGTAGCTAACCCCTAATTCCTTTGCCCATCTAAAACAGCGTGTCGTTAAAATAATCACGCTTATATAAATCTTCTCATATATAAATTCACTTACCAATCAATGTGGCACGACGCGGATCAACCGTCAAGGCGCGAAATAGGGTGATCTTCCCCAAATAGTACTATTATATGCATAAGCGTCTACTAAATCCCAGTAGGTCACAATTCATGCTAATGGAACTTTTAGTGACATAACCTAACTGATAATAATCCATCTCATTTCATTCATCGGGTCATATAATCATTCATCGGGTCATATAATCATTCGGGTCCATATCAATAAGCAATTAATCGGGACAAGTGGTGTCCTATTTTCGTTAAAACTAACATGTTATCTCCCTCGATGGTTTATAAAACATTTCATAAAACATTTAAAAGAGTGCGAGGCTATGAACTCACGTTGATTGGGGAAGGCGGGTTATCGGCGATTTGGATGTACGGTACGTGCTTCAATCACGGAAACCTAGACAAATAATACTCGGTCTTAGACTCTTGTCCAATGACTTTATAAAAATAATGGCTATGTATATATGATGATATTATAAGTATGATGATGATCAAGTGGGATTTTGTCTCTTCATTCAACATTAAAGTTGTTATGTGTTAGTAAAGTTTAGACTAGTTATACTAGTTTTAACTTGTTTACGTATTAAGGCCCAATAAGCCCATTAAAGTCCAATACATTATATTAGTCCATTTATACTTTTAATACCAGGCCTATACTCATATGTTGGGCCCAAGTGGGTTAAGCCCATGAGTAAGTCCATTAGTGTTTAGCCAAACTAGTTGGGCTAATGGTCCAATAAGGCTACTTTGGCCCGTTAAGGTCCATAAGTTATAAAGCTCGGGTTTATCGGTTTTTACTAGCCAAATGTACTTACATATCAGTATATGAGTAATAAAAATGTTACATTAGAGGGGTCCGACCGTCTAAGTTTTAATAGGCGAAAACATTAATCTTTCAGTTTTAGCCGAAAAGACGTAAAACTTATATATAGTTTTATAACTTTAGAAAACATTTGAGTTTGTACTTTTATAAAATGCCAAGTTTATTTATCATAGTATATAACTCATTTATTATTACTTATTATTAGTTAGTAGGTTTTAGGTATTTATTTTATAATAATATTACTTGAGTGCTCATTTTATATTATATACTTTTATTTGCAAATCTGATTATAAAAGTCACTTCCACCATTTTTGCCATATCTTGAGTTATACAAGGAGATAGAAGCTCAAATTTGGGCAGCGCAAACTACATGATATGTGCTACAATTAACTCTAATTTAGATACTGCTCAATTATCCTCTAAGTATCCCTAAGAATTCGTCCAAAACAGACTATACAGATTTGTACCTCAATAGTATTTTGATCATATCTTGCTCATTTTAATGATTCCATTGAGTGGCCAACTCACCACATATGTAAAAATCATATATCTAATTCAATAATCCAACCCATTTAACCAAGTGTTCATATTGATACTTACTGTTTTATACCGCCTATAAATCTAATCAAGATTTTAACATTTTAACTTATAGATTTTAATCTTTTTAACCAAATCTTTTAACACAAAATCCACACATAATACTTTGATCATCATTCATCATCATATACATATACATTTATTAAGAAAATATAAGATTACTTTTACAAAATAAAAAGATGAATGGAAGAAACAATCTCTATACCACCAAAGTGATGAAAAGGTTGAGATTTTTGGATGAACAAGACTTGGTTTTGACACCAAACCTTATGAACTTAGCAAGACCAATTGTAGGAAATCTCCAAGAAACTACACTCCTTCAATAATCAGCCATTGATCTTCATGAAATCTCCTTTCTAGTTGTTAAGATCACCTCCAATCATCATCTTTTCAACTAGGCTTCAACATATGTTAAGTATAGTTGAAGTTCATGGCTAGAATTTTTGATGAATGGTGGTGGTGGTGGTGGTGGTGGTGGTGGTGGTGTATACGGGACGGCCATGGAGAGTCTAGAGAGAGATTGAGAGAGTTTTTGCATATAGAAAATGGGAATAAATGGTTTAGGCTAAGTGGTTTTATTTAGTTTTGTTGGTTTGGATGGCATTAAGGACATGTGTCCTTAGTATTTATGAGAGATTGACACCAAGGGGTGTTATGTAGCTTGTTTTTCCGCCACATGTATGGGGGTGGGCAAGTATAAACTTGTCTCATCCCCATTAATTTACGGGTACTCCTCGATTCTAGTTTCCTCGATTCACGTGCCCTCGGGTCGATTTACGAAAAACGTTTTTATAAATTATGAATCTACGGCACAAAATGAATCTAATAAAAATTGTCTCATCACAAACGGAGTTCAAAAATGTAAATGCGTAAACCTAGGATTTCCGGTTTAGTCGCAAAGGGACGTTAACTTATACATATATACATACATACATATATATATATATATATATATATATATATATATATATATATATATATATATATATATATATATATATATATATATATATATATATATATATATATATATATATATATATATATATATATATATATATATATATATATATATATATATATATATATATATATATATATATATATATATATATATATATATATATAGAGAGAGAGAGAGAGAGAGAGAGAGAGAGAGATTTGCGTTCAAGTGCATTACAATTTAAAATGAGCTATAATAGGCACGAGTAGCAAAGTGACAAGTGTCTTTTCTTATTTTAAAAATATTAATTAATTTTAATATAATTGAGGGTATTATGGGAATCTTATTTTTGACATATTCATTATTATTTCATTATCACTCATGGTTAATAATACGTTACAAACTTACAATAATCTCTCACCATGATTTTTTTAATAGCTTAGTATCTTGTATCACCATGATTATTCAGAACAGTTTAGTACTCCAGTTCTTTACACGAATTCAGTTATGTATCACATTTTATGCGATATTGTATTTTAATCTTACTGAATACCGAGTATCACTCATTTTAAATTATAACCGTGTATCCATATGGACTATATTATGTTTGTATCACTTTACTATTGTTTCTAAAAAATATTAGCTTCATGTATCATGATCAGATAATAAGATTAAAATACTAATGCAAAGGAAGTTACATCATACTGTGTAATATGCAATTGTATAAAGTTTAAAATAAATATTTTTTAAAATATCATGCAACTGTACAAAGTATGAACTGAGATTAAAGATGAATTAAACTTTTACAGAAGTTTGTGCCTCTATTGTTGTTTTAATATGGTAATGTGTTGACAAAAAAGAAAAAAAAAACATAAGTCGTGGTTTATTAATATTTGTGTGTCAATAGTTAGTAAAATAACAACTTATCTATATCTATACTTCTATACTATTATATATAAAAGACGCATATTTTTTTCCTAACTCCGATCTTAAAAAGCAAGCTTGAATCTATACTTTCTTTTTTAACTTCAAACCTGATTCCAAGCCAAAAATTAAGATAAACATGTGAGATTTGATCAATTAGATCACTCTTTATCAAATTGATCTTATCCTTTTATTTCTTTTTAACAAATTTTTGTAACAAACTATTAATAATACATTTTTATTTTAAAATCGAAATATCTTTTTATCTGTTTATATTTTTCATTATTTTTTTCATTATTTAATTTCACCGTATTTTTAAAAATCTTATTCTCTTTAATTTAACATTCTTTTTTATATATTTTTATCAAATGTTAGTTATTTCCAACTTTATATAAATTTAACTTTAATTTGAATACAAATTCGATAGGTAAAGTATAACATTCAATAAAAAATGTAGTCACCGTTACCGGTCGCCGGATTGCGCGAGTAACATGCTAGTTTGTCTAACACAATGATGGTGCGTCGCGAGATCGTCCAAGAACAATTTATTATCTTTAAAACTTATTTTTCTCAAAAGTAAATTGTATGTTTTTTCGTATTAATTATGTATCATAAGACGAAAAAAGACTTGTGCAATTACATGAAAGACACTTTCATTGTATTACTAAATGTGAAAATAAAAATAAGAACTTCATGTGTATCACGATGAATTTAGAAAAATGTACTATCGAATACAGTAGCCAAATATATTGAAAAAAAATGAATTTTAGATTAACTAAAAAATGATATTTTGAAATATGGCTATATGTTTGTCAAAAATACGTATAATTTGATTGAACATCATAATCTGGTGCATTTAATTATTGGTAGTATTTTATAAAATTGCATTATTATTGTGTAACTGAAATATATAAAAACAAATAAAGAAAATAAATAAAGTTATGCGTCTATAATCATGAGTCACAATGTGTTAATAATAATGTGTCATTGTTAAATACTAAAAAATAAAATAATGTGTCATATATAATAATGTGTCATTAACATATAAAAAATAAATTAAAAAATAATGTATCATTATATATAATGTTATAAAGTAATGTGTCATTTGTAATGTTAATAATTAATATGTCATAAATAATATGTTAATAATAATGTGTCATATATATAATGTTAAAACGTAATGTGTCATACATAATATGTGTCACTAAGAACGTAAATCTTTTAAAATCAATGATCAAAAAGAATTTGTAAAAATATCCAAAGATATCCTACGTACGAGTATATTTAAAAAATATACAAATAAATCATGTGTATTGGAAAATAAGTAAAAAGTTGGTGCGCAAGAAAAGGTATCCGAAAATTCTTTTAGAAACTAAAAATAAAAACAGTGTCAAATTTTACAAACCAACGTTCGGGATGATGTGCATTAAAAATGCAAAGAATATAAATTGCCAAAATATTTTACTTATTTACAAAAATACCATTGATAGTTAACGTTTCATAGAAATCTAATCCCATCAATAATTATTGATCCAACGGTACATATATATATATATATATATATATATATATATATATATATATATATATATATATATATATATATATATATATATATATATATATATATATATATATATATATATATATATATATATATATATATATATATATATATATATATATATATATATATAGCGGGACTTTATTTACAGAACTCATTTTAGTGACAGAACTTACATAACACTTATTTTTGAAGGCAAACATGTATGTCTGACGGAGTACATGTATATTTTTGAAGGCGGACATGTATGTTTTTGGATCCATGCATATACATGCATGTGCGCTTTCAAAAATGTATGTTTTTTAATACGTGCACATACATGCATGCACGCCCTCAAACATGTATGTTTTTTTGATATCTTTTTCTAATTTTATTTAATTTTGACATAAAGAACTTTGAATATGCTTCGCGAATATAAATATTCTCTAAAAACATACATGTACTCCTTCAGACATACATGTTTTCCTTCAAAACAAGAGTTCTTCAAGTTCTGTCAGTAAGATGGGTTCTGTAAATAAAGGTACACCCCATATATATATATTATATATATATATATATATATATATATATATATATATATATATATATATATATATATATATATATATATATATATATATATATATATATATACATATATATACATAAGTTAACGTGCATAAGTTAACGTCCCTTTGCGACTAAACAGGAAATCCTACGTTTACGCATTTACACTTTGAACTCCGTTTGTGATGAGACAATTTTTATTAGATTCGTTTTGTGCCGTAGATTCATAATTTATAAAAACCTTTTTCGTAAAACGACCTGAGGGCACGTAAATCGAGGAAACTAGAATCGAGGAGTACCCGTAAATTAGTGGAGATGAGACAAGTTTACACTTGCCTCACCCCTACTATGGGCGGCCAAATACAAGCCACAACACCATGTGAGGTGTCAACTTAACATAAACACTAAGGACACATGTCCTTAGTGCCTACCAAAACAACAAAACCCCAAAACAAGCTAACTAAAACCATTTACTTCCATGCAAACTTTAGCAAATATCTCTCCCTCTCCCTTCCTTGTTCGTCCAACACCACCCACCATTTCCATCAAAAATTCAACCACAAATCTTATGTATAAGTTACATATGATGGTAACCTGTTGAAGACATGATGATGGGAGGTGATCTTAATAACTAAAATAAGTTTTCAAAGGAGTAAAGGGCTGATTTTCAAGAAGGTATTCATCCACTTGAAGATTTCAAAAATTCCATTGCTAAAGTTGAAGATTTGGTAACAAGAACCAAGACTTGTTCATCAAAATCTCACCTTTTCTATCACTTTGATTTGTATAGAGATCATTTCTTTCTATCATCTTGTTATTTTGTAAATGTAATCATGTATTTTCTTTATAAATGTACATGTATATGATTATGAATGATGATCAAAGTATTATGTGGGGATTTTGTGTTAATAGATTTGGTTAAAAAGACAAGAATCAACAAGTAAAAATGTTAAAATCTTGATTAAATTTATAGGCTGTATAAAATAGTAAGTAACCATATGATAACTTGGTAAAAAGGCTTGGATTATTGAATATACAGTTAGATATATGATTTTTACATATATGGTGAGTTGGCCACTCAATGGAATCATTAAAATGAGCAAGATATGATCAAAATACTATTGAGGTACAAATCTGTATAGTCTGTTTTGGACGAATTATTAGGGATACTTAGAGGATAATTGATCAGTATCTAAAATGGAGTTATTTATAGCACATATCATGTAGTTTGTTCTGCCCAAATTTGAGCTTCTATCTCCTTGTAGAACTCAAGATATGGCAAAAATGGTGAAAGTGACTTTGATAATCAGATTTGTAAATAAAAGTATATAATATAAAATGAGCACTCTAGTAATATTATTCAAAAATACATATATAAAACCCACTAACTAATGATAATATTTATAAAATGAGTTGTATACAATGATAAATAAGTATGGCATTTTTATAAAAAGTACAAACACAATTGTTTTTTAAAGTCATAGAACTATATATAAGTTTTACGTCTTTTCGGCAAAAACCGAAAGACTAACGTTTTCGCCAAATAAAACTTAGACGGTCGGACCTGTCTAATGTAACATTTTTATAACTCATTACTGATATGTAAGTACGTTTGACAAGTAAAAACCGATAGACCTTAACGGGCCAAAGTAGCCTTATTGGGCCATTAGCCCATCTAGTTTGGCTAAACACTAATGGAATTACTCATGGGCTTAACCCATTTGGGCCCAACATATGAATATAAGTCTGGTATTAAAAAGTATACATGGGCTAATATAATGATTGAACTCTTAATGGGCTTATTGGGCCTTAATATGTAATTGGGTTGAAACTAGTATAACTAGTCTAAATTGACTAACATATAACAACTATAATGTTGTATTAAGAGATAAAATCCCACTTGATCATAGTGATACTTATTATATCATCATATATACATAACAATTATTTTTATAAAGTTATTGGACAAGAGTCTAAGATCGAGTATTATTTGTCTAGGTTTCCGTGATTGAAGCACATACCGTACATCCAAATCGCCGAATAACCCGCCTTTCCCAATCAACGTGAGTTCATAGCCTCACACTATTTTAAATGTTTTATGAAATGTTTTATAAACCCGTGAGGGAGATAACATGTTAGTTTTAATAAAATAGGACACCAGTTGTCCCGATTATTTGTTATTGATATGGACCCGAATGATTATATGACCCGATTAATGATTATATGACCCGATGAATGATTATATGACCCGATGAATGAAATGAAATGGATTATTATTAGTTAGGTTATGTCACTAAAAGTCCCATTAGCATGAATTGTGAACTACCGAGATTTGGTAGACGCTTATGTATATGATAGTACTATTTGAGGAAGATCACCCCAGTTCGCGCGTCGACGGTTGATCCCCGTCGTGCCACATTGATTGGTAAGCGAATTTATGTATGAGAAGATTTATATAAGCGTGATTATTGTGACTACACGTTGTTTTAAATGGCAAAGGAATTTCGGGTTAGCTACCCGTTGTTTGTTATAGTAAGGTAGCAATTTCATGCGGCTTATAATAATCCAATAACGAAAATACTGATATACGAATTGAAATAGAATATATTGCCTGACTAGAAATACGGGGTCTTATTACGGATATTATGTTCGTGTTTTGGTTTTACATGACCTTTTTCCTATAACGGTTTTTATTTAACTCTATACAACGTTATAAAACGTATTGTATGATGTTTTTGCGACAATGGTTCGTATAATGGTTTTGAAGGCAAAAGCCTATATTATGATTTACGACAAAGGTTTGTATAAAATGTCTTAGGCCTATTTTATAGCCTACGACAAAGAATTGTACAAAATTATTTTCGGTAATAATTATATACCGATGATATATTAATGGTTTTTATTAAACTCTATGAATTCACTTGGCGTTTCGCTGACTTTTTAACATGTATTATCTCAGGTACTTGAAGGTAATTCTCGGGAAGACGACATGAATTTATGGCCCGCATTCAAATAAAATTTCCATTCAAATGTTTTGTAAATTTGTATGATACATTATGACCTGAGGACCTATGTAAATTGATATTTATGAATGGAAAATGCTTTGTTATTAAAGGACGCGATTTTTAAGCGTTGTCTTGAGTAATGTGCTATTCCGTAACACCAACGGCTCTTCCGCTGAACTAAAGTATGGATATTTGGGGGTGTTACAGTTTGGTACCAGAGCTCTCGTTATAGAGAACGAAAGATTTTTAAAACCAAGATTTTAAATAAAACATTTCAAAAACCTTTTAACTATTAACATTTTACTCAAAATATTTAAAAATCTTTTGATTATAACAGTGCCGAAGAATTCCCGAGTTACCGACAAGGCCAGACTGAGAAGTGTTATTTTAATATATATATATATATATATATATATATATATATATATATATATATATATATATATATATATATATATATATATATATATATATATATATATATATATATATATATATATATATATATATATATATATATATATATATATATATATATATATATATATATATATATATATATATATATAACTTGGATTATATATATGTTGTAATTTGATTACATGATTATTTGATGATTATTTTAATACTTACGAGGTATTTATACGACGTAGATTGTCACAAGAAACCCTAACTTCCCTAGCAAATTAATCGAAGCTATTTCTATAGGAATTCGAGCTATTCCAGATAAACCAAGTTGTGGATATTTATGAACCCAACAAAATGGTTGATATTCGTAGAAATGTTTATATTAGTTGATTGTGATATTGAAGAAGAATTGGCGAGATTAAATCGGATATCGATGTCATGACGATCTTTCCTTATAGAGTGGAGTTTGACAAAACCTTACCACCTAAAAAGGTGTCATCTGATTCGGTGTCACCCAATTCTTAAATTGAAATCGAAAAGGTGAATGTTCCACCTGAGGCTGTCATTGGAACCATTACCCAAAAGCCTCATGCCACTAGTACCTTTTCGAGAAGTCTAATTGAACGTGTGAGTCATTTCATACTAGTGAATAATTTGATAACTATATTGTAAGAGCTATAGAATTGGAAATTAAGTGTTGTTTATATCGAGATTTTATTGCCCTTTCAAGGTCTAAAAATAAGGTTTAAAGTATTGGAGAATGAGGTTGGATGTCGCATTGAGTACAAGTTGATTGAAACTTGAATAAAGAAAAATTTAACTCGTATGGAATATGAGATTGTTAAGAGTAATTCGTTGAGTCCTGTGATTGAATTATAAGGTTTTAAATGATTGTTGATTCGTGTTAAGGGTTGTTCCTAGGCCATTGTCCAATGACGAGGATGCCTAGTGTCCAAGAAATAAATTGGAGAAATCTTCTTCTGAATCGGGACCGATGGATCTTTCGGGACATGTGGAACACCTAATGACTTTTGTAGATTAGTATTCATTCTAGTATCTTTTAAAAATCCCTAACTTAAGTGAGACATCAGGTGGTAGGATGAGTCCTTGAAATTGTATGACATGGCGACACGTAATGTGTGACGGTACAATGTTTGACTTGTTTGTGATTAATGAAAACACTACCTTTGATTGCTAAATCCTACATGTATCGATGTTATCTATCTTTTATTGCTTCATACTAATGTTCGCATTAGTGATGCAACATTTGAGTAAGTACTCCCTTCGGATAGAGTTATGTTGTAGATTCTTCTCTTTATATTTCTGAGTGCCATCGAGGTCACGAACCTCATGTTTATTCGGCTAAGCTCATTTCCTAGCATATTGTAGTTAGTTCTGGGTGAACAACTTTTCATCACTCCTTTTGCAGATCACTCATTGTTTTTATAAGTAATACGATACCATCTGGGGGAAAATATGGAATTCTCTTTTTATATGAGTTATTTAAATTGGTACTATTGACAGTTATTGTCGAAATAAATATTTTATTAAACCTCTTGTAAATGGGAATGCTTTCATAATGATGAACATTTTGGTAAAATCATTTTTATTTTTATTTCATAATTAAATACGAATATATATTTTAAACATGATGACAAAATTTTGACGAACTGAGTATTGCATCGTTAATCCTTAATTGTGCATAGTTGCGTGCCTACGTACAATTTGGAAGGGACCATGCAAGGCTGATTAGTAGTCACCATGAAAATTTTAATAAACATTACATTTTCTTTGTAATTGTAAAAGATTGATTTTTTATGAGATCTACAAGAAATGCAAAATAAGGACATATTGTTAGGGACACCTACATATGTGCCCGTACCATTTATTTTTTTGAATCGAATTTAGTCACCTTTGGATATTGTCTTAATTGATAATTGATATCCCCTTCTTGTCCAATTCTTTCATGGCAAGATTCTTTGGATACTTTACTAATTATCGAGTGTTAATACCCGACTGGGTGTATCGAGTTCCTATCATTTCTTTTGATTAGATTCCATTTGAATGACATGGGTAACGATCCAAGGTACTTTCGAATGCGTACTCAATTCATGAAAACATGGGATACATTCATATTCGCTAGTGTTTTCGTCTTTATCTAATTTGAAATTCTCTCGCGCAAATCATGCGTTGACCTTACTCTTTTAATATTAGCTATGTATCCAGATATCCTTGAATTTGTGAAGGATTATGAGTTATTATTAGTCTTTTTGAGGAGTTCTCATATTATCATCTGCAATAAAACTGAAAAGTTGGTAGTGCCATTAGAATGGATTGGTTGATTATGACATGATATCATTATCTAAATTGATGGGAACTCGAGTGGAATTACCCTAAAAGATAAGATGTTGATTATCAAAAGTGATCTAAATAATTCTCGATGGGAGATCATATCCTGCATTCAGGCTTGAAATTTTACCATTAATGGTTATGAATTAGTCATAGATCTTGTAATCTAGAAAGAACCTAAGGTGAACTAAATAAGAAAATATTCCTTTTATTTGAGATTTTCTGAGATAATTCCTGATGAATTACCTAGACTTTAGCCATTAAGGCAAGTTGAATTTGGTATTGATTATATTCCCGGTGCTGCACCTATGGCATGTGCACTATAAGTGAGCACCATCTAAATCAAAAGAGTTACCGTGCAACTGAGAGAGTTGTCGGAGAAAGCTTTTATTCTACCGAGCTCGTCATCATGAAGAGCTATGGTGTTATCATTCCTTATATTTATTTATTACCGTGAACTATTAATAAGTGTGAAAACACTTATCTTTTTACCACTTAATTACAATAATAACCAAGCCAAAACGTGCATTTTATGTCGTAAATGTCGGAATTATGCGTGTTTTGTGTTTTTGTTGTGATCTAGGATCAAAAAATGAAAAGGGAAGAAAACACGGGCTTTCACGGGCTTTTATCGAAGAAAAAGACAAAAGACGAAGTCAAAAGATCAAGAGTGCAAAAAGAACGGAAGTCCAAGGCCTATTCTGAAGATTTATCGAAGAAAAGTCTAAAGAGGGAAGTTTAATAAAGCCGAATAACTAAAGTCTAACTAATGAAAAAAAATTACATGACGAGTTTAATTAATCCCGAGACAAAGTCGAAAAAAGTCGAAGAATTTAGAAGACGAAAAGACGAGAAAGAAATAAAGAAAGAAGGAAGCTTCCAACACATGCTAACTTCCCTTCTCCCTATAAATTGAGACTTCCCACCTCATTTGTCTCTTGTTGGCTAATTTGACAAACTAGTCTTCCGCCATTTTCATTTTCATGTCATTTAATTTCTTGTCAATTTAATTTCATGTCTTGCACCTTAAATTTGTAAGTCTTTAATTTTTACTTTTAATTGTTGTTGAATCTTTACTTTTAATCAAGCTTTTACTTTTAATCTCATCCTTCCTTTCTTGTGTGGTTTAATTTAGTGTTTGGTTTGTTGATTTGGTTGATTTGGCTATGATTAATCTAGTGGGTTTTATAGTTTTATTGATTTTGATTCCATAAAGTTTATTGATTTAGATGTTTTAGTGTTTGGTAGATCTTAATTAGTGATTTATTGTTTTTAGTTTTATTGTTTTTGGATGATTTAAGTTTTATTTTATTAAGTGGGTTTTGATTAATTTGGTTTTTATTGTTAGTTTTGTTGAGTTGGTTTGATTTATTATTGTTAGTTGATTATTAGTGGTTAGTTTAGTTTAATTTTTTAGATTAATTATGGTTGCTTTTGGTTAAATCCGTGTTCCCTATTGCTTTGTTTCGTCACTGTTTAGTTTGCCCAGTTTTTCCCGAACGAGCTATTTTTCCCGAACCAGTTTATTTTCCCAAACGAGCAATTTTTCCCGACCAACCCATTTTTTCCGAACCAAGTGAAAATACCAAACCAGTTAATTTTTCCCGAACCAAGCCTTTTCCAAAATATTCCGAAACGAAGGTTTTTAAAAAAAAAATACCGAACAAAACATTTTTACCGAATGAAGCCTATATACCGAACCAACACCAACTTTACCGAATGAACCCCATATTCCGAACGAAACAGTATTATAGATTGACCTATGTGTTTGCCTGCTTCCAATATTCTTCCCGCCAAAGTCAGCAGCTAGGTTGCTAGCTTGAGCTAGCTACCTGCTAGCTTGTTTATTTATTATAATTGTTCCGTAATTGTTTAGTTTAATCTGAAAGTTGTTCCGATTTTATTTCTGAAAGTTACGTATTTTTAGTTGAATTCTTCGTCTAATTTTAAAATTAATATTTTTTCGTAAAGTTCAAGTTTTATCTTTTATTTAGTACCCGTCTTAGGTTTTGCCTCGTTTAGCTTTAAAGTACCATCTTAGTTTTATTCTCTCCTTTTTCATTAAGTTAACTTTATTTTCGAGTCGATAGTTAATTTCGTCTTTTAGTTTTATTTTTATTAATTGTTTCGTTTTAATTTATGTTTTATTATTTGTGTTATTCCTTTATTTTTAGTTATTTTTTAAAAAACTTTTATTTTTACTCAACGACATTTTCATTTTTACTTTTATTTTAAAGTAGATAATCAAACCTTTTTATTTTCCACCAAGAACGAATGAGTCGCACTTTCTACTAGTAATCAATTCGAAAAGACTGGATTAACGAACTTTCATAACTAAGTGAAAACCTAGTAAATCAAATGGCGTCGCTGTCGGCTCTTTTCGTGAAGATTAACGGTTTTTTGTGAGAGACGCGTTGGATTTTGGGATCCGTTCACTCGTGAACGTTATTTTTCTTGCATTTTTCAAAAAATTTCAAAAATCCATAACAATTAAAAAAATTTCAAAAATCCCAAAAACATTTGAAAAATCATAAAAAGCATTTCTTTTTCGAAAGTTTTGCAACCAAAAATATTCCTCTTTGTCCTCTATTATGTTTAATTCTTTTCTCCATCCCTCTTATTTTTAATTCTTCATGGGTTCTTATGTCCATTGCGGGAGGTGTAGGGGACCATTATATGATGGCGAATTATGTGAATTTTGTTATTGCGAGGAATGCGGAAAAGATCTTCCAACCGTTTCCGATTCAAAATTTTCCCATTTTGGATTTTGTCCATCGTGCAATTCGACTAATTCATCCTTTTCTTCTAACCCACCTATTCCTCCCCCTTGCATATATTGTGGCATCGATTCTCATTGGTGTATTGTGTGTCGTATTCGATACCCGTCTCTTGACGAGCAAGAACCGGGTTACAATTACGACAATGGTCCTAGCTATCTGCCAAATGCATCGGGTTTTTCTCAATACCAGTGTTGCAATCATTGTGGGGGCCCTCACGATACTTCTTATTGTCAGCCGATGAATTATCATGAGCCACATCAGTACTATAATTCCGGTTTTCAAAATTTTGAGCCCCCACATCACATCATCGATCATCAACCTTCTTTCGAACAGTTGAGTACCCAAGAACAATGGGCTACTCTTGTTACTCAATTTCAAAACCTCGAAGAAGCTTTCCATAAATACAACGAAAAATGTCAAGAGGATCAACGACAAGAGCAAGTATCTAATCTTAGTGCTTATACTCCTCCTCTTGTGCGTCCATACTACTATTATGATGATGATGACGATGAGACTACTATTCCTTGGAATGATCTTGTTGCTCAATGTCCTAGTGCCATTGCACCTCCTTTTCTCGATCTCCCAAATGCGTCTAAGGATTGTGATTCATCGAGTGAGATCAGTGAATTTGGTATCGACAACTTATTTGAGGAGGTTTGTGATGTCCCGAATTTTGCGAAACTTAAGGACGATGTCGCTTTTAATAATGATTTCCAATTCGAGCCCGAGATTGAAAAAATTATCGAAAGAGAGTTAGCTCTTTTACCTCCACTTCCTCCAACAAGTGAGGTCGATTTTTCCAATGTGGAGGCCGAACTTGATGAGTTGGAACGTCTTATTTTTCTTAATAATGACGAACCAACTCACGTGACCAATCATCCAATTCTCGAGGAGTTACCTAATCAACACTCCTCAAATGAGAATTACGTTTACCACATTCTTGCGGATTTAACTTATCAACAATCCCCACAAATGAATGATGGATTCGTACTTGATCGTGATCTTTTCGAGCGAGTTTCTAAAATCCTCAATGAGGGGAACGACAAACCTTGGTTTGACACGCCTATCTATGATGAAGAAATCGAAGAGATTAACGTTCATGAGGATGAGTGTTTTGACCCGGGAGGTGACGTTGACCATTCTATGATTAATACCTTTACGGCTTTGACGAATAGTGACCATCCATTGTCTTTGGGGGATGACAGTTTGTCTACTCTACCCACCCCACCGCCCGTGGATCAAGACTTCACATACTTTTCGTATGTTGAAAGGAATCTTCTACCCTTCAAGACTTAACCTCCGGCCTTTCCCTTATTATTTTCCTCCGGGAACAAGGACAAGGTCTTTGATCCCGGTATTACATTCGAGGCTTCCCTATGGACCATTTAATTCAGTGATGACTCAGACTCGTGACTCGGTGACCAAAAACAAGCACTTCTCGGGAGGCAACCCGATTATCTCTCTATCTTTATCTGTTTTTCTAATAAGTGTAGGGGAGACCCTAGTATGTGTTTGTTGTTTTCTTTCTTATGATGTGCAGGGATTGGAGCTTCAAAGATCCACTTTTGATGACTTTTGACGACCCGTGATTCCGTGTTCCCGTCTTCCCGGTTCTATCCTAAACTCTTTTGATTCATTATTTTATCATTTATGATTGAAATAGGAATCACTTTAGTTGTCTCTTCCTTAGCAAGATTTAAACAAAGTACACCATGTCCTAAGTGTAGGGGAGGTTACTTCCACATGCTTAAACATTGAGGACAATGTTTATCTTAAGTGTAGGGGGGACTTCTATCGAAGTTAAGTGGGCTTTTCCTTGTATTTGTCCTCATTTTAACCGGAAAATTTGATTTTTCGAAATTTTTGATCTATTTTGGCCTTGTAGTTTTACATTATTTTCTTTCCTTTCTTTGCTAGAATAAATTTTAATAAAGTGGTTTTAATTTTTAAACGTTGTGAATCTTTTGACTCAACCCGAGTTTACTTATCCAAGTTTACTCTAGCTAGTATCCTTAACGTGTTTAAGTCAAGTTTTGCTAGGCTTTTATATAGGGAGCTTTAAAACGCGAAAGTCTTAACTCTTACGGGTTAAGAACAAGAACTTTTCGCAAGTTCCTATAATTGATCCTAGAAATTCGTTTATCAAGGGAACTTTAAAATGCGAATTCTAAACTTGAAAGAGTCTAAGAAGTTGCAAGATCCTATAAATGACTTGAAATTCCGAAACTTTGATTTAATTGGCTAAGCATCCACGAGTCTCATTCCTTGAGATTTTAAATTGTGGAGGACGAGAGATATAGATTCAATTATAAGTTTGGTATTCTTTCATGAATTTATGTGAGTTGATTATAAGCTTTTTCTCCCATCGCTTGTTAATAAATTTAATTGCAATAAATAAGGTCGCACGATTTGAAAAGTTACTTAGCTTCTAGCACAAGATCGTTTAAAAGTTGCTCGGTATTGATTAGAGTTCATAACCAAGGCATAACTTATTGAAGCGGGATGCGAATATTGGCGAGTCCGAAAATGCCCTAACAAGGCATGAGGGATACATTTTGTTGCTAAAGATCCCAAGTGATGTGAAGAATCATTTATCAAAAATCAATATGAAGGATCGAGAACACGACGAAAAGCAAATACTCCCGTAAAGATCATGGAGAAGTCTATCCAAAAAGGCCCTATCAAGGTATGAGGATAAATAGATCCAAGTCCGAAAAGGAGGCGGATCGTTGTATATCAAAATCACAAATAAATATTGCAGAAAAATGAAGAAGTCGTGGTCCGAGTATGAAGAATCTCTCAAAAACGTCAAGTGAAGAAATTCCTATTATGAAGAGAAGACCATAATTTCAAGAACGTCCCTCAAAGATTCGAAGTATGAAGTCGCTGCCAAATATCGGTCCGAGAAAGGTCTCAAATAGTGAAGCGAGTTATGCCAAGATATGAACTTTATGAGGTCCCGAGAAGCAGTTTTAAAAGATTTTGTCCTTTAGTTAACTATTGATTAAATCGTCCTACTTTATTTTCAGCCTAAATAACTATCAAAGTAAGTCAACAATGCATCCTCGTGATCATTTAAGACAACAATAAAATATAAGAGTTACACCTAGAAATAAGGGAGTCTAAGTGAATAATTGGGCCACGTGAGTTTGTGTTAGTTTGCTAACTTATAATAACAATGATCTCGTTTTTAAGCTTAGTATGGGGAACGTGAAACTTGAGGATGATGAACATTCATGACATTCCCAAAACCCTAAGGTAAGTTTTTGATCTTTTTACTTGTTTTCTTCCTTTAAATATTTTGTCTCTTTAATAAGGGCCAATGTGGATTGATTATGATGGAAAATGTAAAACTTGCTTTGTAATTAATGCATTACATGAGGGCATTGCAATGGTCAAGTGTAGGGGATTTAATAAGTGTGTAAACACTTATCTTTTTACAACTTAATTACAATAATAACCAAGCCAAAACGTGCATTTTATGTCGTAAATGTCGAAATTATGCGTGGTTTGTGTTTTTGTTGTGATTTAGGATCAAAATATGAAAAGGGAAGAAAACACGGGCTTTCACGGGCTTTTATTGAAGAAAAAGATAAAAGACGAAGTCAAAAGATCAAAAGTGCAAAAAGAACGGAAGTCCAAGGCCTATTCTGAAGATTTATCGAAGAAAAGTCTAAAGACGGAAGTTTAATAAAGCCGAAGAACTCAAGTCTAATTAATGGAAAAAAATTACAAGACGAGTTTAATTAATCCCGAGACAAAGTCGAAAAAAGTCGAAGAATTTAGAAGACGAAAAGACGAGAAAGAAAGAAAGAAAGAAGGAAGCTTCCAACACATTCTAACCTCCCTTCTCCCTATAAATTGAGACTTCCCACCTCATTTGTCTCTTGTTGGCTAATTTGACAAACTAGTCTTCCACCATTTTCATTTTCATGTCATTTAATTTCTTGTTAATTTAATTTCATGTCTTGCACCTTAAATTTGTAAGTCTTTAATTTTTACTTTTACTTGTTGTTGAATCTTTACTTTTAATCAAGCTTTTACTTTTAATCTCATCCTTCCTTTCTTGTTTGGTTTAATTTAGTGTTAGGTTTGTTGATTTGGTTGATTTGGTTTTGATTAATCTAGTGGGTTTTAAAGTTTTATTGATTTTGATTCCATAAAGTCTATTGATTTAGATGTTTTAGTGTTTGGTAGATCTTAATTAGTGATTTATTGTTTTTAGTTTTATTGTTTTTGGATAATTTAAGTTTTATTTTATTAAGTGGGTTTTGATTAATTTGGTTTTATTGTTAGTTTTGTTGATTTGGTTTGATTTATTATTGTTAGTTGATTATTAGTGGTTTGTTTAGTTAAATTTTTAGATTGATTATGGTTGATTTTGGTTAAATCTGTATTCCCTATTGCTTTGTTTCGTCACTGTTTAGTTTGCCCAGTTTTTCCCGAACGAGCTATTTTTCCCGAACCAGTTTATTTTCCCGAACGAGCAATTTTTCCCGACCAATCCATTTTTCCCGAACCAAGCCATTTCCAAAATATTCAGAACGAAGGTTTTAAAAAAAATACCAAACAAAACATTTTTACCGAATGAAGCCTATTTACCGAACCAACACCAATTTTACCGAATGAAACCCATATTCCGAACAAAACAGTATTAAGATTGACCTATGTGCTTGCCTGCTTCCAATATTCTTCCCGCCAAAGTCAGCAGCTAGGTTGCTAGCTTGAGCTAGCTACCTGCTAGCTTGTTTATTTATTATAATTGTTCCGTAATTGTTTAGTTTAATCTGAAAGTTGTTCCTTTTTTATTTCTGAAAGTTACGTATTTTTAGTTGAATTCTTCGTCTAATTTTAAAATTAATATTTTTTCGTAAAGTTCAAGTTTTATATTTTATTTGGTACCGGTCTTAGGTTTTGCCTCGTTTAGCTTTAAAGTACCATCTTAGTTTTATTCTCTCCTTTTTCATTAAATTAACTTTATTTTCGAGTCGATAGTTAATTTCGTCTTTTAGTTTTATTTTTATTAATTGTTTCGTTTTAATTTACGTTTTATTATTTGTGTTATTCCTTTATTTTTAGTTATTTTTTTTAAACTTTTATTTTTACTCAACGACATTTTCATTTTTACTTTTATTATAAAATAGATAATCAAACCTTTTTATTTTCCACCAAGAACGACTGAGTCGCACTTTCTACTAGTAATCAATTCGAAAATACTGGATTAACGAACTTTCATAACTAAGTGAAAACCTAGTTATTAACTATGTAAATTGACGATCAAAATTTATATCTATTACCCAAGATGGAAGATTAGTTTGATCATTTGCAAGGTTCTAGCATATATTCAGAGATTTGATCCACGGCATGTTTATCATCAACTTCGCGTCTGCAAAGAAGATTATCTATTCCAATCACCACATCCAGAACTCGTAATGAACATTATAAGTTGCATGTTATGTCGTTTGGATTGACCAATGCATATGTAGCATTCATAAATTTGGTGAATCACGTGTGTAGGCTGTAATTTGATAAATATATGATTGTGATCATTAAGGACCGTCTGTTTGTTTCTAAGAATAAGAAGGAGTTAGTAATCATTTGTAGACTGCCCTGCTTTGGCCGAGCAGTGAAAACCTGTACCTTGAGTATTCATCATGTGATTTAAGGCTTGATCCTTTACATTATTTGACCTTGTGATTAATTGTAATGGAATCTATATTGACTCTTCAAAGATTAGAGCCATTAAAGTTTTGGGTTATACCAAAAAAGAAAGTGCAAAAAAAAAATGTTTTGATAGATATTTTAACAAAGGATTATTACGGAATTATTCCCTCATACCCAGATCATTTAACTAAACTACCTTAGGAGTAAATGTTTGTGTATACCTCAAGACAACCTAAGAGGGATTGAGGAAACAATTTAAACCATGACTTGGAATTTAGAACGACAATGTTTGCTCTTCAACTAAGAAAATTTTGACCAAAGTATAAACAAAGATTTTTCGAACATTTACAAATATTATTAATTATTTTCGATAAATCAACAAAAATCGTGTTAACTAAATTCAAATTTATTTTTGAACATTTTTCTATAATTGGACGAACTGAGAAATTTAATACTTTTTACGCTTACGTTTCATAACATTAAATATTTATTATTTAATTACTAGTAATATTTATCGACGCATTAAACGTCGGATTGAGCAAAAATAATAAGATAATAGTTGAGACGAAACTAAAACTTAGAAAATATGAAGAAAGAATTTCTGAGTGAATTGTGGTCATGATAATTATTTCACCAGGGAAGGTGAATTTAGATACTGACACATTATGTAGAAAGAATTAAGAACCAAATAGGATGTGCTCCTTAGTAATGACCGTGCAGAATAATTTGCCCGAGAAATTTAGAAATAACTGATGCTTGTAAGAAGGATAATATGGATAATAAAAAGGGGTTCACGGCTAACGAGAACCATTAGAAATGAGAGTTGATAGCATTAACTGTTTAAAAGGCCGCTTGTGGTTGCCTAAATATGGAGGTTTGTGAGATTTAGTCATGTTGGAATCTCATAAGTTTAAGTATTATATCCATGCCAATTCTGATAAAATGTATCTTTGTCTGAAAAAGTTGTACTGATGGCCAAATATGAAAGCTGACATCGCAACATACATTGGCAAATGTCTAACTTTTGCGAAGGTCAAGGCTGAGCACCAAAATCCAAAAGGATATCTTTTACAACTTATAATTCTTGTTCGAAAGTGAGATTGAACCACCATGGTTTTTTTATCACGAATCTTCCAAGGTCATCATCTGAATTTGATACAATTTGGGTCATCGTCGACAGACTGACCAAATCTGCTAATATCATTTCCGTTAATGACAGATTCTCGATGGAGAAGTTGACTCTTTTGTATTTAAAGGAGATGTGTAAACATGGTTTGCCTGTATCGATCATCTCTATCAAGATCCTCGCTTCGCATCGAATTTCTAGAGATTTGCTCAGAAGTCATTGGGAACGAATTTTGATGAGAGTACTGTTTACCACCCCCAATCGAAGGGACGAGGTAAAGTAACGATACAAACACTAGAAGTCTTGTTTTATGTTTGAATAATTGACCTTTGGTAATGAACAGGATAATCGCTTTCCTTTGAAGAGATTATCATTGATAATTATCGTATTAGGATTGAGATCGAGTCTTGTGAGGATCTATATAAAGAGCATCTGTAGGTAGGAATTGGGATGAAGATACCCGACATACACCCATTGTGAGTTGGACATGTCTTTTAGGTTTAAGATTGCCTATGATGACAAACCTAACCCTACAAAATACACCCAATATGAAATGTAGATCTTGAAGTGTAGGATGGGTAGCGAAGTTATGCCGAAAATTTTCACCATGGAAAAAGTGAATTGCTGATCTGAAGGATCATGGGAAATAAGTCCCCGTTGTATGGGACCATTGAGATAATGTAAAAAGTTGGTTTGAAAGGCATATAAGCTGGATCTACCCGAGCACTTCAAGGGCTGCATGAATTATGTTTCGTATAACGAACTTGATAAAATGTCTGTCAAGTGAAAATCTGATTATTTCATAATGAAGTTTAGATCGGCGAAAAGTTGCATTCATCAAAAACCCGTGAACATCATGGATAGAGAAAGTAAGTCAACTTAGGCTGATCGTATTCCCGTATTTATGTTTGATGAAACTCGCGTACCGTAATGAATTACACTTGAGAGAAAAGAACGAATGTGGAGGAAATACCCACATGGTATAACTCTATAAGAAGCGAGTAGTAAGATAAATCGATCTTTGAGGACAAAGATCCTCTTTAGGGGTAACTGCTGTGACAATCCGTCAATTTAATGTCGATATTTTATTCTCAAGTATTATTTAAAATCATTATTTTATTATTAATTTATGAACTCACTCACTTTTGGGAAGAAATAAGGTTTACGTCTTAAAGTAGCATCGACTACGTCTAAACCGGAGAAATCTACGTTACGTGCTTACGTTTACATACATCGTTTTTGTGACAGTCCGACATTTCAGGAAAATAAATTTATTCTCGAATATTATTTGGAATTTTAATTTGTGTTGGTTCGTAAACTCACAAATTTACGAGAAGAAATTAGGACTTACGTGCATAAGTTAACGTCCTTTTGCGACTAAACCGAAAATCCTAGTTTTACGCATTTACACTTTTGAAATCCGTTTGTGATGAGACAATTTTTATTAGATTCGTTTTATGCCGTAGATTCATAATTTGTTAAAACGTTTTTCGTAAAATGACCCGAGGGCACGTAAATCGAGGAAACTAGAATCGAAGAGTGCCCGTAAATTAGTGGAGATGAGACAAGTTTACACTTGCCTCACCCCCACTATTGGCGGCCAAATACAAGCCACAACACCATGTGAGGTGTCAACTTAACATAAACACTAAGGACACATGTCCTTAGTGTCTACCAAAACAACAAAACCCCAAAACAAGCTAACTAAAACCATTTACTTCCATGCAAACTTTATCAAATCTCTTTCCCTCTCCATTCCTTTTCCGTCCAACACCACCACTAAATCACCATTTCCATCAAAAATTCAACCACAAATCTGATGTATAAGTTACATATGATGGTAACCTATTGAAGACATGATGATGGGAGGTGATCTTAACAACTAAAAGAAGTTTTCAAAGAAGTCAAGGGCTGATTTTCAAGAAGGTGTGCAGCCACTTGAAGATTTCAAAAAGTCCATTGCTAAAGTTGAAGATCTGGTAACAAGAACCAAGCCTTTTTCATCAAAATCTCACCCTTTCTATCACTTTGATTGGTATAGAGATCATTTCTTCCTATCATATTGTTATTTTGTAAATGTAATCATGTATTTTCTTTATAAATGTATATGTATATGATGATGAATGATGATCAAAGTATTAGGTGAGGATTTTTTGTTAATAGATTTGGTTAAAAAGACAAGAATCAACACGAAAAAATGATAAAATCGTGATTAAATTTATAGGCTGTATAAAACAGTAAGTAACCATATGATAACTTGGTAAAAAGGCTTAGATTATTGAATATATAGTGAGATATATGATTTTTACATATGTGGTGAGTTGGCCACTCAATGGAATCATTAAAATTAGCAAGATATGATCCAAATACTATTGAGGTACAAATCTATATAGTCTGTTTTGGACGAATTATTAGGGATACTGAGAAGATCATTGAGCAGTAGCTAAAACAGAGTTATTTGTATCACATATCATGTAGTTTGTGCTGCCCAAATTTGAGCTTCGATTTACTTGTAGAACTCAAGATATGGCAAAAATTGTGAAAGTGACTTTGATAATCAGATTTGTAAATAAAAGTATATAATATAAAATGGGCACTCAAGTAATTTTATTATAAAATACATATCTAAAACCCACTAACTAATGATAATATTTATAAAATGAGTTGTATACTATGATAAATAAGTATGGCATTTTTATAAAAAGTACAAAATCAATTGTTTTCTAAAGTTATAGAACTATATATAAGTTTTACGTCTTTTCAGCTAAAACCGAAAGACTAACATTTTCGCCAAATAAAACTTAGACGGTCGGAACCGTTTAATATAACATTTTTATAACTCATATACTGATATGTAAGTACATTTTACAAGTAAAAACCAATAAACCCGAGCTTTATAACTTATACACCTTAACGGGCCAAAGTAGCCTTATTGGACCATTAGCCCAATTAGTTTGGCTAAACACTAATGAACTTACTCATGGGCTTAACCCACTTGGGCCCAACATATGAGTATAGGCCTGGTATTAAAAAGTATAAATGGGCTAATATAATGAATTGAACTCTTAATGGGCTTATTGGGCCTTAATATGTAATTGGGTTGAAACTAGTATAACTAGTCTAAATTGACTAACACATAACAACTATAATGTTGTATGAAGAGATAAAATCCCACTTGATCATCATCATACTTATGATATCATCATGTATACATAACCATTATTTTTATAAAGTCACTAGACAAGAGTCTAAGACCGAGTATTATTTGTCTAGGTTTCCGTGATTGAAGCACGTACCGTACATCCAAATCATCGATAACCCGCCTTTCCCAATCAACGTGAGTTCATAGCCTCGCACTCTTTTAAATGTTTTATGAAATGTTTTATAAACCCGCGAGGTAGATAACATGTTAGTTTTAATAAAATAGGACACCGGTTGTCCCGATTATTTACTTATTGATATGGACCCGAATGATTATATGACCCGATGAATGATTATATGACCCGATGAATGATTATATGACCCGATGAATGAAATGAAATGGATTATTATTAGTTAGATTATGTCACTAAAAGTCCCATTAGCATGAATTGTGAACTACCGGGATTTGGTAGACGCTTATGCATATGATAGTACTATATGGGGAAGATCACCCCAGTTCGCGCCTTGACGGTTGATCCCCGTCGTGCCACATTGATTGGTAAGCGAATTTATGTATGAGAAGATTTATATAAGCGTGATTAATGTGACGACACGCTGTTTTAGATGGGCAAAGGAATTTCGGGTTAGCTACCCGTTGTTTGTTATAGTAAGGTAGCAATGTCATGCGGCTTATAATAATCCAATAACGAAAATATTGATATACGTATTGAATTATAATATATTGCCTGACTAGCAATATGGGGTCTTATTACGGATATTATGTTCGTGTTGTGGTTTTACATGACCATTTTCCTATAACGGTTTTTATTTAACTCTATACAACGTTATAAAACATATTGTATGATGTTTTTGCGACAATGGTTCGTATAATGGTTTTGAATGCAAAAGCCTATATTATGATTTACGACGAAGATTTGTATAAAATGTCTTTGTCCCATTTTATAGCCTACGACAAACACTTGTACAAAATAATTTTCGGTAACAATTATATACCAGTGATATATTAATGGTTTTTAATAAACTCTATGAATTCACTCGGCGTTTCGCTGACTTTTTAACATGTTTTATCTCATAACACTATCAAAATTTCATATCGGTACAGCGGAAGAGTCTTTAGAGTGTTACGGTTTGGTACCAGAGCTCTCGTTATAGAGAACGAAAGATTTTAAAAACCAAGGTTTTGAACAAAACTTTTCAAAATCTTTTAACTATAAACATTTGAGAAAGAAAATAGAAATGGGATGAGAAGAGAATGACGGTTACGAAGACGAATTACACTAAGACGATAAAGGCGTACACGTAAAATCGTAAAAAGCACCAAAATTAAAATTTTACTCTAAAAAAATACTAAAAATCCACTAAAATATTTTAAGGGTTTACAAAAAATCCAAACTTGCTAAAACCTTTTAATTAATTAAATATTAACTTTTTAATGCTATTTAAAGCCCTAAAAATCAATATTAACTAATAAAAAGTCCAAATCAAGATCTTAAAGTTTGTAAACCTTTAAAATAACCTAATTAAGCTAAAAAGTATTTTTCAAAATTTTAAAACCACTAAAAACTATTTTTAAACAATTAAAAACTATTAAAAGCTATAAAAACTTAAAATAATTCTAGAAAATAATTAAAAGACCTTAAAAATATTTGGAAAGTTGCAAAATTCCTAATTAAGTGTCTAGAATCTAGGAAAAATGTAAAAACTTAGAAAATCAGACTTTTATTTTTAATAATAAAATAATATTAAATATTAATAAAAATCCAAAAATCCTAAAAAATTCTAAAAAGTTGCAAACTAGCTTAATTTAACCTAAATAATACAGAAGTGAACTTGAAATTACCTAAATACCCTTAATGGGCCTAGAAAATGGGCTAAGCCCAAAACAGATCCTTAATGGGCCAAATTTGAGCCCAAAATGAAAAAGTTGCCCAAATAAGCCCAAAAAGCACTATTTGACTCAAAATTTGAAAAGCTTATACCAAACATCTTATTCTTAATGGGCTTTTTGGCCCATAAGCTATAAGCTAATTCCATAAGCTCAAATTAGACACACAAGCTTCTTTTGTCCTAAATAAGACTTCTGTAAAAAGAAAGTTGAAATAAGCCCAAGGAATAAGCCTGAAAATGCAATAAGCAATCTACAGAAAACGACAAAATAGTCGTTTTTGAGTTCTAGGCCATCCCAAAAGTTGATTCAAGTTTCTAAAGCTTTTAAATGACTTAAATAAGCTAAATCAACAAAAAGTTTTCAAATAAGCTGACTCAATAAGCTGGAAAAAGCAAATAAGCACTTATGAAAAAGTCAATTAAGTTGGTTTTCTAGCAAAAAGTCAAGGTCAAAGTCCAATAAGCTCCAGTCTAATCAAATGGGTCAAATAATGAAGATCTATCACAAAAAATAAGTTGTTGCAGGTCTGGATAAGCTAAAATAGCTTATTGATAAGCTGAGTACAAATTAACACTAGCAGGGGCTAGTTTTGGGTATTGAGCAGTGGAAACCTTTTCCACTGGTTGACTTGTAGACTTTTTTGTCTTTAGTGAACTTTTTGGAGATTCAAGTTTCAACAAGGCACCCAAATGATCATTGGATCATAAGGAGTCAATACAAACAAAGAAATCAACAATCCAACAAGCCAATTTGTACAGTTAATTCAATTAAGCACCAGATCTAGCCCAGACTTGAACAAATAAGCAGAACAGGTTCAATAAGCACTTTTAGCAATATTCAGCCAGTCAAACTCAACCAAATGCATACACAAGCAATATTAAACTTAAATAAGCAAGTCTAAACAGGTTTCTTGCAATGATTCAAAGTTTTAAGAAAGATTCAAGCACTTAAAGTTACTGATGAACACAAGAGCATGTAGTTTTCACTTTTGCTGATACAATTGACCAACAAGCCAGATTCAAACCTCAAGATCTATCACATATATTATAATAATGATGTTTTAACAACTTTTAACCCTAAGCATGCACAAATTCTAGATTTCACAAAAATCTTAGGTCAAAAACAGTCAAACTCAACAAGTTATAGCACAATCTTTGATTTCAAGGTTTAAACCCAAAAACTTACAGCAAACAACTCTCAACCAAGTGTATAGCAGATAACAAGCATAAATTCCAACTTCTAACAACACAATATCACTTTATAATCTCAAACAGGTAATCCCAAACACCCTTTTAACTTTTCAAAATCAAAATTTTCAAATCAAAAGTGAGATTTAAGACCACCCAAGCCCAAATTAACACAACAACAGCTAAGATAAACAGATTCAAGCAGTTTTAAGCCACAAATTTCACAAGAACATAAGTCACACACAAATATCACCAAAAATCAAGATTTAAGCAGATTTTGAGATTAAGTATGCAAACCTCATGGATGTACATCCACACCTACGAATTTTGAGCTTATGTACTAGCAAGAACAAGTACAAGATTCCTTAAACAACCCTGTTAAGAATCAACAAAGTTAGAAGCACAATTATCAAAACAGAAATATGAAAACTTCTTGATTAATGCAACTCTTGTCCTCCACACTTGATTATCCCCAAGTTGTAAGTTTCACCACACCTTGATAACTCAATATCAGGATGCTATGATCAGCCTTATAGCCCAAGAATTCCAAGATAGACCAAGAACTTAGCAAAATATCAAGAAAATGTGGAAAATGTGCAAACTTTTATATACTCCTCTTTTGAAAACAGGTTTTTTATTCAAGAATAATGAACAAAGAACAATAATAAACAGATTATAACAATGGCACTTGAGCTTTCTTCACAAAATTCATACACATTTCATTAAGACTAAAAATGAGCTTTACAGATTTGTGAACAAGGAAAATTCAAGAGCAAACTGCAAATGTTGCACCCTAAGGCCTTTAAATAGGCTTACAAGTTATCTAGAAGGCTGAAAAATAAGTGAAACCCTAGCCTTGAACTTTCAAATTTGCCCTTGTCTTGTTTGAATTTCTTGAAGAATCATGTGACGAATTTTGTTGTCTTGTGATAGCTGGCAAGTGAAAAGAGTATCCAAGGGCTTGTATCAAGCTTAGGATGTAAGCTGAAATCTCCAACGTTGGATTGTTGCCACCATTTTGGAAGTTAGCTCAAGCTTGTAGCAGGGGAATCTTGTGTGGGCCTCCTTGGTGAAGTAGCATGTGTTTTGGGTGTTGGTATGTGATTAAGGGATGGTTAATCATCAATCTGGAGGTTTTCATGGCCTAATTACAACACAATTAAAAATACCCAATTGTGTTCTTGGAGTAAATAGTAGTGTGTTTGATCTGGTTTAAGGGTGGATTAAGTTTAAAAAGTTGTTAATGGCGCCAAGGATTAAGAAAATAATAAACCTGGTGAGTGGATTGCTTAGGTGGAGGAATGGTGGAGTTTGATTGGTTGTGGAGTGGTAGTGGGACACGTGTTGGATGCTGGTAGGTCTAGGTAACTTCCTTGTCTTACCACATTTAACCCTTCTTCTTCTTTTCTTCTTTCACTTTGTAATTAAGGCACAAAAATTCGAATCCCTTTGTTATTTAACTTTTCATTTTCACACTTTTGCCCCAAAAAGTTTTATAAAATAAATTCAGGGGTAATTCTTGCCATTTTGTGATTCTTGAAGGACTGGTTTGGTATTTTCTTCAAGGATAATGGTCTAAACTTGTATGATTGGCATTTTGGAGGACTGAAATTGCCAAATCGTGTTTGATGAGGGACCATTTTTGCCAAGTCTTCAAAGTCAAGGGTCCTTTTGGTAATTTTGATATTTTCAAAGGACCAAATTTTCAAGTCATGTATCTTGGAGTTCTTCTTGATATGTTTGACTTTGAGGAGGACTAATATTGACATTTTAGCTTTGTTGAGTGACTAAAATTACCAATTCTTCAAAGTGAAGGGCCCTTTACAATATTGACAAACTTTAGGGACCAAACTTGTAATTATGAGGATACAAGGGTATAAAGTGTCAATTCTTCCATATTGGAGGACCCTTCTTCATAATTCTTCAAATCTTCAAGGGTTTTCTTGGAAAATTCTTCATTAGGGCTTGGTTCATTGTGCGGCTTCGTTTCCCGTGTTCTTTTTTGCATGATTCTTGTGATCTTTTGTCATTTTCTCAATATCCGTACCTAACATACACAAGCAACAAACACAAGCATATATATGGGTATTTTGATGATATTTAATGCATTTTAAGCCCTATTTGGACGATGAGACTATGTATAAAAGCAGTCTCATCACTCCCCCATACTAAACCATTGTCGTGCCCTCACGCAATGCTAGAATAAAGTATCGTAGCATCTCCAAAATTCATTTTTATTCACTTTATTGAATGATAAACTAGCTACACTACTACTATTACTACTACTTGCGTTTTGGACATAATGTATGATTTTCATCGCAAAATGGGATGTTTAGGTTCATAGAATAAGAACACGTGAATGCTTCGTTAGAAATAATTTCATCGTCCTCGATTTTCACCCCAATTCCATGCCAAGCGTGCAACGAGATCATTGTCATTATAAGTTAGTAATGCTAACACTACTCATATGCCCTAATCACGTACTTATCCTCCCAATTTCCTAAGTTGTATCTCTTATATTTTATTTTGTCTTGAATGTTTCACGAGGATACATTGTTTGACTTATGCGATAATAGAGATTTAGGTCTAAAAATAGAGTCCTAACGGTGTAACCAAGACCATCAAATCAATAACCCCTCCTAATAGAAAATGATGTCAAAAAATTAAGTCAACAAGAAGGATCGATAAACACGGTTTTATAACAGTTATGAACATGAGACTTATTGCCAAGACTTTTATACGCCCCCTAACGGAAGGGCCTTATTATCTTTGGTTTACCTCCATATTTTATTCAACTTCGCCATGAAGCTTTTATTATGACTTCGGTCTTGCCTTGCCTTTTATTATCCACCTCATCGGTAGTTTTATTAGCCAAAGACGTATATCCTCACGCTAAGGCGAATTTTGGATCTTTAAAGCTTCGAAGATTAAGGCTTGATTCACTTTCAATTTTGCATAGATTTTTTGGCCTTGTGGGGCTTCAATTTGCTTGATTTAGGTGAGCACTTGAAATCTTATTATTGGGTGAAGCTTTTGATTATTCGGGTGCCAATACTTCAAAACCGTGACGCTGGGGATACCTTAATGTCTTCCCAATTTAATTACACAGAAGATACTAGAAAAGACTAGAAACCCAACAATCCCAACTAAACCGCTAAGTCAATATTTATTAAGAAAAAAATATTTACATGCGAAGGGAGAATAAGCAAACAACGAGAACACATGAGTTTTTGAAAGAATACGAGTACTCTACCTTTAGCATAGTAACTTATAATTAACCCTATCATTTCTCGTCCTCATTTAAGAGACTTAGCCTAATGTGTAGTTAAGCAATCAAAGCTAAGTGCTCAACACGCACGGTCGAGTCAAAAATTACTCCTATTCTTGCCATCGGAAAACCTACATTCGTGTCTTCAAACACTTATAAAACATGAGAAAAATTTTAAAATTTGGCCATTTTTAGCCTTATTCTGTAACAAAAATGATAAACAAAAAGATAAACTTTGGAAAGCGTGAAGGTTTAGCAAGGCAAGTATCTATTCACCCCCCCCCCCCCATACTAAAGTTAAACATTGTCCTCAATGTTTCGAGTCTAGGGGTGCAAACAGCCCCATACTAGAGACGTAGTCGAATGCCTAATCTAGCATGGAAAGGGTGTAACTGTTAAATTTAAATCCGTTTATGAAGTGTGCTATAAACCTAAGGTCAGAACATCAAAGGATATATCATGGATATTAAGAAAGTATTCAAAGCAAACGATCGAGTGCTCTCATAAAACGAACACGAGAGGCTCCAATCGTGAATATCATGATCATCTAAAAACCACAATTCACAAACAACCACGGAACAAAGGTTGGAAGGGCACAAATCCCCTCACGTTACTACATTAGAAAGCGTTAATATTTACATAGGATAAGCATGGGACTCCCCCACGAGACAGCTCGTTTTTTATTACCGAGTCATGAGCTCGACTCGGTCCCCTCAATACTAATTATCATTGGGGAAGGTGACTTGGTCGAGGTAGTTCAAGGATGTAACTTCCCCGCCAAAGTAGTGCTTCAACCTATGTCCATTCACCTTGAAATTGGGGCCATCATTTTGAGCTAGCTCGATGGTCCCATATGGAAATACTTGAGTCACAGTGAATGGACCGGACCAACGGGATTTCAACTTACCGGAAAAGATTTTCTAGCGAGAATTAAAAAGCAAAACTTGATCCCCAATGGTAAAAACCTGGTTTTTAATTTTAGAATCATGCAACTTTTTAGTCTTTTCTTTATAAATCAATGAATTTTCATAAGCAATGTCCCTCAATTCATCCAATTCATTTTGTAGAAACTAGAAGGGGGGGGGGGGGGGGGTTGAATAGTTTCTCTTCGATTGGTGACAAAATTAAAATTACTTTCAATTTGGTTTGTATCAAAACTATCTTTTACTTGAAGCTAAGTTGCATAATGATTAGGTTCAATTGAAATGCACTAGCAAGGATAATAAGCAAGTATAATGATAATGAAATAAGTAAAGAGCAAGGAAGGAGACAACCTAGTGGGAAGACACCAAGATTTATAGTGGTTCGACAACGAGGCTCTATCCTCGTTTCTACTCCACTCCTCGAGTACACCTACTCGAGATTTCCACTATATCTACAAGCTCCCTTCTCGGCGGAGAAAACCTTACATCGTTGCTTACATTATTTTCCGACACTAAGCTAAATGTCGAGACCTAATCTTTAGCTAGGACCAATCTACACGACGTTTCCTACTTCACAATTTAACGACACAAGGCTAGATGTCGAGTTCTAATCTTAAGGTAGAACCAATCTTCACGACGTTGCCTACTTCACCATTTTACGACATAAGGCTAGATGTCGAGTTCTAATCGAAAGCTAGAACCAGTCTTCACGACTCTTCACTTTGAAGCTAAGTAAGAACTTCACACAAGACAACTACTAATCACTTTAATGTTTAGTGAGAACTCACACGACACAACCACATCACTTTATAGTTTAGTGAGAACTCCTAATCAAATCTATTACAACTCAACTAGACTTATCCAAGTACACACATGTAGCTTGGATTTACACAACACAAATCCAAGCAAACACATATGCAATGGATGTACACAACAAATCCAAGTATCCACAAATAACTTGGATGAACACAACTAGTCCAAGTATTCATAAATACATTGGATTGACCTAAAACAAAAAGGGTATCATGATGAATATGACTAGCTCATAGATTCATCTTTATCACTACACTAGCGAGTGAGTGATCTTCTCATTGGACATGGTAAAGGAGGGGATCAAGAGGATAATCATATGTAAACATCCTTAACAATTTAAGTGATCATTTACTAATGATTATGCTAAAGAAAATAGAAAGAGGGCTGAGAAAAACGTACAAGAGGCTTGCTGGAAAAAGAGATTTGACCCACTATTTAAAGGAGACAAAGTCACAACGGATCTATAACAGCTACTGTGTGCGGTACCTTATCTCACCCCGCGGTACCATATCGCTAAGGTACCGCGTAGGTACTTAAGGTACCGCCACTAGACTCCGCTCCGTTTTTTTTCTTTTAGTGGGGTGGGAATATCTGAGGTATTTGAACCCTTCAATGGATATTCTAACAGCATTTGGAATATGCCATTTTCAAATTTTCATTTTCCATTTTAATAAAACATTTTCTAAAAAAGAAAGTTTATTAAAAAGTCTTGTCTTATTAACAAAAGTGAGTTTTGAGGATAATCATTTTGATGATCACTAAGTATGATTAAGAAAGGTTAGTGATATGATTATTACCTTGATGATAGTGTTAGTTAAATAATTCATTTGTGTTTTACACTAAATGTGTTGTATGGTTTGTTGTGATCAAAACTAAGAAAGATTAGTTAACACTAATAATGTTTTTAGGCATTACTTGCATTAACAATCTCCCCCTTTTTGATTACGACAAACGATAAACTCATTTACGTAGAAACACAAACTATGGAATTATTAACTAGTTTATCACTATCATTTCTCCCCCTTTGTCGTAGCAAAAAGGTTAGCAAAAGTCTTTGAAGAGCATCGAACTTTGCTAGTAGCTCCCCCTTGGTGGTTGCTCCCCCTTGCTTGGGGCACCAAGTTTGTGAGCTAAGGTGACATGCTACACAAAGGTTAGTAGAAAGGAAAGAAACACCAATGTATATATGATCACTACCTACTAAGTAACTTGAGATGGAGAAAGAGAAGAAATCTAAAATTAGAAGCAAGTATTTTGCTAAGTATGTCCAAAGAGGTAATTGACAAAATCAAGCTTCAATCCAATGAAGATGATAAGCTTGTCAATGGGTTAAAGCTTTAGAATTGATGGAATCACCCATAAGCAATTGTAAAAAATTAACCAAGATCAACTCAAAGTAGAACTAATTAGATAGCACACAAATAACACAAAGGTTAAAAAAAATACAACAAAGAAGATAGTCATACACATAGTATGAGTATCTAAAAGCAATACATATGGAAAATAAACCACTAAGCATAAGCTAGTCTAATAGTGATATTTTCCAAGATTGCTAAAAATAAAATAAAACTAAAAAGACGACGATGCATCATTCGAAGTTTTATCCACCGGAACGAAAACTTGAAAAGGAGGTCGAGTGAGGAGGAATTCAAGAAAATTTAACTTCTCATACACATGAGCAAGTTCAATTTGTTGAAATCGGCAACAATCACACGAGGATCCATGATGCAACACAAAGTCGTTTGATGGGGGTATGGCATCAAACTTAGGGTTTGGTGGTGGTGGGGTAAAGGGTTTATGAGTGTTTTCACAATGCCTTGTGAGGTTTGGGAAGGTGGAAAGGTCATTGAGTTGGGGGGTATTGAAGGATTGTGGTGGTGGTGGAACATGTTCTTTTGCTCCGGTGATGGGGTTTATGGTGTAAGTCTCATTCCAATACTTGATTGGAGAGAAGGTAGGGTTTTTGGGTGGTTTGGACGAAGATGGTTCATTATTCTTAACCCAAACGGTTCGAACCGAGAATTTCGGTTTCTTTGAAAGCTTGGATGAAGAAGATTTGGGTGAGAGGGGTTGTGACAAAGAAATGTCAATGTTAGGAATGTAGGAGTTAGGCATTGTGAGAGTGTGAGAATGATATATCAAGGTTATGTGAGAATGAATTCTCAAGGTTGGGAAGGTGTGAGAATGAAATCTCAAGGTTGGGGTATAAGTAAAATGTGATCAAGGTAAGAATTTGAATACAAAATGTGTAGTGTCAAGGAATGTTTAGTCAATTTGAGTAAACAAGGAATCTTGACTGGGAATAGGGTTTTAAAGGTTTTGACCAAAAATTCGTCAAAAGTCACTTTCTGGCCGCGGTACCTTATAGGGGCCGGCGGTTCCATATCACTAAGGAACCGCGGGTCTTTAAGGAACCGCGTCCAGAGGACTTTGAACCATGTTTTTCCTGGGTTTTGGGAAAAACTAAGACTTTTTCAAAAAGTTGCAAATCTTGGAATTTTACCTCTATTAGAACCAAAATATGCTAGGGTTGCATAAAGCAACACATTCACAAAGAATGTCTTGACAAAGAGTGACAAAATAATTTAGATATCATTTTAAACCAATTTTAGTCAAGTTTAGGGGTTGTGATAGATTTAGGTTCAATTTTAATTTCAAATTAAAGTTGATTAGTGTGCACAAAAGGATAGAAACACACAAAGCTAAATCCATAAGTTAACAACATAAAACATTCATTAATGAGGAAACAAGTGCAAAGATAAATAAAAGTAACTAATACATAGCTAGCTTATCATAAAATCTAGATAAATGGTTTTCTTTGGCTTGTTGTTGTTGAAAACTCTTATTAAAAGAACTCCATCATTCATCTCCTAGGAGGAGGCATGGAGAACAAGGTAAGCAAGAAGTCTTGCAAACCCCTATGTAGTCCATACATATCCATCCTTAGGTTTTGGATGAGGAAGTGGTTGTAGAGACAACATGGACATCTAGGACCATGAGTTTGTTGAAACCCAAAGTAAGGATCACCCAAGAGGAGGGAAAGTGGGACACCCAAAATTGGGATGTTGGAGTTGAGTGGAGGTGGAGGAGGCAAGTTCTCCAAGGGTGATGTGGGTGAAAGTGGAGGCATGTTCCCCAAAGGATAAATGGGTGAGTGTGGAGGTAAATCCTCCAAGGTTGGTGAAATGGGTGAGTTGTGAGGGGTGAAGAAAGCTCATTCATTCTAGAATTGAATGAAGAGGAGGTAGAACCAATGGAGTGGTTAGTACCATGGGTGGAGGAGGTCTTGCATGGTTGATGAGACTGTATTTATACATAGTCTCATCGTGCAAATCGGGCTTAAAACGCTTAAAATATCGTCAAAATACCCAAAATATGCCTGTGTTTGTTCATTGTGTATTTCAAGTACGGATATCGTGAATTCACCAAAAGATCAAAGGAATCAAGTAAAAACAAACACGGGAAACGAAGCTGCACAAAGAACCGGGCCCGAATCATGATTTTCCTATCAAGTCCTTGAAGTTTGAAGAATTGGCAAGAATGGTCCCTCAACTTTGGAAGACTTGTCACTTTTAACCCTTGTAAATCTCAAAAATTACAAATGGGTTCTTAAAGTTTCAAGAATATGCATGAATAGTCCTTGAAGAATGCCAAATATTGCACATGTGGTCCTTGATACAAGTTTATAAATTGGGTGTTCCAAAAATGACAAGTTAGTGAAACTTGTTATCAAAGGGAAGTGAGTTTTTGGCTATTTAATTCAAAGTGAAGACATGTTGAAACTTGGGGGGGCTATACTGCCCAGACAACAATACTCCCTTCCACCACTCCAAACCCGCCACGTCACCCACTATCTCCCCTCACCCAATCACATTCTCCCAATCCTCCACATCTGATCTCCACCTTAAACACTAAATATTAATAAAAAAATTAACTTTTTAAACTCGTTTTTTATTATTAATTTTAGTGGGAAACATGAACTGTTAACCCATCCTTTCCAAAAGTTTCCCTAATCCGTCTTATAAACCCTAATCAATAACATCACCAAAACAAAGGGCTTTGTTGTGATACCGTCCAGATACTTGATTGAGGGTGTCAACATCATTTCCCAACCCTCAAAACCTTCACCAGCTCATCAATATGGCCCCCCCACATGCCCTGCACACAAGAAAACAAGAAGACCCCAGAGAATCAACAGCTACAAAGGATTTCGTGTTCTCCAATAGTTCATGGACGTCCAGGATCAAATTACGCCAACTAACACATCACATGGGGCTCAAACAAGACCAAATTCAAATTCAGTCAAAGGGCAATTTTGGGAATCAGCTTGCTAGGGTTTTAGTTTTTCCAGCTTTGTATTATTTTATTCCAAGTATTCTAGTATGTTCCTGGACCAGTATAAAACCATGTCGACATGTGACATGGTTTCTTTGTTCCAGATTTCCTCTTGTAAAATATTATTTTATTTAATGAATATTTAAAGTTTATTTAAACTAAATGTTTGCAAGTGATCTCTGAGTTCCATGCTTTTGTGTTCTCCTTAACTTAATTAATATTTAATGCAAATTGTTTTTAAAAGCTTTCAAAAGATTTCAGCTTTCAGTTTTCAGAAAAATCAGGTTTCAAGAAGTTTGTTGAAAAATTTTTTCATAAGGAGAATCTCACTATCACATGAAGTGATAGTGGATTGTGGAGTGATTTCAACTTATGATAAGCTTTTGTCAAAGTTTGCTTTAGTTTCAAAAATTTCAAGAAAAATCGGTTTTCTTATTTTCTTCATTTTCTTAAAGCAATAAGCTAGAAGCAGCTTATTCAATAAGCTAGTTTTTAGCTTATAGGCTTTTGTTAACAGGTCACTATTCCTTGTTTGTTATTTTTGGCAGGTTCTAGGAGTCATAGCTAAAAAGTATTGGAGGTTTGTTTGACAAGCATTTCTTCTTTCCCTTTCTCTACATCAAGCTAGTTCAGCTCAAGCCCGGGCTTGAATGGAGATGGCATGTCAGCCATAGTGGGGCCCGGATGTGGGTCCCACAAGGTAACCCCTTATAAGGCTTGAACCCTCTGTTTATAGTTTACTTGGTAGGATTTTAGAATTTGTTTGATTGCATGAGATTTGTGAGATAAATGGTTGTATGCTAGATTATCTGTCCATACATGTTTGTGAATGTATTATGTGCATGTTAAAGTAAAAATTAATCAGTTTCAAGTGGTTTTGGAAGCATTTAGTTTTTGATTTTCAAGTTCTGATATATAAGGGGGTGTTTGGGTTAGGGATTTGGTAGGTTTAAGTGACAGTAAAATTGTTAAAATCCACTCATACACACCACTTAGGTCAACAATAGGTAGGTCAGTAAGTTTGTTTAAGTTTGTTAGAGTAAAAGTAGAAATTGCATGCTAAAAAATTTGGCAAATAGCATAAAATCAGATAGTTGCATTTTCTGTTTCTTTTAGCTTAATTTTGGCTCACCATCTTGCATAATCTGTTAGAATTTGGTATCATCTAGGGCTTGTTATTGGTTGAGTGTGATTTGATAAGCTTTTAAACAAGATTTGGCCATTGGAAATCCAATTGTGTGTCAAACACATCAGCAAACAACCATTTACACCTTTCTGTTTATCAGTGACTGAATTTGTGCATTTGAGTGTGATTTTGTATTGAGCTTGCCTGTTTTATTATTTATCTTGACTCCCCACACTTCCATGAGTGTGGGGGTGCCCTTGTATCCAATCAAAATCAAGTGAATCAAAAGTTCTAAGTCAAAACATCACCAGACCCGTTTTTAATACAAGCAGTGGGAACCAAGTTCCCACTAGTAGGCTATTGTTTGTACTGCTACACTAAAAGACAGAAAACAAGAAAAAGGTCACTATCAGTTTCATACTTTGTTGTCTTTAGTGGTTAATTTTAGGAATTAGGGTTTCAAACTAGTGTCATTATTTTTCTTATTTAAATTTTGATTTTTCAGTTTAATTTCTTTTTGTGTTACTGTTCATTTACTATTTTTCACATTAAATAGCTAATTTAATTGCTTTTAATTATTCTGATTTTGTCATTTAGTGTAAAAAAGTATTATTTTTCAGATTTAAAATTTTTCTTATTTAGAAAATTAGTTTAAGATTTTTAGTTTAAAAATATATTTACTGTTCACCTTTTTTTAATTATTTTTTATAATTAAATTAGTTTAATTAGGGTTTATTTATTAAACTGTTTTGTCTTTTAGTGAAAATTTTTACATTTTTCAAACTTTTTCAATTTTCTACCGTTCATTAGTGTAATTTAGGATTTTTAAAATTGTCAAATTAATTTTGGCATTATTTTATTATTTTTAGGATTATTTTAATTTAAAAATAGTTTTTAGCATTTAAAAAATAGAAAAATAGTTTTTAAAAATTAGGAAAAATATTTTTTAGTCATTAAATAATATAAGTTAGTTATTAGTTCAATAAATTAATATTTTGGGCATTTGTTAATTATATTTAATTTTTGGGCTTTAATTAGCATTAAAAATTGAATATTTAATTAATAAAAGGTTTTAAAATATATTTGTTGGATTTTTATTCTTATTTATATTATTTAAGACCTAGTTTTATCTTTTAATTAATTTTTAGGTTTAATTTTTAATTTTGTCGCGTTTTACGTATTTCGTTCGCGTTTTACGTCAACGTCGTAGTTTAATCGTAATCGTAGCTCGTCTTTTCTTTTTCTCTTCTCAACCAAAAGCGTCACTAATCCAAACTTGATTTGATATATATTGGCACATTAATACACACACCTCCTTCGAGAACGAACTCGCATTTATTCGGTTTCGCGTTTTTCCTAAAGCGTGCAACTTTATACTTGCCACTCATACGCGTTTTTCCTAAAACATGTACGAAAAACCTACATCAATGGTGCAAGAGGAGGGGAAGGTGATGAAGAAATGAGGATAGGAGCATTCTCATTCTTAGGTTGTGTGGAAAGGTGAAGAGTTAGGCTTAGCTACCTTAACCCTTATTTTGAGTGTTTTTCTTGGGGTGGAGGTCTTGGTTGTTTGAGGTTTTGGTACACACCATGGTTGATTAGGGTGGTTTAAGGTTTAGGGAAGTATGTTTGATGTGTGAAGAACATGGCAAACAAGGTGGGATTAAATGGGTGAGGGGATGATCCAAACTAGTAATGGGTTAAAATCATTTTAGGTGAATAATGAATTTAGATACCCTAGTTTAGGAAATATACAGTTTATTACTGAAAATCATGCAAGGTTTACACAAAATTAAGAAAACAGTGTAAAGCAAAGATGCTGTCGTGCATAGTGACTGGCGGTTCCTTATCTAGGACCGGCGGTACCTTATCGATAAAGAACCGCGGGTCGATATGGAACCGTGACCAGAAGGTTTTCAAAAATTTCCCATCCCAGTTTTTGATAAACCCAGATTTTTCCCAAAAGTTTCACAAGCCAAAGTTAACTACAGATCATAATCTAATAAGCTAACTATCATATGGCATGCACAAAGCTATATAAAACACAAATATCATTGCGTAAGCAACATTTAGGATCAAAAAAAAGGTAATAGTCCAATCATGCAACATAAGTAAATAAACAACTAAGCCAAAGTGTTAATAAGTAAATGTTTAAACTGCAAAAGATAACCAAACTTTGACACTTCTCAAAGTCTTCACCTCCTTTTCTTCCCTAAGTCCTTGATCATTTTTCCCAGATACTTGATTCCCTTTCTTGACTCAATTCGGTGTTCATGCAAATCACCTCGGGTTCGAAGATTTTGACGGTAAAGTTCCTCTAAATTGAGATTACTAGGAACTTCACTAGAGGAATGGTGGGGAGGGGAAACAATGACATCTAAACCATCCACGAATGAGTTTGTGGAGTGGTGAGAAGAACTCGAAGAGTCAATGGGAGCACTTGTGCCAATGCCATCACCATCACTTGTTGGCATGTCCATGTCCTCATCATTGAGCTCTAGTTGGTCGAATTTTCGATCAGATCTTGTCTTTCTCTTATATACCTCTTGAATAGGTAGCATGACCCGTTTGACCGGTTGAAACTGAGAAAGATCAAGATTTGGAAAATCACGGCCAACCCTTTTAAATAGGCGAGTGAGGAGCATTGCATAAGGGAGGTTTGTTTTGGGTTTGTGAATAGCATAATTGATCCGTTGAGCGATAAAATATGCCAAATTGTACTTGGTGTTGGTAAAGATGCAATATAGCATATGCACTAAACACGCCGGAACATGATCCCGGTTTCCACCAAGACAAAACACATTTTCCCTAAGAATATTGGTCGATTGAACCATATTATCATTAAGGTCGCTCAAGAGAACCTCATGACGTTTTACCGAACGTACCTTAGTATGAAGGCTTCTCTTAATGGGTCGATTACGCTTTTTGGAGACGATGTCGATAATGAAGTCAAGATCAATTTCCTCATGATCATTTGGAGGACAATTGTAGGATTCAAGGAGAGCACTAAGCTTCCATTTATCCGTGAAGCGACAAGTGCCTTCAAATGGGACATCAAGAATTTGACCAAACACTTCGAGAGAGTATTGAATGAGTTGATCGTTCAAGATGAACCTAACAAATATTCCATCATTGTTTCAATGACGGAGTATGTGCTAAAGAACTCCAATAGGAATCGAGGATAGATGTCTTCCTTAATGTTCAACAAACAACCAAATCCAATGTTTTCAAACATGGACTTGATGTAGACATAATCCTTGATATCTTTTTGGACAACTCTACCCTCATGAAAGAAACGAGATTGAAGAAAGGAAAAGGTATGGGAAAGGTGAGTTGAGGGACAAAAGTCGGATAGGTTAGGCATATACTGTTTGGTGAGTTGATGATCCTTTTGGTATTGTGAAGGCATCACTAGTACCTAAATAAACACAAGACAATATTTCTCCAATCACTCATATGAAAAAATAAAAAGGAAAACGAAAAATGAAAATGTGTAATATCAATTTCTTGACGAACATAGGATTGAGCCCATATCATTTTCATGTTCACAATGTGTCTATTCCATCATTGACTAAGAACACATGATCTATGTTAGATCAACAATGGATTAGAACATTGGTTTTTCAAAACAAGGTTTTTAGGTAAGCATTAACAATGTCATTACCTACTTGTTCATGGGTTCATCTCAAATCCATCATTCAACCAAAATCATTTAGCCTAAATTCGGATTTGTTCTACAAGTGGGTTTTAGTGAAATCTTAATGAATATCAACCTAAGGAATCATAGTAAGATTACCATGTCAACCCACATTCCTATTAAGGTTTTAATTCAATTTCAATTTTAAAAATCCCCAATTATGAAAGGATGAATCCTAGAACAAAATAGATGAAATTGAAAGAAAATACTTACAATTAATTGATGTTAGATGAAGGATGAGTGAAACCCACAACTTGGAATCAATTAATTTGAGTGATTGAAGGTTTTGGAAGCTTCAACAATGGTGGAAAACGTAAAACCCGTCGGCTGTGTGTTTTTGGGAGAGAGAGAGTTTGGTTTGAAAAAGAATAAAAAACACAAACTGGCGCTCTGACAAAAGTTACTGCCCGCGGTACCTTATCGATAAGGAACCGCGGGTTTGAGCCGCGGAGATAAGGAACCGCCTACAGAGGCAGGTTTCTATCTCTGAAAAACGCCAAATTTTGAAAATCCAGTTTTTCTAAAATACTTAAAATTAAATCATGAGCCTTTTAGAATATCATTGGATCATCATAACACTAAGCAATATGCCTTAATGAAGGATTACGAGTTAAATCAAGATCGAAAAGAACCGAAACGGACAAACGACTACTCGTAGCAAAACGACTAAGTGGAGAGAAGTCAAGAGAAGTGAATCAAGACTAGGATCAATGCTCAAGGGATTAATGACAATCTTAAAGTAGTTGAAACGAAGAGCTTGTGTCATATATAGTGGTTTAAGACGTGCCTTTCCGGCGAAACGATAAACGGCTTTGGTAATGAATAAGCACAAAGCAATTATTCAAGTCTAAACTAAGATCACTTTCAATAATAGTCTTAGTCTAAACTAAAATATGAGCAAACTATTAATTCACTTTCTCTCCCACAAAGGGCCTACTAACCGTATGGGTGCAAACCATGGAAATCATGCTTGATACTTTAAGCTTCTACTAACTCACTCTACATCACCATAGTGAGTCAAGTATCCAAGCAATGAAGGTTTGAGAGGATAAAAGAAAAGAAACACAAACCACAAATAAATGTCAAGGCAAGGATGCCGAGAACAAGCACATAGTCAAGTAATTATCAAAAGAATGATCAAAGGGCGTGTGGAAGAACGAAAGCATACCTTGGCCACAAAGAGCAATCCATGAAGGAATAAGTGCTATGCCCAATCAATGACTATGATGAGTACTAAGTCTTCAAGGACTAGTATCATTCCCAATCATCTTGGTATCATCATTCAAGGATGTTAAAGATCAATGAAGATGATTCTTCTAAAAGTGCAAGTAACTCAATCCATAACCAATAAATTGATTGATCTTCATGAGTACCTACACAAAGCAAGATGCAAACTAGTAGATACATTTCAAAAGTATATCTAAAATGCATAAAGGCTACTAATCTTAAGTGGGATGCAAAATTATCAATTAAAAGACCTATTTTCAAAGAAAACATAGTTTTGACCAAAGAGAAACTTTAATACAACTAGACCTTCTAATTTGAGGAGACAATGGATCGATCCAAGTTTCAAAATACAATATACTTCAAAGATCTTGAGTGACCATCACTCTGATACCAATTGTAGAAACTAGAAGGGGGGGTTGAATAGTTTCTCTTCGATTGGCGACCAAATTAAAATTACTTTCAATTTGGTTTGTATCAAAACAATCTTTTACTTGAGGCTAAGTTGCATAATGATTAGGTTCAATTGAAATGCACTAGCAAGGTAAATAAGCAAGTATAATGATAATGAAATAAGTAAAGAGCAAGGAAGGAGACAACCTAGTGGGAAGACACCAAGATTTATAGTGGTTCGACAACGAGGCTCTATCCTCGTTTCTACTCCACTCCTCGAGTACACCTACTCGAGATTTCCACTATATCCACAAGCTCCCTTCTCGGCGGAGAAAACCTTACATCGTTGCTTACATTATTTTCCGACACTAAGCTAAATGTTGAGACCTAATCTTTAGCTAGGACCAATCTACACGACGTTGCCTACTTCACAATTTAACGACACAAGGCTAGATGTCGAGTTCTAATCTTAAGGTAGAACCAGTCTTCACGACGTTGCCTACTTCACCATTTTACGACACAAGTCTAGATGTCGAGTTCTAATCGAAAGCTAGAACCTATCTTCACGACTCTTCACTTTGAAGCTAAGTGAGAACTTCACACAACACAACTACTAATCACTTTAAAGTTTAGTGAGAACTCACAAGACACAACCACATCACTTTATAGTTTAGTGAGAACTCCTAATCAAATCTATTACAACTCAACTAGACTTATCCAAGTACACACATGTAGCTTGGATTTACACAACACAAATCCAAGCAAACACATATGCAATGGATGTACACAACAAATCCAAGTATCCACAAATAACTTGGATGAACACAACTAGTCCAAGTATTCATAAATACATTGGATTGACCTAAAACAAAAAGGGTATCATGATGAATATGACTAGCTCATAGATTCATCTTTATCACTACACTAGTGAGTGAGTGATCTTCTCATTGGACATGGTAAAGGAGGGGATCAAGAGGATAATCATACGTAAACATCCTTAACAATTTAAGTGATCATTTACTAATGATTATGCTAAAGAAAATAGAAAGAGGGCTGAGAAAAAAGTCCAAGAGGCTTGCTGGAAAATGAGATTTGACCCACTATTTAAAGGAGACAAAGTTACAACGGATCTATAACGGCTACTGTGCGCGGTACCTTATCTCACCCTGTGGTACGATATCGCTAAGGTACCGCGTAGGTACTTAAGGTACCGCCACTAGACTCCGATCCGTTTTTTGTCTTTTAGTGGGGTGGGAATATCTAAGGTATTTGAACCCTTCAAAGGATATTCTAACAGCATTTGGAATATGCCATTTTCAAATTTTCATTTTCTATTTTAATAAAACATTTTCTAAAAAAGAAAGTTTATTAAAAAGTCTTTTGTCTTATTAACAAAAGTGAGTTTTGAGGATAATCATTTTGATGATCACTAAGTATGATTAAGAAAGGTTAGTGATATGATTATTACCTTGATGATAGTGTTAGTTAAATAATTCATTTTGTGTTTTACACTAAATGTGTTGTATGGTTTGTTGTGATCAAAACTAAGAAAGATTAGTTAACACTAATAATGTTGTTAGGCATTACTTGCATTAACACATTTAATTGCACTTTCTGGTGTTTTCGCGCGGTCTCCATATCATCATTACAATGCTTTAAGGCCCAATAAGCCTTGTGTTCCAATTCGATTGGCAAATGAAATTTTTCCCATACACAAGCTTATAGGGAGTGCACCCAATGGGCGTCTTATGAGCGGTCCTAAAGGCCCATAAAGCATCGTCCAACTTATCCGACCAAGATTATCAGTTTTCCCCAACGGATCTCTCCAAGATCCTCTTCAACGCTCAGTTTGAAACCTCGAATTGCCCACTCGTTTGTGGGTGATAAGCCGTAGAAAGCCGATGTGTAACCCTATATTTCCTTAAGACCCTTTCGAATTGGTCGTTACAAAAATGGGTTCCACGATCGCTTATGATCGCACGAGGGGTTCTAAACCGAGAAAACAAGCTTTTCAAAAACTTGACTACCACACGAGCATCATTGGTGGGCAAAGCCTTAGCTTCCACCCACCTAGATAGGTAGTCAACCACAACAAGAATGTACTTATTACCATGAGATGATGGGAACGGCCCCATAAAGTCGATGCCCCAAACGTCAAAGATCTCACACACTTGGGTGATATTTTGTGGCATTTCATCTTTTTGTGAGGCTTTTCCTTGTCGTTGGCATGAGTCACACGACTTCACAAGATCTTGTGCATCTCGGTAAATAGTAGGCCAAAATAAGCCGGCATCAAACACCTTCTTATCCGTGAGATTAGCACCATGGTGACCACCCGTGGGTCCCTCATGGCAAGCTCTAAGGATGTTAGAAGCTTCGGTGCCAAATACACAACGTCGGATGATTTGATCCGCACAAGTTCGAAACAAGTAAGGGTCGTTCCAAAAGTAGAACTTGACGTCACAAAAGAATTTTCGTTTTTCTTGAGTCGTCATACCCTTGATGATGAAGTTACCCTCATGGTAATTTGCAAAGTCCGCAAACCATGGGGTGGAAGAATCAAGCTTAGAGTTCAGTACACCAAGTGTCTCGAGCGGAAATGTTTCAGTGATTTCCTTGGGCTCGTAAACACTTTGGTGAGGATCTTCCAAACGAGAAAGATGATCGGCCGCTAGATTCTCGGCTCCTTTTTTGTCAACAATTTTGTGATCAAATTCTTGAAGGAGGAGAATCCAACGAAGTAATCTCGGCTTTGCATCTTTTTTAGCCATAAGATACTTTATAGCCGAATGATCCGTATACACTATGCATTTCGTCAAGACGAGATAAGGTCGGAATTTCTCAAATGCATACACCACGGCAAGGAACTCCTTCTCCGTTGTAGTGTATTTAAGTTGAGCCTCGGTCATCGTCTTGCTAGCATAGTGAATAGGCAAGAAGTGCTTTTCATGACGTTGCCCCAATACGGCCCCAATAGCGTAATCACTAGCATCACACATGAGTTCAAAGGGGAGGTTCCAATTGCGAGCAACAAGAATGGGAGCTTCGGTAAGTTTCCTCTTAAGGATTTCAAAGGCTCGTACACAATCTTCGTCAAAGACAAAACATGCCTCTTTTTCAAGAAGATGTGTAATGGGTCGAGAGATCTTTGAAAAATCCTTGATGAATCGACGATAAAAGCCCGCGTGGCCTAGGAAACTCCTAACTCCCTTAACGGTTTTGGGAAGAGGTAATTTGGCGATGACGTCTACCTTAGCTTGATCTACCTCAATCCCCGCTTTCGAGACCTTGTGCCCTAAGACGATTCCACTTTTAACCATAAAATGACACTTTTCCCAATTGAGCACAAGGTTGGTTTCCTCACAACGTTTCAACATTCTCTCAAGATTCGACAAACACGAAGTGAACGAATTACCAAACACGGAAAAGTCATCCATGATGACTTCCATCGTCTTCTTGATCATATCATGAAAAATAGCCATCATGCACCTTTGAAACGTTCCCGGTGCATTACAAAGTCCGAATGGCATCCTACAATAGGCAAACGTTCCATATGGACACGTAAACGTAGTTTTTTCTTGATCACGAGGATAGATGGGGATTTGGAAGTAACCGGAAAAACCATCTAAAAAGCAATAGAAATCGTTTCCCGCAAGACGCTCCAACATTTGGTCCATGAAGGGCAAGGGAAAATGGTCATTACGAGTGGCTTCATTCAACTTATGATAGTCAATGAACACTCTCCATCCGGTCACGAGTCTAGTGGGAATTAACTCGTTGGCATCGTTTGGCACAACGGTCATTCCTCCCTTCTTAGGGACACAATGAATAGGACTCACCCAAGGGCTATCGGAAATAGGGTAAATCATTCCCGCGTCAAGGAGTTTAAGGACTTCCTTTTTAATGACGTCGTGAATTTTAGGGTTCACCCTCCTTTGACATTGGATTGCGGGCTTGTAATCCTCCTCCATTAAGATTTTGTGGGTACAAAATTTAGGATCGATCCTTTAGAACATCAACAAGTGCGGTTTTTTCATCATTCAAAAGTTCCTTCGCTATAATAACCGGAAACTTGTCGCCCTCCTCTAAATAGACATATTTGAGATGAGGAGGTAAATCTTTCAACTCGAGGATAGGTGGTTCCTTAAGTGAAGATTTGGGCTCGATACTCATAACCTCCTCGGGTGGAGGAAATGGGAAATCGTTGAGAAAATCCTTGATAATCGAGAAGTCCTCGTCGTTGTCGAGGTCCTCGTTACAAGTACGTGGAACATCGAATTCTTCCAACGTAAAACCACCACCTTCAAATGGAGTGAAGGTTGGTGTCGAGTTATCAAGGATAGGATCTAACATAGTGGGATTGCCACTAGTCTCATCATCACCAAAACCTAGAACTTCTTGTGAAAATTCCTCGCAAACCACGTCAATCATATCAACTAGGTTTATGGTTGCAACAGAATAAACATGAGAAATTTGAGAGTTTTGAGTTGCGTTTATAACAAGTTCCTCGTCGTTGAAACGTAAGGTGATCTTTCTAGCATGAACATCGATCAAAGCCATAGACGTATCTAAAAACGAACGACCTAAAATGAGAGGAACTTGAGGATCCATGGGAATATCGACAACGATAAAGTCTACGGGATAGCAGAACTTTCCCACTTTCACAAAAACGTCTTCCGCCAATCTACATGCGGGAATCGTAGAATGGTCGGCCAACTCGATAGACATTAGTGAAGGAGTAAGATTAGGAAGATTGAGCGACTTGAAGATTGCAAGTGGCATCAAGTTAATGCTAGCACCAAGATCGGCCAAAGCAAAGCACTCTTCCATATCTTGAATTGCATAAGGGATCAAAAATTTACCGGGATCACCGACTTTTTGAGGTATGCGATTAAGATAAACTGACGAACAACTAGACAATTGGTGCAATTTATCCTTGTTGTTCAGCATACTCTTAAAGTTAGCGGCAAACCGAGGCATCATGACCAAAGCATCGGCAAAACTCACATTAAAGTGCAAATCACGAAACATTTTCATAAAAAGCTCAAATTGGTAATTGTCGCGATCTTGACGTTTCTCCTTTCTAAGTCTCGATGGATAAGGAAAAGGTGGTGTGGGTTGAGGCATAGGCATAGCCTTTGGAATCTCGGGTTCCAATGTTGGTAATGGGTCAACCGTAGGTGTGGCATGAGCGGTACTTCGTGGGATTGGGACATGCTCCTTTTTGACCACCACCTCGGGTTCTTCCTCAATTGCTTCCTCCGTAGGAGCAATTGGTTGAGGAGTCGGTTCCTTAAGTGTCTTACCACTACGTGTGGTAATCACTTTCATCTCACCCTTAGGGTTTGATACGATGTTGCTAGGAAGACTACTCAAAGACGGTTTACACATAATTGCCTCAAACATAGATGATATTTTATCTTCAAACATGGATTGCCTCTTCTTGGCCTTAATCATTTCTTGTTTTATCTCATGTTGCCCTTGTTCCATTTTTTGTAACCTTGTTACATTTCCTTCCATCTTGTTGGTGTGGATTTTAAGCTCATTAGCTAACTCATTTTTCAACTCTTTCTTTAAGTCGGTCTTAAACTCGGATCTTAGGCTAATGATTTCTCTTTGAATACTGTTAAACCTAGCATCATTCCCATTAGCGTATTCAACAAATTCATTTGGAAGATCTTTCAACGTTTGCAAACCTTTGTTGTTGTTTTGAAAATCATTTTGATTTTTGTTTGAAACTTGATTATTAGCCCCTTGATTACCATAGTTTCCCTTGTTAAAATTGTTTTTGAAACCAACTTGATTGTTGCGATAGTTGTTGTTAGCATTTTGATTTGAACCAAAACCCGGCGGAGTCAATTTATTAGAGCGGGTAACTTGACCGTTTTGGTTGTAAGTTCACGTGGCCGCGTAGGCACTCGAAGTGTTACCACCGTTGGTAATGCACTCGGAGAAATCATGACCTTCCCCATATTACATGCATGAAACCTCAACCGCTTTAGCCGTAGCGGGAGCACTTGGTTCTCCAACTTTGAACTCAATTAAAAGACCTTTAAGCTTATCAAAGATTTTGTTTTCCATATTCGCCTCAATTTGGCAAGCATCGCTGGTAGTAGACAAAGAAGGTGAAGCCGAAGACGAAGCCTTACGAACACTAGACGTGCTACGAGGACTATACACCTTAGATCTATTCTCAATTATCACCAAAGCTTCCTCAACCGTTTTACACAAAAAATTACCACCCGCGGCGGCATTTAAATAATCCCTTTCATCATCATTAAGTCCATTGTAAAACGTGTCAATTTGATGCAAATCTGAAAAACCGTGATGAGGACATTCATGTAACATCTCCTTAAACCTATTCCAAGCCGTTGAAAAATTTTCATTAAACTCTTGTAAAAATTTTGAAATCTCGTTTTTCAAATGCGTAGTCTTAGAGGGCGGAAAAAATTGGTTCACAAAATTAGACACGAGATCCTTCCACGTCAATATAGAATTGGGTGGCTCTTTCTCTAACCAAATTTTAGCGGGCCCCGCTAAGGAATACGGAAAAAGCATCATCTTAATCGAGTCATTCGAGACATCCTTAAACTTGCAAGTGGCGGTAAGACGATTGAATTGGCGGATATGGTTGCGTGGATTGTCCTTCTCATCACCACGGAATTTGTTGTTTTGGATCATCGACAACAAACCCATTTTTACCTCAAAATTCTCCGCAAGGATAGCGGGAATCACAATAGCCTCTCCATAACCCTCGGTGGCTGCTTGAAGTAACTCCATCATAGTTCGATTCGCCATGGTTGGTGATTCTCTTACAATGGGTTCGTCAATAGGAGACTCCTCACTAGAAAGATTAGAAGTGGGAGTTTTGTTCTTTCGTTTACGTGCACGTCTTGCTTGATTACGAGTTAGCATAAACGTCAAGTACAACGAGGGGACGAGCAAAGAAGATACTTTTTGGTGTTTGTATTTTTCAAATTTTTTTTTGTGGTTTTTGATGGTATTAACTTTTTTGGATTTTGGTGAATGTATTAAGTAGAAAAAAATATACAAATCTCCTCCTTAACCAAATCTCTTGATTAAAGAAGCCTCAAGGAATGAAACCGATCACGTGAAGTGAACGCCTTCGATGACTTTAGAACGTTGGTGGAACACCAAAACGTTCAAGAGGGTTTAATCAATGAAACCAAGAAAGTATATATGATACTTAGTAATACTTTGGGCGGCAAAACCCTCTATTAGCTCTCAAGATCAGATACTCACAAGCAAGCGGGGAAACGAGGCGGCGCGAAGCACTTAAGAGCCTTTTTCCTTAGGATATATTTTCTAATATCCGCCTTATACCCACCTTATAGGTTGTATTTTTCAAAATTGAGCTTCACGAAAGTGTTTATCTATTTTTGCCTTTTTCTTTGGTTTGAGATTCGAATACAATGATTGGGTAATGACCTCCCAAGTCAAGGTTGTGATTTCTCACGTATTTGGAGTACTTGTGAATTTATTGTTCTACGTATACAATATAGTAATAGTATTCACACAAAAAAACGAAAACCGATAATACGTATTAGTAAAGTGCTACTAATACAAATACTATTATGGTTAGTATATAAAAACAACAATTCCAAATCAAAACACAACACGCCTCCCCAGAAGCGGCGCCAAAATGATATAGTGGTTTTACTACTCTTTAGGAAAAGAGAGAAAAATTGGCAAGTATTAAGTGTCGGTTTAGGAAAACCGAGCACTAATGACCCAAAGTGGGGATCGTTCTCAAGGAGGCTTGGTGTGTGTGTAATGAAATGATTAACTTTGTGAATATATTGTTATGAGAAAGAAAATAAAAATGGGATGAGAAGAGAATGACGGTTACGAAGACGGATTACACTAAGACGATAAAGGCGTACACGTAAAACCGTAAAAAGCACCAAAATTAAAATTTTATTCTAAAAAAATCACTAAAAATCCACTAAAATATTCTAAGGGTTTACAATAAATCCAAACTTGCTAAAACCTTTTAATTAATTAAATATTAACTTTTTAATGCTAATTAAAGCCCTAAAAATCAATATTAACTAATAAAAAGTCCAAATCAAGATCTTAAAGTTTGTAAACCTTTAAAATAACCTAATTAAGCTAAAAAGTATTTTTCAAAATTTTAAAACCACTAAAAACTATTTTTAAACAATTAAAAACTATTAAAAGCTATAAATACTTAAAATAATTCTAGAAAATACTTAAAAGACCCTAAAAATATTTGGAAAGTTGCAAAATTCCTAATTTAGTGTCTAGAATCTGGAAAAATGTAAAAACTTAGAAAATCAAACTTTTAATTTTTAATAATAAAATAATATTAAAATATTAATAAAAATCCAAAAATCCTAAAAAATTCTAAAAAGTTGCAAACTAGCTTAATTTAACCTGAATAATACAGAAATGAACTTGAAATTACCTAAGTACCCTTAATGGGCCTAGAAAATGGGCTAAACCCAAAAACAGATCCTTAATGGGCCAAATTTGAGCCCAAAATGAAAAAGTAGCCCAAATAAGCCCAAAAAGCACTACTTGACTCAAAATTTGATTTTAAACTACTTTTCCCAAAGGCCCAAAAGCTGAAAATGTGAAATAAGCAAGCTTATACCAAACAGCTTATTCTTAATGGGCTTTTTGGCCCATTAAGCTATAAGCTAATGCCATAAGCTCAAATTAGACACACAAGCTTCTTTTGTCCTAAATAAGACTTCTGTAAAAAGAAATTTGAAATAAGCCCAAGGAATAAGCCTGAAAATGCAATAAGCAATCTACAGAAAATGACAAAATAGTCATTTTTGAGTTCTAGGCCACCCCAAAAGCTGATTCAAGTTTCTAAAGCTTTTAAATGACTTAAATAAGCTAAATCAACAAAAGGTTTTCAAATAAGCTGACTCAATAAGCTGGAAAAAGCAAATAAGCACTTATGAAAAAGTCAGTTAAGTTGGTTTTCTAGCAAAAAGTCAAGGTCAAAGTTCGATAAGCTCCAGTCTAATCAAATAGGTCAAATAATGAAGATCTATCACAAAAAATAAGTTGTTGCAGGTCTGGATAAGCTAAAATAGCTTATTGATAAGCTGAGTACAAATTAACACTAGCAGGGGCTAGTTTTGGGTATTGAGCAGTGGAAACCTTTTCCACTGCTTGACTTGTAGACTTTTTTGTCTTTAGTGAACTTTTTGGAGATTCAAGTTTCAACAAGGCACCCAAATGATCATTGGATCATAAGGAGTCAATACAAACAAAGAAATCAACAATCCAACAAGCCAATTTGTACAGTTAATTCAAATAAGCACCAGATCTAGCCCAGACTTGAACAAATAAGCAGAACAAGTTCAATAAGAACTTTTAGCAATATTCAGCCAGCCAAACTCAACCAAATGCATACACAAGCAATATTAAACTTAAATAAGCAAGTCTAAATAGAGGTTTCATGCAATGATTCAAAGTCTTAAGCAAGATTCAAGCACTTAAAGTTACTGATGAACACAAGAGCATGCAGTTTTCACTTTTGCTGATGCAATTGAACAACAAGCCAGATTCAAACCTCAAGATCTATAACATATGTTATAATAATGATGTTTTAACACCTTTTAACCCTAAGCATTCACAAATTCTAGATTTCACCAAAATCTTAGGTCAAAAACAGTCAAACTCAACAAGTTATAGCACAATCTTTGATTTCAAGGTTTAAACCCAAAAACTTGCATCAAACAACTCTCAACCAAGTGTATAGCAGATAACAAGCATAAATTCCAACTTCTAACAACACAATATCACTTTATAATCTCAAACAGGTAATCTCAAACACCCTTTTAACTTTTTAAAATCAAAATTTTCAAATCAAAAGTGAGATTTAAGACCACCCAAGCCCAAATTAACACAACAACAACTAAGATAAACAGATTCAAGCAGTTTTAAGCCACAAAATTCACAAGAACATAAGTCATACACAAATATCACCAATAATAAAGATTTAAGCAGATTTTGATATTAAGTATGCAAACCTCATGGATGTACATCCACACCTACAAATTTTAAGCTTATGTACTAGCAAGAACAAGTACAAGCTTCCTTAAACAACCCTGCTAAGAATCAACAAAGTTAGAAGCACAATTATCAAAACAGAAATATGAAAACTTCTTGAGTAATGCAACTCTTGTCCTCCACACTTGATTATCCCCAAGTTATAAGCTTCATCACACCTTGATAACTTAATATCAGGATGCTATGATCAGCCTTATAGCCCAAGAATTCCAAGATAGACCAAGAACTTAGCAAAATATCAAGAAAATGTGGAAAATGTGCAAACTTTTGCACACTCCTCTTTTGAAAACAGTTTTTTGATTCAAGAATAATGAACAAAGAACAATAATAAACAGATTATAACAATGGCACTGGAGTTTTCTTCACAAAATTCATACACATTTCATTAAGACTGAAAATGAGCTTTACAGATTTGTGAACAAGGAAAATTCAAGAGCAAACTGCAAATGTTGCACCCTAAGGCCTTTAAATAGGCTTACAAGTTATCGAGAAGGCTGAAAAATAAGTGAAACCCTAGCCTTGAACTTCCAAATTTTCCCTTGTCTTGTTTGAATTTCTTGAAGAATCATGTGACGAATTTTGTTGTCTTGTGATAGCTGGCAAGTGAAAAGAGTATCCAAGGGCTTGTATCAAGCTTAGGATGTAAGCTGAAATCTCCAACGTTGGATTGCTGCCACCATTTTGGCTGTTAGCTCAAGCTTGTAGCAGGGGAATCTTGTGTGGGCCTCCTTGGTGAAGTAGCATGTGTTTTGGGTGTTGGGATGTGATTAAGGGATGGTTAATCATAAATCTGGAGGATTTCATGGCCTAATTACAACACAATTAAACATACCCAATTGTGTTCTTGGAGTAAATAGTAGTGTGTTTGATCTGTTTAAGGGTGGATTAAGTTTAAAAGTTGTTAATGGCGCCAAGGATTAAGAAAATAATAAACCTGGTAGTGGATTGCTTAGGTGGAGGAATGGTGGAGTTTGATTGGTTGTGGAGTGGTAGTGGGACACGTGTTGGATGCTGGTAGGTCTAGGTAACTTCCTTGTCTGGCCACATTTAACCCCTCTTCTTCTTTTCTTCTTTCACTTTGTAAATAAGGCACAAAAATCCGAATCCCTTTGTTATTTAACTTTTCATTTTCACACTTTTGCCCTAAATAGTTTTATAAAATGAATTCAGGGGTAATTCTTGCCATTTTGTGATTCTTGAAGGACTGGTTTGGTATTTTCTTCAAGGATAATGGTCTAAACTTGTATGATTGGCATTTTGGAGGACTGGAATTGCTAAATCATGTTTGATGAGGGACCATTTTTGCCAAGTCTTCAAAGTCAAGGGTCCTTTTGGTAATTTTGATATTTTCAAAGGACCAAATTTATAAGTCATGTATCTTGGAGTTCTTCTTGATATGTTTGACTTTGCGGAGGACTAATATTGACATTTTAGCTTTGTTGAGGGACTAAAATTGCCAATTCTTCAAAGTGGAGGGCCCTTTGCAATATTGACAAACTTTTGGGACCAAACTTGTAATTATGAGGATACAAGGGTATAAAGTGTCAATTCTTCCATATTGGAGGACCCTTCTTCATAATTCTTCAAATCTTCAAGGGTTTTCTTGGAAAATTCTTCATTAGGGCTTGGTTCATTGTGCGGCTTCGTTTCCCGTGTTCATTTTTGCATGATTCTTGTGATCTTTTGTCATTTTCTCAATATCCGTACCTAAAATACACAAGAAACAAACACAAGCATATATATGGGTATTTTGATGATATTTAATGCATTTTAAGCCTTATTTGGACGATGAGACTATGTATAAAAGCAGTCTCATCAGTCGGCGTTTCGGATTAGTAAGTGTAAGGAGGAAGATAAGGTGACTTTTGTTATGGCTACTCTTAAAGGTCGTGGGTTGACTTGGTGGAACGGGAGAATTGCTTTCATGGGTATAGATGCTGCTAATGCTACTCCTTGGGCTGAATTTAAGAAATGGATGACTTTGGAGTTCTGTCCCCGTAGTGTGATCATTAGGTTAGAACAAGAATTGATTCATCTAAAAATGAAAGGTGTGGACATTGATAGCTACACAAACCGATTCCATGAGTTGGCCTTGCTGTGTCCTCGATTGGTGGAACCCGAAGAGATCCGAATTGAACAATATATTAAAGGGTTGACCAAGAACATCCGGGGGGACGTGACGTCATTAAAACCACTGACCATTGATGATGATGTTCGAATGGCTTACCAACTCATTGGGCAAATAATTCAGGATAGGGAAGATGAAGCACGTACTGGTGAGGAAAGAAAGGGTGATGGTGATCGTGCAGATAGAGGTGATAATAAGAAGAATTTCAATCACTGTCAGAACCGGATAAAGGGGAATGCAAAGGCGCTTACCAACAACACACCACGCAATGATGAAAAATGTCCTAAGTATGGCAACAAGAGGCATGCTGGCGACTGCTGGAAGTGCCAAAATTGCGGAAAGCTTGGACACAAAGTTGAAAGGTGTAAGAAGGGAATCATTTGCTTCAACTGTAACGAAGAGGGTCATAAGAAATCGGATTGCCCTAAGTTGAAAGAGATTGTACCTGGAAGAAACCCCCAGGGTGGTGCTTATCAACTTGGAACAGTCGAGGTGAAGAAAGAGGATCCGAATGTCGTTACCGGTATGTTTTTACTCAACAATCATTATGTTGTTGCTTTATTTGACTCGGGTGCTGATAGGAGCTTTGTATCCACTAAATTTAGTGCCCTTATTGACATTGAACCTGTTGAGATAAATACCTGTTACGAGGTGGAATTGGCTGATGGTAAATTAGTGAAAACTAATAAGCTATTAGAAGGATGCTCTCTAAATCTCTTAAACTATTCCTTTCTGATTGATTTAATGTTGATAGAATTAGGTAGTTTTGATATTATCATTGGTATGGATTGGTTGTCGCTGAATAATGCTACTATTTTATGTGGATAAAAGAAGGTTAAGATTCCTCTTAGGAATAGGACGTTAGTAATTGATGGTAATCGAGGTGAATCCCGTTTGAAAATCTATTCATGTTTTAAAGTCCAAAAGTACATCAGGAACGGTTGCGATTTATTCTTAGCTCAAGTGACCGGGAATGAGTCTAAGGAGAAACGATTAGAAGATGTACCTATTATCTGTGAATTTCCTGAGGTATTTCCTAAAGATTTACCCGGACTTCTGCCGATAAGGAAAGTTGAGTTTCGAATCGATTTAATTCATGGGGCTGCACCGGTGGCACGTGCGCCTTACCGATTAGCACCTTCTGAATTAAAGGAGTTATCTGAACAACTTAAGGAGTTGTCTGATAAAGGTTTTATTCGACCGAGCTCGTTGCCTTGGGGAGCTCCAGTCTTGTTCGTTAAGAAGGATGGATCTCTCCGTATGTGCATTGATTATAGGGAACTGAATAAGTTGATGATTAAAAATCGATATTCTTTACCAAGGATTGATGATTTGTTTGATCAACTACAAGGATCTAGTGTGTATTCTAAGATAGATTTGCGGTCTGGATATCACCAACTTCGATTCCGTGAAGAAGATTTTCCTATAACTGCATTTAGAACTCGTTACGGACACTATGAATTTCAAGTAATGCCATTTGGGTTAACTAACGCACCTGCGGTTTTCATGGATCTAATGAATCGAGTGTGCAAACCTTACTTGGATAAATTTGTGATTGTGTTTATTGACGATATTCTAATCTATTCTAAGAATAAAGATGAACATAGAGAACATTTAAGGATTATTTTGAGTTTGTTAAAGGATGAAAGGTTGTACGCTAAGTTTTCAAAATGTGATTTTTGGTTGGATTCAGTGCAATTTCTTGGTCATGTGATTAACAAGGATGGAATTCATGTTGATCCTGCAAAGGTTGAAGCCATTAAGAATTGGTCTGCACCAACAACGCCAACGGAAGTGCGACAGTTCTTAGGATTGGCTGGCTATTTTAGGCAATTCATTAAAGAATTTTCTATAATAGCTAAACCCTTGACTAAGCTTACCCAGAAGAATAAACCTACCGTTTGGGGAAGTGAAGAAGATGTAGCATTTCAGATATTGAAGCAAAAATTATGTAGTGCGCTAATTCTATCATTACCCGACGGAAGTGAAGATTTTGTAGTATATTGTGATGCATCTCTTAGAGGTTATGGAGCTGTTTTGATGTAGCGAGAAAAATTAATAGCTTATGCTTCTAGGCAATTAAGGAAGAATGAGGAGAATTACACTACTCATGATCTTGAGTTAGGAGTTGTAGTCTTTGCTCTTAGGTTGTGGAGACATTATCTATATGTCACCAAGTGTACGGTATTCACCGATCACAAAAGCCTACAGTATATTCTCGATCAAAAGGAACTGAACATGAGACAACGAAGATGGATAGAGTTGTTAAGTGATTATGATTGTGATATAAAATATCACCCAGGAAAAGCCAATATTGTTGCCAATGCATTAAGCAGAAAAGATAGAGAGCCTATCAGGGTATGTTCTCTAGTCTTGACCATGCACAATAATTTGCCTGAGCAAATTATAAATGCGCAAATAGAAGCCTGTAAGAAAGAAAATTTTGTTAATGAAGGGTTCCGAGGAGAAGGAGATCCTTTAGAAGTTAGAGTTGATGGATTAAAATGCTTAAGAGGTCGTATGTGGATACCTAAGTTTAGAGGCTTAAGAGATTTGATTATGTTAGAATCCCATAAATCTAAATATTCCATTCATCCTGGATCTGATAAAATGTATCATGATTTGAAGAAGTTGTACTGGTGGTGTAACACCCCCAAATTTATACAACTCAATACAGCGGAAGACTCGTTGGTGTTACGAGATAGCACATTACTCACATCATAGACAACGCATAAAAATCGCGTCGTTTAATAATAAAAGCATTTCCATTCATAAATATCAAAGTTACATCGGTCCCAAGTCATATTATTTCATACAAAGTTTTACAAAGTATTTGAATGGAAATTATTGTTTAAGTGCGGGCCATGAATTCTTGTTGTCTTCCCGAGAATTACCTTCAAGTACCTGAGATAAAACATGTTAAAAGAAAAGGTCAGCGATAACGCCGAGTGAATTCATAGAGTTTAATAAACCATCAATATAATATCGGTATAAAATTATTACCGAAACTCATTTTGTACAAATCATTTTAATAGGCCATAAAATAGCCAAAGTCATTTTATAAAAATCCTTATCGAAAATCATAATATAGGCATTTGCCTTAAAAATCATTATACGAGAAAATGTCGTAAAAACATCATACAATACGTCTTATGACGTTGTATGAAAATAAAAACCGTTATATGAATATGGTTATGAAAACCAAAACACGAACATAATATCAATAGTATGACCCCGTATTGCTAGTCGGGCAATACATCGTAATTTGTTGCGTATAGTAGTATTTCGTTAATCGGATTATTATAAGCCGCATGACATTGTTACCTTACTAAACCAAACAACGGGTAGCTAACCCGATACTCAATTTGCCCATCTAAATTAGCGTGTCGTCACAAAGGTCACGCTATGGAAATCTTCTCATACATAAATTCGCTTACCAATCAATGTGGCACGACGGGGATCAACCGTCAAGGCGCGAACTGGGGTGATCGTCCCCAAATAGTACTATTATATGCACAAGCGTCTACCAAATCCCGGTAGTTCACAATTCATGCTAATGGGACTTTTAGTGACATAAGCTAACTTTAATAATCCATTTTATTTCATCTATCGGGTCCTTTAATCATTCATCGGGTCATACAATTGGGTCATACAATCATTCGGGTCCAAGTCAATAAACAAACAATCGGGACAAATGGTGTCCTATTTTGTAAAAACTAACATGTTATCTCCCTCGCGGGTTTATAAAACATTTAAAAGAGTGCGAGGCTATGAACTCATGTTGATATGGGAAGGCGGGTTATCGGCAATTCGGACGTACGGTACGCGCTTCAATCACGGAAACCTAGACAAATAATACTTGTCTTAGACTCATGTCCAATGACTTTATAAAAATAACAATTATGTATACATATGATGATTTTATATATATGATGATCAAGTGGGTTTACATATTCTCTTTTACTCTTTTTAGTGTTTACGTATTGGTAACTTCTTACTAGTTTACTAGTTTTACCTATTTACGTGTCTTAGGTCCAATAAACTTATTATAAGTTCTTTAACTTGTTTTAATCCATTTTATACTTATATTATCAGTATTTAAACTTTACAAGTTGGGCCCAAATGGGTTAAGCCTAATAAGTTCTTTTTATAAGAGTTTAACTTATTTAGTCCAATTATTAGTCCAATATGTTTACTTAGCTCGTTAATGTCCGTATGTCCTATAGTTCGGGTTTTATCGGTTTTTATTTGTTATATATGTTTATATATCAGTATATGAGTTTTATAAAGTTCATATTAGACGGGTCCAACCGTCTAAGTTTTATTTAGCAAAAACGTTAATTTTACGGTAATAGCCGAAAAAGTCGTAAAAATCATGTTTATAGTTTTTATAACTTATAAAACTTAACAAGTTACCATTTTTATAAAATGTCCACTTATTTATCCTTATACATATTTATATAAATGTATTATATAAGTTAGTGGGTTTTATTTCACATTTTATACTATTTTTATTTGAGTGCTTATATAATATTATTATACTTTAATTTCCAAAATCTGATTTTTATTTTCATGTTCACCAAAACTGCCATATCTAGAGTTCTATATGGAGATAGAAGCTCAAAGTTTTATCACATAAACTACATGATATGTGCTCCATTTAACTCTACTATAGCTACTGTTTAATCATCCTCTAAGTATTTTCTAAAAATCGTCCAAAACAGTGAACTCAGATTTGTACTTTAAACTTGTTTTGATCATATCTCACTCATTATAATGATTCCATTGCATGGCCAACTCTCACATGTGTACAAGACATATAGCTTACTTTATATCAATCTATTCAAGTCATTTTACCAGTTTACCATATGATTCTTTACTGTTTTATACAGCCATCTAAATTAAGCAAGATTTTAACCTTGTTTCTTATAGTTTTTCATCTTTTTAAGCATGTTTATCAACACCGAATCCCCACACAATATTTTTAATCATCATTAATAATCATATACATATACATAAGTAAAATAAATACAAGATTACATAATCAAAAATAACAAGAGGATGAGGAGGACAATCTTTATACCACCAAGTTGATGTAGGTTATGACTTGGACATGGATTTTGATGGAGAAACTTGTGGATAACCAAGACCATCTTCAAGATCACCATTCTTCATGAACACCTTGTGGAAAATCAGCCCTAATACTCCATGGAAACTCCTCCTTGGATGTTAAAACTTGCACCAATCTTCCTCTTTTTGAATGGAGATTAACATATGTAAGTTATAACATATGTTTGTGGTTAAAATTGATCAAGTGAAGGTGGTTTGGAGGTGTAGATTGGGACGGCATCAATGAGAGAGGGAGGAGAGTTTGTGGTTTTTCATGGATGAAAATGAAGACAATGGTTTGTGTGAGTGGTTTTTTCAAGTGTTGGTGGGTTAAGTTAGCTTCAAAATGAAGCTAAGTTACATGTGTAGCTTAACTTAGTAAAACTTGGACACCTAAGGGTGTTGGTAGCTTAGTTAGGCCGGTTTGAGTGGGGGTGGGACAAGTGTCCCACTTGTCTCATCCACATTTATTAACGGGTACTCCTCGATTCTAGTTTCCTCGATTTGCGTACCCTCGGGTCGTTTTACGAAAAACGTTTTTATAAATTATGAATCAAAGGTACAAAACGAATCTAATAAAAATTGTTTCATCAAAAACGGAGTTCGAAAATGTAGATACGTAATCCTAAGGATTCCGGTTTAGTCGTAAATGACGTTAAAATAAAATCGTAAGTCCTAGTCTCTTCTCGTAAATTTTTGAGTTTATGAAAAACATAAATTTAAAATTACAAAATAATATTCACGGATAAATTTATTTTCTGAAATGTCGGACTGTCACCAAAGACGGTGTATGTAAACGTAAGCACGTAACGTTGAATCCTCCGGTTTTGACGTAGTCGACGCTACTTCAAGACGTAAATCGAAATTACTTCCCAAAAATAAGTGAGTTCATATTATAACATTAAAGTAATGTTTTTAAATAATATTTGAGAATAAAATATCAACCATAAATTGACGGATTGTCACAGCATTTACCCCTAAACAGGATCTTTGTCCTCAACGATCATCTTACCTTACTACTCGCTTCTTATAGAGTTAAAGCCATGTGGGTATTTCCTCCACATTCGGTCTTTTCTCACAAGTGTAATTCATTACAATACGCGAGTTTCATCAAACATAACTACGGGAATAAGATCAGGCTTAATGTTGACTTACTTTCTCTATCCATGATGTTCACGGGTTTCTGATAAATGCAACTTTTCGCCGATCTAAACTTCATTAAGGAATAGTCATATTTTCACTTGATAGGCATTTTATCAAGTTCGATATACGATACCTAATTCACGCAGCTCTTGAAGTCCTAGGGTAGATCCAGCTTATATGCCTTTCAAACCAAATCTTTTACATCATCTCAATGGTCCCATACAACGGGGACTTATATCCCATGATTTGTCAGATCATTAATTCATTTCTCCAAGGTTAAAAATTGTGGCATAACTTCGCTACCCATCTGGCACTTCAAGATCTACATTTCATATTCACATAACCTCTTGCCCACTACCGGCAGTCAATAATCATATCCTAATTTCAAAAATCATTTCAGATCTCGCGGGTCGGGTATTTTGTAAGGTTAGGTTCGCCATCATAGGAAACCTTAAACCTAAAATACATGTCCAACTCACAATGGGTGTTTGTCGGGTGTCTTCATCTCAACTCCTGCTTACAGATGCTCTAATATATATCCTCACAAGATTCGATCTCGATCCTAACACGATGATTATCTATGATAATCTTTCCAAAGGAAAACGATTATACGGTTTATTACCAAAGGTCATTCATTCAAACATAAAACAACACTTATATTACTTTGTATCGTTACTTTACCTCGTCCCTTCGATTGGGGTGGTACATAGTACTCTCATCAAGGTTCGTTCTTAATGATTTCTGAGCAAATATCTAGAAATTCGATGCGAAGCGAGGATCTTGATAAAGATGTTCGATACAGGTACACTATGTTTACATAACTCTTTTGCATTTATCATTAACGGGAATGATTTTAGCAGATTTTGTCAGTCTGTCGACGATGACCCAAATCGAATTAAATTCAGATGATGACCTTTGCAATAGCTAGACGTTTACTAATGTATGAGGCGATGTCTGCCTTCATAATTTTCCATAAGTACAACTTCTTCTGATAATGATACATTAAATCAGAAATGATAAGAATAGAATACTTATACTTACAGATTCCAACATAACTATATCTCACAATTTTCCATATTTAGACAATCACAAGTGGTCTTTTATATATCTAACGCCATTGGCTCCTCAATTCTAATGGTTCACATTAGCCGCGAGCCACTTTTATTATCTATATTATCCTTTTTATAAGCATCGGCTATATTTTAAATAGTTCGGCAATTTATTTTGCATAGTCATTATTAAGAAATACATCTTAATTGAATCTTCATACTTTCTATATAATATGTCAGTATCTACATTCACTCTCTCCTGATGAAATATATATAACATGACCGTGTTTATTCGAAAATTCTTTCTTCATATCTTCTATGTTTTAGTTTCGTCTTTACTATTATCTTTATCTGTTTTACTCAGTCCGACGTCTAAAGCGTCGATAACTATTACATGTAAATTAACAATAATTATTTAATTTTTATGAAACGTAAACGTTAAAAGATTTTAAATTTCTTAGTTCATTCAATTATATGAAAATGTTCAATATAATTTTTAAATTTAATTAATACGATTTTTGTTGATTTATCGAAAATAAATAATAAGATTCGTAAATATTTGAAAAATCTTTGTTTATACTTTGGTCAAAGTTTTCTTAGTTGAAAAGCAAAAATTGTCACTTCAAATTTTCAGGTCATGGTATAAATGGTTTTACTCAATCCTTTTTAAGTTGTCTTAAGGTATGCAAAAACATTTACCCCTAAACAGGAGTTTAGTTAAATGTTTTGGGTATAAGGGAATAATCCCTCAAAAGTTCTTTGATAAAATATTTGTCAAAACACACTTGCACTTTCTTTTTGGTAAAGCCAAAGGTCTTAGAAGGGCTCTTAATTTTTGAAGAGTCAATATATTCCATTATCTATTAATCACACGGTTAAATCATGTAAAGGATTAAGTCTTAAGTCATATGTTAAATATTCAAGGTACATGTTTTTATTGTTCGGTCAATTCAGGGCAATCTATAAATAATTATTAACTCATTCTTATTCTTAAAATAAACAAATAAATGGTCCTTAATGATCACGAGCATGAATTTATCAAATTACAGCCTACACACGTGCTTCACCAAATTTATGAATGCTACATGTGTATTAGTCAATCCAAACGACATAACATGAAACTCATAATATTCATTACAAGTTCTGGATGTAGTGATTGGAATAGATAATCCTTTTCACGGACGCGAAATTGATGATAACCATGCCGTGGATCAAGTCTTTAAAACATACGCTAGAACCTTGTAAATGATCGAACAAATTCCATTTCGAGTTATGGATATCGTTTTCGATTGTCAATTTACTCAGTTCACAGTAATCTATAAATATAAGAAATGATAACACCATAGCTCTTCATGATGACGAGTTCGATAGAATACAATCTTCCTCCGACAACTCTCTCAGTTGTATGGTAGTTCCTATAATTTAGATGGTGCTGACATACAGTGCACAAGCCATAGGTGCAGCACCGGGAATATAATCAATACCAATTTCAACTTGCCTTAATGGCGAAAATCTAGGAAATTTACCAACAATTACTTCCTAATGTTTCAAATAACATAAACATCTTTTAATACATTTTCTTTAAGTTCTTTCTAGATTATAATATCTATGACTAATTCACAACCATTCACAATATAATTTCAAGTCTAAATACAGGATATGGCCACCCATCAAGAATTATTTACATCACTTTTGATAATCAACATCTTATCATTTAGGGGAATTCTACTCGAGTTCCCATCAATTAAGACAATGTCGTCATGTCATAATCAATCAATCCATTCTACTGGCACTATCAACTTTCCAGTTTTATTGCCGTCGATAAGATGTGAACTTCTCTAAAGACTAATAATAATTCATAATCCTTCACAAATTCAGGGATATATGGAGACATAACTAACCTTAAAAGAGTAAGGTCAACGCATAATCTACGCGAGAGAATTTCAAATCAGATACAGACGAAAACATTTAACGAATATGAATATATCCCATGTTTTCATAATTTGAGTACGCATTCGAAAGCTCCTCGGATCGTTACCCAGGTCATTCAAATGAAATCAAATCAAAAGAAATGATAGGAACGTCGATACATCCAGTCGGGTATCAACACTCGGTAATCAGATACTTTTCCTAAGAATCTCACTATGGGAGAATTGGACAAGAAAGAATTGTCAATTGTCAAATAAGACAATTTCCACAGATGAGTAAATTCAACTCAGAAGAATAGATGCTACAGGCACATATGTAGGTGTCCCTAACACTATGTCTCTATTTTTCACTTCTTGCAGATCCCATAAAATTTAATCTTTCATAATCTTCAAAGAAAATGTAGTGTTTATTCATTAGTTTTATGGTGACTACTAATCAGTCTTGCATGGTCCATTCCAAATTGTATGTAGGCGTGCAACTATATACAAATTCAAGATTAACGATGCAATACTCAGTTCGTCCAAATTTTATCATCATGTTTATAATAAAAACATTTTCATGCTTAATTCTTAAATAAGAATCAAAATAAACTTACAAAGATTTTACTTGTTATGAAAACAATTAAGTTTTCCAAGGTGTTTTATAAACAACTTCATTTCGAAAACAATCACTTATAAATCTCACTTTGAATAATCCTTATAGCGATGAAAATTCAATTTCCTCAAATGATACTGTTTTATCTTATAAAAACAATGAGTGATCTGCAAAAGAGTGATGAAAAGTTGTTCACCAAGAATTAACTACAATATGCTAGGAAATGAGCTTAGCCAATTAGTCATGAGGTTCATGACCTTGATGGCACTCAAAAAGAATAATCCACAACGTAACTCAAATCGAGATGAGTACTTGTTCAATGGTTGCATCACTAATGCGAACATTAGGATGAAGCAATAAAAGATAGATAACATCGATACATGTAGAATTTAGCAATCAAAGGTAGCCTTTTCATTAATCACAAACAAGTCAAAATTGTACCGTAACACATTACGTGTCACTATGTCATACAATTCCAAGAACTCATCCTACCAACTGATGTCTCAGTTAAGTTAGGGATTATTTTTAAAAGATACCACAGTGAACACTAATCTACAAAAGTCATTAGGTGTTCCACATGTCCCAGAAGATCCATCGGTCTCAGTTCAGAAGAAGATTTCTTCAATTTATTTCTTGGACACTGGGCATCCTCATTAGTGGACAATGGCCTAGGAACAACCCTTAACACAAACAAACAATCATTTAAAACCTTATAATTCAATCACAGAACTTAACGACCTCCTATTAACAATCTCATATTCCATACAAGTTAAATTTTACTTTATTCAAGTTTCAACAAATTTTATACTCAATTCGATATCCTACCTCATTTTCCGATACTTCAACCTTATTTATAAACCTTAATAGGGCAATAAAAGCTCGATATGATCAACACTTAATTCCAATCCTATAGCTCTTACAACAACAATTATCAAATGAGTCACTAGCATGAGATGACTCACACATTCAATCAGATTTCTCAGAAAGGTACTAGTGGCATGAGGCTTTTGGGTAAAGGTTCCAATGACAGCCTCAAGTGCAACATTCACCCTTTCGATTTCAATTTAAGAATTGGATGACAACGAATCAGATGACACCTTTCCAGGTGGTAACGTTTTGTCAAACTCCACTCTATAAGGAAAGATCGTCATGACATCGATATCAGATTTAATCTCTCTAATTCTTCTTCAACATTAAATCAACTAATATCTACAATTCTACGAATATCAACCATTTGTTGGGATCATAAATATCCACAACTTGGTTTAGATCTAGGATAGCTTGAATTCCTATGAGAATAGCTTCGATTAATTTACTAGGGGATTTAGGGTTCCTTGTGACAATCTACGTCATATAAATACCTCCTATAAATATCAAAATAATCATCAAACAATCATGTAATCAAATTACATCATATATATATATATAATCCAAGTTATATATATATTAAAATAACACTTCTCAGTCTGGCCTTGTCTGTAACTCGGGAATTCTTCGGCACCGTTATAGTCAAAAGATTTTTAGACATTTTGAGAAAAATTTTTAGAGTTAAAAGATTTTGAAATATTTTATTCAAAACCTTGGTTTTAAAAATCTTTCGTTCTCTATAACGAGAGCTCTGGTACCAAACTGTAACACCCCCAAATTTATACAACTCAATACAGCGGAAGACTCGTTGGTGTTACGGGATAGCACATTACTCACATCATAGACAACGCATAAAAATCGCGTCGTTTAATAACAAAAGCATTTCCATTCATAAATATCAAAGTTACATCGGTCCCAAGTCATATTATTTCATACAAAGTTTTACAAAGTATTTGAATGGAAATTATTGTTTAAGTGCGGGCCATGAATTCTTGTTGTCTTCCCGAGAATTACCTTCAAGTACCTGAGATAAAACATGTTAAAAGAAAAGGTCAGCGATAACGCCGAGTGAATTCATAGAGTTTAATAAACCATCAATATAATATCGGTATAAAATTATTACCGAAACTCATTTTGTACAAATCATTTTAATAGGCCATAAAATAGCCAAAGTCATTTTATAAAAATCCTTATCGAAAATCATAATATAGGCATTTGCCTTAAAAATCATTATACGAGAAAATGTCGTAAAAACATCATACAGTACGTCTTATGACGTTGTATGAAAATAAAAACCGTTATATGAATATGGTTATGAAAACCAAAACACGAACATAATATCAATAGTATGACCCCGTATTGCTAGTCAGGCAATATATCGTAATTTGTTGCGTATAGTAGTATTTCGTTAATCGGATTATTATAAGCCGCATGACATTTTTACCTTACTAAACCAAACAACGGGTAGCTAACCCGATACTCAATTTTCCCATCTAAATTAGCGTGTCGTCACAAAGGTCACGCTATGGAAATCTTCTCATACATAAATTCGCTTACCAATCAATGTGGCACGACGGGGATCAACCGTCAAGGCGCGAACTGGGGTGATCGTCCCCAAATAGTACTATTATATGCACAAGCGTCTACCAAATCCCGGTAGTTCACAATTCATGCTAATGGGACTTTTAGTGACATAACCTAACTTTAATAATCCATTTTATTTCATCTATCGGGTCCTTTAATCATTCATCGGGTCATACAATTGGGTCATACAATCATTCGGGTCAAAGTCAATAAACAAACAATCGGGACAAATGGTGTCCTATTTTGTAAAACTAACATGTTATCTCCCTCGCGGGTTTATAAAACATTTAAAAGAGTGCGAGGCTATTAACTCACGTTGATATGGGAAGGCGGGTTATCGGTAATTCGGACGTACGGTACGCGCTTCAATCACGGAAACCTAGACAAATAATACTTGTATTAGACTCATGTCCAATGAATTTATAAAAATAACAATTATGTATACATATGATGATTTTATATATATGATAATCAAGTGGGTTTACATATTCTCTTTTACTCTTTTTAGTGTTTACGTATTGGTAACTTCTTACTAGTTTACTAGTTTTACCTATTTACGTGTCTTAGGTCCAATAAACTTATTATAAGTTCTTTAACTTGTTTTAATCCATTTTATACTTATATTATCAGTATTTAAACTTTACAAGTTGGGCCCAAATGGGTTAAGCCTAATAAGTTCTTTTTATAAGAGTTTAACTTATTTAGTCCAATATGTTTACTTAGCTCGTTAATGTCCGTATGTCCTATAGTTCGGGTTTTATCGGTTTTTATTTGTTATATATGTTTATATATCAGTATATGAGTTTTATAAAGTTCATATTAGATGGGTCCAACCGTCTAAGTTTTATTTAGCAAAAATATTAATTTTACGGTAATAGCCGAAAAAGTCGTAAAAATCATGTTTATAGTTTTTATAACTTATAAAACTTAACAAGTTACCATTTTTATAAAATGTCCACTTATTTATCCTTATACATATTTATGTAAATGTATTATATAAGTTAGTGGGTTTTATTTCACATTTTATACTATTTTTATTTGAGTGCTTATATAATATTATTATACTTTAATTTCCAAAATCTGATTTTTATTTTCATGTTCACAAAAACTGCCATATCTAAAGTTCTATATGGAGATAGAAGCTCAAATTTTTAAGACATAAACTACATGATATGTGATCCATTTAACTCTTCTATAGCTACTGTTGAATCATCTTCTAAGTATTTTCTAAAAATCGTCCAAAACAGTGAACTCAGATTTGTACTTTAAACTTGTTTTGATCATATCTCACTCATTATAATGATTCTATTGCATGGCCAACTCTCACATGTGTACAAGATATATAGCTTACTGTATATCAATCTATTCAAGTCATTTTACTAGTTTACCATATGATTCTTTACTGTTTTATACAGCCATCTAAATAAAGCAAGATTTTAACCTTGTTTCTTATAGTTTTTCATCTTTTTAAGCATGTTTATCAACACCAAATCCCCACACAATATTTTTAATCATCATTCATCATCATATACATATACATAAGTAAAAGAAATACAAGATTACATAATCAAAAATAACAAGAGGATGAGGAGGACAATCTTTATACCACCAAGTTGATGTAGGTTATGACTTGGACATGGATTTTGATGGAGAAACTTGTGGATAACCAAGACCATCTTCAAGATCACCATTCTTCATGAACACCTTGTGGAAAATCAGCCCTAATACTCCATGGAAACTCCTCCTTGGATGTTAAAACTTGCACCAATCTTCCTCTTTTTGAATGAAGATTAACATATGTAAGTTATAACATATGTTTGTGGTTAAAATTGATCAAGTGAAGGTGGTTTGGAGGTGTAGATTGGGACGGCATCAATGGAGAGAGGGAGGAGAGTTTGTGATTTTGCATGGATGAAAATGAAGACAATGGTTTGTGTGAGTGGTTTTGTCAAGTGTTGGTGGGTTAAGTTAGCTTCAAAATGAAGCTAAGTTACATGTGTAGCTTAACTTAGTAAAACTTGGACACCTAAGGGTGTTGGTAGCTTAGTTAGGCCGGTTTGAGTGGGGGTGGGACAAGTGTCCCACTTGTCTCATCCCCATTTATTTACAGGTACTCCTCGATTCTAGTTTCCTCGATTTGCGTGCCCTCGGGTCGTTTTACGGAAAACGTTTTTATAAATTGTGAATCAACGGTACAAAACGAATCTAATAAAAATTGTTTCATAAAAAACGGAGTTCGAAAATGTAAATACGTAATCCTAAGGTTTCCGGTTTAGTCGTAAAGGACGTTAAAATAAAATCGTAAGTCCTAGTCTCTTCTCGTAAATTTGTGAGTTTATGAACCAAAACAAATTTAAAATTCCAAAATAATATTCACGGATAAATTTATTTTCTGAAATGTCGGACTGTCACCAAAGACGGTGTATGTAAACGTAAGCACGTAACGTTGAATCCTCCGGTTTAGACGTAGTCGACGCTACTTCAAGACGTAAATCCAAATTACTTCCCAAAAATAAGTGAGTTCATATTATAACATTAAAATAATGTTTTTAAATAATATTTGAGAATAAAATATCAACCATAAATTGACGGATTGTCATAGGTGGCCGAATATAAAAGCTGATATTGCTATGTATGTTCTTCAATGCTTGACTTGTGCTAGAGTCAAAGCTGAACATCAAAAGCCATCAGGACTACTTAAACATCCAAAGATTCCTGAATGGAAGTGGGAGCAAATTATGATGGACTTTATCACCAAGCTTCCTAGAACATCATCTGGAAATAACTTGAGTTGGGTCATTGTCGACAGACTGACCAAATCAGCACACTTCATTCCGGTTAAAGAGTAGTTCTCACTGGAGAAGCTGACTCTTATTTATCTTGAGAATGTTGTATGCAAGCATGGAGTGCCTGTATCGATCATTTCAGATCGAGATCCTAGATTCGCATCAAATTTTTGGAAATCTCTCCAAAGAGCCTTGGGAACGAATCTTGACATGAGCACTACTTATCACCCCCAGACTGATGGGCAGAGTGAAAGAACGATACAAACACTAGAAGATATGTTGAGAGCTTGTGTGATAGATTTTGGTAAGAATTGGGATAAACATTTGCCTTTAGCAGAGTTTTCGTATAACAATAGTTATCATGCTAGTATTAAGGCTGCACCGTTTGAAGCTTTGTATGGTAGGAAATGTAGATCTCCTGTATGTTGGAGTGAAGTTGGGGATACCCAGCTCACGGGACCGGAGTTGATCCGAGAGACTACGGAGATGATAGTTCAGATTAAGAATAGGCTGTTGACTGCCCGTAGTAGACAGAAAAGTTACGCGGATGTGCGGCGGAAACCGATGGAGTTTGAAGTGGGTGACAATGTAATGTTGAAAGTATCGCCATGAAAAGGCGTCATAAGATTTGGAAAGAGAGGGAAATTGAATCCCCGCTATATTGGACCCTTTAAGATTTTATCTAGAGTAGGTCTGGTGGCTTACAAACTAGAGTTACCCCCAGAACTTCATGGCGTTCACAACACATTCCATGTATCTAATCTAAAGAAATGTTTAGCAATGAGTGATGAGAAAATATCGTTGGATAAGGTTCGAATAGATGAGAAGTTGCATTTTATCGAAGAACCCGTAGAGGTTATGGATCGTGAGGTAAAGCAACTGAAACAAATTCGGATACCTATTGTCAAGATCCGATGGAATTCAAAGCATGGAACAGAAGTTACTTGGGAACGAGAGGACGAAATATGGAAGAAATATCCTCACCTCTTTGATTTCAATAAGAAACAGACATCAAAATGAAATGGATCACGAGGACGTTGATCCCTTTTAGGAGGAAAACCTGTGACAATCTAACATTTTTAGGTAGTAAATTATTTTCTCGTATAATATTTTGAAACTTATATTTGTGTTGGTTGATGAACTCACAATTTACAGATTTAAATTTGGGCTTACGTGCATAATTTAACGACCCTTACAACTAAACCGGAAACCTTAGGATTACGTATTTACGTTTTTGAACTCCGTCTTTGATGAGAAAATTTTTATTAGATTCGTTTTGTGCCGTTGATTCATAATTTATAAAAACGTTTTTCGTAAAATGACCCGAGGGCACGCAAATCGAGGAAACTAGAATAGAGGAATACCCGTAAATTAGTGGGATGAGACAAAACAAGTTTTGCCCCACCCCACTATATGGGACGGCCAAAACAAGGACACCACATCCATGATGTGGCAAACTTGTAGCTTACAAGTTAACACTTGTTAACTTAATCTTAACAAGTAAGCTACACAACCACAAAGCCATCAAACCATTTTCATTAAACCATTTCTCACAATACACACATGCAAACTACTCTCAAACTCTCTCATCCTCCCCACCATTTTCGTCCCATATCAAGAACAAACACCCCATTTTGATCAATTTTAGCCATAAACTTTGTGTTATCTACACATATGATGAAGAACCTATGAAGCCTTGCTGATTGGTGATAATTATAACATCAAATGAGGTGATTTTCTTGTGTCCTAGGGCTGATTTCTCAACAAATATTCTTGGTGAAAGGTGATCTTGAAGATAAAATTGGTGTACATCAAGGTGTTGTCCTCAAATGACAAGTTATAGTCTTGATTGGTAAACAAGATCATTCTTGTTGGGAATAAATCTATATATATTTGTTGACCCTGCTAGTTGATTATTCGTACCCCTGCTAGAGTAAGTTCCCCCTGCCAAATAACAAAGGCAGGGGGATTGGTTCCCCTGCTGAAGTCAATGGCCCTGCCGATAGAGATAAACTTGGAATAGATTTTTATGCGTTTATGTTAATACTCCTTAATACTTTCCAAGTTTGTTAGTAGTGATCTTGTACGTGAGTCCTTGTGCCTATAAAAGTTTTCATACATTGTGTGTCTTTTCTATATTGTCTTTCATTTCATACTTTAAGGTCTTTGTAACCCTAATACCATTTTGGGTATTCGTATATCTTTTGATATATTAAAGTTCAACGTTTGATTTAATCATTTTGTTCTTGTGCTAAACATCATATTCCGCATCTTGTTTAGTTACTCTGCCTTGCAAAGTTTCTCTAGTAATAGATTGGATTTATTCTTTCTATTACAACCCTTAAACAAGCTATTAAGGTTTAAGATCTGAGTTTGGGATCAACAAGTGGTATCAGAGCTTGTTGAGAAACTTTGTCTAAACCAAGAACAAAACCCTCATACCAACCATGTCTTCAGACTCTTCCTCAAACAGCAACAACCACAATAACCTCAAATTACCCATGTTGGATCCTGAAAACTTTGAATTATGGGAATTCAGAATCCAACAATACCTCAAAATGGAACACTATGTTCTCTGGGAGATCATAGAGTTTGGTGATCAATTCAACAAAATGGTGGCGGTTGAAGAGGGCAAGGAAGAAGAGAAAGGTGAAAGTTCCAAAGGTAAGGACAAGAAGAAATATGCTGCTCTTTGTGACAAGGAAATACTAGCGAGAAGGCATGATGTCAGAGCTCACAGCTCATTGCTGTTGGCTCTACCTGATAGACATCAACTAAGATTCAGAAAGTACAAAACAGCTAAGGAACTATAGGAAGCCATAGGCACAACTTTTGGAGGAAATAAAGCCACAAAGAAGAAGAAGAAGAATCAGATGCTTGATGATTTTGCTTCTTTCAAAGCAATTGGTGATGAATCCATTGGCGCTATTTACAATAGGTTTCAAGATATGGTGGCCCAATTGGAGTTCTTTGATATTGAAGTGACAAGAGAACAGGCGAATACCAGGTTCCTTAACAGCCTCCAGAAGGAATGGTTTGTCTACAAGGCAATTTGGCAGAATAAGGATGACTTGGACAACAAGAACATTGATGACATATATAATAACTTGAAAGTTTTTGAACCTGTTGTCATGGAGATGAAGTCAAAAGGAACGATTCCCACCAACTCAAGTGGATCTACTAATTCCCCTGCTAACAGGGCATTCATATCGCAAAGCAGTGGAATCTTCAAAAGCAGTAGAATCGAAGTAGGCCCTGCTGCTTATTCCCTTGCTACCAGGTCTGGATCATCTTATGATGAAGAAAGGCCATCTACATTCAGTCTTGACACTGCTTGTGCTTTTATAGCATCCCAAGGGCCACAAGGATCTACTGTGTTGCACGAAGATCTAAGTCAAATCAGTAAGGAAGCACTGGAGGAGATGGATATCAAGTGGAACATGGGTCTGTTTAGCATGAGAGCCAACAAGTTTTACAAGAAGTATGGAAAGAAGATCTCAATCAATCCCTCTGATGTGGCTAGGTTTGACAAAACAAAGGTTGAATGCTACAACTATGGCTAGAAGGGTTATTTTGCTAGGGAATGCAGAGGACCTAAGACTGGGAACAGCTATAGGAAGGAAACCAGAGATGATGATTCTGGTGCTAAAGCCATGGTAGCCATGCAGGGGATAGATGGAGCAGGTGGATGGGATTGGAGTGCCATGACAGAGAATGTAGAAAGAAATCAAGCATTGGTTGCTGAGGAAAAAGAGGAAGATTTTGCACTTATGGCCATGTCAAGTTCCAGCTCAGACAATGAGGTATACGATGATTCATATTGCACTAAAGCTTGTAGGGAAAATACTGAGTCATTGAATGATCAAATCAGAAAGGTAAAAGCTGACTATATCAATTGTGACAATGACCTTGATAATTATAGACGTACTTTAGAACAGTTAGAGTCCACCATAAGAGAGTTTAAACAAAGAGAAAGTGATTATAGGGATCACATTGTGATTCTAGAAAGAGATTCTAAGGAGAATAATAACTCCATTAAGGAGTTGACTGCTGAACTTGAAGTTTTTAAATCTAACAAAAATATTGATGATGAAACTGTTGAAAAATTTGGAAAAGCTTCAAAAGATTTAACTAAAGAAGTTGAATTAGGTCAATCTCCTAGGGACAAAATAGGGTTTGGGATTAAAAACGAGTATGCTACCATACCACCACCTCCTGCCAATATTCATGCACCTTTTCCTAGAAAAGACTTGTCTTGGACTGGTCTCTCTTTTTTTCAAAAATAGGATGATATTGAGTTTGACTTGAGTGCTTACATACCTAATAGTCTTGATACTGAAGAGCCACTAGTGAAAACTAGTATTATTAGGGACTTTGAAATGGAACAGATTGCTTTAAAACAATGGAAAATTGATAACCCTGTTCTATTTTCATGAGGAGGACTTTTTGGTAGTAATTCTAGTTCTAAGAGTAGTTCACCTAAATCTAAAACCACATCACAGACCCCTAAGTCCACCATTAAATATGCTGGTATGTACAGGCCTGTCAGAGGTAATCAAAGAAATTAGAATGACCAAAAGTCTCACCAATTAGGAGAAGACTTTGTGATAAATACAAAGCCCTGCTTCACATGTGGCAGTTTTGATCACACTTATCAAGAATGTAAGGCACCGATGGAAGTTGTGGCTGCAAATCCTTTAAAGTATATACAACCTAAAGCCATTCTTCTAAATGCAGGGGAAAAATCCTTTTCCCCTGCCAAATATGTTATCTCTACCTTGAGAAACAGGGTTACTGACAAATATGTTGTTCCTGCTCTAAGAAAGGTGAATGATGTTCATACCAAGCCCAAACACTTCCATGACCAACCCAACACCTCATAATACATATAGATCTGGCCCTAGACCTTACCAACACATAAATAGAGGCTAAAATAAAAGATGGGTTCCCTCTGTTAAGCATAGGGATTCCCCTGCTAAACCTGGGGTATCCCCTGCTAGCAAAATTTTGCCTTCTAGGAACATGGGTAGATGGGGAAAAGTTGTGAAAGCCTCAGCTCGTTGGGTTTGGGTACCCAAAAGGGGTGCTCAGTCTAATGGTGTATCTCTAGTTTTTGATAAGCTATCCTACATTGATACACGAGGTAGATCCAAGTCTGTAATGGCTTGGGTCCCCAAGAAAAACTAATTTGTTTTTCTTTTTGTATGTGAAAAAGAGGACAAGGGATGATAGAGCATATTGGGATAGTGGATGCTCAAGAAGCATGACTGGACAAAAATCTTATATGTCTAACTTTGTGCCCCTGCATGACAATGATGGTGTTTCTTTTGGAGATGGGCATGGAACAATAACAGGAAAAGGAACTATTGTCACCAATGGGATGACCTTTGATAATGTCTACTTGGTGAAAGAACTCAAGTACAATCTATTCAGTGTGTCACAGATGACTGATAACAAGAATTTTGTCTTGTTTACTAACACTGAATGCCTGGTTTTAGGAAATGAGTTTGTCTTACCACCAGACACTCCTATTGTACTCAGAACACCAAGACAAAATAACATGTACACTATTGATCTCAAAGACATCTCTCTTCAAGATAATGAAACCTGTTTCATTGCTAAAGCCTCAGTTTATGAGTGTAAGAAATGGCATAGAAGACTTGGTCATCTTAATTTCAAGAACATGAACAAACTGGTGAAATATAATCTGGTTCATGGTCTTCCTTCCAAGTCCTTTGTCAATGATCATACTTGTGCTGCCTGTCTGAAAGGGAAGCAACATAGATCATCTTGCAAATCAAAAACAAGTATGTCCACTACCAAGCCATTGGAACTACTGCATATGGATCTTTTGGTCCTACTTCTGTGGCAAGCATAAAGAAGAAATGGTACTGCCTAGTGATTACTGACGATTTTTCAAGGTTCACATGGACATTCTTTCTATTTGAAAAGAGTGACACAGCTGATGCACTCATTGGGTTCATCAATCAGATTGAACTATCAAAAAGCATGAAGGTAGTGACCATGAGATCAGATAATGATGGTGAGTTCAGAAATCAGAAACTAGACTCTTTCTGCATAAACAAAGGAATCAAGAGGGAATTCAGCATTGCAAGAACACCTCAACAGAATGGAGTTGCAGAAAGAAGGAATATGACACTCATTGAAGCAGCAAGAACTATGTTGTCTGATTCCAAACTTCCAGTTATCTTTTGGGCTGAGGCTGTATCCACTGCTTGTTATGTACAAAACAGGGCCTTGGTGGTTAAGGCACACAACAAGACCCCTTATCAGCTGTTCAATGGAAGACCTCTTTTAATTGACTTCTTTAGACCTTTTGGATGTCATGTGATCATCTTGAACACTATTGAAAATCTAGGCAAGTTCAGTGAAAAGGGAGATGATGGATATTTTGTGGGTTATTCATTAAACAGCAAGGGATATAGGGCCTTCAACAAGAAGACAAGCAAACTCACAGAAAATCTTCATGTGGATTTTCTTGAAGACAAGCCTGAAGATGTTCAAACATGTCCTGATTGGTTTTTTGATATAAAGGTTCTTTCAAAATCTATGAATTATGTACCTGTTGCATTGCAGAATACTAACATTTCAGCTACACAAGAACCAACTGGTGTAGAGAAGCCACCATTGAGGTACATAAATGTACCTTCACTATTTCCTATTGAAGTTGCTTCAAACACTGGTGAAGAAGATGATCCTTCTCTAGGAAAAGAACAGACAATCTCTTCCCCTGCTATGTCACTCTCTGAAAGTAGTGGAATGGCTGAAAGTAGTGGAATCCAGGATTCCCCTGCTAAATCTATTGCTTCCCCTACTACAAAGGATCCTGTTGCTAATGATATTAATGGTGAAGAAAGAGAATCCCCACTCATTTCCTCATCTACACCCATATCTGATGGTCCTCTTATATCCAGCAGTGGAAGCAAAATAATTTAAAGTGGAGGTCCAAGTTACTCAGAGCTACATTCAGCTCATCAGCACCCATCCCTAGGTCATGCTGTATCTTTTGGAAGTTCTTTTGAGGACTTCTTTCCCAATCAAAATAGCCCCATCAATTCCGATTTGGAAGAAGATGAAACAGAAGTAATCATGCAGCCTTCCTACAGAATCAATAAGGATCACCCTATCTCTCAAATCATTGGTGATCCTAAAGCCCCTAGACATACAAGGTATACAGCAAAGGAGCACTGCTTCATTGCTAACATCACCATGAAGTTTAATCATGACAACATGCAGTGTTGTCTGTTTACTGCATTTTTGTCACAAGAAGAGCCAAAGAAGATTTTTCAGGCTTTGAATGATCCAAGTTGGGTTGAAGCCATGCAAGAGGAGCTCTTACAGTTTGACATTCAAGAGGTTTGGATTCTAGTAGATTGTCCAAAATTGGCAAGGCCCATTGGGACAAAATGGGTACTCAAGAACAACAAGGATGAAAGGGGTATAGTTGTCAAGAACAAAGACTAGTGGCACAAGGATATACACAGGAAGAAGGAATTGACTATGAGGAAGTATTTGCTCCAGTTGCCAGGATTGAATCCATTAGATTATTTCTTGCTTATGCTTCATTTATGGACTTCACTATTTTCCAAATGGATGTAAAAAGTACCTTCTTGTATGGCACCATTGAGGAAGAAGTCTATGTTATGTAACCTCGAAGGTTTAAAGACCCAGAACATCCAGACAATGTATACAAGGTGAAAAAGGCTATGTATGGACTTCACCAAGCTCCCAGGGCCTGGTATGGGACTCTTTCTAAATATCTCTTGGATAATGGCTTTAGCAGGGGAAAGATTGATCAGACCCTGTTCATTAAGAAACAAAAGGGTGACCTTCTGCTAGTACAAGTCTACGTTGATAACATCATCTTTGGATCCACAAACTCTATGCTTAGCAAAGATTTTGCAAAGTTGATGTAGGATAAATTTCAAATGAGTGCCATGGGAGAGCTAAACTTCTTTTTGGGGTTACAAGTTCAGCAGAGGAAAGATGGGATATTTATCTCACAAGACAAATATGTGGCTGAGATTGTGAAGACGTTTGGCATGTCTGAAGGAAAGAAGGTGTCCACACCAATGGACAAGGATCATCCATGGGGCAAAGATGGTCCTGGAAAGCTCATAGATGTCAGGAATTACAGGTCTATGATTGGGTCTCTTATGTACCTCACAGCATCAAGACCTGACATCATGTTTGCAGTCTGCTTATGTGCAAGATACCAGGTGGCACCAACAGAGTGTCATTTATTTGCTGTAAAAAGAATTTTTAGGTATCTAAAGTGCCATCCATCCTTAGGACTTTGGTATCCCAAAGAGTCACCATTTGAGTTGATATCTTACTCAAATAGTGACTATGCTGGTGACAACAATGATAGGAAGTCTACAACAGGTAGATGCCAATTTTTGGGAAGCAGACTTATATCTTGGTAATGTAAGAAGCAGACTATTATGGCCACATCAACAACTAAAGCTGAGTATGTAGCAGCTGCTGCATGTTGTGGTCAAGTACTTTGGGTTCAGAATCAACTGCTTGATTATGGGTATAACTTTCTTAAAACCAAGATATTTATTGACAACAACAGCACCATCTGCATTATCAAGAACCCTGTTTTTCATAACAAGACTAAACATATTGAAATAAGACATCATTTTATCAGAGATTGTTTTGAAAAAGGACTAATTGTCCGTGAGAAAATTGATACAAAACTTAATGTTTCTGATCTTTTAACAAAAGCTTTTGAAGTGGGGAGGTTTCAGTACCTGGTTGCAGGTATTGGAATGGTTACTCCCTAAAAATTGATGTCTATTATGTCATGTATATACAGGGTTACTTCATTGCTGTTGTTATATAACTGTTAGTCAATTTTTTCATCATTTTTCATTCCACTACTTTTGAACACAGATCCCCCTGCTGGGGGTTCATTCCCTTGCTAAGAGATTTTTTCTCTTTAAACCAGGTTTGTTCTTTTTAAAAGTGGTTATATGTGGTTTTAGACTAACAATGCAGAGATCCAAATGGTGCATACTACTCTCATTGGTGAATCAGGTATATGCTCTATGCTTAAGGGGAGGTTAGGTCACACCTTTAGGACTCAGGGTATCCTTAGGATGCTCATATATGATCTTAGATCATATCTATTGGTGAGTAAGGGTTAAGGGTGATGAAGGCTTGCTGCAAAGCTTGTCAGAATTCTGAAACCTTGAGGCACTGTAATGGGTACTTGTACTTCTCTATCAAAACAGCTTGCTGCTTAGGTACAGATGTGTGGTACACATTGCCAAGACTAACTGACCATAGGTAAGGGAGAAGGTAGGGATGGTGACTAGGGTATGCATTTTTTCTTGGGTTGACCAGGTGCAGGGTGACTTATGTGTTAACTTTTTGTGCTTAGACCATTGTTGAATAGAGGACTCTTGAGTTTCTATGTATCTACCTTGTGTATACAAGGGTGTGCATTAGAGCAGTGCTAGTTAGCTTGGTCTCTTTATGATTAGCTTAATACCCCTAGGAAAGTTTTCCCTGCTTTCACCTTTTGCTTCCCCTGCTTTAACAACATTCCCTTGTTTGACCGTTGATCGACAATACCGTTACCCTGTTCATAGCCGTTGGGCCTGCTTGCAAAAATTTTGGTTAGGGAATATTTTATTGTTTTTAAAAGATATTTAAGGCGCTTTCTTCGCTGATTGGTAATCTTTACTTTATTATTTCAAATAAATTACTTCTTTATCAAGATTTATCTTTGATATTTTTGCAATTTGAAAATTTTGTCCAATCACAGCTCTTCAATTCGCCTATAAAAACTTAATTCCCTTCACAAGCAGGTCCATCTCTCTCCCTCGACTAAATCCCACCTAACTCTCACCACTATAAACCTTCCAAACATTTTCAACCTTTACCATGTCTCTCAAAATTGCTGCTAATCATAATCAAATCGCTTTATTACATGATGAACCAGCAGAGTTTGTTGATGCTGTGGCCTTTCTAAAATCCTCGTATTTTAGAGTGGCCCTTCTCATCAACCCTAGGATTTACACCTCACACATTCAGCAGTTTTGGTCTAAATCCATGACCAAAACAGTGAATGGAGAGGTTACAATTCAAAGCACTGTAGATAGTCATCCCAAGGTGATTACACTTGCCTCCATCAGGGACAATCTTCTTCTTGATGATGAGGATGGGATAACCAACCTATCTGAGGCTGAAATCTTTGAGGGTCTTGTTAAATTGGGGTACACTCTTTCTAAAGACCAAAAATGTATGTTTGCTAAAGGTCAGTTTGTCCCACATTGGAAGTATTTGATTCATACAATTTTACAATGTTTGTCACCAAAAACCACTGCTTTCAATGAATTTGGTAGTGAGATGGCTTCTGCCCTGATTTGCTTAGCAACAGGGAGGAAGTATTGTTTTTCTCAAATGATTTTCAAAGGAATGGTTAAAAATGTTTCAAGCAATTCAAAATTTTGTATGTACCCAAGGTTTATAGAACTTCTGCTGAATATGAGTGAACATGGTCAAATCACACACAAAACCTACTTTTCAGCAACCAAGCATACCACCAAACTATTCACCACACTTCTTGCACCATCCCCACAATTTTCTGGCAGGCCCATTCCACTCACTCCAATTATGATGAAACAGATCAGACAGGAAGAAGCCAAGACAAAAACAGCTAAACACAAACCTTCTGATTCCCCTGCCAAGAAACTACACCCTGCCAGTACTCTACCCCCTGCTGACCCACAACATGAAAGGCGATCTAAATCCAGGTTTGTCAGGTCTCCCTTGCCTGGTGAATCTTCACAAGTAGTAGAGAGGAGAGCCTCCAAGGGTTTGGAGCAAACTGAGGGTTTGGCTGCCACTACTGTCTCACCCTCAAGGGGTGAGCAGGATAGTGACACCAATAGTAAGTCCTCTCTCTCACTCAATGATATCCAAAGAGGGGAGAAATCCCCTTCTAGGGTTGAGAGCAGCATGAAACCTATGACCATTTTGGAATTGACGAAAATGTGCATGAGTCTGAAAAGTCAGACTGCACAACTTATACAAAATGTCAAAAAGCAAGGTTTGGTTATCAATAACTTGGAAACCAGACTTGCCACACTTGAGGGGAGGAGAAAGCCCAGACTTATCATATCCACAGATGAGGATGCTTCCAAAGGGCAGGAACTTCCCAATACAGAAGAGTCTACTCAGTATTATTCATATCCTGGTGGTGTACAAGGAAAGATAGCAAGTGCTGAGAAAGGGATTGAGAAAGGAAGTGCTGATAAGGGAAGTGATAAGGGGAGTGCAACTAAATAGATTGCTCAAACATTGCTAACTATGGGCAATCAAGAAGAAGCCCCTGCTTCCAAAGTTTCCCCTGTTGTTGATGATCCCACTGTTGTAAGTCATTCCCCTGCTAAGCCTATTACTCAAACTTTTGTTAGAAAGAACAGAAAGCAACCAGCTCAGAAGGGAATTAAAATCAAAGAACCTGGATCTAAAGTTAAACCAGCACCAGCAGTGGATCCAAAAGATAAAGGAAAAGGGACCATGGTTGAACAGCCCAAGAGAAAATACAGACATAGAACTCCTGAACAACAAAGGGCTCAAGAAGCACACGATGCACAAGTAGCTCTCAGGCTACAACAAGAGCAGATTGGTATGCAGGATCAGAGAATGCAAAAGATGAGGCCTAAAGAAATGCTCAAGCAGGTTGAAATTATGCATAGAGAGTTGGATGACAGGGTGCCTCATGTTGGAGAGTTTCTAAATCAATGGGAGAAGGAGTTAATAAATGCTCCTTTGGAAGACAGGTATGAGTTGACTTTCCTTGTTTACAAATATCAAACTGAATATCTGGAAAGGAAAGCAAATCAAATTCAGAGAGAGAAATATTTGAGTTCTGAGAAAGGGAGACTTGAACACTACAAAGTTTTGCTCAAAAGACATAAGAAGTGGAAGGATGGAGACTTCACAGATATGAGTTTTGAAGCTATAAAAAGAGCAGTCAGACCAGTTTTAAGAGAATATGATGTGGAAGATTTTATGACTATGAACTCTCCTGAGGAAGCTGAGTATCTTAGGAGACAAAGTGAAGTGTTACTGAAAGCTAGGGAATCCAGGAAAAGAAAGGCTGAAGGAACAACTTTGGAAACTACACAAGCAGGTGCATCACCCCAAGCAGGTGCATCATCACAAGCAGGGGTATTACATCAAGCAGGTGAAAGTTTTCTAGCAATTGAGAAGTCTTTACTTAATGTACAAAGAGCAGCCAAAAGACTCAAGAGAATGGAGAAAGTTGGCACAGTTACTAAGGAGTCTCAACGTCCTTCAAATGAAGAAATTGATAAACAGCTAATTCTGCAGGAAAATGATGATATCTCACCTAGTGAACTTGGAAAGAAGTTTGCTATAATAGAGTATGTTGTTTATGAACACAAAGGGAGGACTTGGTGGAAGCTTACAAGAGCTGACAATACAGCACAGACATTTCTAAGTCTAGATGTCATGTTTCAAACCTTGGATAGTGAGGACTTAGAAGATCTGTGGAAAATTTTGAAAAAGACTTTTGCTGCAAAACGTCCCACCATGGATGGTGTGGAGAAGTATTGGGTAATCTGGGAGTGTATTAGGGGTGAGCATGGTTCGGTTTGGTTCGGTTTTTGTATAAAACCAAAACCGAACCAAAAACTTTCGGTTTCTGATTTTTAGGAACCATTCGGTTTCGGTTTTGTGTTGGTTTGGTTTTTCGGTTTTCGATTTACTTTCGGTTTGGTTTTTCGGTTTTTTCGGTTTCTTTATGATTTATCGAGCTTCGCATTTACAAGTTGATTTTAAATATACCATAAACCGACACGTTAAAAGCTTTAAATAAACAATAACAACAAGAAACACAACATTAATAATAAGGAAAAAATATCATATAAAATCCTAAAAAATCATTTATGTGTATAAATCAACACAATAGCAACGATAAAAACCTAATTAAAAAAACAATCGAGAAGAACACTTATTATTTAGTCATGTTCAATAAGCATATGAAAAAATGATTAGTTATTAAACATGATAGAATTAATCTAGCGTAGCATATTCAGCGTTCATTAGCTTCGACGTGAACTTATATATATTCTCATTTTATAAAGATCGGTTCGGTTTATATCGGTTTTTTAATGCTAAAACCAAACCGAACCAAAAGCTTCGGTTTTTTCAAAATTCAAAAACCGAACCATCGGTTTTTCAATCGCTTTCGGTTTTTTGGGTTTCGGTTCTTCGGTTTTTTCGGTTTAGGTTAGGGTTTCCGGTTTCTTGCACACCCCTAGAGTGCATGCATAGGATGTATGAGCATGAGTTATTTGATCCTATATTTGATGTAGTGAATAAAGGAGATTTGTTGTATTGGAAGCTGTTTACCAATTCTGGGGTCTATGAGGTAGTAATGGAAGGAGTAAGTGTGTACTTGATCAATCATCGTTATTATCCCTTCACTCAGGAGACCTTGAAGAAACTAGCACAGTCTAACTTGATCGTAGATGCTAAAACGCCTATTGCTTATGATCTGGTAAGAATGATGCATAGTCAGATTTGGCCAGAAAGTTTGTAAGCACCCTCATCAACTAGGATTTATTCAGAAACTTGTCTTTAGAAGAAAGCACAAGTTTAGGGGAGGATTGTTGGGAATAAATCTATATATATTTGTTGCCCCTGCTAGTTGATTATTCATACCCCTGCTAGAGTAAGTTCCCCCTGCCAAATAACAAAGGCAGGGGGATTGGTTCCCCTGCTGAAGTCAATGGCCATGCCGATAGAGATAAACTTGGAATAGATTTTTACGCGTTTCTGTTACTACTCCTTAATACGTTCCAAGTTTGTTAGTAGTGATCTTGTACGTGAGTCCTTGTGCCTATAAAAGGACTCACTAGGTTTTCATGCATTGTGTGCCTTTTCTCTATTTTCTTTCATTTCATACTTTAAGGTCTTTGTAACTGATGTAGTATTTTTGTATATACTTTATTTTAGGAAAAACAAAGCAACACAAAATTCGTTGGGTAAGTATAAGTATCAACGTTTAGGAAAACGTCAAATACCGACAATCGAGTTTGTTCTCGGTGGAGGTATGGTGTTTAGCCAACAATAATTATACGTTATTTATTCAAGTTGTTACGCTTTAGAAAGAAGGAAAGAAAAGAAAACGAAGACGGATTACGCTCAAAATGGACGAAAACGTGCCAACGTACGAACGTAAAAACGCGACCTATCAAAAAAATTTCACCAAAAAATAATTAAAAATTACCAAAAAATCCTAAAAAGTATAACTAAGAAAGATACAAAAACCAAAAAATTTGAAAATGTCTAAATTAATTATTATTAAATTTTAAAATTATTTAAGAAACCTAAAAATAGAACTAACTAAGAAAAAGACGAAATCTGAATTTTTTTTTATTTGCAAACCTAAAGTGTATTATTTAAAAACTAAGAAATTATTTTTTTGAAAATAAAAACTTAATTTAACTATTTTTTTATTACTTTTCTCAAATTTAAAACTAAAATAATCCTAGAAAATGAAATAAAAAAATTATAAAAGGTTAAAATAAATCGTGACAAATTTAAAACGAAAATAAGCTAACGTTATAACACGACAAATTATTATATACGTAAAGACACCCCTTGCAAAATTTCATAATGAAAACGTCTATGTAAAAAAAATAAAAAAAAAATAATAATAAAAAAAAAATTTAGCTAAGTAAAAAAAATATATATAAAAAAATTAGCTAAGTAAAAAAAAAAAAAAAAAATATATGACCCAAGTAAATACCAATAAGCTATGTAACTAAGTTATACACGACTGAATGTTTCTTATAAACGAACTAAGCAAAAAACAATCAGCCCATAAGTTGAGATTTACGAAATAAAGAAACCACTAAAAGAATAATAAAAGCAAATCAAAACAGAAGGGGCCAAGAGAGTAGATGGTAAGAAAGATTGGTTGCAACGTCTAGTATGTTCAGGTGGTCAGGGATTCGAGCCCTGTGAACGCACTTTTCTGTTTTTTTTTTCTCTCTTGTTATCACTGAATACACTAAGTAAATATCCAAAAGAACTATCAACAAAACGGTCAATAGATCAGATGGTGTTGGTGTATGTCTGCTGCGTCTGCTGTTTCAGAGTGATCATGGGTTCAAACCCTTCAGTTGACAGTTTCTGTTTGTTAATTTATTATGTTGCTTAACAGCTTTGGACAGTAAAAACAAATCAATGAGCAGTGATGATAAATAACAGAAATAAAGCACACCTTTTTTACTTTTTGGTTTATGCTTACTTTGGACACAAAGACCACAAATTCCAAACCAAAACACAATCGCAGTCACACTCTCTTTTTTTTATGTGGGTAAACAATGTTTAGCTTTATATGCACAGACCACCAAATCCACTCAAAACACAAACACAATACAAAATCAACAATGCTTATGCTGCAAATGAGATAAAAGGCTCATAGTTCACTTTTTTTAGTTGCTGTTTGGTTTTACTAGACTTGTTGTCGGATGCGCATACACAAATAACAAAACACTTAATCCAAATACACGATTCAAACACGAAATTAAGCTACACTTCTGAGACACAAGGCAATCAAACCTTACCCTAACTCCTAGCTATGACAGATTAACAAGCTATGGAGCTTATCATTAAACACGATTAAGCCTAGTCATAGATGCCAACTACCAAACAACCAAGATTCAGTCCTAAGTTCGTAACATCAATCCTACAGCAACATCTACCCGCCAATTTCAACATAAAACACACAGAAAAATCTGTCAAACCACAATAATGTATACCTACTGATTATGCAAGCAGAAGTAAAAGAGAAAGAAAAAAAAACTAAAAATCTCCCCCGATGAAGTAACGGTATACTCCAAGTTGCGAACTAGTGAGTTATGGTTCTAAATTAAACGAACTTAGAATCTAATCCTCAATTTGATGCAAAACACATGAAGTCCACATGTTTACCAATTTGCACTTCATAAAAGTCTCTAACCAAGAATTTATTCAATCCGCCAAGTTTCATAAACTCAATCCTCAAAATGAAAGCTGTTGCCTGCTGGTCTATTGTACCTCAGAGAAATGATCAATTGGCATATAAGAGTACTACAATGTGACAATTTTGATGCAGCGTAATATCCAACCTAAAAGCAACAATGTAAACCTCTAATAACATCCTAGTAAGTAAAAATCAAACAATAATACACTCAAAGAACAGCAAACACATTCATATGACTCCTGATGCTATTACCACTACAGGGACTACAAGAACATATTTTTATTTTATTGATTTTAGGCTTAAGTAAAATCTAAGACTACCTATAACTAACTTTAGAACAAAGATGCAACCAAACTTAGAACATAAACTATGCTAATGACCTCCTAACAACACTGATCCAAACACTATTTATTGAGCAGACACGAAATTTAAGAGTGTGAAAATGCAAGTAACAAACAATTAAGCAATACAAATCATGAAACCAAGCAAATAAACAGAAAATAAAGTAGACAAATAAGCAAATAAGCCAGGATTATAAGTAAGACAGATTATAGAAGATTAAGCATAAAAAAGGGAGATTTCTTACAGAGGGTCCAAAGCTTGAAGACTTCTAACCAACTATCCTATAAGTACCTCAACCACATCCCTTTACAGCTTATCAATACCATAAGCTGTGAGAGCTTATTCGACAGCTTATTATACCCAAAACCAAATAACACCACTTTTGAACTTCTTCAAATCTTTGAACGTCTACTATAGAACTCCAACACTTCCTCAAACAAAGAACAAGTTTTATCAATGATCTACTGGCCACTCACCTTATTGGATAAGCCGATGAACAGTAAACGTGAATAGTAACAGTGAACAGTAATAGGAACAATATTTCTTTTCTCTTTTTGGCAAATCTTTAAACCAAGACTTGTTAAAAATGAAATTTGGAAAACCTTTTGCAAATAATTTGAAAGACGGGAAAGTACCATTTACCTATAAACTTATTTCCTATAAGCTTATATGTCACACAAGCTTATAGGACAGCTTATAGTTCCATGGTTCTCAAAGAAATCACCAAATTTTGAAATTTACTTTGATAAACAGAACATAAATAGTGCAAGTAAAATTAAAGTGCAATGAAAATTAAAACATGGAACTCAATTATATCCAACAATTCGTCTCTTACAAAATTTTGAATAAAAACTTCTACTGCCTATGTTGCCCTTTATATAGGGGATACAAGAAAATTCTAGAAATAAGTAAATAAGCTAAACCCTAATGATATAGATTTCCAGAAAGGCCCTCAAAGTCTTGGTCAAATTTTCTAACCCGTGATCTCTGTCCTCTTCACATGTTGTTGCCAGCTATGAATCTTTGATCTTGGGCGTTCAAGATGTTGTGGGCATCACGAAATCACTTGGTATCGTTGGATTACTGTTTTCTTTTGTCTTCTTGCTCAACAAATGGGTTAGGGAGGTTTGGTGTGAGGGCCACAGCCATGTGGTGGTAGATTAGAGGGTGGTTTTGGGTTTGTAATGTTGTGAATCAATATTCTGGAGGAGATGGAAGTTGTTTATGGGGTGATTAAGGAAAATGTTTTTTTAGGGTTTATACTTTGAAAGAGGGGATTTTGATCTGGTGAGGATTAGGAGAGGGTGTTAAGAGGGAATTGAGCTATTATTTAATATTAATACAAACTTTTTATTAATAATTGTGAGTGGGAGGGGGTGACGTAGGCAGGAGGGGAGGTGGAATGGGGTGAGGACGTGGGGTGTGGTGAATGGTGGAAGGTGTGAGGTAGATGGATGATTGGCTGGTGGAGGTTTGGTGGTATGGCAGAAAATACCCTCCATCTTCCAAAACACTTGCAAATCCAGAATGACAGCATTTTCCCCTTTTCCTTCGTAAATAAGTTTGGAGGACTTGTCACATTTGGCACATACATGTTGTAAACTTCTTATAAGGACTAGAAATGTCATTTTGACCATACTACAAGGGTATTTTTGACAACTCTTCATTCTTTAAGGATCTTTCTTCTATAATTTGATTCTTAGAGGACCAAATTTGACAAATATTTAAAGTTGGAGGACCAATCTTGTACAATCTTCAAACTTGGAGGGCCTTTTTGTAAAATCCACAATCAGGTCCGGTTCATTGTGCGGCTTCGTTTCCCGTGTACATTTTTGATTTATTCTTATGATCTTTTTGTCTTTTTCTCGATATCCGTACCTAAAATACACATTGAACAAACACAAGCATATATATAGCACTTTTATGATATTTTCATCGTTTTAAGCCCGTTTTTTACGATGAGACCATGTATAAAAGCAGTCTCATCACTCCCCAATACTAAACCATTGTCATGCCCTCACGCAATGCTAGAATAAAGTATCGTAGCACCTCCAAAATTCATTTTTATTCACTTTATTGAACGAAAAACTAGCTACACTACTACTATTACTACTACTGCTTGCATTTTGGACATAATGTATGATTTTCGTCGCAAAATGGGACGTTTAGGTTCATAGAATAAGAACACGTGAATGCTTCGTTAGAAATAATTTCATCGTCCTCGATTTTTACCCCAATTCCATGCCAAGCGTGCAACGAGATCATTGTCATTATAAGTTAGTAATGCTAACACTACTCATATGCCCTAATCACGTACTAATCCTCCCATTTTCCTAAGTTGTATCTCTTATATTTTATTTTGTCTTGAATGTTTCACGAGGATACATTGTTTGACTTATGCGATAATAGAGATTTAGGTCTAAAAATAGAGTCCTAACGGTGTAACCAAGACCATCAAATAAATAACTCCTCCTAATAGACAACGATGTCAAAAAATTAAGTCGACAAGAAGGATCGATAAACACGGTTTTATAACGGTTTTGAACATGAGACTTATTACCAAGACTTTTATACGCCCCCTAACAGAAGGGCCTTATTATCTTTGGTTTACCTCCATCTTTTATTCAACTTCGCCATGAAGCTATTATTATGACTTCGGTCTTGCCTTGCCTTTTATTATCCGCCTCATCGGTGGTTTTATTAGCCAAAGACGTATATCCTCACGCTAAGGCGAATTTTGGATCATTAAAGCTTCGAAGATTAAGGCTTGATTCACTTTCAATTTTGCATAGATTTTTCGGCCTTGTGGGGCTTCAAATTGTTTGCTTGATTTAGGTGAGCACTTGAAATCTTATTATTGGGTGAAGCTTTTGATTATTCGGGTGCCAATACTTCAAAACCGTGATGCTGGCGATACCTTAATGTCTTCCCAATTTAATTACACGGAAGCTACCAGAAAAGACTAGAAACCCAACAATCCTAACTAAACCGCTAAGTCAATATTTATTAAGCAAAAAATATTTACATGCGAAGGGAGAATAAGCAAACAACGAGAACACATGAGTTTTTGAAAGAATACGAGTATTCTACGTTTAGCGTAGTAACTTATAATTAACCCTATCATTTCTCGTCCCCATTTAAGAGACTTAGTCTAATGTGAAGTTCAGGAATCAAAGCTAAGTGCTCAACACGCACGGTCGAGTAAAAAATTACTCTTATTCTCGCCATCAGAAAATCTACATTCGTGTCTTCAAACACTTATAAAACATGAGAAAAATTTTAAATTTTGGCCTTTTTTAGCCTTATTTTGCAACAAAACGATAAACAAAAAGATAAACTTTGGAAAGCGTGAAGGTTTAGCAAGGCAAGTATCTATTCACCCCCCCCCATACTAAAGTTAAACATTGTCCTCAATGTTTCGAGTCTAAGGGTAGGATACCCCCATACTAGAGACGTAGTCGAATGCTTAATCTAGCATGGAAAGGGTGTAACCGTTAAATTAATAGCCGTTTATGAAGTGTGCTAAAAACCTAAGGTTAGAACATCTAAGGATATATCATATGGATATCGAGAAATTCTTCAAAGCAAACGATCAAGTGCTCCCATAAAAAGAACACGAGAGGCTCCAATTGTGAAGATCATGATCATCTAAAAACCACATATCACAAACAACCACGCAACAAAGGTTGGAAGGGCACAAATCCCCTCACATTAGGTTAACTAAAAAGCAATAATATTTACAAGGATAAGCATGAGATCTCCCCCACGAGGCACCTTGTTTTTTATAACCGAGTCAAAAGCTCGACTCGAATCCCCATAAATGTGATCATTTAGGGATTATCTTTGTTCGGTCACTTTTGGTGGGACTTACATGTAATCAAGGCCCAAAAGCAACCGTGAATAAAGGCAAAGCCTTTATACCAGGATCGAAGATCGTGTCTTCGTTTTCGGATGATAAACGAAACAACAGGACTTTAAACATCATTGTCCCAAAGGGACACAAGAAAATAGAATGAGAAGAGAAGGGTGGGACATTGGGTGGGCGAAACAATTGAGTTACTCGAGGTAAACTCGCACCGTAAGTGTAGAAAGGATTTCTAGTGACTACTTCGGTGAAAAACCGAGATTTACCCTTAAACGTGATACCGGGGTCAAAATTCTCGTCCTCGATGGAGAAGTGTGAGGAAACAAATGGGGATTCCCCCACACTAGGTCCACACAAAACGTCGTCAAAAGAAGTAGACGCGTTTGTAGCAAGTTCAACTAAATGAGGTGATGACGGAGTTATCTTTGGAAAATCTTTAAAATCAATTTTAAAATCATTCCCTTTTTCATTTTTTAACTCTTTGTTACGAAAACCCAAGTTGATTAAATTGAAAATATTTGGTGTTTCTAAAACAATTCTAGGCACACTTAAAATTTTCATATTTATCTTAAAGGCGGGAGGAGGATTTGAATTTTTAAAACATGAATCGACTAATAAAATATCCCCCTCCGGGCTAACGCAACGGTCCTCATCAAACTTGAAAATCGAAGTCGGGTTATCAAGTATACGTTTGATCTCGGAAAAATCGCCATCGGGATCAAAGACGTCTTCTCTTCCTCGTGGAAGAGGTTGGGAAATTAAGTCGTCGATAGTCGAGTCGCTAGCTCCAACCATCGTGAAACTAGGAATAGAAGGCTCTTCGATTGAAGATTTTGCCTTTGTCGTTTCGACCTCGACATCGAAAAACGTATCGATGTGAGCTAGACCATCGGCGGACTTCTCACATGATAAATCCAAAATCTCACACGATGTAGGATTAGGAGTAAAAGGCTCGTCTCATGACGATTTTGCCTTGACGGTTTCAATTTTGTCCTTCGAAGGGATCGAACGTGGGTTCTCGAACATTTTAGCAAAATTACTAACACGTCGCTTCGGAATTAATTTTCGTTCATCTTGTAAAAACGAGGGGTCAACGATTTCTTTTAAAACCTTTTCACATTTTTCTTTTTCAAAATCACTTGATGGAAATTCTTCATTCAAGATTGGTGTGTATTGATTTAGAAAATCCTCAATAATCTCATCCTCATTAGAAAAATTAGGTTTAAAAGGTACAAGATTTAATATTCCCAAGTATCCTATGAGTTTTTCTTTTGGTTTATTTTCAAAAACATTTTTCAAAACTTCGTTAGATGACGTTTTCGTTTCCTCTATGTTCTTACTAGATGACGATGGTTGCACGACTTTAAAATTCGAGAGATAGGGATCAACACGAGGTGTACGAGTCTTAGGAGTCGATATGGCTTGAACCTATTCTTTGAGATTAGGATTGGTGACATTCGATGAAGAACTCGACTCGTATAAGCTACTTTTTTCTCTAAGGTCTCAACCGTTGACAGAAGTTCATTTCGCTCATTAGTGTAAGCCTCCACAACTTTATCAACAAGTTTATCCCATCTCTCGTCAATTAGGTCAAATAAACGTTCTTGTTCTTTAGAAGCGACATCATATTCGTTTTCCAACTCGGTTCTCATAGAGGCTATTTCCTTTAAGTAAAATTCCTTTTGAGTTTCCAATTGTTTTTCGTAATGTTTCTTAAGTTCACTACAAGTTTCCCTAAGGTTTGTCATTTGTTCTTGAACCATCGTTAAGTTTTTATTATTACGTCTCACATAGTCACAAAAGGCGTTTTGATTCATCTCATCATTTTGATTTTGACCACAATTAAAAGACGAATCATATGACGAGTAGAACGAAGACGATGGGTGATCTTGGTCGTAAAATCGAAAATTGTTACCATGATCACGTGGAGCGAAGTTATAGATATAACCCTCTCGACCTCCAATAACCTTACAATTAAAACAATTGGCCCCATCGGGTGGACCTCCACAATATTGACACGAATAATATCCACCATCATTCGACATGATGCAACGAGAAAGTCGATTCGAGAATTAAACGTTATAGAGGGTGAAAGAAGAGAATTATGAAAATAGAAGAAAAAATCGAAGAATCATTTTGTGTTTTTGGTTTTTTAATTTTTATTGGAATTTTGGTGTATTACGTAGAAATTAATCTACAAAAACTATCCACTAATCAAAGGTCTCGATTAATGAATCCAAGAAGAATGAAGGTAATTACGTGAAGTAAAAACCCTCGTCGACTTTGAAACGTTTGGCGGAACGCCAAAACGTTTCGAGGTTCAATAATTAAAACTCACAAAAATAGATTAATAATACTTGATGTGGCAAACACCTAATTAATCGTCACTTTCAAAATACGCACAAGCGAGCGGAGAAAACGAGGCGGCGCGAAGCACTTAAGAGCCTTTTTTCCTTAGGTCGTGAAATACAACCGCCTTATACCCACCTTATAGTTTGTATTTATCAAGATTAAACCAATTAAGAGTATTTATCTATTTTGCCTTTGACTTTCGTTTGAATTCGATACAACAATAGTGACCGGAACACTCAACAATAGAGGTGCGATTTCTCGCGTATTTGGATAATTATTGTGTGTTAATTGTTCTACATAAATACAATATATTATGGACAATAAAAACGAGGAAAACGATTTTGTGTTAATAGAGTTCTATTTAACACGATTTATTTGTATGCCTAATAGTATAGAAAAATAAAAGCAAGTATTTACGATAAAAACGTAAACACTCAAATAAAACGATAAATAAATATGGCTAAATACACCTCCCCGGCAGCGGCGCCATTTTTGATGCGGTATTTTTGTATATACTTTATTTTAGAAAAAACAAAGCAACACAAAAGTCGTTGGGTAAGTATAAGTATCAACGTTTAGGAAAACGTCAAATACCGACAATCGAGTTCGTTCTCGGTGGAGGTATGGTGTTTAGCCAACAATAGTTATACGTTATTTATTCAAGTTGTTACGCTTTAGAAAGAAGGAAAGAAAAGAAAACGGAGACGGATTACGCTCAAAATGGACGAAAACGTGCCAACGTACGAACGTAAAAACGCGACCTAACAAAAAAATTTCACCAAAAAAAAATTAAAAATTACCAAAAAATCCTAAAAAGTATAACTAAGAAAAATACAAAAACCAAAAAATTTGAAAATGTCTAAATTAATTATTATTAAATTTTAAAATTAGTTAAGAAACCTAAAAATAGAACTAACTAAGAAAAAGACGAAATCTGAAATTTTTTTTATTTGCAAACCTAAAGTGTAATATTTAAAAACTAAGAAAATATTTTTTTGAAAATAAAAACTTAATTTAACTATTTTTTATTACTTTTCTCAAATTTAAAACTAAAATAATCCTAGAAAATGAAATAAAAAAATTATAAAAGGTTAAAATAAATCGTGACAAATTTAAAACGAAAATAAGCTAACGTTATAACACGAAAAATTATTATATACGTAAAGACACCCCTTGCAAAATTTCATAATGAAAACGTCTATGTAAAAAAAATAATAATAAAAAATAATAATAAAAAAAAATTTAGCAAAGTAAAAAAATATATATTAAAAAATTAGCTAAGTAAAAAAAATAAAAAAAAATATATGACCCAAGTAAATACCAATAAGCTATGTAACTAAGTTACACACGACTGAATGTTTCTTATAAACGAACTAAGCAAAAAACAATCAGCCCATAAGTTGAGATTTACGAAATAAAGAAACCACTAAAAGAATAATAAAAGCAAATCAAAACAGAAGGGGCCAAGAGAGCAGATGGTAAGAAAGATTGGTTGCAGTGTCTAGTATGTTCAGGTGGTCAGGGGTTCGAGCCCTGTGAACGCACTTTTCTGTTTTTTTTTTCTCTCTTGTTATCACTGAATACACTAAGTAAATATCCAAAAGAACTATCAACAAAACGGTCAATAGATCATATGGTGTTGGTGTATGTCTGCTGCGTCTGCTGTTTCAGAGTGATCATGGGTTCAAACCCTTCAGTTTATAGTTTCTGTTTGTTAATTATTGATGCTGCTTAACAGCTTTGGACAGTAAAAACAAATCAATGAGCAGTGATGATAAATAACATAAACAAAGCACACCTTTTTCACTTTTTGGTTTATGCTTACTTTGGACCCACAGGCCACAAATTCCAAACCAAAACACAATCGCAGTCACACTCTCTTTTTTTTCTGTGGGTAAACAATGTTTAGCTTTATATGCACAGACCACCAAATCCACTCAAAACACAATAACAATACAAAATCAACAATGCTTATGTTGCAAATGAGATAAAAGGCTCATATTAGTTGCTGTTTGGTTTTACTAGACTTGTTGTCGGATGCGCATACACAAATAACAAAACACTTAATCCAAATACACGATTCAAACACCATATTAAGCTACACTTCTGAGACATAAGGCAATCAAACCTTACCCTTAATCCTAGCTATGACAGATTAACAAGCTATGGAGCTTATCATTAAACACGATTAAGCCTAGTCATAGATGCCAACTACCAAACAACCAAGATTCAGTCCTAAGTTCGTAACATCAATCCTACAGCAACATCTACCCGCCAATTTCAACTTAAACCACACAGAAAAATCTGTCAAACCACAATAATGTATACCTACTAATTATGCAAGCAGAAGTAAAAGAGAAAGAAAAAAAAAATCTAAAAATCTCCCCCGATGAACAGTAACAGTATACTCCAAGGTGCGAACTAGTAAGTTATGGTTCTAAATTAAACGAACTTAGAATCTAATCCTCAATTTGATGCAAAACACATGAAGTCCACATGTTTACCAATTTGCACTTCATAAAAGTCTCTAACCAAGAATTTATTCAATCCGCCAAGTTTCATAAACTCAATCCTCAAAATGAAAGCTGTTGCCTGCTGGTCTATTGTACCTCATAGAAATGGTCAATTGGCATATAAGAGTACTACAATGTGACAATTTTGATGCAGCGTAATATCCAACCTAAAAGCAACAATGTAAACCTCTAATAACATCCTAGTAAGTAAAAATCAAACAAAAATACACTCAAAGAACAACAAACACATTCATATGACTCCTGCTGCTATTACCACTACAGGGACTACAAGAACATATTTTTATTTTATTGATTTACGCTTAAGTAAAATCTGAGACTACCTATAACTAACTTTAGAACAAAGATGCAACCAAACTTAGAACATAAACTATGCTAATGACCTCCTAACAACACTGATCCAAACACTATTTATTGAGCAGACACGAAATTTAAGAGTGTGAAAATGCAAGTAACAAACAATTAAGCAATACAAATCATGAAACCAAGCAAATAAACAGAAAATAAAGTAGACAAATAAGCAAATAAGCCAATATTATAAGTAAGACAGATTATAGAAGAATAAGCATAAAAAAGGGAGATTTCTTACAGAGGGTCCAAAGCTTGAAGACTTCTAACCAACTATCCTATAAGTACCCCAACCACATCCCTTTACAGCTTATCAACACCATAATCTGTGAGAGCTTATTCGACGGCTTATTATACCCAAAACCAAATAACACCACTTTTGAACTTCTTCAAATCTTTGAACGTCTACTATAGAACTCCAACACTTCCTGAAACAAAGAACAAGTTTTATCAATGATCTACTGGCCACTCAACTTATTGGATAAGCCGATGAACAGTAAACGTGAATAGTAACAGTGAACAGTAATAGGAACAATATTTCTTTTCTCTTTTTGGCAAATCTTTAAACCAAGACTTGTTAAAAATGAAACTTGGAAAACCTTTTGCAAAGAATTTGAAAGACAGGAAAGTAACATTTACCTATAAACTTATTTCCTATAAGCTTATATGTCACACAAGCTTATAGGACAGCTTATAGTTTAATGGTTCTCAAAGAAATCACCAAATTTTGAAATTTACTTTGATAAACAGAACATAAATAGTGCAAGTAAAATTAAAGTGCAATGAAAATTAAAACATGGAACTCAATTATATCCAATAATTCGTCTCTTACAAAATTTTGAATAAAAATTGGAACAAAAACTTCTACTGCCTATGTTGCCCTTTATATAGGGGATACAAGAAAATTCTAGAAATAAGTAAATAAGCTAAACCCTAATGATATAGATTTCCAGAAAAGCCCTCAAAGTCTTGGTCAAATTTTCTAACCCGTGATCTCTGCCCTCTTCACATGTTGTTGCCAGCTATGAATCTTTGATCTTGGGGGTTCAAGATGTTGTGGGCATCACGAAATCACTTGGTATCATTGGATTACTGTTGTCTTTTGTCTTCTTGCTCAACAAATAGGTCAGGGAGGTTTGGTGTGAGGACCACAGCCACGTGGTGGTAGATTAGAGGGTGGTTTTGGGTTTGTAATGTTGTGAATCAATATTCTGGAGGAGATGAAAGTTGTTTATGGGGTGATTAAGGAAAATGTTTTTTTAGGGTTATACTTTGAAAGAGGGGATTTTGATCTGTTGAGGATTAGGAGAGGGTGTTAAGAGGGAATTGAGTTGTTATTTAATATTAATACAAACTTTATATTAATAATTGTGAGTGGGAGGGGGGTGACGTAGGCAGGAGGGGAGGTGGAATGGGGTGAGGACGTAGGGTGTGGTGAATGGTGGAAGGGTGTGAGGTAGATGGATGATTGGCTGGTGGAGGTTTGGTGGTATGGCAGAAAATACCCTCCATCTTCCAAAACACTTGCAAATCCAGAATGACAACATTTTCCCCTTTTCCTTCGTAAATAAGTTTGGAGGACTTGTCACATTTGGCACATACATGTTGTAAACTTCTTATAAGGACTAGAAATGTCATTTTGACCATACTACAAGGGTATTTTTGACAACTATTCATTCTTCAAGGATCTTTCTTGTATAATTTGATTCTTAGAGGACCAAATTTGAAAAATATTTAAAGTTGGAGGACCAATCTTGTACAATCTTCAAACTTGGAGGGCCTTTTTGTAAAATCCACAATTAGGTCCGGTTCATTGTGCGGCTTCGTTTCCCGTGTTCATTTTTGATTGATTCTTGTGATCTTTTTGTCTTTTTCTCGATATCCGTACCTAAAATACACATTGAACAAACACAAGCATATATATGGCACTTTTATGATATTTTCATCGTTTTAAGCCCGTTTTTGACGATGAGACCATGTATAAAAGCAGTCTCATCAGTAACCCTAATACCATTTTGGGTATTCGTATATCTTTTGATATATTAAAGTTCAACATTTGATTTAATCATTTTGTTCTTGTGCTAAACATAATATTTCGCATCCTGTTTAGTTACTCTGCCTTGCAAAGTTTCTCTAGTAATAGATTGGATTTATTCTTTCTATTACAACCCTTAAACAAGCTATTAAGGTTGAAGATCTGAGTTTAAGACCAACAATTCTTCCCATTTTCTTTGTTATTTTTGTAAAGATCAAATGTATTTTCTTTCCTATTTTATATGTATATGATGATATATGATGATAAAAATGTTGTGTGGGGATCAAGTGTTGATAAACATGGTTAAAAAGATGGAAAACCATATGTAAAAAGGTTAAAATCTTGCTTAATAAGTTGCCTGTATAAAAACAGTAACTAACCAAATGATAAACTGATAAAATGGCATAGTGGAATCAATATACAGTAATTATTAGGTCTTGTACACATGTGAGAGTTGGCCATGCAATGGAATCATTATAATGAGTGAGATATGATCAAAACAAAATTAGTGTATCAATCTGAATAGTCTGTTTTGTGAGGACTGTTAGGGATACTTAGACTTGGATTGATCAGTAGCTAAAACTAAGTTATTTGTAACACATAATATGATGTTTATGTCATCCAAAAATGAGCTTCTATCTCGTTGTAGAACTCAAGATATGATAAAAATGGTGAAAGTGAAACTAAAAATCAGATTTTGTGAAATTAAAGTTTAATAGTATTATAATAGCACTCAAATAAATATAGTATAAAATGTAAATTAAAATCCACTAACTTATATATTACATTTATATAAGTATTAAAATAATAAATAAATGAGACATTTTATAAAAATGGTAGTTTGATAAGTTTGATAAGTTATAAAACTATAAACATGATTTTTACGTCTTTTCGGCTAAAACCGTAAAATTAACGTTTTCGTCAATTAAAACTTAGATGGTCGGACCCGTCTAATGTAAACTTTTTTTATAACTGATATACTGATATATAAGTACCTATTACAAATAAAAACCGATAAAACCTGAGCTTTATAACATACGGACATTAACGGGCCAAGTTAGCCTTATTGGACTATTAATCCAACTAATTTGGCTAAACACTTATAAAATTACTTATTGGGCTTAACCCACTTGGGCCTAACTTGTAAGTATAATACTGATATTAAAAGTTTAAAATGGACTAATATAAGTTAATGGACTTATAATGGGATTATTGGGCCTAAACATGTAAACAAGATGAACTAGTGAAACTAGTATAAAACTTACCTACACATAACACTAAAATGAGTAAATAAGAATGTACAATCCCACTTGATCATTATCATATGTATAAAATCATCATATGTATACATAATTGTTATTTTTATAAAGTCATTGGACAAAAGTCTAAGACCGATTATTATTTATATAGGTTTCCGTGATCGAAGTACGCCGGTAGTCGATAATCCGCCTTTCATTATCAATGTGAGTTCATAGCCTCGCACTCTTTTAAATATTTTATAAAATGATTTGTAAACCCGCGAGGGAGATAACATGCTAGTTTTTGATAAAAATAGAACACAAGTAGTCCCGATGGTATGCTTAATGATATAGACCCGAATGATGCTATGACCCAATAAAAGAGATAAAAAGGATTATTAGTAGTTAGATTATGTCACTTAAAGTCCCATTAGCATGAATTGTGAACTACCGGGATTTGGTAGACGCTTATGCATATGATAGTAAAATTTGGAGACGATCACCCCAGTTCGCGCCTTGAATTCACTCGGCATTCGCTGATATGATTTTTGCATGTTTTGATCTCAGGTGCTTGAAGGTAATCCGGATGGAGATCGACTCTGATGGCTCACATAATAATAAAATTGTTCATTCGATATATGTTTTGTAAACTTAATGACCTGTATAATTTGGGACCTGTTGTATTCTTGAAACTTTTATTTCGAATGAATGTATGTTAAACCTTGTACAACCATTTTTATGTGTTGTCTATGATTGGAGTTATTATGTTATCCCGTAACACTCTAAAGACTCTTCCGTTGTACCGATATGAAATTTTGAGAGTGTTACAAGGTACTTGAAGGTAATTCTCGAGAAGACGACAAGAATTTATGGCCCGCATTCAAATAAAATTTCCATTCAAATGTTTTGTAAATTTATATGATACATTATGACCCGAGGACATATGTAAATTGATATTTATGAATTGAAAATGCTTTATTATTAAATGATGCAATTTTTAAGCGTTGTCTATGATTTGAGTAATGTGCTATTCCGTAACACCAACGACTCTTCTGTTGAATTAAAGTATGAATATTTGGGGGTGTTACAACACTGCAACTAAATTGAGCATGTAACATATGTTGCATTCGGTAAAAGATTCATCATCATCTCTATTTACATTCTCCGTAAAATATAACCAATCATAACAATCATTACCTAGGTAGAACAGTGATCAGAGAACATGTTTCTTCAACAATAGAAATAGCAACAGTGGTGCAGACACGGTTTTGTCGCTCTTGCACCTTGAGATTGTTCAACAAGGTAGTCGTTAGATCTTGTGGTCCAATAGCTTTAGGCTTTAGCAATGTACCCATATGTTTTTAGAGAAGCACAAAGGACTCCCTTCTTGTGGGCCTTTAGCATCTCAAGAAGCTCAAAACAAATCCACATCCACACCCTTGCAAGAATATACTATGCACTAGGTCAGCAATACGACAAACCAAATCAATACAATTCTCCTGAAACTTCTCATGCCTATTCTTCAAAATTAGGTTCAGACGTGGGAGAAAGTCCGTTATAGGAGGAGTCATCTTAATCATACCAATTACGTTCACAATGCATATTTTTCAAAATTGGGTTCAGGCGTGGGAGCAATTTTCTTCATTACTTCATCAAGAGACTCGAACTCACAAATAAGTACCTGGCATATATGACATCCATCAGAGGCATAATGAACCTAATTGCCTTTAAGAATGCAACCAAAACCTTTCCACAAAGGCTTCAGTACCAAGTCAAATCTCTCAATACCATTAGGAGCAGCAACCTCGACAAGAGCAGCAACCTCAGGAAGAGCAGCAACCACAGCAAGAACAGCCAATGATAAAGCAGTGATTGTTCTAATTTTCTGATTCTCATTATTAAGCCCATGTTCAATAATCTCGACCAGAGACCTCGAATAGGGAAGAACCACACACCCAATCAGTATAGCAACTTTCTTAACAATCCTAATACATGTATGCTTAGCTTGCCAAGATTTCTTACATTGATAGATAGCTTTCGAGAAAGGAAAAGTGTCGGGATTCCAAGTGCTGATGCAAGAACACTAAAAGCTCTACCTGTGGTGTTCTTCACATATCCATCAATGTTATAAATATTAGGATGCATTGCAACAATTATAGTAGCTAAACCAGATGCCTTACTGAGATTGGAAATGATTTCTCTCCCCTCTACACGAGCATAGTAGTCTTAAGGAAACATTACATCGAGCTCTTCGTCAGTCAGCGGGCAATTCCAATCTTAGCCAAGCCAAAATCAGACACCTTTCCTCGAAAGTTATCATCCAATAGGATATTTGGTAGTATTAAAATTATGGTGTACGACAGATGGGATGGTATGCTCATGCAGGAACTAAAGAGATCTTGCACAAAACCCGCTCAGTGAGATAGTGTAATGAATTTTAATTTCTTAGTTTCTGTAATGAATTTTAATTTCTTTGTTTCTATAATGAATACAAATAGTTTTATGTATGACACAAAGCGCTCTCAGTGAAACTTTAAGTGAGAACTGATCTACCCTAAGTTGTAGAACAGGCTCGATTGGATTGGACTAATATGATATGATTATGTAGGTATATAAACAAATACAAGCAAGTGGACTTGTGTGCAATTAAAGAATGGATGTAATTTGGTTATCACTTACTATATGGATGCCCGGTGTCTTTTAAGAGTTTACGGACTTAAAATCGATTGTCGTGTGATAGGATCGAACTCGAGATCACGGGATTGGACATATTACGTGAAGGGTTAATTTATTTATTAAATATATTTTTATATTTATTAAATCAAACCGTAGCTAACGATCGTTAAGTAATTAAAAGTTAAGTATTAAACGATCGTTATAGAATGTTATAGAAGCTAAAAGAAGGTGTCAGAAAAGTTTCGGAATCCCCTCTTGGGCCTTGTTAACCGCCGGCCATAGGGAACCCAAAGGGAAGGAGAAAAAGATTTTGTTGCCTTATTTTGTTTAACCTTGGAGGAAAAGTTTTTCCAAGGTGTAAATAAATAAACCAAGGCTTCATAATTTTTACAGTATTCTTTTCCTTTCTCTTGCTCTAAAACCAGCGGCCAAACATCCAATTTAGGGTTCTTCTTTGTTCTTCAATTAAGCTATTGTAGATCTAGTCCTAGCCCCTCTCTAGGGTTGTTGGTTAGATATTCCATAGACTTAGAAGCCCGGTTTGTTCGTGTTAGACTCACGATTAACTCTCCGTATCACGTGTGTACAAGATCGTGGTGTAGTCTTGCTTTAGACTATATCCTGGTGGTGTTCGTGATCTATCTCTACCGGTGACCGTTCCGTCGACTTGTAGATCTTGCTAGGATAAAGGTATGTAACCCTAATCTTGATTAATATAATTGGGTAAATTAATGATCTTGTTAATTTGCTTCCGTTGCGTGTTCTTTGATCCATATTATGGTTTTAAATAATTGTTATGGCAAATATAAACCTTTAGTGGCATCGAGAGCCGTTTTAACATGATTATAATTATCAAGATCTAAAGTTTGTAACTAATATTGATTTGTGTTAAAAATTACATGTTGTTCTTTAAGTTTTATAAAAATTAGGGTTTTTGTTTTTTATTGTTTTTAAAATCGGCTATGGCGAATTTTTTTTTATAAAAAAAAGTTTTTTGTAAACCCTAAAATTACATGGTAATTAACGTTAGATGTTTTGCATGAATTAATTGTTATGTCATGTGTGGTTACGATCCGTAGTTTTTTTAATTGTTAAGAGAATGTGGGAGATCCGTAATAAACATGCATGTTTTTACGGATCATATAATTTTGATTGCTATTTGTTTTATTTGATTCAAAGTTTTAAAATTAGGGAAGACTTTTTATGTTTATAAAAACCCCAGATTTGATGTTCTTTGAATAAATTGTTATGCATGTGGCTATTTAATTTAGTTTTCTTTTGTACTACTTGTTTTCATGCGTTTTTTTATATTGTATGTTGTAAACAAGGGTAAATTTTTTTTCCAAGAAAAATAATATGGACTAAATCTTATCAAAATTAGTGATTTGTTTTGAGATCTAAATTACATATGATTTGTGTTGATTAGAATTGCAATAGCAAATTAACGGCCTACTCAATTTTGACAAACTATATAGTGGGTATAACGCACCGCTGGTCATGTACCCGGTTAAAGAAGGAGGTGTTATGCTTCAGCGCTGACCAAATTCCCGGCTCGCCTGTGCGTCAAAAATTGGAATTACCTACAGTTGTTATTGGTATAATTCTTTGAGGTTGATTTAACTACATTAATTCACACCCGAAACACAATGAATAAGGTTATTGCTTTGTGCTTTAGCTGAGTTCTAGAAAAAGTACGGTGTGAATTTAGTTGTGTGTAAAATCTTTAATTGGTTTAACCAATACCTCAACTTGCAAATATATGATGAACTTTTAGTCTCACCAAAAAGTTTACTAAACGTTTTTTTTTTTAACTTATGTTATGGAGATGTATGCATGCTTCTCCATACATGATTTTGACACCAAAATCTAAACCCTAAAAATTTAATTCATATGCCTCTAATTGACGAACACTTGAAGTTACAATTGTCGTCATATAAGATATTGGACGATGTTGCAATGGAGAGAAAACTTCATGACTGAATAAGATTGCACATGAAGGTTTTACGTTCTTTAGATTATTCGACTTAATTGAGTTACTCGGTGAGAACTGGAAACTTAAGGCGTAAAGTAGGGATGAAACATGTTTACAATGCAAATGATTTTGGCAATGTAAATCCCTAACATATCTAGAAATTGCAAATTTGTTTATCAATCATTGTTCGACAAGTTACCAACTTGAATACTTTCATTGCTAGCAGATCAACTGATGTGATGAAATTATGTCATTTTGGATTCTAGTTTTCAAGGTAAATACTATGATTATTATTACCAGGGTAATTTTATTTTCTTGAATGGTATTATCAAAAATACTAAAATTGAATTTTGTAAATTCTTTTACAAATGTATTAATGCAACGTTACACCGTAAACATGGTTTATTCATTTATTGATCTAAAACCGTATGGTTGAGGATAGAGTCAATTTAAGGATTTTAGAAATGTCAAATTCAAATCCATAACTCATATCAATCTTTAATAGTTAAGAAAAGTGCATACTTTGAGTTATTTACCGCTAATTGGTTATAAGGCAAACTAGCATATTTGTCTGGCAATTGTGCTTTGACCATTTATAGGCACTACATACCATTTTGGGGTTGGTATACTTATTAAGGAAGAAATTGCATGTCAAGTCTTTCATGTTAACAAGCATTTGATGGATAAGTAATCATTTACGAAGTAGAGTACACTCTTAATATAAGTAATTGTTACGAATGTGTTTTTCAAAAGTGTAAGAAAGTAAACACAACACTATTTATTTTCACCGATTATGAAACATTTTTTAAGTTGTCAAGTTCAGTGGGAGAATTGTGTTGTATTACTGATTTTGAGTCTATTAAAATATTCTCTAATTCAGTGGGAGTAACAAGCCTTGTTGTCTTGGTAATAACCCATATTATCTTTAGTATGTTCTAAGATAATTGCTTTCGAATTTTTGACACTAATATCTTCAAAGATAGTTATGTACTGATTCTTGTTGATTAAGTGATTCTACATCTACTTGTAAAAAGTTAATATATGTGGCACAATCATATTTTGTATAGACGAACGTTAGACGTGATGTTTATCTTATATATGAGGTTGTTCCATGCACAAGTGGGAGAAATAAACATTGTGTGCAAGAAACAACTCATAAAGATATGCTTCTCTTGAATTCAAGATAAGAGACTAAAAATATAATTAATAATTAGATGAAAGATAGATCATGTGTCAATATGATTAAATGACTACTTAAAAGTATATATATCATTCACGTTAAGAGACACTTGTTGTTTTGATTTAGTCATGTGAAAGCTTGGACTAAATTGTAAACACAAAGGTAAAATACCCACATGTCGTAAGATCGGGCGTGGGTTATTTTGCGGTTTCTTAAAATGGACAATTCCTAGAATGACATAAATACATAGAGTAATCTTATACTACTAAACTAAAATATTTGTGTATTCTTGGAATGACATAAATAGACATAGTAGTGAATTAACTTGAAAATATTGTTGAAACCTAGTGGTGTTCATGATTACTTTAGTTATACATGTTTATGATTTATTGTATAAAGTCACAAACATAAAATCTTGGAAGACGTATAATATAAAGTGAGAGGTTAATGTATTGTCTCTATTTCACTAAAGACATATACATGAAGTCATGGTCAAATGACTAAAAACGTATGATAGAATTATAACTTCTATGTTTTTAAAACATGGAAATGAAGTGACTTTGTATTAGAAGTACTTGAGTTATAAAGCATGCAAATGGTTAGGAAATCTATTATACCATTAAGATGATTTATTTGGTATATAGGTAATCCTAAAGATATATATTTATCTTAAGTATTGTTAAGATTGACTTACATTATTTCCCTAAATGAAATACATCATTGTTATGGTATGTTCATTAGGAGAATCAAAATTCTCAATATAATGGTGATGTTTGATTCAAGATAACTATATTTTCCTTTATTCCAAAAGATATCAAGGTTAGAAAGTTGAGTATGACTTGAGCTAAGAATATTAATAAGATACCATTATATATGGAATGTGATGAATCACGTTATATCTTAAATAAAGTTCGGATTTTGATAAACTACTTATGAAGTGGATTGTTTAGAAAATAAAGAGTATGGGACTGTCATTGTGTTTTGTAATGTCCCATATAGATAACGTTGGAGTGTTGATCTATTTCCTATGTATTTAAAGAGTAATTTTAAGTTACTAAAAGCAAGTGGGAGTTTTGATCTTGAAAGATAAAATTACAAGATACATAATCTTCTGAAATACACTAGTAATTATCATGAGGAAGGCTTGTAAAAGCTAACTCTCAAGATAAAGGAATTTACGTCATAGGTCCGTAAGGATATCTCGGATATGCGATTTATATGCTGAGAATTATGAGTTACAAATAATTGTTGTGATTTGTTACCAAATATTGTTTTGGGTAAACTACTCATACTATGATTGTTATAGATGTTGTCCAACAAGATAATCAAATTTCGGTTTTGGTTTATCTTAAATAGTTTGACTAGAAATTGGATATGAGTTTCGTCAAAGGAAGAAAAGCGCCAATTGTTGTGGTTTAAGCTTTGTTTCGAAATTATATGGACAAAATTGTACACATATTTAATGTATGTATTATGAATAGATTATTAGTCACACTTAAGTAATTAATTGTGATTGAGTATTCTTTCCTAAACGCATTAAATATATAAAGATTTTGATGGTTATATTTTAATTGATAAATTTGGATATGTATGAACTATTTCTTGAATGACTACTTGAGAGAGGACTTAAGTAATCGAAATGAGTTTATTACTTCAAAATAAATCTTTGGGAAAGTACAAAAATACAATTATATATTAATGGATAAAAGCATGCATCTAGGAGATTATTCTTATTTTTAATTTGAAATCCAAGATTGGATTTAAATTTGAATAAGATGATTTCTAAGTATTCCTAAAAGCTAGTGGGAGTATTATGGTTATTTTCTTAAATTATATGTGTCAAATAGACATGTAAGAAAGTAAGTTTTCATTCAAATTAAATGTTGATTTAGTTTACATTTGAGATGAAACTTTGCTTTGGAGATTTAGAAACTAAGATATACATAACCTTGGAACAAATAAATTTGTTTATTTGTACGGTGGAAATACAACGTAATATGCCATGTAGTAAGTTTACATGGATATTTATGACATGAAGAAATCTAAATCTGGTTTGAGAAATTTTCATGTGTGTCGTGTTGTATTTATATCATGCTTATATACATGATGATTTGATATATTAATCTATTTAAGAAGTTATTAAATAACTTGTGTAATGAATATTCTGAAGGAATATGTTTGGAAATAGCATAACATCCTAAATCTTGGATCGGCTTCTATATTCTATAGATGAATAATTTGTCAACCGTTGTGCAAATTATCATAGCCAACAAACTTAGAGGTTTTGGTTGGAATCAAACATTACATAATAGATATTAAAGGTAACATATTTATATCTTTTATGACAAGTAAAACTTGAAAAGATATAATTGAGGTAACACTCAATATTAGTCATGGGATCTTTGGAGATGACATGTTGATTAAAGTTGTATTATACATTAAAGAGTTAGAATAGTTTGAACTTCAAATATGTTTTGGAAGTTTATGAAATTGGTGATCAAGGATGTTTCACAATTTTTGATACTATGTGGCAATATCAAACTGTTTGAATGCACATGTACAAGAATTTCAATTAATTGAATTCTTGAAGAAAGTATTCTCAAAATTCCAATAGGTCAAGATTGGTTATTTTATGCTTTGCCAAACAAGTATGAATGTCATTACTAGAGGCATGACGCATGTACCAATTTTATGCATTGATCTATTTTTAGTATTTTCATAAAGGATGTTAAGACATTATTATTTAACAAAATAAAGATTGAGTTTCATTTATTCTTGTTATCTAATTTTGTATCTTATTTTACATGTTTTAATCCATGAATATTATGATATTTCAAACTGTCCGTTGTCGATTAATAATATGGGAATATTATTAAACTAAGACAATTCAAAATAGTGAAAGAGTATACTTGAAAGTATATTGGTCAATTTTGGATGATATTTGATGAATCAAATATTGGACTTATCCCAACTATATGATTTTACTTTATGGATCTTTGTCATCAAGTAAATCATAAATAGTTATCCTTAGACCTGAGATACCAGGAAACTGTCGTGGATCTAGTGCATTTTTGTGAAATAATCTAACGCTAAACGTAACTAGTAGCTATAAGGGTTATTTTCAGAAGTGTTGCAAAGTTCATAAGTTTTGCTTGTAGTCAAAATGGGATTTGTTTCCTTCAAATTATTTTGAAGTATAATACAGCTGGGCCCCTCGGAGGAGTAGTAAGATATTTGTGCGGCCGCACCCAAATTTGTTTTGGTGATCTTGCTATATCCGTAAACGAGAAACAAAATGGTTAATGAAAGGAATGACTGAGATCCATATCCTTATTAACGTTGTATTTGAAATGAAAGGATAATAATAATGATTATATATCATTAAAAGGTTTTGTCCAGGAAACCTTACTCGAGTTGTACTAGTGACATTGTTAGTGTAACTAGACGCTAATCAATGTGATCACGATATTCGAATCTTGTCCAAGTGGGAGCTAAAATTTTATGGACTTAAAATCGATTGTCGTGTGATAGGATCGAACTCGAGATCACGGGATTGCACATATTACGTGAAGGGTTAATTTATTTATTAAATATATTTATTATATCTATTAAATCAAACAGTAGCTAACGATCGTTAAGTAATTAAAAGTTAAGTATTAAACGACCGTTATAGAATGTTATAGAAGCTAAAAAAAGGTGTCGGAAAAGTTCCGGAATCCCCTCTTGGGCCTTGTTAACCGCCGGCCATAGGGAACCCAAAGGGAAGGAGAAAAAGATTTTGTTGCCTTATTTTGTTTAACCTTGGAGGAAAAGTTTTTCCAAGGTGTATATAAACAAACCAAGGCTTCATAATTTTTACACTATTCTTCTCCTTTCTCTTGCTCTAAAACCGGCGGCCAAACACCCAATTAGGGTTCTTCTTTATTCTTCAATTAAGCTATTGTAGATCTAGTCCTAGCCCCTTTCTAGGGTTGTTGGGTAGATCTTTCATAGACTTGGAAGCTCGTTTTGTTCGTGCTAGACTCACGATTAACTCGCCGTATCACGTGTGTACAAGATCGTGGTGTAGTCTTGCTTTAGACTATATCCTGGTGGTGTTCGTGATTTATCTCTACTGGTGACCGTTCCGTCGACTTGTAGATCTTGCTAGGATAAAGGTATGTAACCCTAATCTTGATTAATATAATTGTGTTAAATTAATGATCTTGTTAATTTGCTTCTGTTACGTGTTCTTTGATCCATATTAGGGTTTTAAATAATTGTTATGGTAAATTTAAACCTTCATCTTTTTAAATCTCAACACAATCAATGAAAGAAACAATTCTACTTTGTATCAGTATGACAAAAAGATAACTCTAGAGACAGAGAGATAGTTTATGATGCACTTGAAAGCAAGAATTTAACCGCTGGCATACTAATAGGGAGCGACTATTATCCAAAGAGTACTAATAGAAATGCATTTCCACTATTGATAAGAAAGAATAAAGGGCTGTTTGTTTTTCTTAAAACCATCTAATTCCCGTCTGATATTTGATTCGGTCAGATTTTTTGGTTTTTTGTTGTTTGTTTTTTTATGAAACTTCAGATGTCTAAATCTCTGAAAACCATCTAATTCTTTTAGAGGTTATGTAATATCTGATAACTTCTGAAAACATAACTGGAAGAAAGAAACCAATATATTAAACATCTGGTTGACTATTCTTTTATTCTTATCCTCATCTCCAATCTACGGTAATAAATTGTAATGAAGCCTTGTGGGTAAGTCCAAACAAGTGATGAGTTCGATTGATTACTTCATAAAAGAAAAAAAAAGATTATACGATTGGGGATGTGGGATTCTTTTTGTGGGTACTTGACTCCATGAAAGCTTCATGAAAGATGATGGTTCATTTGTCACTTAACAACATAAATATAAATAATTGAATATTCTTATTTTTTCATCAAATTGTTTTAGAAAGATGATTTTTTTTTTCAATTGTGTTTTAATTGTAGCTTAATTATTTCAAGTAAAGTTTATGTTTAAAAAATGTTAAATTGAGTAACCAAAATGTGATTTGAAACATAATGTATAAGGAATTCAAGTTAAGAATGGGTGTTGATGGGTTACGATTCGTTTTATAGCGAAATAATAGTTTTTTGTTTATTCAGACATTTTACGAAAACAAACAGTAAAAAATAAATCAGATTCAGACTTTTAAACCATCTTATAAGATTCAAAATTGATATTCACATTCAGACATAAAACCTCTTAAAAAACAAACTGCACCTAAGATGGATACCGAAGTTCCTCCATGAAAGGATCATAAAGTTTAATGAAAAGTAGAATCTCACCGTTAGTCTTTGCAGGTTGAGAAATTGCGTGTATGTCCACACATTGACAAGGAATACATTTATGCTTGCAAGAGAAACATCGCATAGTACAACATAAAGAGCCACGTGTTGAATCAAATATTATTAGCAAACAATTCATGAATATAAATAATAAGTCATAACTGCGGTATACCTGTCCAAATTCTACCACCTCCAGAAACAACTCAAGCTCTGCACGGTTTATCAAGTGTATCAAATATCCGACCTAAAACACAATGAGAATATGGCATGTAAATATCCACCAATAGATTACAAAGGATACCTCAATCCGTAATATGCCTAGGTTGATGTTTTTTAGGGTAAGTTTTAAGTTTTAACCTCAATGTCAAATGTTTTTTACTTAGTGGTCTGCGTTAGTTAAACATGTATCATATTCATGAATACGATATTGTTTTAGCCTCAAAGTCATTTATATGTTGCTAACAAATAAATGGAGTATTTTGTTAGATGATATTAATTTTGTATGAATTTCATATATGGGCTGTATGTATTTTGTATAGGCCTAGCCCACCTTAGTAGCTTAGATATTGATCATATTAGGTTAATGAGCAGACAAGCAAAATTGCAATTTTAATATGGTAATCAGAGCCATATAATTTTCTCACCTAACTTCTCTCTAAATCACATCCCAGAATCATTGCCTTCCAATCTCACGTTCTGTTTTTCCTTTTTTCATCCTCTCAAACCATAATTCTTTTCTTGTAGAATCCTTTCCCTTGGAATTACGTATAAAAAAAAGAAAAAAAAAGGTTAGTTTCAAAGTCTTGATCACTATTTGGTTTCCTTTATATATAAAAGGAAAAGAAGTTGTGGCCCTTTGATTCCACACGAAAAACAAAATAGATTTGTTGGTGTTAGTGCATCAAATGAATTTATTATTTTTATGTATGGGATCTTGCGTTGCTTGAAGTGTTACTGTATCAGCATCTCATTGGTTGGAGTATGAGATAATATCTATCATTTCCTTGCTTGAAGCATTAAGATCACAGGTATCATGATGTCTACTGTGGCCCGTTTAATTCGAACAGGTCCATCTCAGATTCAGACTCGAAGGACTCTCCAACCTAATGCTTTTTCAGTTATGACACGTAAAGATCCAACTTGGAATATGGATACGGGTGCGTCTTCTCATCTAAACTCTCATTCAAGTAATTTAAGTGTTGTTTACAACAATTGTTTATATCCATCTGTTCGTGTGGGTGACTGGAAAACTATCCCCGTCACCAACACTGGTCATAGCATACTGCCCACTCTTAATCGTCCTTTGTATCTTCATAATGTTCTTGTCACTCCCAACATAATTAAAAATCTTATCTCTGTGCGTCAGTTTACTAGGGATAATAAATGTCCCGTTGAGTTTGATGAATTTGGTTTTTCTGTGAAAGATTTCTTGACTCGTCATATTCTTCTTAGATGTGATAGTTCAGGAGACATCTACCCAGTTACCAAGCCATCTTCTATACCTAGTGTTTTGCTTTCGGTCAGCCCTACTGCGTGGCACCAACGTCTCGGACACCCTGGTACGGAAGTGCTACGATCTCTTATTTCTCGTAATTTCATTTCATGTAATAAAGAGAAGTCTTCACATATTTGTCATGCTTGTCAACTTGGAAAACATGTGAAGCTTCCATTTGTCAGTTTGGATACTCGTGTCTCTTCTTGTTTTGATATTATTCATTCTGATATTTGGACATCACCTATTGCTAGTAGTGGTGGTTTTAAATATTATGTACTGTTTCTTGATCACTTTTCCCATTACTTGTGGATTTACCCATTACGTCATAAATCTGATGTGTTTCAAAAGTTTCTTCATTTTGGCTCATATGTCAAAAACCAATTTAAGTGTGAAATTAAAGAATTTCAATGTGACCACGGTGGTGATTTTGATAACACCATCCTACTTCATCTTTTTTAGAAAAATGGAATTCAATTTCGTTTTTCTTGTCCCCTAACCTCACAACAAAATGGGAAATCAGAACGGATGATTAGAACCATAAACAATGTCATCCGTACCCTGCTTTTCCAAGCTCACCTTCCGCCTACATTTTTGGTCGAGGCACATTGTAAAACCCGCATGCTTTTACCATGAATAGTACCCTTAAGATCGTACGTACTAGATTAAAATTTCCTTTTATAGTATGATTACGTTCATGTGTTAGAATTTTATGTATTACGTACGTGTTAGAACACGATAAGTATTTATTACGTACGAACACACAATAAATATTTAAACAATAATTAATCACGAACATGCGATCACGAAATCATGAACGTAATTAAATCACGAGCTAATATTAATTACTTATATATATTTATTACGAACACGAATAAATATATTAAGTCACGGTTAATATTTAACGAGAACACATAAAACACGAACACGACTAAACACGAACGAACACTAAAATAATTAGACTCGGAAAATAGTACGGGTACCCCATGTAGGGCCCCTACCCGCGGCAACACCAAAGAGATGGGTCAAGCCCATCTAATTTTTACTAACAAAGGGGGTTAAGGTGAAATCTTTTGTCACTTTTCACATTACAGTAAAAACATCAAAAAACCTAAAAAGTTTTTCTCCTTCTCCTTGTCCTCTCCTTTTGGCCGCCGCATATAAACACAAGAAAGGGGGTGTTTGTTTGATTTTTGATCTTGAATTTGGTGCAAGTGTTCGTGTGTGTTATCCTCGTTTGATCCACGCATTCGGTATACCTTTTCAATCCTTTTTCTTTTTGTTTTGATTTAATAAATTAAATAAGAACATGATGTTTTTAAAAAGCTAATTAAAAACATTAATTAAACATGTAAATGGTTATGGGGTAAATCAAAACATGGGATTTAGGGGTGTTTGTTCTAGCCGATGCCTAAACCGAACCCCAAGGGGCTCTCAGCTTGGCTTATGGACCACCACCGAGACCTCAAGGTCTCGTTTTGGTGGTGTGGGTCCTATGACAGCAGCAAACAGGGGAGAACCCCAAAGTGGTTCGGGGTATGATGTCAATTACGGGTCCGGTTCATGGTTTCTAGTCACGATATGGTTCATGGTTTATGTTAAGGTTATGTTTTAATAATCATATGTTAAAAATTAAATTAATAAAATATGACAAGATTAATTTAATAAAACATGACTTAGGTTATAATTTAATTATTAGATCATGGAATTTTAACTTAAGTATTTATATTTTTCTAGACTTTATAATTAATTAATTATTAAAAACCATGGCTATAATTAATTAATTAACATGACTTAGGTTATATTATTAATAATTAATAATACATGTTTTAACCTAAGTATTTAACTTATTTAATTAAAAACATGATATATTGTTAGAAGTATTTAAAGTGATGGTCATATAATATACCGTTGCGAAGCTCGTGGAAAATGCTATTCAACAGTTTAATTAAAAACATGATATATTTAATTAAATACTTTTAACCTATACTTTATTTAAATTACATGTAATAATTAATAAACTATACCTTATATCAATATGACTTAAAAAAATAATCAGAAAACACTTAAGCTTATATACTTAGCTTATTTAACCAGCTTATATCTAATTATGGAAACTTTCTATTTTTAGAAACTTATTTAAATAAGGCAGCTAATCTTTATTATGGAAACTTTCTATTTTTAGAAACTTATCTATTCTATGCAGTAATTCTATTTTTAGAAACTTTCTATTTTTGGAAACTTTCTATTTTTGGAAACTTTCTCTTTTTGGAAACTTTCTATTTTTGGTAACTTTCTATTTTTGGAAACTTTCTATTTTAGGAAACATGCTATTTTTAGAAAGTTACTTATTATTACACAGTAAGTATAATAATACATGAAATACAAGTAATACTTAATCAGAATAGACAGAATATAAGATAAACACAATTTAAAGCTTAAAATAGTAAAACATGACATGAACGTATAAAATAAGCTAAGACATGACATAAAACCAGTTACGTATTTAGTAATTAGATACTTATACACGTATGTATTTATGTAGCGTTAGTGATACCAAAGTAGGACTCTCCTCGGTTCGTCTTCTTCGTTCACTGGACATAAGGTACGGATTCCCGTCCTTTCAGTACGGACATTCTTTCCTTATTAGGATACCCCGTATGCAGCCAACTGTTTTCCCGTAGTATAAGTTTATATGTTTGATTTGCTTATGTTTTATTTAGAATACCTATAGCCATATACATGCATGACCAGTTTCACCTAGTTATGGAGGTACCATAACCATAACATTAGAGGCACTCGTGTTATGACTTCCCCACGGCGGAGTGATTGCTCGTGGCGTCCCTTCTGCTTTTGGCCATATTATTATATTTATCATGTGGGTCGTATGGGTGCATCCAAGTTACATGTTTTCAGCAGATTACTCAGTGTGAATGTGGTGTGTGCCTTGCATCCTTCACAAGGAGCTTATCCCTCCTACCCAAACCAGTATATTAAATTAGAGGCAGCCCCTCTCATTTGCATGATGAGGTCACCCCTCCAAGTATTCATGCACGGTGGATTTTCATGACCTATATTGGCTAATGGTAGAATATGTTAAACAGTTTTTATAAGATAAACATAAGGATTTTCAAACTATAAAACCAGTTTTACCAAGACTTAACCGGGTTATTCGGGACTTAGTTTCTTCCGCTGTTATATGCTTATATGCTTATACTATTCATGCTTTATTGTACATCCGTGCACTGAGCGTATTGCTCAACCGTTTTCCTTTTCTATGTTCCCAAAACGGCAGGTACTCAGGGACGCTCGTAGACTTTAAGCGTACGTGCATATGGACTGGAAGCTTTATAGCCTTTCTTTACTTTATGCATTATCTTTACTTTAATACTCTTGCCATGGACATTGTTTAGTCCTTTCATTTACAGTACTTATGTTTGTGTGTGATGAGCTTTCTTTTGGACTACCGATGTTTGATTCCGGTATTTTCCTTTTATGGTTACATAATGTTTAGACATTTATCCTTGTATGCTTTGATGACACGCCATAATTACGTGTGACATTCCATTATCAAAATGGGGTGTTACAATTATGGTATCAGAGCCAAGGCTTCGACCTGTAGGCTCTCAAAATATGACCTATGATTAGTGGGTAGTCACTATGGTCTTCCTAGAACTGACAGTCGTTTTCATGCATTCATCATTTTTATGCATATATATATATATATATATATATATATATATATATATATATATATATATATATATATATATATATATATATATATATATATATATATGTCATTGTCGCAGGTTTATAACTAAGTAATGGTTGGTACAGGACTGGCCCTATTTAGTCGCATGTGCTTTATCGAAACTTTTAAATTTGGGACCGACCCATAGGCGTCCCCTCGCCATGTCTTTTATTTTGGGTGAACTGACCATAGGCGTTCACTCTCGAGCATACAAAAGTTTTCATAAAACTTCATCATGCATTCATACACAAATTTTCTTGCATAAAATTTTTCTCTGGATTTATTAGTATAAATTTTTTTTTCATGTATATATATTTTATGTTTTGATCTGTTAATCATATGTTTTATGTTATACTTTCAGATGGTTCTCACACGCGAACAGGAACAACTCAATGCTGCAATCCAAGCTGCAATGCAAGCTTTGCATCCTCAACTAAGGAACGACATCAGGGCTGAGGTTCAAGCTGCAAACAATTAGCAGCATAACCAAGAACCTCCTCCTCCTCCAGCGACATTGGCAGTATGGCTGGAGATATTCAACAAGCTCCGTCCTCGAGCTTTTGAGAAAACAGATAGCCCAGTGATGCTGAAAGCTGGTTGGCTCACATCGAGAAGATTTCCAATGCTATGGGTTGTGACCCCATGTTCAAGGCGAGGTTGGCATGTTACCGGTTCGAAGGCGATGTGTTAAATTGGTGGTTAGAATTGATGCAGTCTGAGGGAGGTGACGATTGGGTTGCTGGTTTGACTTGGGCTCAGTTCAAAGATAGGGTGATGGAGCAGTTCTTTCCCAAGGCTGAGCAAGACAAGCTCAAGAGGGAGTACCATGGAATCCGACAAAGAGCTGGGGAGAATAGCAATGAGTTTATGCAGCGCTTTCTTCGCTTAGCTGGTTTCCTTGGTGTAGCAGCAGGTACTCCTGAAGAGCAGGCACACCACTTTAGGTGGGCTCTTCGCACATCGGTCGCAAACAATCTGGTGTGTGCTACGTTCACCACTATAGCACAAGTGGCCGATGCGGCACGTAAGCTGGAGATGTTACATGAGAGATATGAGTTCGGGGAAGCTGAGAAACCCGACAAGAGGTAAACATTCGTATTCAAGCGGTGACCAATCCGTATTCTTTCAATATATGTCAATTATTCATCTCTTTAAATTGTATCTTCCAGGCAGAAAACTGGGAACCGGTCTCAGCCGGCTACTCAGCAGCAGCCTCATCAGCCCAAGGGAAACGGTCAGACTAACGACCATTCTGCTATGGATAGGCATGGCGGTAATGATAATTACCGTAACAACGCTGGACATTCCAACGGCAGCAGGTCCTAATACTTACGCATTTTTTCTTATGATTTCATGTTATAACTCATATTCTGACACTTTAGCAAAACTTCTACCAAGAACCATGGAAACGGTAGGGACCAGAACCAAAGAGGTTCACAGCCTAGCCGTCCTGCTATCACTGGTATTCAATCTTAAAATTATCCGCATTGTCCTTTATACCCTATTATCATGTCTTACGTAAAATGTTTTATCAGGTCCTCAGCCAGCCAGAGCACCTGCTGGAGGATATACTCATCCTCTTTGCTCTACTTGCCACCGTAGGTACCCAGGGCCATCTCGTCGTAACACTGACGCATGCTTCAAGTGTGGTCTTCCTGGCCATATCATGAAGGATTGCCGTAAGGGCGAGATGGAGGGCACATCGGGACATGCTGATACCAAGCCGCCTCCTACCACTGGGCGTGTCTACACGACATCTCGAGACCAGGCCAACAAGTCTACAGGTACCATCACTGGAATCTTGTATATGTATGGTCAAGCTGCGTGTGTTCTTTTCGATACGGGTGCTACTCGCTCGGTCATTTCTACTGCTTATGCTAAGAACATTAGGATGCTCCCCGTGCCACTAGAGAATAGACTTACTATTTCCACGCCTTTGAGGGACTTTGTATTAATCACCCATGTATACAAGAGTCTTCCCCTAGAATTTGACGATAAGGTTCGTCCAGTTGACGCACTTCCGCTAGACATGAATGACTTCGACATGATTTTGGGCATGGATTGGCTATCCAAGCATCATGCTACCATAGACTGCCATTCATATCGAGTTATCTTCGGTGATGTTAATGCACCAGAGTACATTCATAACGGGTTCGTACCCGGACGGTCTGTACAAATCATATCTACCCTGCAAGCGCGTGCACTACTGTCACATGGCTGCGAGGGTTATCTAGCTACGGTTCACGACATGGATGCTGAATCTCCATCAATTCAGGATCAACCAATAGTGTCGGAATTCCAAGATGTATTTCTAGCAGAACTTCCGGGCATACCACCTGCACGATAAGTGGAATTCAATATCGAGCTTATTCTAGGAGCTGAACCGATCTCCAAGGCTCCTTATCGCATGGCTCCCATAGAGCTGAAGGAGCTGAAGGATCAACTGCAAGAACTTATAGAACCAGGTTTCATTCGACCGAGCGCATCTCCATGGGCGCACCGGTCTTATTTGTTAAGAAGAAGGACAGCAGTATGCGTCTTTGCATAGACTATCGCGAGCTCAACAAGATTACCATCCGGAATAGGTATCCACTGCCGCGTATAGACGATCTGTTTGACCAACTCCAAGGGGACAAAAACTTCTCCAAGATTGATCTTAGGTCAGGCTACCATCAGCTACGAGTTAAGGAGCAGGTGATAGGTGTGAAAACACCCATCCTTTTACCACTTATTTCTTACTAAAACGAAACCAAAACGCGTATTTAATATCATTTGTTTGGAATTATGCGTGGTTTGTGTGTTTGTTGTGTTTTCAGAGCCAACCGGATAAATATTGAAGAAAACATGGGATTGCACGGGTTTTATCGAAGAAAAAGACTCAAGACGAAGTCTATTGTCCAAGAGATGCAAAAGATTTGAAGTCAATGGGCCTATTTGAAGATTTATCGAAGAAAAGGACCAAAGATGGAAGATTTATATATGTCGAAGAACTCAAGTCTATTAAACCAAGAAATTAAAAGACGAGTTGAGTTTATTCATCGACAAATCCCGAATCTGAGTCGAAAACGTCAACTTTACTGAAAAGACGAGAAGACAAAAAGAAAGGAAGAAAGCCCACTCACCAACCAAGCCCAAGGCCTATAAATAGAGGATCCCTTCACACATTAGAACTAGCTTTCATTTTTTTCCAGTTTTTTTCTTTTTTTTGTTTCGTAGGGTACCAACACCCTTAAGGTGTTTGGTGATTTTTCCTTTTCAATCCGAATCCTTGTAAGTTTTAATCTTTCATTTTATTTGTTAAACCTTAATCCTTAATACAAGTTTCCTTTTTATCTTATTCCTCTTTTTCTTATTGATTCTAAAGTTTTAAAGTTTTATTTGGTTGATTTTAATCTTTAAAAGTACGTGGGTTTTGTGTTTTTATTGATATGGTTTAAAGTTTATCATTAGTAGATGATTGGTGGTTAGTTTGGTTTAATCTTTGGTAAAAACTTGGTTGATTTTGGTTAAAATTCGTTCTTGTTTATTCCCCTGTTCTTCGTCTTCAAAACATTCCCCAGATTTCGAATGAGCATCTTATATTCCGGATGAACAATTTATCTTAATTATTCCGCATGAGCTTTGCATTCCGAACCAAGGTTTTCCTTTCTATATTCCGAACCAAGCTTTATTCCGGGTGAACGTTTTTATTCCGGATCAAGGGTTTATTCCGAACGAACAGATTATTCCGGATCAGCAGAATATTCCGAACCAGCAAAGTATTCCGGATCAGCATTTATTCCAGATGAAGGTTCTTGTTTAAGTTATTTCGAGTCAAGTGTTTATTCCGGGTGAACCAATTATTCCGAATCAAGCTTTTTATTATTTTATTTTGCATAAAGCCATTATTCCGAAAGCATTTCTTCGAATTATTCCGAACGAGCAAGTATTCCGAACGAAGCTTTCTCTGTTTATTATTCCGGATGAGCAAACATTCCGGATGAAGCAAAACATTCCGAATGAAGGTTTTCTCCAAATATTCCGGATGAACATATATTCCGGATGAAGGGTATTTATTTATTCCGCATGAACCAATATTCCGAATAAGCAATTTTATTCTGGATCAAGCATTTTATTCCTAATCGGCTGTTTTTCCAAGTTAAGGTGTCTTACTGTTTAATTTTAATTCAAGCTTTATTCTAAATTGTTTTTATTAGTTTATTTTGAGTTTATTTTTATCACTTCTCGCATTTAATCCTTTTTAGTAGAATAGAAAACCAATCCCCCTTTTTAGTCACCAAGAACAACTATTCCACTTTGAACCGTGATCAATTCGAGAAGTTACCGAGAACGAAATTTCAACCAAGCAAAATCATTTGTATCAAATGGCGCCGCTGCCGGCTCTTTTCGTAAGGATTAACGGTTTTTTGTGAGAAATTGGATTTTTGGATCCGTTCACCGTGAACGTTACTTTTTCATCATTAAAAATTTTCAAAAATCTAAAAAACATATAAAATTTTCAAAAATACAAAAAAATTAAAAAACATAAAACCCAAAAAGATTTATGCTTTGTTATTTCTTTTGCAGGTGCATGCGTACACGATCAACGTCTTATCCCGAGCCCGAGACTCTCGATAACTTAGACATGGCCGGTGTACACAACAATAATAATAATCCACCTCAAAACAACATGAATAATAACAACAATGAACCTTTACCGGACAATCGTCCTATGATCGAACTTTTGCAAGCACATGTAGAGGGCAACAACGATGCTATTGTCATACCCGTGATTGCAGCCAACAACTTTGAGCTCAAATCCGGTTTCATTCAAATGGTCTCTGCTCAACCATTCTTGGGGCGTACCATTGATGATCCTCATGACCACATCAAAAGGTTCCTTCAACTCACGAATACGGTCAAATTCAATGGGGTTCCACAAGAGGTAATCCGCTTACAACTTTTTCCTTTCTCCTTAGAGGGACAAGCCCGGCATTGGCTTGCAAAGGAACCGCCACAAAGTATTCTTACGTGGACGGACTTAGAGACCAAATTCATAAACTACTTATTCCCACCCTCACGTACTACCGCTTTGCGGAATGAAATTATTAATTTTGAACAAAAGTACGATGAGACTTTTAGTGAATCTTGGGACCGTTTTAAAGACCTTTTAAGAAAGTTCCAACAACATGGTTTTACCAAAGTGCACCAAATTAATACTTTTTACAATGGTTTAAGCATGAATGACCAAGATTCACTAAATAGTGCCTCGGGGGGGTAATATTTTGGTTAAGTCTTCTAATGCCGCTTGGGATATTATTGAGAATAAGTCTAGAGTGCAAACCAAGAGTGTTCGAACCAATGCCGCTAGTGCTAGCACTAATGACAACGACAAGAGAATTGATAAACTTACTTCGCTTATTGAATCACTTGCTGTCCAAACTGCTAACAATACCAAAAGCATCAACGCTCAAAACGCTCAAGTCAATGCTGTAATCCAACCATGTGAAATATGCGGGGGTCCTCACTCTTACACTACTTGTACCTCCACCCAAGACTATCTTTGTGAGAATGTTAACGCAACATACGGTACCTATCCTCCGGGAGGCTATCCAGCCCGCCCTCAAGGAGACCGTAACATGCTAAGTTATCGTTCCACCAACTTTCTTTCCCCGCCCGGTTTTCCTCCAACCAATCAAAACCAACAACAAAACCATAACCGAACCAATCAAAACCAACCTCGAGCACCATACCAGCCACCTCAAAGACAACCATATCCACCTCAAAATCCTACTCAAGTTTACCAACCCGCTCCTTACCAACCACCTGCTTATCAAGCACCTCCTCCTACCCAACCCACCGTTTTCAACCACGATGTCAAAACGTACATGCGGACGAATGGTGTGTTGGTGAAGAATCTGCAGACCCAGATTATTAATTTGAAGGGCGATATGGTGAAACAAGGGAATGATCTTAGAGCGGATATGTGAAACTCTTTGAGTAGTCAAACGAATAACCTAAGGGACATGATGGCTGGTTTCTTCCAAGGTAATCAACCCTCTTCTTCGGGTACTCTTCCGAGTAACACCGTTGCTAATCCAAGAGGGGAGATGAAAGCAATCACCACTCGCAGTGGAAAAGGTACAAAGGAACCCGAGCTTCCTACACCTACACCGGTGATTGTGACAAAGGAAAACGAGTCCACTATTCCTATTCCTCCACCTCTTTCTTCCACCCCTCCAACACCCAAGGATGTGAGTGATCCTACAATTCCAAATCCATCCTCTTCATCCGATATACCTTATCCCTCAAGGTTGAGGAAAGAGAAGCTCAAAAGCAAGGACGATATTCAAGTTTCAAACTTTCTCAAAATGTTTAAACAATTGAATTTCAACATCTCCTTCGCTGAGGCTCTCGCTCACATGCCTAAATATGCGAAGATGTTTAAAGATCTTCTTAGTGACAAGGAAAAGCTTCTTGATATTGCTAATACCCAACTTAATGAGAATTGCTCTGCGGTTCTCTTAAGGAAATTGCCAACCAAACTTGGTGATCCAGGTCGCTTCTTAATCCCTTGCAACTTCCCAGGAGTAGAGAATTGCATGGCCCTAGCCGATCTAGGTGCTAGTATAAACTTAATGCCATTAATTGTTTGGAAACAATTATCTCTCCCCGAGCTAGTCCCCACCAAAATGACTTTGGAATTAGCTAACCGTACGGTTGCTTATCCGGTGGGGATAGCCGAAGACGTTTTCGTTGGCGTTGACAAATTCACCTTCCCGACGGATTTTGTTGTCGTTGACTACGAGATAGATCCTCGTGTTCCATTAATCGTTGGACGTCCATTTGTCACACCCCACCAAGGCGGAATATGGGGCGCGACGTATGGATATCATCACAACAAACGGTGTCTCTATAGAGAAAACTAAAATGCAACTATAATGTCATAAATGGCGACACAAAGGTCATGACAATATCTCAACATAGCAGGAGTCTAGGTAAGTAGGTAACCGTCCTACCACTTACCCAAGACAAACAATAAACATAAGCCAAACAAACATATAGGTGCCAACATGTATCACTTATCAAAAAAAACATAAAGGTAAGCTAAGAAGGAACGGGGATCTCCTTCTATATGCAATCCTAAGGCATCCAAGTCTAGCCACTTCTATCCTCAAGCTTAACCATATTCACACCTGAAAGAGACACTAAAACACGTCAACATAAAGTTGGTGAGAGTCATAGGTTTAGACTCCAACGCTAAATCAGTTATAAGCTGTGAATAACAACCATCAACACAATAACATATGGACAATGTGCTACAAGTATGCATTAACAACTAGCATTCAAGTTCAATCAATCATCACAATTCCAAGGCATCACGCCTTACCAACAACCACAATTACCAAGGCATCACGCCTTACCAACAACCATAATTTCCAAGGCATCACGCCTTACCAATAACCATAATTTCCAAGAAATCACGCCTTACCAACAACCATAATTTCAAAGGCATCACACCTTACCAACAACCATGGTACCATAGGCGCCCATACACCTATGTACCTTTCCCATCCAACTCATACATGAACAAGAATCACATAGAAGTTAATCACATAATGTACCCACAAGTCCATCTCAAACCTTAAAAACATTCACAGCATCAATTTATAAACAACATAACACAGTGTCTCTTCCATCCCATCTGGAAGTCAAAATCAATAGTAAACATGGGACTATGAAACTCACCTGATTGCTTCTTCACAAGTACTCGCACTAGCAACAAGCTAACAAACCAAAAACACGCAATCAATACATGAACCAATCACTAAGATGGCTCATCAACCTATGATGGACATCTAGCCTATTCCCATATAAATACCTCATTGATAATCTCTAAACACCCCATTACCCTTCTCTAACAAGTCCTTAACTTGGTTAAGTTTAATAACTATCTCGTTCATATTTTACACAAAACAGTCCCAGTTTTTAGGTCTCAAAACTTTAAGTCAAACGCCCACTTAAACATACCCATGGTTTTTGTAAAAGGAATATTCATACCCTTACATATGTTAGATAACAACTCCCACTTGACCTAACCTTAAAGCTACTGTTAAGGCCCTGATATATATATATATATATATATATATATATATATATATATATATATATATATATATATATATATATATATATATATATATATATATATATATATATATATATATACTTTTGTTATTCAAGATTTCCTGATTTTAAACAAACTAAAAGTTTGTTACAATTAAGAGGTCTTACCCTAAACCAAAACCTTAGCCCAAGTGCAGATACTTAATAGAATATATAAACCATCTCTCATGTTCGTGAGAAGATCCCAATGCAACTCTAAGTACCCCAAACAACTCAAAACTTAAAAAGAAAACAGGCTGATTACAAAACTGTTTTGACCTCCGACTATTGTAACCTGTTTTTGACCCACTTCCTGACCTCTAATTTAGTTCTCGTTTCTTGAATTGGAAAGCCACTTCAATTACCTTTTCAGGGATACTTGGATCGCAAAATAAGAGTTTGTATAACTCCTAAAATACAGGTTTAATCAAATTAACCTCATTAATTAACCATAATCCCACTAATTACAAACCCTAATTTATGTAATCATTATGAACTCATTAAAATACAGATTTTTATTAAAACCCTAACCTAAATCCATCATAAGATGATTATGTAAACATTGAAAACAATTAAATTAAAAAGGGATTATGAAAGTTTACCTTTGATTTATGAAAACCCTAAAATTTTGATGAAGAACCCTAAAACCCCATGTTTAACCGTCGAATTCTATTCCTCCAGGGAATTATGAAGTGTTTTGTTGTATATAACCTTATATAATTAAGTTGGACAAATCCTAGCCCAACCCAAAAGTCTTGTTTCCTTATTTTCTTTTTTTTTCCTTTCTTTTCTTCTTTGGTGCGTCTAAACCGACCCAAACACCCCTCAAATTCGTTTTTTTATTATTTAATATTATGTTATTAATATTACCTTAATTTTTCTTAATTTATTTCAGCTCCTAAAGCTTCCAAAACCACAAAACCGTAAAACTAGTCAAATTTACGCGTTTTACCGTAAAAGACGTAAAATATACACTTTTAAAAAGATCTCAAATTTTGAAATAAACTTTATAACTAAGTCCTAAATGACTTAAAACCATCCCGAAAAATATCCATATGACTAATTACCTCATCCGAGACCTCCAAATGCTAAACCGTAAATCGTAAAAAATACAATTTATACCCCGTACCGGAAACGATATCCAAACCACAATCTATACACACCAATAAGCACATAAACACGTAAAGACACATAACTAGCACAAAATAAAACTAAGTGACGAACCTCAAACCCAGGGTTGTCACATCACTCCCTCCTAATAGAAATCTCGTCCCGAGATTTACTCCTTAGGATCAAACACACAAACAACAAATCACATGAGGATACTTGTTCTAAACGAACTCCCCTCATTTCCACGTGAACCTTAGTTCAAGTTTCAAAATACCACATATACAAACCAAAAATAATTAAACTCATTGCCAAACTCTTGACCTCACAGTCAATAAATCTCATAGATGACTTTTTGATAAAAAAAAGACTCTTATTAACACAAGTCCCGAATAACCGTACATGCAAAATGCATTCTCAAACAACCTTTACCAATCCCAATACACGAAATGTATCATGTATACAACTCATTTCCCCCAGGTAATTCTATGCTCATAAGCTAATGGTCCGATCTTTCCAAAGATCATAAATGGACCTACAAAACTCTACATCACTCTTTCATTTTACCAAGACATACCACCCGTTACTATGGGTGAAACTTCCCTACATAACTTTGTCACTAACTCTAGTGGTTTCATCCTTTTCTACATAGCATCCCTTGTTGCTCTCATTCTGTCCACAAACACCATTACCACATTAGTAGCCTCTTTTACCAATTCTAGTCCACAATGGGGACAACTCATCCTATCCTTTCATATAGTGCCTCAAATGGCATTTATCGACTTCTAGTATGATAATCATCAATATATGAAAACTCAACCATCGCTAATGAGTTTACTAACTCCCTCTAAATCAATCACTCATGCCCTCAGTGTAACCCGTAAGGTTGTATAAATATCTCACTTGTCCCTCCTTTTCCAGTCAGCTAGATATACTCATATCCAATCATGTTCATCAACCCCCTTTAGTCCGTACGCAATACTTCTAACTTCTCAACTATGTGACTTCCCATTCCTCTTGAATTACAAGATGAATTAGTCAGTCTATCGACTATCACCCAACTCTCGTCGTACTTATTCCTCCACCCCATTATGTATCCCTTTCACCAACTTCGTCCTTACATCGCTCTTTTTAAGTTACTCTTATCTACGTAGAAAGTATAGTCTACGTCCCTTTTCTCCATACGATTGTCCAAGCCACGCAACATACACGTTGACGCGTTCTCTGCTTTAGACAACTCAACTCGTGCAACCTATATCCTTTATCCAAACCGCCCTAATACGTCATCCCTATAGTTCAAGTTCGTCTCAACTTCACCTCATCCTTCTTATTCCATGTCTCATCGACCATGCTTGCCTTTCCCAGATGGTACTTGGCCTTGCAATTTTTTTCATCAATTAACTCCACCCATAACCTTTGCCAAATGTTCAATCAAGATGATTGAATATGTGTTGGAGATGTTCATGATCCGTATAGATCATTCTCTACGTCTCGTACACCAAATGCCTCTAGCATTCTAGGCAGATATAACAATCCAGCTCCACTAACTAAGTCTGTCCAGTTCTTCCAAATCTTCAGTTCCTGCAACGTATAAGCGATCTCCTTTCTTTGTCGTCCTCGTACGCGTCCAAAATCTTGCTCCACGTATCGTCATGCTTCGCGAATTCATCCAGTCCTTCCGATAATGCCAAGATCGGCTCATTATCAAATCCAATTCTTCAGCCTCTAAAATGCTTCCTCATCCTTATTCACTTCGCCCCTTGCTGGTTCCATGATACGCCATCATCTCTAACTACTCACCATAGTAAATTTAATACTAAAACTCACACTTGAAAATCTCACGTATAACTCCACTCCAAACCAACAAATAATTCGCCTCACTCTCCTTCTCAGATTTGAGTAGATCAAGATGTCGTCGATGCTCCCGATGACAACTCGTTTATACACGTTCATGCACACTTGGTTCATTGACACCATGAATACCGCTAGTGCTTTGGCGAAGCCAAATGCATAACCGTAATCCCAAAGCATTCATACAACATCCTTAGCAGTTTCAACTATGTCCTCCTTGCACCCTCTCTCAGCGGCAATACGAATAAATTCCTACCTCGTTCTACTTGCAAAATTCTACACGCATTTTAAAAGACCAATGCTTCCTCTCATCATACCACTCAACCGCTTACCACATCCAATCTACTACTAAGCAACTCAACTTTTACCTTGCATCCGTTTCAATTTCCATCAACTCTTGTTCTTGGAATCATTCCATCAACAATTTCCTTGGAAAGACACTAACTCCAACTCCTCTCACTTCTCCTACTTGCTCTATTTATGGTCCTACCTCAAAATAATAGGCAAACCTACTAAATTTCAGGAAGTTTTTAGAAAACATACATGCCTTACGAACAATATCTCCTTCCAACACTCTCTATGGCACATTACTTGTGATGGTATCCCACAAATCTCTATTCATCTCCTTGGTACTCCTAAGAGACCTCATGACCACATTAGTTCGTCTACGAACTTCTTTCCTCCCCACTAAGGGTATTCCGACCGTTCTCTCATGGTCACCTAGTTAAGCGTGTAGGCACGACCAAGTCTTTTATATGACTACCTCAACGCTCCCGAACAATACGAAACCAAAACTACATCTGAATCCATCAGATACGATCAACGAATCAAACCCACGGATAACTAACGACATTTCACGTGTACCAGTTAAAACAAGTCAAAAACCACGAGTCTCAAAAGAAAACTCAAACCCAAAACGTGTATCAATTCAAAATGACCCATGACAACGAAAAATAATCCAAGAAACACCCAATGGCAACCAAACATATTACGCCCGTGACATATTTTTTTTAAACCGTGCAAAAGATCGACTTTTACAAAAGAATATATATCTTTTTCTTTTTTTTATTTATTTATTATTACCTCCCACATCTATGTGACTCAAACAATCTACAAACAACCCTCTTGACGAACTCAAAACTCAACTCAAAAACTAGGTATCCCGTGCATCCCAAATCATATAAATAAACTACTATTCAAACTCAACCTCTAACCCGACACTTGTACAATAATTTCGGCCAAGATACTGACCTCCCATGACTATACATTCTGAATATTTGAAAAGTACGTTCCGATTACATATTTTTTGGCTTTTGAATCACTCAAAAAGCTCTAAAAATGAACAAGTTATGACCAAATCAGTTTTATACTAGTTGTTTTAAAAAAACTAAAGAATAAACTTAGTGATCAATGTAATCTTTTTAAATGACAGATATAATTGTATGTGAAATCTTCAAAAACTCAATTTAACCTTGTATAAATAATTAAAAATGACATAAATCGGTCAAACTCAATTATATAAACTATGTAGGTAGAAAGAAATTTTTACTTCGCTTTCTTTCAAAGAAAGTCTTTTAGAATTTGAAATATATAAGTGTTGATTAAAAAGAAATCTTATGTTACATCTTGTTTCAAACACGACTCTAACACCTTACCCTTATTTACCGAATACAACCAACCATCTAACTCAATATATACCGACCAAAAGAAATGCAAGACCCAACACAAAAGATTTCATTATCTCAAAAGAAATCCCAAGTTATTTCAGTAGACTTGAAACCAAAAACACCATTTTAAAACGTACACGTGAAATACGAGACTCAAAGAATACGCTACAAGACACACTTCAAAAGATTCAAAACGTCGTTGGAACTCCAACAAACTCCAGCACCATTAAACACGACAAACACAAGGCACGTTCAAGTTATAATAACTAGTGAACGACCATATACCATAACCTAACACGTAGTAGTATATATACATCCGCATATATATACCTATCGAATCTCCTAAACATACTTGTTATCATACATGTCAAGTCAATCAATCGCTTTATACGCTCGTTTTTCCATACGAGTAATCATCATCTCACCGTGCCACAACAAGGCATAAATCCCACCTCCAAAACCATACCATAACGTGTGACCCCATAATCACACAACACAACTATAACCCAGAACATATAACACAAAAGAACGACAACCATCTCATAGGCAGCCATTACATAAACCCATATATTATACGTATACCCAAATTATACATCTCATCATATACAAGCATGTACTAACCCTCTTTCATGCAATCATACTTTAGAACCCATTGAAGTTGTGGTACTTGTATAACTATGTTGGCCACCATACTTATACAATTACCCTTTCCTCAATGCACTATCTCCTATGATGACACTTATAAGAATCAGCACAACATATAACACATAAATCCATCTACTCACATAAGCTCATAACCACATAACCAATAAGGTCCAAAACTCCAACTATAAAAATTAAATAATAAAACTCTTGGAATACCGAAATCCATAGTCTAGCTAAAACAACATAGACTAAATCCAAAACGAAAACATAATCAGTTATAAGTCATGTCGCCCGTAAGAGTGGAAACAACTTAAAATCCTTCCTATCCACCTACTCCTAGTAACTCGAACCACCACACGATTCTTAGGGAACATGACTTAAACATCAAAAGAAAAATAACATACCTTAAGTATGTAAAATAACTCGATAAAAGATAGAAACTACCTTGTACTAAATTATGTACTATAATGTACAATTTAAGCAAAATACAACAGTGACTAGCGTGGACGATTATGGTTCAACCCGCACTAGTCACAAACCCGAAAAGAAAATAACATGTGACTAAGTATGAACATACTACGGTTCAATTCATACTAGTCAAAACATCGCAATAAATAACATCCAAACATATCAATTATTATAAAATGCACACATACTCCTATGACGCCTATATGCAGGGACCCTTAAGCTATAGACTAGGCTACACGACTAGGCAACCTAATTCTCTATAACCTGTCTCTAATACCATTCTGTCACACCCCACCATGGCGGAATATGGGGCGCGACGTATGGATATCATCACAACAAACGGTGTCTCTATAGAGAAAACTAAAATGCAACTATAATGTCATAAATGGCGACACAAAGGTCATGACAATATCTCAACATAGCAGGAGTCTAGGTAAGTAGGTAACCGTCCTACCACTTACCCAAGACAAACAATAAACATAAGCCAAACAAACATAGCACATGTATCACTTATCAAAAAAAAACATAAAGGTAAGCTAAGAAGGAACGGGGATCTCCTTCTATATGCAATCCTAAGGCATCCAAGTCTAGCCACTTCTATCCTCAAGCTTAACCATATTCACACCTGAAAGAGACACTAAAACACGTCAACATAAAGTTGGTGAGAGTCATAGGTTTAGACTCCAACGCTAAATCAGTTATAAGCTGTGAATAACAACCATCAACACAATAACATATGGACAATATGCTACAAGTATGCATTAACAACTAGCGTTCAAGTTTAATCAATCATCACAATTCCAAGGCATCACGCCTTACCAACAACCATAATTTCCAAGGCATCCCGCCTTACCAACAACCATAATTTCCAAGGCATCATGCCTTACCAACAACCATGGTACCATAGGCGCCCATACACCTATGTACCTTTCCCATCCAACTCATACATGAACAAGAATCACATAGCAGTTAATCACATAATGTACCCACAAGTCCATCTCAAACCTTAAAAACATTCACAACATCAATTTATAAACAACATAACACAGTGTCTCTTCCATCCCATCTGGAAGTCAAAATCAATAGTAAACATGGGACTATGAAACTCACCTGATTGCTTCTTCACAAGTCCTCGCACTAGCAACAAGCTAACAAACCAAAAACACGCAATCAATACTTGAACCAATCACTAAGATGGCTCATCAACCTATGATGGACATCTAGCCTATTCCCATATAAATACCTCATTGATAAGCTCTAAACACCCCATTACCCTTCTCTAACAAGTCCTTAACTTGGTTAAGTTTAATAACTATCCCGTTCATATTTTACACAAAACAGTCCCAGTTTTTAGGTCTTAAAACTTTAAGTCAAACGCCCACTTAAACATACCCATGGTTTCTTTAAAAGGAATATTCATACCCTTACATATGTTAAATAACAAATCCCACTTGCCCTATCCTTAAAGCTACTGTTAAGTCCTGATATATATATATATATATATATATATATATATATATATATATATATATATATATATATATATATATATATATATATATATATATATATATATATATATATATATATATATATATATATATATATATATATATATATATATACTTTTGTCATTTCAGATTTCCTGATTTTAAACATACTAAAAGTTTGTTACAATTAAGAGGTCTTACCAAAAACCACAACCTTAGCCCAAGTGCAGATACTTAATACAATATATAAACCATCTCTCATGTTCGTGAGAAGATCCCAATGCAACAGAAAGTACCCCAAACAACCCAAAACTTAAAAAGAAAACAGGCTGATTACAAAACGATTTTGACCTCCGACTGTTGTAACCTGTTTTTGACCCACTTCTCGACCTCCAATTTAATTCTCGTTTCTTTCATTGGAAATCCACTTCAATTACCTTTTCAGGGATACTTGGATCGCAAAATAAGAGTTTGTATAATTCCTAATATGATCAAAACAATTGACTCAAAATTCTGCCCAGTTTTTAAAAACGGGTTTAATCAAATTAACCTCATTAATTAACCCTAATCTCACTAATTACAAGCCCTAATTTATGTAATCATTATGAACTCATTAAAATACAGATTTTTATTAAAACCCTAACCTAAATCCATCATAAGATGATTATGTAAACATTAAAAACAATTAAATTAAAAAGGGATTATGAAAGTTTACCTTTGATTTATGAAAACCCTAAAATTTTGATGAAGAACCCTAAAACCCCATGTTTAACCGTCGAATTCTATTCCTCCAGGGAATTATGAAGTGTTTTGTTGTATATAACCTTATATAATTAAGTTGGACAAATCCTAGCCCAACCCAAAAGTCATGTTTCCTTATTTTCTTTTTTTTTCCTTTCTTTTCTTCTTTGGTGCGTCTAAACCGACCCAAACACCCCTCAAATTCGTTTTTTTTTTTTTTTTATTATTTAATATTATGTTATTAATATTGCCTTAATTTTCCTTAATTTATTTCAGCTCCTAAAGCTTCCTAAACCACAAAACCGTAAAACTAGTCAAATTTACGCGTTTTACCGTAAAAGACGTAAAATATACACTTTTAAAAAAATCTCAAATTTTGAAATGAACTTTATAACTAAGTCCTAAATGACTTAAAACCATCCCGAAAAATATCCATATGACTAATTACCTCATCCGAGACCTCCAAATGCTAAACCGTAAATCGTAAAAAATACGATTTTCTATAATACATATATGTATACTTAAAACCACCAAATAACACCATCTCACTTCATAGTCACTACCATTTGAACTCATGAACATGAAATCATCACACATCATTTCATTCACAAGGTACCCCGTACCGGAAACGATATCCAAACCACAATCTATACACACCAATAAACACATAAACACGTAAAGACACGTAACTAGCACAAAATGAAACTAAGTGACGAACCTCAAAACCAGGGTTGTCACACCATTCTTGAGGACCGGTCGCACTCTCATCGATGTAGACGCGGGTGAGCTTATCATGAGAGTTGGTGACGATCAAATTGTCTTCAACATGGGTAAGATTTCTAAACAGCCTTATTCATACGAGAGTGTTAATTGTATCGACGTTCTTGATGAGGCTTGTGAAGAACACTTTAAAGATGCTTGCAAAAGTACTCTTCCCTCTCTTCCCAATGTTGAGACCGTTGCCTCCATTGCTCCATCACTAACTCCATTTAGAGAAAGTGATTTCCTTCTGACTGAATTTGAAGCCACTTTGTGAGATGTGAACTTACAATATGACGATTCTCCCACCAATTGGGATGAAGACATTCGTACCATTGAGAAACTTCTCAATGAGGACCATATTTCTCCACCATCTCCCAAGGCTATTTCTATCAATGAACCGAATTTGACTACGCCCTCCATCGAAAATCCTCCGGATTTAGAGCTTAAGGAATTACCGTCCCATCTCGAGTACGTGTTCCTTGAAGAAAAGAAGAAGTCACCCGTCATCATCGCTAAGGACTTGAAAGAAGAAGAAAAATCTCGCCTTATCGCCGTGCTTAAAGATCATAAGAAGGCAATTGCTTGGAAAATTTTTGATATCCGCGGAATTGATCCAAACTTTTGTACTCACAAAATTCTCATGGAATATGACTTTAAACCCGCAATCCAAAGCCAAAGAAGGGTTAATCCTCGAATTCATGACGTCATCAAACAAGAGGTTATCAAACTTCTAGATGCCGGAATGATTTACCCTATTTCGGATTTGCCATGGGTAAGTCCCGTCCATTGTGTGCCCAAGAAAGGCGGAATAACCGTTGTTCCCAATGAACACAACGAGTTGATTCCTACTCGTCTCATTACTGGGTGGAGAGTTTGTATCGACTATCACAAACTCAATGATGCCACAAGAAAAGATCATTTTCTTCTTCCTTTCATGGATCAAATGCTCGAGCGTCTAGCGGGTAATGATTACTATTGCTTCTTAGACGGTTTCTCCGGGTATTTTCAAATTCCCATCGATCCTAAAGACCAAGATAAAACCACATTCACTTGTCCCTACGGAACATTTGCTTACAAAAGAATGCCTTTCGGTTTATGCAATGCTCCTAGGACGTTCCAAATGTGTATGATGGCTATCTTCCATGACATGGTTGAAGAAACAATGAAAGTCTTCATGGATGATTTCTCGGTTTATGGCGATTCTTTCTCTGCTTGCCTTGCCAATTTAGAACGTATGCTTAAGCGGTGTGAAGACACTCACCTTGTTCTAAATTGGGAAAAATGCCATTTCATGGTAAAAGAGGGCATCGTGCTAGGACATAAAATCTCAAAAGCCGGTCTCGAATTGGACCGTGCTAAAGTTGATGTCATAGCCAAATTACCTCCACCTTCAACCGTGAACGGTGTGAGAAGTTTCCTGGGTCATGCGGCCTTCTACCGTCGATTTATCAAAGATTTTTCTAAAATCGCTCGTCCTATGACCCACCTCTTGGAAAAAGATAATCCTTTTATCTTTTCCAAAGAGTGTATTGAAGCCTTCAACCTTCTTAAGGATAAGCTAACTAAGGCACCGGTCTTGGTTATCCCTAATTGGGAGCTACATTTCGAATTGATGTGTGATGCTAGCGACTTTGCTATTGGAGAGGTTTTGGGCCAAAGAGTGAATAAACACTTCCAATCAATCCATTATACTAGCAAGACAATGACAGGGGCTCAATTGCATTACACGACAACTTAAAAAGAGCTTTTAGCTGTTGTCTATGCTTTTGAAAAATTCCGCCCCTATCTTGTCCTTTCCACTACCATCGTGTACACGGACCATTCCGCGTTGAAGTACTTGTTAACTAAACAAGATTCTAAACCAAGACTTCTTCGCTGGGTTTTGCTACTTCAAGAATTTAAAATCGAAATTCGTGATAAGAAGGGAGCCGAAAACCTAGCCGCCGATCATCTCAGTAGACTTAAGGATCCTTATCAAGGGGATCATCCGAACAAAGAGATCAATGACTCTTTTCCCCTTGAGACCTTAATGTCTATCAACTCGAATCTTGATGAAACCCCGTGGTTTGCGGACATTGCAAACTACTTGGCGGGTGGAATTCTCATTGACGGGTTAACATCCCAACAAAAGAAAAAGTTCTTTAAAGATATTAAGACTTACTTTTGGGATGACCCGTATCTCTTCAAACAATGCGCTGATTTGATTATTCGCCGATGTGTTGATGTACCGGCAGCTTTAGACATTCTCGAAGCTTGCCACAAAGGACCCACTGGTGGTCACTTTGGTCCCAACTTCACCGCAAAGAAAGTGTTTGACTCGGGATTCTATTGGCCCTCTATTTATCGTGACGCTCACGAAATGGTGAAAAATTGTAATGCTTGCCAACGACAAGGCAAGATCACACATAAAGATGAGATGCCTCAAAGTTTCATACAAGAATGTGAAATCTTTGATGTATGGGGCATCGACTTTATGAGGCAATTCCCTTCATCTAAAGGAAACAAATACATCCTTGTAGCCGTTGACTACGTTTCTAAATGGGTTGAAGCGAAAGCTTTACCCACTAACGATGCAAGGGTGGTTTGTAACTTTTTGAAGCAGCTATTCGCTAGATTCGGTGTGCCTCGTGCCATTATTAGTGATCGCGGGACTCATTTTTGCAATGATCAATTCACAAGAGTCATGGCTAAGTATGGTGTCAATCATCGTCTTTCCACCGCATACCACCCACAAACTAATGGGCAGGCTGAAATCTCTAACCGAGGGTTAAAGCGAATTTTTGAACGAATCGTGGGAGAGCATCGTGCCTCATGGGCCGATAAACTTGATGATGCTCTGTGGGCTTTTCGTACCGCATACAAGACTGCGATTGGTTGTACACCATATCGTCTCGTGTACGGGAAAGCATGCCACCTCCCCATTGAGTTGGAGCACAAGGCTTACTGGGCCTTGAAGTGGGCTAACTTCGACATCAACAAAGCCGGTGACCTACGCAAAATCCAACTCAATGAGCTTAATGAACTCAGGAATGAAGCTTATGAAAATTCCTTGATCTATAAGGAAAGAACTAAGCTCATTCATGATTCTAAGATTAAAAACCGAGAGTTCCAAGTTGGAGACAAAGTTTTACTCTTCAACTCTCGGTTGAAAATCTTTTCGGGCAAACTCAAATCTCGTTGGTTCGGCCCATTCACCATTGCCCAAATTTTTCCATATGGTACTCTCGAGCTCGCTCAACCTAATGGACCTAATTTTAAGGTGAATGGCCAACGAGTGAAGTTTTAATTTGGAGAGGACATCTCTCATGAGATGATTCCATCCCTCTCCACCTTTCCTTTGAATTAGTTCGGGACCGAGTCAGGCTCGTGACTCGGTTAACAAAAACAAGCGCTCCTCGGGAGAAAACCCGAGTATCTATCCCTTTCCGTTTTACCTCCTAAGTGTAGGGGGACCTATATAGGTTTTTTGTGTTTGTGTGGTGATGTGATTATAGGGATGAGTGAACTTTTGGAATCTTTGAAGAACCGTGCTCCCATGTTATCCGCAATCCGGTTCTATCTCTCTACTATCGTGATTCAATTTTCTTCATACTCACATTTGAAATTGATCACTTTAGTTGTCTCCTCCTTAACTTGATTTAACCAACGTGCACAATGTCATAAGTGTAGGGGAGACTTTTCCCACATGCTTAAACATTGAGGATAATGTTTATATTAAGTGTAGGGGAGACTTCTATCGATGTTTTAAGTGGACTTTTCCATTAAAATGCCTTCATTTAACCGGAAAACCATCTTTTTCAGCATTTTTCAAATTTTTAATTAACTTTGGTCATATAGTCGTAATTTTTAAATTTTTATTGTTGCTTTCATATGTATATATCCCACAATAAAGTCTAAAATATTAATAAAGTGGTGTAGCTAGTTTAGAAGTCTTTGAGATATTAGGCCCGTTGCGATTATTTTGACTCAACCCGAATAGATTTATCCTTGTTTATTCTAGCAAGTATCCTTAACCATGTAGACCTTAATTGGTTTATTAGGCTAAGCATCCACGAGTCTCATTACTTGAGATTTTAAATTGTGAGTACAAGAAATGATAGAGTCAATTATAAGTCGGTATTCTTGCACAAGCACACTTGGTGTGATTATATGCTTTTCCTCCCATCGCCTTAAATGAATAAATGCAATAAGTAAAGTCGTACGATTTTATTGAATAACTTAGCTTCTAGCCCAAGATCGTTTAAAAGTTGCTCGGTAATGATAAGAGTTCATAGCCAAGGCATAACTAATGAAGCGGGGCGCGAAGATTGGCGAGTCCGAAAAGGCCCTAACAAGGCATGAGGATTCCATTTTATTGCTAAAGATCCAAGGTGATGTGAAAAGCATTATTCCCAAAATCAATATGAAGGATCAAGACTCACGACAAAAAGCAATCAACTCCCATAAAGATCATGGAGAAGTCTATCCGAAAAGACCCTAACAAGGTATGAGGATAAATAGATCCAAGTCCAAAAAGGAGGCGGATCTTTGTATCTCAAAATCCTAATTAACGATTGAAGAAATAATGATGAAGTCGTGGTCAACAAAGTTGGAGTATCCCTCAAAAGTCTCCAAGTGAAGAAACTCTATTAACGAAGAGAAGACCATTATCTCAAGAACGTCTCTCAAGATATGAAGTATAAAGTACATGCCAAATATCGGCCCGAGAAAGGTCTCAAATCGTGAAGCGAGTTATGCCAAGATATGAACTTTTTGAGGTCTCGAGAAGCAGTTTTAAGAGATTTTGTCCTTTAGCTATATATTAATCAAATCGTCCTACTTTGCTTTCAGCCTAAATAAACTATCGAAATAAGTCCAAAAATGCATCTTCGTGATCATTCTAAGACAACAATAAAATATAAGAGATACACCTAGGAATAAGGGAGTTTAAGCATATAATTAAGCCATGTGTGTAAGTGTTTGTTTTGCTAACTTATAATAACAATGATCTCATTTTTAAGCTTAGTTTGGGGAACGTGAAACTTGAGGGTGATAAATCTTCGCAGCAACTAAAGCCCTAATGTAAGTCTTAGATCTCTTTGCAAGTTATTTCCATGTAGCTATTTTCAAGTGAAAATGGTTTTCTATCCCTTTTGTTTCCTTTAAAGCTTTTATTTCTTCATAGTAGTTTAAATTTTTGTTTCAGTAGTATATTAATAAGGCCAAGGTTGATTGATTATGAGAAAAGTGTAAATGTGCTTTGTCACTAAGCATTCCATGAGGGCATGGCAATGGTTAAGTGTAGGGGATTTGATAGGTGAGAAAACACCCATCCTTTTACCACTTATTTCTTGCTAAAACGAAACCAAAACGCGTATTTAATATCATTTGTTTGGAATTATGCGTGGTTTGTGTGTTTGTTGTGTTTTCAGATCCAACCGGGTAAATATTAAAGAAAACATAGGATTGCACGGGTTTTATCGAAGAAAAAGACTCAAGACGAAGTCTATTGTCTAAGAGATGCAAAAGATTTGAAGTCAATGGGCCTATTTGAAGATTTATCGAAGAAAAGGACCAAAGATGGAAGATTTATATATGTCGAAGAACTCAAGTCTATTAAACGAAGAAATTAAAAGACGAGTTGAGTTTATTCATCGACAAACCCGAATCTGAGTCGAAAACGTCAACTTTACTGAAAAGGCGAGAAGACAAAAAGAAAGGAAGAAAGCCCACTCACCAACCAAGCCCAAGGCCTATAAATAGAGGATCCCTTCACACATTAGAACTAGCTTTCATTTTTTTCCAGTTTTTTTCTTTCTTTTGTTTCGTAGGGTATCAACACCCTTAAGGTGTTTGGTGATTTTTCCTTTTCAATCCGAATCCTTGTAAGTTTTAATCTTTCATTTTAGTTGTTAAACCTTAATCCTTAATACAAGTTTCCTTTTTATCTTATTCCTATTTTTCTTATTGATTCTAAAGTTTTAAAGTTTTATTTGGTTGATTTTAATCTTTAAAAGTAAGTGGTTTTGTGTTTTTATTGATTTGGTTTAAAGTTTATCATTAGTAGATGATTGGTGGTTAGTTTGGTTTAATCTTTGGTAAAAACTTGGTTGATTTTGGTTAAAATTGTTCTTGTTTTATTCCCCTGTTCTTCGTCTTCAAAACATTCCCCAGATTCCGAATGAGCATCTTATATTCCGGATGAACGATTTATCTTAATTATTCTGCATGAGCTTTGCATTCCGAACCAATGTTTTCCTTTCTATATTCCGAACCACGCTTTATTCCGGGTGAACGTTTTATTCCGGATCAAGGGTTTATTCCGAGCGAACAGATTATTCCGGATCAACAGAATATTCCGAACCAGCAAAGTATTTCGGATCAGCATTTATTCCGGATGAAGGTTCTTGTTTAAGTTATTCTGAGTCAAGTTTTTATTCCGGGTGAACCAATTATTCCAAATCAAGCTTTTTATTATTTTATTCCGCATAAAGGTATTCCGAATCAAGCATTTCTTCGAATTATTCCGAACGAGCAAGTATTCCGAATGAAGCTTTCTCTGTTTATTATTCCGGATGAGCAAACATTCCGGATGAGGCAAAACATTCCGAATGAAGGTTTTCTCCAAATATTCCGGATGAACATATATTCCGGATGAAGGGTATTTATTTATTCCGCATGAACCAATATTCCGAATAAGCAATTTTATTCCGGATCAAGCATTTTATTCCGAATCAGCTGTTTTTCCAAGTTAAGGTGTCTTACTGTTTAATTTTAATTCAAGCTTTATTCTAAATTGTTTTTATTAGTTTATTTTGAGTTTATTTTTATCACTTCTCGCATTTAATCCTTTTTAGTAGAATAGAAAACCAATCCCCCTTTTTAGTCACCAAGAACAACTATTCCACTTTGAACCGTGATCAATTCGAGAAGATACCGAGAATGAACTTTCAGCCAAGCAAAATTTTTGTATCAAAAGGACATTGCCAAGACTTCTTTTCATACCCGCTATGGCCACTACGAGTTTGTAGTTATGCCATTCGGCCTGACAAATGCTCCAGCAGTGTTCATGGACTTGATGAACAGAATCTTCCATGAATTTTTGGACAAGTTCGTCATTGTCTTCATCGATGACATCCTGATTTTCTCAAAGTCCAAGGAGGAACACGAAGACCATCTTCGTACTGTACTACAGATTCTTCGCCAGAAGCAGCTGTATGCTAAATTCTCCAAATGTGAGTTCTGGTTAGACAAGGTGGCATTCTTAGGTCACATTGTATCAGCAGAAAGAATCACTATGGATCCAGCGAAGGTTGAGGCCATTACTAAGTGTCTGAGGCCGACATCAGCGACGGATGTCCGCAGTTTCTTGGGCTTAGCTGGCTATTACCGTAGGTTCGTGGAGAACTTTTCCCGCTTAGCACTACCATTGACCAAACTGATGCGGAAAGGGGAGAAATTCGTCTGGACTGAAGAACGAGAGAAGAGCTTTGAAGACCTGAAGCAGAAGCTAGTCTCTGCATCTATTCTTACTCTCCCATCTAGTACGGGTGGATTTCAAATCTACAGTGATGCATCGGGGAAGGGACTTGGCTGTGTTCTCATGCAACATGGGAAAGTGATCGCGTACGCTTCACAGGAGCTTAAGCCTTATGAAGAAAATTACCCTACGCATGACTTGGAACTTGCTGCAGTCGTGTTTGCATTGAAGATATGGAGGCACTACTTATATGGAGAATCATGTGACATTTTCACAGACCACAAGAGTTTGAAGTATATCTTCACTCAACGTGAATTGAACATGAGACAGAGGAGATGGTTAGAGCTGTTGAAGGATTATGACATTAATCTATAGTATCATCCCGGGAAGGCGAATGTAGTAGCAGATGCACTTAGCAGGAAGTCCGGAATGATCAACGGCATTAAAATTAAGGAGGAAATCATAAGAGACTTGGAGCGACTAGACATCGAGATCATGGTACGTGGACAGCACGGTTACTGGGTTAATCTTAGAGTAGAACCCGAGTTACTCTCTAAGATCAAGGAAGCTCAGAAAGATGATGGAGAAATCTGGGCGATAGTTCAGAATTTGGAGAAACAGACGGAATTCAGAGTAGATGCAGATGGTATCGTATGGCAGGGCACGAGACTTTGTGTTCCTGACGACCAAGCACTCCGGGAAGCCTTGTTAGCTGAAGCTCATAGCTCCCCATTCTCCATACATACTGGTTCGACTAAGATGTACCATGACATCAAGCAATACTTTTGGTGGAGTGGTATGAAACAGGATGTGGCCACTTACGTCTCCAAATGTCTTACCTGCCAGCAGGTTAAGATCGAGCATCAGCGATCTGGCGGTCTCCTTCAACAGTTAGATATTCCAGAATGGAAGTGGGACAAAATCACCATGGATTTTGTTACTGGTCTTCCGCCTACCAAGAGGAAGCACGATGCAACTTGGGTTATCGTAGATCGACTTACCAAATCAGCTCATTTCTTACCGATCCGCAAGGAAGATCCGGTAAGTAAACTCGCCGATACGTATAGAAGAGAGATCATGAGACTCCACGATGCTCCATCCAGCATCGTCTCAGACAGAGATCCTCGTTTCACTTCGCGATTTTGGAAGAGTCTGCAGAAAGCTTGGGGTACACAACTTAAGCTTAGCACGGCTTTTCATCCTCAAACAGACGGACAGTCGGAGCGAACGATTCAGACATTGGAAGACATGTTGAGGTCATGTGCGTTGGAATGGACGGGTGATTGGGACGATTACATCTGTTTGGTGGAGTTTGCATACAACAACAGTTGGCACGCAAGTATTAAGTGTGCTCCTTTCGAGATGTTGTATGGCAGAAAGTGTCACGCCCCAATCTGCTGGGATCAGGTTGGGGAGCGAACACTTGAAGGACCAGAAATCATAGAGATGACCAATGAAAGGATAGCAGTAGCTAAGCAGAAACTTCAGGAAGCACGGTCACGTCAAAAGAGTTACGCCGATAAGCATCATAGGGACATACATTTTAACGTAGGAGATCACGTCTTCCTTAAGGTTTCGCCGGCACGTGGTGTTAGACGCTTCGGGATTAAAGGGAAGCTCAGTCCTTGTTTCATCGGACCGTTTGATATCATTGAACGAGTCGGTGAAGTATCTTACCGGTTAGCGTTACCTCCGCAGCTTTCGCATGTACATAATGTATTTCATGTGTCCTTACTCAGAGGGTACCAGTATCATCCCCTTCACATGGTTCAGTATCCACTGGAACAGATATGTGAAGATCTCACTTTCATAGAAGAACCCGAACGAGTTCTTGACAGACAAGAACGAGTCATGAGAAGGAAGACGATTCCATTCGTCAAAATCCTTTGGAGGGATCATACCAAGCGGGAAGCCACTTGGGAAACAGAGGAGTCTATCCGGGCTTCTTACCCTCATTTTATATTTTGAATTCGGGTATGTTCTTCTTTTCCAGTTTACTTTATCTATAATTCGGGGACGAATTATTCTTTTTAGGGGGCAGAGTTGTAAAACCCGCATGATTTTACCATGAATAGTACCCTTAAGATCGTACGTACTAGATTAAAACTTTCCTTTTATAGTATGATTACGTTCACGTGTTAGAATTTTACGTATTACGTACGTGTTAGAACACGATAAGTATTGATTACGTACGAACACACAATAATTATTTAAACAATAATTAATCACGAACATGCGATCACGAAATCATGAACGTAATTAAATCACGAGCTAATATTAATTACGTATATATATTTATTACGAACACGAATAAATATATTAAGTCACGGTTAATATTTAACGAGAACACATAAAACACGAACACGACTAAACACGAACGAACACTAAAATAATTAGACTCGGAAAATGGTACGGGTACCCCATGTGGGGCCCCTACCCGTGGCAACACCAAGGAGATGGGTCAAGCCCATCTAATTTTTACTAACAAAGGGGGTTAAGGTGAAATATTTTGTCACTTTTCACATTACAGTAAAAACATCAAAAAATCTAAAAAGTTTTTCTCCTTCTCCTTGTTCTCTCCTTTTGGCCGCCGCATATAAACACAAGAAAGGGGGTGTTTGTTTGATTTTTGATCTTGAATTTGGTGCAAGTGTTCGTGTGTGTTCATCCTCGTTTGATCCCGCATTCGGTATAACTTTTCAATCCTTTTTCTTTTTGTTTTGATTAAATAAATTAAATAAGAACATGATGTTTTTAAAAAGTTAATTCAAAACATTAATTAAACATGTAAATGGTTATGGGTTAAATAAAACATGGGATTTAGGGGTGTTTGTTCTAGCCGATGCCTAAACCGAACCCCAAGGGGGTCTCGGCTTGGCTTATGGACCACCACCGAGACCTCAAGGTCTCAGTTTGGTGGTGTGGGTCCCACGGCAGCAGCAAACAGGGGAGAACCCCAAAGTGGTTCGGGGTATGATGTCGATTACGGGTCCGGTATCCGGTTCATGGTTTATGTTAAGGTTATGTTTTAATATTCATATGTTAAAAATTAAATTAATAAAATATGACATGATTAATTTAATAAAACATGACTTAGGTTATAATTTAATTATTAGATCATGGAATTTTAACCTAAGTATTTATATTCTTCTAGACTTTATAATTAATTAATTATTAAAAACCATGGCTATAATTAATTAATTAACATGACTTAGGTTATATTATTAATAATTAATAATACATGTTTTAACCTAAGTATTTAACTTATTTAATTAAAAACATGATATATTTAATTAAATACTTTTAACCTATAGTTTATTTAAATCTCATGTAATAACTAATAAATTATACCTTATATCAATATGACTTAGAAAAATAATCAGAAAACACTTAAGCTTATATACTTAGCTTATTTAACCAGCTTATATCTAATTATGGAAACTTTCTATTTTTAGAAACTTATTTATTTAAGCAGTGATTCTATTTTTGGAAACTTTCTATTTTTGGAAACTTTCTATTTTTGGAAACTTTCTATTTTTGGAAACTTTCTATTTTTGGTAACTTTCTATTTTTGGAAACTTTCTATTTTAGGAAACCTGCTATTTTTAGAAAGTTACTTATTATTACACAGTAAGTATAATAATATATTAAATACAAGTAATACTTAATCAGAATAGACAGAATATAAGATGAACACAGTTTAAAGCTTAAAACAGTAAAACATGACATGACCATATAAAATAAGCTAAGACATGACATAAAACCAGTTACGTATTTAGTAATTAGATACTTATACACGTATGTATTTATGTAGCGTTAGTGATACCGAAGTAGGACTCTCCTCGGTTCGTCTTCTTTGTTTACTGGACATAAGGTACGGATTCCCTTCCTTTCAGTATGGACATTCTTTCCTTATTAGGATTCCCCGTATGCAGCCAACCGTTTTCCCGTAGTATAAGTTTATATGTTTGATTTGCTTATGTTTAATTTAGAATACCTATAGCCATATACATGCATGACCAGTTTCACCTAGTTATGGAGGTACCATAACCATAACATTAGAGGCACTGGTGTTATGACTTCCCCACGACGGAGTGATTGCTCGTGGCGTCCCTTCAGCTTTTGGCCCTATTATTATATTTATCATGTGGGGCGTATGGGTGCATCCTAGTTACATGTTTTCAGCAGATTACTCAGTGTGAATGTGGTGTGTGCCTTGCATCCTTCACAAGGAGCTGATCCCTCCTACCCAAACCAGTATATTAAATTAGAGGCAACCCCTCTCATTTGCATGATGAGGTCACCCCTCCAAGTATTCATGCACGGTGGATTTTCATGACCTATATTGGCTAATGGTAGAATATGTTAAACAATTTTTATAAGATAAACATAAGGCTTTTCAAACTATAAAACCAGTTTTACCAAGACTTAACCAGGTTATTCGGGACTTAGTTTCTTCCGCTGTTATATGCTTATATGCTTTTACTATTCATGCTTTATTGTACATCCGTGCACTGAGCGTATTGCTCAGCCGTTTTCCTTTTCTATGTTCCTAAAACGGCAGGTACTCAGGAATGCTCGTAGACTTTAAGCGTACGTGCATATGGACTGGAAGCTTTCTAGCCTTTCTTTACTTTGTGCATTATATTTACTTTAATACTCTTGCCATGGACATTGTTTAGTCCTTTCATTTACAATACTTATGTTTGTGTGTGATGAGATTTACTTTTGGACTACCGATGTTTGATTCTGGTATTTTCCTTTTATGGTCACGTAATGTTTAGACATTTATCCTTGTATGCTTTGATGACATGCCATAATTACGCGTGACATTCCATTATCAATATGGGGTGTTACACACATCACATGGCCGTCTACCTTCTTAACCTACTTCCCTCAACCGCTATTAACAGTGACATCCCATGCAAAAAGTTATTTCAAAAGGAACCTGATTATTCTCGTCTTCGAATATTTGGATGCCTATGCTACCCACACCTTGATTCACCTCATAAATTAGATCCTCGAGCTAAACCATGCATATTTTTGGGATATCCCGCATATCACCGCGGATACCGTTGCCTTGACCTTTCTACCAATAAAATCATTCTCTCTCGACACGTAACATTTGATGAAACCCAATTCCCTTACAACTCCACTTCTAATACTACCACACCTCCCTCTTATGAGTTTCTTAACCCGTCTCTTCTCACCCGTACATTAATACATACCACATCTTCTATAACAAATCAGGCCCAACCTACTCCACCATCACCTGTAGCCCAAATAAATCCAACATACCATCAACAACCAAATGCCAACATATACAATCAAACACCTATCAGCCCATCTTTAGAACACCCACAACCCAACAACCACAACCCACCTTTAATGCCTACGATCCAACATCCACAACTTGCTAGAACATCCCAAAATACAACACCTATCGGCCCTACCATAGCGAGCCAGCACCCTACGAATCGAACTCACCCAATGGTCACACGTGCTCAAGTTGGCACCGTTAAGCCTAATCCTCGTTTCAATCTTCATACGTCTCATATATCTCCTCTTCCTAAGTCTCTTTCTATTGCTTTGTATGATCCTAATTGGCGGGCTGCTATGTATGATGAATATAATGCTTTAGTTAAAAACAGTACTTGGATGCTTGTTTCGAAACCACCTAACGTTAATGTGGTTTGGTCTATGTGGTTGTATAGACATAAGTATCATGCGGATGGATCTTTGAGTAGGTACAAGGCCCGACTTGTTGCCAATGGGAGCACTCAAAAGGTTGGTATTGATTGTGATGACACATTTAGTCTGGTTGTTAAACCGGCTACCATTCGGACTGTTCTTAGCCTTGCTTTGTCTCGTGGATGGCCTGTTCATCAACTTGATGTTAAGAACGCCTTTCTTAACGGAGATCTTTTGGAGACAGTTTATATGTACCAGCCACCTGGATTTGTGGATTCTCGTTTTTCGAATCATGTTTGTCAGTTACAACGTTCGTTATATGGTTTGAAGCAGGCACCTCGTGCTTGGTTTTAGCGCTTTGCTAGTTATGCTCTACGTGTTGGTTTCTCTTCTACTAGATGTGATTCCTCTTTGTTTATTTATCGCCATGGTACCGAGGTTGCATACTTATTGATATATGTTGACGATATTATACTGACCGCATCTTCTACAGCTTTACTTCAGCATATTATTTCATCCTTGCATAAGGAGTTTGAGATGACAGATTTGGGGGTCCTTAATTATTTTTTAGGGATCGCAGTTACTCGTGATTCTATAGGTATGTTCCTCTCTTAGAGTAAATATGCTATGGAGCTATTGGAGCGAGCACACATAGTTTCTTGTAATTCTTCCCGCACCCCTGTTGATACGGAGTCCAAGCTTGGACCTGATGGTGATCCAGTCTCGGACCCTACATTATACAGGAGCTTAGCAGGTGGTTTGCAGTATCTTACATTTACTCGTCCTGATATATCTTATACGGTTCAACAGATTTGTCTTTATATGCATGACCCTCGGGAGCCTCATTTGGCGGCTCTCAAACGCATTCTTCGATATGTTCGAGGTACTTTACACTTTGGCCTACAGTTGTATGCTTCTTCTACTGGTTCTCTCATTGCTTATTCTGATGCCGATTGGGCGGGTTGTCCTTCTACTCGACGGTCTACTTCTGGTTATTGTGTATTTTTGGGGGACAATCTACTTACGTGGTCTTCAAAACGTCAGCACACGGTATCCAGATCTAGTGCAGAGTCTGAATACCGTGGCGTCGCCAATGCTGTAGCTGAGACTGCTTGGATTCAGAATCTACTTCGAGAACTGCACTTCCCTTTATTGTCTGCCACACTCGTTTATTGTGACAACGTGAGTGCCATTTATTTGTCAGCTAACCCAGTGCAGCATTAACGGACAAAGCATATAGAGATTGATATTCATTTCGTCCGTGACATGGTTACAAAGGGGCAGGTTCGTGTTCTTCATGTTCCATCGCGTTATCAGTATGCTGATATCTTCACTAAAGGGTTGCCTTCTGCTTTGTTTGAAGAATTCCGTAACAGTTTGAGTGTTTGTCCATCTTCCGCTCAAACTGCGAGGGAGTCTTAGACGATATCAATTTTGTATGAATTTCATATATGGGCTTTATGTATTTTGTATAGGCCTAGCCCACCTAAGTAGCTTATATATTGATCACATTAGGTTAATGAGCAGACAAACAAAATTGCAATTTTAATAGTAGTCGTTTTCGACGACTCATATATGGAGTATTGTTTTTACCGGACTGAAATTGTCCCAAGTTCAGTTTTCCGGTTGGATCTGAATAGACAGTCTAAATCACTTTGTGATACATGATAAATAAAAAATTTAGGTTAGTATTTTTCTATTAGTTTTCCATGATGTGTTCAAATTCAGGTCGATTTTGTCGGGTCAACCGGTTGACCCGGTTGTAACCAAAAAAAGGTTCATATTGATCCGGATTTCACATTTACGAAACTCGGTTTGACCCGTCGGGTCATACTTTGCGCTATATTGACTCAAAACTAATGGTGTTATTAGTGAATTTTCAATTATTTTTTGTTTGGTACGAGTGTAACTAATTTATCTACCAGTTATCATTTTAACGTACGTTTTAGTTAAATACATACTAAGAGTGCCGGGTGCGGAAAGTGTTTTCACCAAAACGTAACACTAAAACACCTAGAACCATACCCTTACTTGCGTTTTCGGGTTTGGTGTCGTACTCGCCAGCCCAAATGGTCTCGAAAAACACAACACGACGATGTGAGAACCACACCGATCCTCATGTTTTCGCGCCGTTGGGTTTTTTTTTTCGAAAAGTAGGGTCACATAACACAAGAAATTCTGGTGTTCACGAGGGATCCTGAAATCTGGCGTTTTCTTTTTTTTGGTGTTATGGTGAAAAAAGCTAACGTGACACGTACTTTTCTCATAACATCACACGACGGCTCAGCAACGTATCCTGTGCTCTAGAAAACAAATAATCTACACGTAAATTTGTAGGAGGTTTCCTATCTCTTAAAGTTCATAGATAATTTAACAAATGTATAGTAATTTTCGGATTTCTACAAACAAAATAAATCACAAGTATGTTAAAAAAATACAATCAGACAGGTAACGTGAACTAGCAAAAGAAGCTACAGGAATATCAAGTGATGTCAATCAAGTTTGAGTGGTCATTCTAAGTTAGCTATTAAGGTCTTTTTTGGGACATGTAGTAGCCTACGCTGCCTGCACAAAGTTGAAACCTTAATAACAATAATTTTAATTTGTTCTTATTATAAATTTATATGTTCAGGCTGGTGTCAATCAGGGTCGAGTGGATTTTGTGACTGATCATTGAGTTCAAGTCGATGTTACTAGCTAGGTCAGCCAAGGTTATGCAGTTTTATATGATAATGAAAATTCTTTTTAATAGACATCGCAATCTCCCTTGTCAGACCTCATATTTATGTACACTCGATCCACTAATATCAAGGTTCTCAAGATCAGGATTTTACCTAGGATCGTTTTCGTCTTTGCAAGATCGAGATCGTAAAGTAGGATCGGGATCGTAAGATCCTACTATGTTGGATTGTAGCACACGACTTATAATGAAATAGAAATGTAGATGAAGATTAAACCAAAAAAGAAAGATTAGATTAGATGAAGGAAAAGAGAAAAACAAAAGATGTGAATTCCTAGTGAGAGAAACACAAACGTTTCTCTCTCTACAAAACAAATGAAATGGAAGACACACACACAAATGAGGCTTAGGAGGCCTTTTATACTAAGTAGTAAGTGTTTAGGAGGCCTTCCTCATTTGTGTGTTAGGGACTAATTCCCGTTACATAAACATTAATAACTAAGAACTCTCGACACCGTTGAATAGTATTTTTCACGAGCTTCGCAACGGTATATTATATGACCATCACTTTAATTACGGCTAACAATCTCCCCCTAAGGGGTGGTCATGTAATATGTGACTTCACTTCGTTGGTGTTGCAGACTTTGAAGCTTGTTGCCTTGAGAGTTCTTTCATAGTTCCTTTCATGACTTGTGATCTTGGATCTTTGATCTTTGCCTTGACTTGATCTTGTAACTTTTCCAGCTTGTGTTCTTGTGTCTTTACCCACATACTCATGTTTTTAGTTGACATGAAAGCTTGTTAACAATCTCCCTTGATCTTCAGAGTAGCGGAAGTCTTTGTCTTTAGATGTTCTTGAGCTTTCTTCAATAATCCTGAATATGTGGCCTTGAATTGCGACTCTTGAGATAACGCCACCGTTTGCATTCCACCGGTTTCCCGTTATACAGTACGAATACTGTACCTGTGATCAGGTAAGTTCAAAGAACTTCCTTGACAGGATTTCCAGCTGTGGTAGCTGTTCTCAATACTTGAATATATCGAAAGATAATTCAAAGTAAGGAGTGAATCATGCAGTTCCATTTTGCTGATTAGGTCGTCAATTCACTTTCCTGGAACAAGTCTGAATCAATTAAGAATCAAACCATCGTTGCTTTCCAGTTGACACAAGTTTGATTCATATAGAATCGCACAAGTTACCTACCGCAGTGCTGTTTGATGATGACACTGGAAGGATTTCCATTCGTCACTGTAAATACTGAAAAGTATTACTCTGAATGTTCTGGCAAGATCATAAAGATATTGCGTCGAGACCTGGAACGAGTTTGAATCAATTAAGAATCAAACCACTGTTGCTTTCCAGTTAACATATGTTTAATTCAAGTGAATCTTACATATGACCTACCGCAGTGCTGTTTGATGTTAACACTGGAAGGATTTCCATTCATCACTGTGAATACTAAAGAGTATCACTCTGAATGTTCTAGCAATACCACAAGGATAGAGCGTAGGACTCTGTAAATCATCGCTTGTGTTCTAATGATGAACAACAATTGATCTATGGAGTAAGTGTCCTAATGAGATTTTTTGATGAATCTCGTTGGCTCTAGACTCTATGAGTGCACGTTTATTTGGTGATCGGAGGCTGGAGCAGACTGCCACCTATTCAATATCTACTATCTCGGAGTGAGAAAGTTGATAGAAATGAGTTGAACTCCGTGACAATAAAACAAACTTATTTTGAGAGAAGCTTGAGTAGGCTGGGAAGGGTTGTGCATTGCATCACTGGGTCCATGATGCTTTGTCTTCAGTATCAGAAATCATCAAAGTGATTCTGATAATAGATGTATTGACCCGGTTTCTGCCTAAGTTGTATGGAGGGCTTCTTTCTTTACACCCTTTATCCTTACATTTCTTTTTCATTCTTCAACCCCTTCAATGCTTACCAAGACGTCATAACTAGCACCTTGTTGTGATTGTTCCAGTGCTAGCTTAAGTCATTAGTCGGCATTATTCCCGTACACTCAACTACTCCATCTTTCCTAAGGACTTCTAAGTTCTAATGGATTGTCCCTGGGAAGATCCCTCCGGTTCTGGTTGGATCATAGGACGAATACCTAACCACCTTTTGACACCATTACCATCGTGAATTTATGTGTTGAAGGGTATAGATATCGTAACCAGAAAAATCAATTGAAAATGCAGTCAAGGTGTTGATGAAATCAATGTTTACACCTTGAAAGTTTTCTATATCACCTAAAACGCTCCCCCTACATATGTGCATCATAAAAGGAGAGATTTTTGCACATATTAGGAAGAGAAAGCACTTATATCAAAGATCTTATTCAAGATAACACATTTTAATCACTATTCTCCCCCTCAAAAATTGCATGAAATTGAAATTTTTGTGAAACTAGTGATGAAACATGGAGAGAATAATGTGTCATGAAACTTTGGAACAAATGTTTATAAAAACATTATACTCCCCCTCGAAAAGAGATTGTATTTAAATAGGGGAGTATATGAGCACATTGTTTTGAAATACTTTGAAAAATTGTGCTCAAAAGTCCGAGAAAAATTGTGTTCATGAGCTTAAAACTTTGAATGTTTTGATATAAGCTCATGACCGAGAAAAATGAATTTCTCGTTGTTGAGGATAAGTCAAAGACTTTCCTTTATTTAGGGACCGGGTTATAGTCTGACATGTGACTATAAGCCATTATGAGAGGAAAAATAGAAAAGACATGTTTTGAAAACATTTGAACTCTCATTCGAACTTTATGTACGTACCCGTGTCGTTATTGAACAACATTTCTAAGCACGTCCATATTATCGATGCTGAGAGACATGTCGGAGAAGAATATTTTTGGTATTTTTTGAAAGGTTTTCTCATTTTTTATTTTGTTTTTATAGGTTTTATATTTTTGTATTTTGATTTTCTGATAGATATATACAAGGTTACTGCGAATGTGCAAGACGTTCAAGTTCATCAGGAGTGAAACTACGCATACCAAGTCGACGAACCAAGAATTCAAATCTGTCTTGAGAAAGAGCTTTGGTGAAGATGTCGGCTAGTTGGTAGTCCGTCTTGACAAAGAACAGTTCGATCGTACCTTTTTCCACATGCTCCTTTATGAAATGGAATCGGACAGCTATGTGCTTGGTCTTGGAGTGTTGGACCGGGTTGCAGGATATGTGATAAGTGTGAAAACACTCATCAATAATGATCCAAATACCACTCAAAACACTGTTAAATACATCATATTTAACTGTTAATTATCAGAATTACGTGTGTATTTTGTGTTTGTGTATTTTCAGGTAATATAGGTACATTTGAGATAAACACGAGCTTTCAAGGATTAATTTGATCAAAAGACGAAGAAAAGGACGAAAGATGATCCGAGGACCTTATTTGCCAAACTTCCAAAGATCAAGGGCTTAAAGTGCAATTACTACAATGATAAAGGATGGAAAAGATATTACTTAAAACCTTTATATACATTTGGAAAGAATGAAAAATGGGAGGACTAAAAAGAAATTTAAACAAAAGAAACAAGTTTACTTAAACATGGTCAAGTTGACCAAACTGGTCAAATGACACCTACACACATCCTCAGACACGTTTCTTCGTCTTCAACCTTCTAGAGAGAGAAAACAGCACACGTTTATCTCCTTCACATCCCAAACCTGCAAACCTTTATTGAGGACGATCTACAAAGATTCACGCGAAGCCTTCAACTACAAAAATACTCCTCTCCTTCTCCTCTACACGATGATATTAATCAATTCGATCAAGAATGAAGAATAAAGAAACGCCCAAATTCAAGATGAAGATGAAGAACAAGTGCAAACCTCGTATTTTACACGTGTCCAATCCTCATTGGATTGAACACGTCACAACACCCTCTCCAGACGGCTATAAAAGGAAGAGGAAGGCTTCATTTTTCGTGGTTAGCTAGGTGTAGTTACACACAGTAGGTTAGGAGTAGATTAGTTATAATTTTGTAACTGTTTTTCTATCATCCTAACTGTCATTCAGTTTTATAAATTTTGATTCTGTTAATTCAGTTGTAACCGATTCTACTTTCAACCATTAATGGTAGATAAAGCTTTTCTTCATTCATGAAATACATCAATTCTTTTTGATAATCTCATCCAATTTCTATTATGATTCGTGATAATCTTGTATTCATATCTTCTCTTTATACAATTTTTCTTTAATTTCGTCTAATGTTTGTCTTACTGGTACACAAGCGAGTGGTTTAATCAATTTTAGACTATTAATAGTTACTGATTTGGTTTACACTCTATTTTCAATGGAAGTAGTTCGTTCAGTTTAGCAAGATAGTTTGAAGCAGTTATTTTTAGTGAAGTTTGATAGAAGTAAATTTGATAATGAGATGATTTAGTTTAATGAACTTAGATTAGTTTTCGATAGGATTTCAGTTAAAAGCTTTGTTTTTAGTCGAGATAGGAGTTTTTAGAATTGTTCTTCTTGAATAAGCTGATTTAGCTTATCGTGGATAAGCTAGGTAGTACTGATAAATGTTTCTGATTAAGCTGCTAATATAGATAGGACAAGTCTTGTATTCTGTTTCGGTTTGATTTTACAGGAACACAAGTTACTGACATGATTGAAGCCGAGTGGATGCACAGTTTTGTCGATTACGTTTGGCTAGAATAGTTGAAGTCGAGTTCAGAATAGTATAGTGGTGTTTGGTTTTAAGCCGGCTCAGCGCCGCGCTTCAACATCAACGGGCTGGCCTGGATGTAGCAGGTCAAGCGCATCGTTTAGATTTTCTTTCCTTTTTGCGATTATATAGTCTAATATGCTAGATAGAGTTGTAGTATGATATTAGTTGTTAACTGACTGAATTTGCTTAATTAGATGATTTTCAATCTGTGGTCTTTGTTCATTTGAGTTGTCACTTCCCTTAGTTAGACATGATTTCTGAAATCTGCATTGTCCTTAAGTAGTGTTTGGTTACTGGTTTAAGCAGTAGAGATAGTTGTTTGTTAGGTGTAAAATTTAAGTTGATCAAGTTTAAATCCTGTTTTGGAACATGGAGGTAGCATACTTGTAGTCAAACTCTGATTTTTCGCGAATAATAGAAGTCAAGCAGTAATAGACATGTTTTACATTTAGATTTTATTCATCTGAATACAGTTTTTTAGCTAAAGGTACATAGGATATTAGAAGGTGAATTTGCTTGGAATATATTGTTAAGAATGTCACTTAATACTGTTGTAGTGTAAGCATTTTTAGAGTGTAATAGCTTGCCTAAAATTCAGCTTTTAAAAACTTTGTTTCGTAGTTAGAAAGCCTAGAAATTTAACTGAATTTGTATAAATACAAGTGGTTAACTTTTGGTGATGTTCAATTTTAGTCCTTCACAGTGATAACACATATTACAGTCACAGTCCACGTTTTATATCAGTTAATTCTATTTCATTAGTTACAGTTAGTGGACAGTTAAGTCTCATGGGCTAAGTGAATCATTTGGGCTTAGTTTTGTAACAAGACATTATTTTGAATTCTGAAATTCAGATAGAGTTTAATTTCAGTTGTGAAATCTGTTTTTTTAGAATCATAATTTTTGATATAAAAGTTTACATATAAAAGTTTACTTTTAAATTTGTATTTTGCAATTTTACATTTGTAGTATAATTTTGTATTTTCATTTTTTTTATATTCTGTGCATTTAAATGATTTTCGTAATTGCAATGTGTTTTTAGCGTAGTACATATACGTAGTAGTAGATAATATTTTTACATTTTTACATGCTTTGTGCCAAGTAGACATAGAATTCCAAACAAATTTGTATAACCAAGAACAATCAAGTCTTAGTTAGAAAACGTTATATCAATTCGAATCGAGCTGAGAAGACAACTATACTAAAAAAACGAATTATTAAATGGCGCCGCTGCCGGTTCTTTTCGTGACGATTAACGATTTCGAGTGAGACGATTGGATTTTGGGATCCGTTCACCTTGTGAACGTTATTTTTACGTATTATAAATCAAAAAGATAAAAAATCAAAAAGATAAAAATACAAAAAAAAAATAAAAAATCACAAAAGTCAATTCTTTTCCTAAAGAATTGAACCAAAAAAATAAAAAATCCAAAAAGTAATCTTTTTCCTAAAAGATTACAACAAAAAAAAATATATATTATTCGTTTTTATCGGTTTTTACGTAGATATAGTATTTTTCTTAAAAAATCAAATAAATACAAAAATATTTTTGATATATTATTATATGTAAATAAGTATACATATACGAACAACCAAGTTACCTATCTCCATAAGTATTGCCGAGGCATTACACCGTGTTGAGGGGCGTTCCGGTCCTTGACACGCGTATCGATCGAATTTAATTAAGCAAGAATAGATAAATACTTCCAATTGGCAATAATTCGAAGAATACAAACTACTAAAGTGAATAGATAGGCGACGTGCTATAAAATGCCGTCTAAGGGTCAATAGGTACTTAAGTGCTTCGCGCCACCTAACCCCCCGTTCACTAGTGCGTATTCTAAGAAGGAAGGCTTAATTGGAGGTCTTGCACCCAAGTAGTAATTATATATATACTTTCTTGTGGATATTTAATATTGCAACTCGAGGGAGATAATCTCTTCTCTCTCAAAAGTCGACCGAGGGCTACTCCCTCATTCCTCGTGTTTACTTACACGTGTACTCGCACACGTGTAAACATACCACCTTTGGTGTATCACTTCCTTTCCCGAGGAAGCTTTTAGACGTCATTTCTTGTATATACATTCGGCCACCTTGTTACACATGGATACTCGTTCCATGTTGGAGATTTTGCAACAACAATCCGCCACCGCTAATTATCCGTCTTGTTCGACTTGTGGTGGTCCACACGATACGTATTTATGTGATCAAAATAATGGTTATTATGGGGAGGGATATGCTTACAATGGAACCAAGAACCCTGATTTTCGACCTAACACTCAAATGGACTATACTTGTAATGACTATATGGGATATTCCGGTTTTTCATCACAACCTCCACCATCATTTCATGATCAACCCTTTGATGAGCCATACCAAAACCAAGATTTTTCAAACCATGAAGGCTTTCAAAATAATGATGAAAATTTTCCATGCTATAATCAAGATACTTTTCAAAATCAAGGATTTTCACATTATGAGGGTTTTCAAAATGAAGGGAATTTTCAAGGTTACAATTATGAGAATTTTCATACTCAAGACTCTTTTCAAACCTATAATCCACCTAATTATGGAAATTCACTTCCACCCTATTCTTCGACTTATTCATGTGAGTTTTGTGGAAAAGAACCCCATTATGGTTATGATTGTAGACTGAGGGATCCGCCTTCTTATGCTCCTCCTGTTTCCAATGCGTCGCTTTCTTTACTTGAGACAATCAACAAGTCGCATGATGAAATTTCCAAGGCGATTGATAGTAAGGAAGACATGAGCATTGAGGAAATGAGAACCGTGTGCCCGTTGTTAGAGGAACAAATTAAGTTTTGTGCGGAAGTGGAAATTTTGTCTTGGCAACATAATGACAAAGAGTTCGGTGCCATGCTTCGTGAATCGTTGAACAAATGTTCTTGTCGCCTCAAGACATATTTGGATGATTTCCTCTTTAAGATTGATAAAGAAGAGGAAGAAGAACGATATTTTGCTAATCGTGCTCGTTTGCTTAAACAATGCTTATATGACGATGATTCCTATCCTTCGAGTTGTATGACACTTAATGATGACACATCTTCATCACCTTTACCTCACGTGGAAACCACCGACTCTTTAACCATGGGGGACGAGCCTCTTAGCACTAATACAAACACCGATTTGGATGAATTAACCGTTTCTAGTGTTGAGAACCTTATCCCAATCCAAAGAGAGCTTGAGAGGGTTTCCAATGAACCATGTGATGAGCCTTGTGTTGATACCTCTTCTCCTCATGATCACATTGAGATTTTATCACATATTGACCTTCATGCTACTACTAGTGATTTTGGTGACTTTGATCTTGATGAATTGTTTAAAGAAAGGGATAATGAGATTGAGGAAGAGTTTGTGAAAGACTTGACACAAATGGAGGATGATGATTGTGATTCTAGTGACGCGTCTTATGCTCTATCATCCGATGATTTGTCTTGTCAAGATGACATTGCTAATTTGGATAAAGAGTTTGTTCCTATAGCAAAAGTGGATCATTCTCCTCTACCACTTTATGATTCTTGTGATGATACCTTTGATGATCCTTATGATAGTGATGAGTCTTTTACTTCTGATGATGACGACTCCATTTCTTCTATGACTCCTTCACCTATTCCTCTAAGTGATTTTGTGATACATTCAAATCCTCTTTTTGAGACATGTTTTGATAACCCACTTTTTGAGGAGTGTGAAGAACCTAATAATGAGTCTATAGAAGAAGAACCCTTGATTGATATTCCTTCACTGGTTTTTGAGGATACACCTATTGATTTTCATGATCATATCATCCCTTTGAGTGATTCTCTCATTAATACACCTCCTTTTGAGCCTTATGTTCCCACCCTCCCACCCTTGAAGTTGGTTATTGATGAAGATCCTTTCCTCTTAGAGATTGATACTTTTTCACCTAAGGCACCTTTAGAACTCAAAACCTTTGATATGGACTCTTTTATGGAGATTGATGCCACCATAGAGGATACTCTTGCACATTTTGATATAGAGGTCGACGATAGTGTTTCTAATTTGGAAGAGGAGGTTCGTCTTATTACTACATTGCTTTTTGGGAACATAGAGACTACACCTCATTCACAAGACACTATTAATCTTGATCCTCCTTTTGCTATGCCTTCTATGGAAGATTACCCACCTTTTGATGATGATGATGAGCCTAATATGGATATACTTGTTATGAATGTTTTGATACCTACACCTTCATATTCTCATGATGCTTTGATCACTAAGGGGGAATCTTATATGGTTGATACGAGTTCATCTTCTTATTTTCTCATGAAGGGAAAGGTTTTTGATCCTGGGATACATATGTTTGGAAAAAATTGGTTTTCACCTACTCGACTTAAGAGTGTGCCTTCGATTGATATGCGCTTCTTGTATGAGCTTACTTTGGTGATGCTACCTATTTTGGAGTTGTTCACTTGTCGAGATGGAAATTATGTATTTGATCCTGGAGTGCTTCATATTTGAGAGATTTCGTATGTTGGACAAACTTGAGACACGTTGGACCGTTCCATTTATCGAGGCGGATATTGTAAATCTTATAGTAAATGGCAACGTGCTAAGTTTGAGTGTATCATGTGAGACGTGTTTCAAAGTGGATATCCTTTATTCTCCATGATGGTTTCCCCAAGGACAACTTAATTCGGGGCCGAGTCGAGCTAGCGACTTAGGGTTAAAAATACTCAAGCATTGAATAACTAGGTTAGAAAACGTAGAGTAGATTTTCAATAGGTTAGGTTTAATTAAAAGGATGTTATAGTCGAGTTGAAGTGGAGGGGTGCCTTTCTTCGTCTTTTGGTGTTTGTTTCTAGGGTTGCTCTCTCACATTTCATGCTTGGAGCTTATGGAGGAGGCCCGTGTATCTGGTTCACTTCGATTAGTTTTTGCTATTGTGATATTTAAACATTTGTGCTTAAAATGAATATCCTTTAGTTGTCTCTTCCTTAACTTGGGTTAAGCAAAGTTATCAATGTCATAAGTGTAGGGGAGTTCACTCCAATACTCTTAAACATTGAGGACAATGTTTATCTTAAGTGTAGGGGAGACTTCTATCGAAGTGACCTTACCTAGACCATTGCCTTAACTTCATGATAACATGGAAAATTGATTTTTCAACATTTTTCAAATTTTTGATCTACTTTGGCCAACAAAAATATGCATTCATAATTTTTGCATCAATTATTTTTCATTTTGCATAACACATTTGCATTGTATATATTTCTTCTTTATTTTTCATCAAAAATATATAAAAAAGGAAAATATAATAAAACATGGTTTTAACAAATTTAGACTTCTTTGACATATTAGGCCCGCCATGGATATTTTGACTCAACCCGAGTTTGCTTATTTTAGCACTCTCTAGCTAGTATCCTTAACCATGTAGTCCTTCATTGGTCTATTAGGCTAAGCTTCCACCAATTTCATTATTTGAAATTTTAAATTTGTGGAGAATGGGAAATGATAGAGTTGAAGCAAGTGTAAAAGGGCTAGATAGACTTCATGGCAATTACTTGTGGCTAAACCCTTCTCTTCTTGACCTCTATTTTCTTCGCTTGTATATAATTGTTAATAAATAATCAAGTACGGTTTTAATTGATTCGTAATCTCTTATGCATTTTTGGCTAATCATTTATGGTTGATATGAGTACGTCTTAAGATTCTAAGTTAGCACGTTTTATGTGTACTAGACTTATGTCATGCTCCATATTTAGCGGGTGTTTTTCCTTTTCTTCTTTTCAAATTTCTTGGTGAGGAATAAAGAAAAATAAGAGCGGCTTATAAAAAAAATGAGTGGCTAGAAAAAAAAAAGAAAAGAAAAAAAATAATGCAAGACTCCCAAGAGGGGCAGTGTGGTGTTAATTATAGTGACTATTGAGTTCCAATATTACCTTGACGGGTTGCGGGGATTCAATAGATTGCTCCAATCCAATATTACCTTGACGGGTTGCGGGGTTGAAGATCCAAAATCTCAAAAAGATGCGGATATAAATTATTGCGTGAGTTTTATTTTTCTTTCCTTAGCGAGTGTGTAGTTACTTATGAAAGCATGGCATGAGGATTTTACACATAAGGCGAATGACTTATTACTCTTAATACGGACTTGTATTAATTGTGAGCGGTTTTTCAAGTAATGGATGAGAAGATTACTTAGGATTAAAACCGTGCTTCCTTATTTTTGGATTTTACATTTCTTATATTTCACACTTTAATAATGACAAATTTGCCCACAAGCAATTTGCTCAAATAATAACCGGATCCACATTTAATTGTCATGAATAAGTTGATGCACTTTTTACTTGTGAATGCAATGATTCCATTTACTAGCTTGGTATGGGGAAAGTGAAACTTGAGGGTGATAAGTGTCCATGGTACCCAAGCCCTAATCCAAGTCATCGAATTCTTTATGAGTTATTTCCATCAAAACCTTTTCAAGAAAAACCAAAAAGATATAGATAGAATTGTATTTTGATTCATTGCATTGTTAAAAGTCAAAATCATGCATCATATAGTGTAGAGTAGTGTAGATGCATTCCATAATGGCCAAGGTGGGTTAATTATGAGAAAAGTGTAACTTTAGAGCTTTAAAATGCTGCATTGCATGAGGACATGGCAATGGTCAAGTGGAGGGGAGTTGATAAGTGTGAAAACACTCATCAATAATGATCCAAATACCACTCAAAACACTGTTAAATACATCATATTTAACTGTTAATTATCAGAATTACGTGTGTATTTTGTGTTTGTGTATTTTCAGGTAATATAGGTACATTTGAGATAAACACGAGCTTTCAAGGATTAATTTGATCAAAAGACGAAGAAAAGGACGAAAGATGATCCGAGGACCTTATTTGCCAAACTTCCAAAGATCAAGGGCTTAAAGTGCAATTACTACAATGATAAAGGATGGAAAAGATATTACTTAAAACCTTTATATACATTTGGAAAGAATGAAAAATGGGAGGACTAAAAAGAAATTTAAACAAAAGAAACAAGTTTACTTAAACATGGTCAAGTTGACCAAACTGGTCAAATGACACCTACACACATCCTCAGACACGTTTCTTCGTCTTCAACCTTCTAGAGAGAGAAAACAGCACACGTTTATCTCCTTCACATCCCAAACCTGCAAACCTTTATTGAGGACGATCTACAAAGATTCACGCGAAGCCTTCAACTACAAAAATACTCCTCTCCTTCTCCTCTACACGATGATATTAATCAATTCGATCAAGAATGAAGAATAAAGAAACGCCCAAATTCAAGATGAAGATGAAGAACAAGTGCAAACCTCGTATTTTACACGTGTCCAATCCTCATTGGATTGAACACGTCACAACACCCTCTCCAGACGGCTATAAAAGGAAGAGGAAGGCTTCATTTTTCGTGGTTAGCTAGGTGTAGTTACACACAGTAGGTTAGGAGTAGATTAGTTATAATTTTGTAACTGTTTTTCTATCATCCTAACTGTCATTCAGTTTTATAAATTTTGATTCTGTTAATTCAGTTGTAACCGATTCTACTTTCAACCATTAATGGTAGATAAAGCTTTTCTTCATTCATGAAATACATCAATTCTTTTTGATAATCTCATCCAATTTCTATTATGATTCGTGATAATCTTGTATTCATATCTTCTCTTTATACAATTTTTCTTTAATTTCGTCTAATGTTTGTCTTACTGGTACACAAGCGAGTGGTTTAATCAATTTTAGACTATTAATAGTTACTGATTTGGTTTACACTCTATTTTCAATGGAAGTAGTTCGTTCAGTTTAGCAAGATAGTTTGAAGCAGTTATTTTTAGTGAAGTTTGATAGAAGTAAATTTGATAATGAGATGATTTAGTTTAATGAACTTAGATTAGTTTTCGATAGGATTTCAGTTAAAAGCTTTGTTTTTAGTCGAGATAGGAGTTTTTAGAATTGTTCTTCTTGAATAAGCTGATTTAGCTTATCGTGGATAAGCTAGGTAGTACTGATAAATGTTTCTGATTAAGCTGCTAATATAGATAGGACAAGTCTTGTATTCTGTTTCGGTTTGATTTTACAGGAACACAAGTTACTGACATGATTGAAGCCGAGTGGATGCACAGTTTTGTCGATTACGTTTGGCTAGAATAGTTGAAGTCGAGTTCAGAATAGTATAGTGGTGTTTGGTTTTAAGCCGGCTCAGCGCCGCGCTTCAACATCAACGGGCTGGCCTGGATGTAGCAGGTCAAGCGCATCGTTTAGATTTTCTTTCCTTTTTGCGATTATATAGTCTAATATGCTAGATAGAGTTGTAGTATGATATTAGTTGTTAACTGACTGAATTTGCTTAATTAGATGATTTTCAATATGTGGTCTTTGTTCATTTGAGTTGTCACTTCCCTTAGTTAGACATGATTTCTGAAATCTGCATTGTCCTTAAGTAGTGTTTGGTTACTGGTTTAAGCAGTAGAGATAGTTGTTTGTTAGGTGTAAAATTTAAGTTGATCAAGTTTAAATCCTGTTTTGGAACATGGAGGTAGCATACTTGTAGTCAAACTCTGATTTTTCGCGAATAATAGAAGTCAAGCAGTAATAGACATGTTTTACATTTAGATTTTATTCATCTGAATACAGTTTTTTAGCTAAAGGTACATAGGATATTAGAAGGTGAATTTGCTTGGAATATATTGTTAAGAATGTCACTTAATACTGTTGTAGTGTAAGCATTTTTAGAGTGTAATAGCTTGCCTAAAATTCAGCTTTTAAAAACTTTGTTTCGTAGTTAGAAAGCCTAGAAATTTAACTGAATTTGTATAAATACAAGTGGTTAACTTTTGGTGATGTTCAATTTTAGTCCTTCACAGTGATAACACATATTACAGTCACAGTCCACGTTTTATATCAGTTAATTCTATTTCATTAGTTACAGTTAGTGGACAGTTAAGTCTCATGGGCTAAGTGAATCATTTGGGCTTAGTTTTGTAACAAGACATTATTTTGAATTCTGAAATTCAGATAGAGTTTAATTTCAGTTGTGAAATCTGTTTTTTTAGAATCATAATTTTTGATATAAAAGTTTACATATAAAAGTTTACTTTTAAATTTGTATTTTGCAATTTTACATTTGTAGTATAATTTTGTATTTTCATTTTTTTTATATTCTGTGCATTTAAATGATTTTCGTAATTGCAATGTGTTTTTAGCGTAGTACATATACGTAGTAGTAGATAATATTTTTACATTTTTACATGCTTTGTGCCAAGTAGACATAGAATTCCAAACAAATTTGTATAACCAAGAACAATCAAGTCTTAGTTAGAAAACGTTATATCAATTCGAATCGAGCTGAGAAGACAACTATACTAAAAAAACGAATATTAATATGGCTATGGCTGATTGTGAATCACAGTAAATAGGGACTTTGTTAAAGTAAAAGCCATAATCCGTGAGTTGTGTTCTCATCCAAAGGACTTGAGCACTACACACGGATAGAGACACATATTCTGCTTCCGCGGTTGACAACGCCGTACAGTCTTGTTTCCTTGATGACCAGCTCACTAGCTTTTCGCCTAAGAATTGTGCTCCACCGGAAGTGCTCTTGAATGTATCATGACACCCTGCATGATCGGCATCTGAAAAACCCGTGAGATTAAAACCAGAATCCTTCGTATACCAGAGACCCATGTTAATGGTTCCCCGGAGATAACGAAAGATCCTTTTAACCTCCTTGAGGTGTTTCTCGGTTGGCTGAGCCTGGTACCGAGCACATAAACAAGTAGCATGCACAATGTCCGGTCTGCTTGAGGTTAAGTACATAAGGGACCCGATCATACTTCGGTATTTTGTAGCATCTACAAATGTCCCTTTCTTATCCAAATCAAGCTTGTGTTTAGTGTCCATTGGAGTACCAATAGGATCACAGTTATCCATACCAAATTTCATTAGAATCTCAAGCACATACTTGGACTGATTTATGAAAATACCACGGGGGGATTGGTGAACTTGGAGACCAAGAAAAAACGTCATTTCCCCCATCATGGACATTTCAAATCGACTTTTCATAAGGTCGGCAAATAATATGGAATATTTTGGGTTAGTAGAACCAAATATAATATCATCTACATAGACCTGAGCCACCAAGATGTCGTTTCCGTAGTGCTTGATAAACAATGTTGGATCAATGGTTCCTTTGCTGAAGTGATTTTGTAGAAGAAATGATGATAATTCGTCGTACCATGCCCTCGGTGCTTGTTTCAAACCATAAATTGCCTTTTTCAACTTGTAGACATGGCTTGGATGTTCAGTATTGATGAAACCTTCAGGTTGACATACATACACATCTTCTTTTAACGGCCCATGCAAGAAAGCCGTCTTCACGTCCATTTGATACACAGTGAACGATTTGTGTGCAGCATATGCCAAGAAAATCCTAATAGCTTCCATCCTAGCAACCGGGGCGAAGGATTCGGCGAAATCAATTCCCTCCTGCTGTTTATAACCTCTCACAACTAACCGAGTCTTGTTCCTAATGACCGTTTGCTCCTCATCCATCTTGTTTTTGAATAACCATTTCAGGGTAAGCGGATCGATATTGTCCGGTCGAGGTACTAACTCCCATACATCGAGTCGGATGAACTGATTGAGTTCTTCTTGCATAGACTCAATCCATGATGCATCGGTCATTGCTTCTTTCACACTTGCTGGTTCCATTGTGCTGACTGATAGTGCATAGATACACATATCACCATCGGTACGCAGCTGATTTCGTGTTGAGACCGGTCGTGAGAGATTGCCAATCACTTGAACCAAAGGATGATTCTTAGTCCATTTGTGTTCATGTGGAAGTGTATGAGAAACTTGATGCGAGCTCGACGGATCCACATATGGTGCTGAAGGCTGAGTAGTGCTTGTGGAAGCCGCAAATGGATTAACAAACTCGTGTTCGTTGAGCATCGCATTGTTTGCATTTTCAGCAACTATTTCATTCTGAAGATGAACATGAGTAGGAATTTGCTGAGAATGTTGTTGAGTTGCGTCAGCAATCGGAGAAGTGGTTGGAATGTTTTGAGGTACTATGGTTGAGGTTGACGTAGATGGTGCAGAAGTAGATGCCGATGGTGTAGATGCAGTCGGAGGTTCTTGAACTACCGTAGCAGGTGCAGCCGGGGCATTTTGAGGAGCACCAAATGACGAAGGACCCTCCATATATTCATCATAAATAGGCCCAAATAAAACTTCTAAGTCACGTTCCGAAGGTTGTAACGATGAGATTGCTGACGGCGCAAATTGAAGCGTGAGTCCTGAACATACGAGTCCAAAAGTCTGACCTTGAAACTCGGGATGTGAACTCCTATGTTGAGAGGCCATACCCGAGAGTTCATCAAAGGTAACATTCATAGTCTCCATTACCTTTCTTGTCCTTCGATTATAAACCCTGTAAGCACAAGCAGTTGAAGAATAACCAATGAAAAAACCAATATCACCTTTAGGTTCAAGTTTACCGATATCTTCACGATCATTCTTCGGATAACATAATGCACCGAAGACATGTAAAAATGAAATATCCGGTTTTCTTCCATTAATGATCTCATAAGGTGTTTTGTTGAAACGGGTGTGAATAATGGAGCGGTTTTGAGTATAACATGCAGTTGCTATAGCGTCGGCCCAAAGGAATAACGGTGCACTAGAGGAGAGAAGCATCGTTCGAGCAGCTTCAACTAACGTACGATTCCTCCGTTCCACAACTCCATTCTGCTCTGGAGTTCTTACAGCCGAAGTTTGATGAGAAATCCCAACTTCGTCAAAATAAGCTTTCAATTTCTGATTTGTGAATTCTGTACCGTTATCCGTTCTCACAATAATGACAGGGGCTTGCAGTAGAACTGATGTTTTCTTCAAGAAGTTAATAATTACATCAGGGGTTTCATCTTTTGAAGCAAGAAAATGAACCCATGTGTAGCGAGAATAGTCATCCACAATGACAAGGACATACCGCTTTCCATTAATACTTTTGATTCTCATTGGGCCACACAAATCCATATGTAGGAGATGTAACCTATTCGTTGAGTTGGGAACAGGTTTGGGTTTATGAGGCTTCTTCTTACTTTTACCTTGCTCACATGAAGGACAAAGATGGTCTTTTGTATATTTGAACTTTGGAAGACCGGTAACGAGATCATCTTTCGCGAGATGGGTGATGGCATCGAAATTGAGATGAGATAACCTTTGATGCCATAACCACGACTTTGTTGATGTGGCTCGGGCCATGAGACAAATTGGAGAAGCAGCAGACATTTGAAAAAGATCAATGGTGTAAAGGTTGGTGGTACGATTTCCTTTCAACAGATCAATTCCTTCAAGATCTCTTACAAAACATGTATGACTTCTGAAAGCGACCTCCAAGTCTGAATCACAAAATTGCCCAACCGAGAACAAGTTATGTCCCAAGCCATCAACAAAAGAGACTCTGGTGATGATTATATTTCCCCAATGAAGATCACCATAGCCTAGAATTGCCGCAACATGATCATTTCCAAATCGAACAGTTCCCATGAAACGCCATACAAAGTTCTTGAGAATGCTTCGATTCCCAGTCATATGTTTGGAACAGCCCGAGTCCACGCACCAGAGACAAATTTCAACAGCCTGCCAATGATAAGAGAAACAAATATTTTGGCAACCGATGAAATAGGTTCCTGTAGGGTTAGAAGATAATTAAGCCGTATCACATACCGACGTTTCACTGTCAGTATGAGATCTACTAGTTTCGATAATTTTGCCACTACAGTCAAAATTTCTACCAGTAGGCAACCATTTAGAGGTGAGTCTAGGGCTACTAGGCTTAGCAAGACTTTCTGTGGACCCTACATGCGTACTTTTTGGAACATACACCTTAGCCTTAGGAGTGCGTTGTTGTTCACTGACTGACAGCTTGTCAATTCGAGTGTAACCACCATAATTCAAACCATTCATAGTCAAACCACAAGCATCATGATTAAAAGTAAAGAAACATTTATTACATTTAGCACAAATAACTTCAGATTTTTCATTCCGAATAGCAAGCTTAAAGTCATTACATTTAGATGAATTAGGTTCCTGATTATGATTAAAAAGCGGTAAATTCCTAGGGTGTTCTTCTACTTCCACATTATTGATCTTGGGGCGACTACTTCTAGAGGCAAAAGGGACCCTATCATTCCTTGTATTGCTCGTAGGCTGTGGCCTTCTGCTCTTAGTGTAGTTGTTTATTCCTGTAGAAGAAGACACGCGTCTATTAGAATTAGCACTTTTTAAATCAATAACTTGTGGTTGAGTTATAGTGATCGGTTTTGTCCTAACGCTTGCTGTACGTTGTTTGCTAGGCACAGAGGGAGAACTAACACGAAACATTCCTGGGGCAATCATAGCAGTTTTCGTTCCAGCAACCTTGGGAAAAGGAGTCACAGCAATACGAGTGGGTCCCGAGGTTGCTGGTTTCTGGATCATCGTATCCACAATCGAGCTAGGTTCAGAAGTCTTATCTTTTAACAAGGCCTTTAACTTACAGTTCTCACAGATTTTATCAATAAGTTTCTGATAGACAGACTTACTTTGTTCAACAGCCCGCTTATATGAAACAACAACAGATTCTAAATCTGCAATCTTAGCCTTAAGCTTCTGAACATTACCACCACTAGCACTCTCTAACCTAGACGAGGCCAAATTCGTTTCTGAAACCCCTCCTAACTGAGCATGCAACCGTGCGATAGTTTGTTGCATTTCATTGTGAGCTTTTTCATATGAAATCTTGTCATATTTGCATTCATCACATTTTTTGACAAATTTATTCCAAAGATCGGTGAATTCTTTATCCTTTTTAATGACATAAGATTCCATCTTCTCTTTCATGAGATCAAGCTCAGTTTGGAGGTTTTCATTATGCGACATAGAGGTACCTAACTCAACAGGGCTACTATCAATACAATCACGAGCTTTAGAGAGGCGTCCAAGATCGTTTTCCAAAACTTTAATTTTATCAAGAGATTCATCAGCTTCCTTCGTCAATGATTTAAAGTCTTCAACAAAGTTGGCTAATTCTTTTAGAAAAGCGTTTTCCAAATTTCCTAACCGAGCATCAACTTGATTAATAATTGGATTAATATCATTTTGAAGAATTTTTTGAACCTCAATCTGAACAGGTGATGTAAAATTACCTCCAGTTATTTTTGAATTAACAACACGTTTAAGGATGACAAAGTTATCTTTAAGCTCGTTTAGAAATCGGCGAGTGATACTCGGTTTAGGAGGGTCATCAGACAATTCCTCACTAGGTAGCAAAAGCATTTCAGTATTCGTTTTAGACCGAACAAAAACAGTTGGCGGGTTAACTTTCGGATAATAAACGGGTATCACTTCTTTATCAAGCTTTTGCATTCTTAAACGAGACTCTACAGCAAGTTCAGTAGTTTCCTCGGAATCATGCACACTAGGAGGATCATGCTCATCAGACAATAGCACACTACCATTATATAAAGTTTCATTAGTGGCCTGAACTTTCTTAAGGTATCCTGGATTAGGGGGAAGAGGACAACCTAAAGCCATTTTGTATCGAGTGTAATTTATCTCATTCACTTTTGGTGCGAGCATATTTATCGTCTGCATAGTTTGGCCACGTTTTACTAAAAGGTTGTCTAATTCTCTAATCCTATCCTGCGCTTTGCAAAAATCCTCAAGAAGCCCATCTTCTCGAATTTTGAAATCATGTTTTAGCTGTTTTCTTTCTTCTTTTAAATCAGAAACAATAGATTTTTCAGTTGAAAGCTGTTTATTAAGAGAAGTGATTTCATCATTCAATTCGCTTATCTTTTTAGCACTACTTAAGTGTAAGGCATTTAACTTCTTAGTGGTGCATTTTTCTTGATAAACCGATGTAGCATGAGCTTGTTCAAGTTCCTTGATTTTTTCATGATGAATCTCAAAACTTTTCTCCCGTTCCTTATATCCCACAAGCTCAGTGGTCAATTTGGCATTAGTTTCTCTAAACTTATTATTAACCACCGTAGCATGATCTACATCCTTAGCAAGCTTATCAAATAGAGATTTATAATACGCATGTGTCTCATCAGGAAGGGTTGTAGGCTGGGCAACTTGATCTACACTAAGGTCCACACTAGGCTCATTTGAAATAATATTACTAGTATTCGTTTGATCCTCGTGTGTCTCAATGTAGGGCTCAAGCATCTCAGTGTACTCTTCCTCCTGATTAGACATATTATATATATCATTATCATCAAAACTTGGGTGTACCTCAGAGGGACCGTCTGCATCATAAACGGGAGCTCTGTCATCATGCATTCCTGAGGTTGATGCTTGCTGTAAGTTTGCCATCAAGATGTAGTTGGCATTCACCTCTTCTTCCTCGTCATATTCTGCAGCAGAAGCCATAAGATCAAATTCCTCAGCTTGAAGTGGGATTCCTGCCTCTTCTTTTTGTGCTATGAGAAGCTGAGTCTGAAGATAAGCAGCATCCCTCTTCTTTTTGACTGTGCAATCGCGAGCATAATGACCAAATCCCCTGCAGTTGTAGCACTGAACCTGACGATTGTTGTTTCCATTTCCCGTACCAGTATTCTCAGCCCTTGCAGCCACAATGTTTCCCATCTGGTTACCAACCGCTGGCACAACTATTAACCCATTCTGATTACCCGCATTCGGAACACCCGGATTTGGACCACGGTTTTGCCCATACTGATTTCCTGCATTGCCAACGGTCTGCCCAGCATTCTGACCATATTGTTGAAACTGAGTCCCCGTGTTTCCAGCAACTACCAATTGGCGATCTTGATTCGCATTCATGAAAGGTTGAGCAATCTGCCTATTTCTAGTATTCGAGGAGATTCTCTGATTGTTGTTGGTGGGGTTAATGGTGAATTTGAATGCCTTTGCAAGAAGGGCAAGACCAGTATTAATAGCATGAGTAGGATCAGTAATGTCATCAAAACAGGCAATGGGTTGTTGTAAGTAATTCATAGCAGCAGGGTGTTGATATCCATAAGCAGTGAGTTGTTGTTGTTGTTGTTGTGGCATGAAGTTACTTGATGAGGGTTGATGGTAGGGTACCATGGGATATGACATAGATGATGGAGAGTTTGCCATAAAAGCCAATGGATCTTGTGTCTTGGCACGTCTTTCTGCCCTAACTTCGTTAGCTTCATCTTGATTCATCTTCAAATAGTCATAAACTTGAGTGTAGTCCACAACATGAAGATCCTTGGTTTGATTGACAAGAGTGACATATCGTGACCATTTAGGAGGAAGATTATCAAGAAATTTGATGTTGGCAGCAATTTGTGCAGGTTCATGTTTGTTTCTTCTAAGATGGTTCATGAGGGTTGAAAACCGATGATAATAAGGTTCAATTTGTTCCCCTTCAGTAGACGTAAATTTCTCCCATTCACGAAGCAACTTAGTTTCCTTTTCTTGTAAACCGATTTCACTGCCCTTCATCATTTTCTGAATCCTAAGCCACATCTCGTGTGCGGTTTCACAACTATCGACAGCAGCATAAACATCTTCAGGAAGTCCCATAAGTATGACTTGAATTGCTTGATCATCAGCGTCGAGTTGTTTGGATTCAGCTTCAGTTAATTCTTCATCTGTTTGCTCATGACTTGAATCAGCTACTGGGTTAGCATTCGTAGGGTCCCCAGGCACAATAATTGTTCTTCTAACGTACGGACCCTTTTGAATCGAGTTGACAATCAACTTTCCCAGAGGTTTACATTTTGCATAACGAAGGAGACGACTAGCCCATGTAGTGTAATTCTCCTTGGTAAGCATGGGTGGACGATTCTCAGTACCCGCAGCATATATATCTTGTTGAGACGTCATCGTAGAAGTCGTGTGAACAACAGGATCTCAATTCGTAGAAAGCTTGTGGTGATGTTGAAATTCCGAAACTTCCGATTTTTTATTTTTTTTTTCTCAGTCCGACAATAAATTCCTCAGTCCGACAAAACGGTAAGCTGAAAAAATTGTGTATCGCCAAATTTTGAAATTGAGTTCGAGATAGCCAAAAACTAGTAGGGAAAAAATTTGATTCTACTTGACCTAAAAATTTTAACTCTTTTTTTTTTTTTTTTTTTTTTTTTTTTTGATCTTCGTGTAAACTATGTTCTAAGACTAGTCTAGATGGTGGCTAACACTAAAAATTGCTCAAACAAAATTTCCATCGGAATGCCCATCGGAAAAATCTATCGGAATGTTCTATCGGAAAGTCCTTCTATCGGAATCTTAGATCGCAATGATGATCTGTCGGAATGCTAGATCGCAATGATGATCTGTCGGAATCTTCAGATCGGAATAACTTCAGATCGGAATGTGGCAAAAATCAATTTGGCAGAGTAACGACTCAAAGTTCCTTAAGAGCCGTCGGAATCCCAGATCGCAAAGAACGATCGGAATGTCCAGATCGGAATAAGGTATCGAAATGTTTAGATCGCAAAGTGGAACCTAAGGTTATTGCGATCTGGCCACACGTGCTTTGTACTTTCCGATGGTGAAACTTGCAAGAATTTCGGAAAGATGAACAAACACGAAATTTCTCAACTTTTGATCCAAAATACTTGTTTTTAAGCCAAAACCAAGATGCCCAAATCACTACTACACGATTTAAAGAAGGTATACTTCTTAGAAACACAAACAAACACGAAATTTGTTTGATGTTTTGACGAAAAACAATCAAAATCACACGAAATGCTCAAATACGAATCCCTTGGCGAATGATACCACTTGTTGGATTGTAGCACACGACTTATAATGAAATAGAAATGTAGATGAAGATTAAACCAAAAAAGAAAGATTAGATTAGATGAAGGAAAAGAGAAAAACAAAAGATGTGAATTCCTAGTGAGAGAAACACAAACGTTTCTCTCTCTACAAAACAAATGAAATGGAAGACACACACACAAATGAGGCTTAGGAGGCCTTTTATACTAAGTAGTAAGTGTTTAGGAGGCCTTCCTCATTTGTGTGTTAGGGACTAATTCCCGTTACATAAACATTAATAACTAAGAACTCTCGACACCGTTGAATAGTATTTTTCACGAGCTTCGCAACGGTATATTATATGACCATCACTTTAAATACGGCTAACATACTATAATGTAAATTTTGAGTAGTCTTTGTAATATTTTACAAATTTATAAATTAATATACATCGTAAACACAAAATTATACGAATATTTTATAAAAATGAGGTCCTAAATTATAATTATGAAATGAATAAGAAGATTTATACGTTGTTTTTTAGATTATACAAAACATAAATTATAAATTTGTAGTTTTTTAGTTTGTCGCACGAGAAAAGTAAGATCGGATCGTAGTGATCCTAAGATCTTATGATCAAGATCGGGATCCTATAAGATTTTAAGCACCTTAAGATCCTATGTAAGATCCGGATCGTTTTTGCTTTTCAGTATCATAAAATCGTAAAATCCTAAGATCAAGATCGGGATCTTGACAACCTTAACTAATAATCTAATATGAATTTATATGATCAGGCTTGTGTCAAAAGAAGAACCAATAATGGAGAAAAAATGAAACTCCACCTGAAACCCTAATAACATTCATTCACATACAGTATCTTTAAATCTTTGATGCATTATATTGTGTATGAATTGACTAATTTTTGAATTTGATTTTTAGGGTTTTGTGAACCTCGAGGTTTTTAGGTATATAACTCATTGGATTTGTATGATTAATTCGTTTCTTCATGGAACACCGAAAAACAAAAGATTCCAGGGTATGTGCTTTCTCATTATGCATTGATATTCATGTTTAATTTTTTAGGATTATGTATATCAGAAGTTCCTTTTATCTTTTTTTACAGACCCCTTTCACAACCCCAATGATAATGTTTCTTTATACCTATTTTTATCAAAACCCTTATACAAGATGTCAAATATTGAGTTGCATCTGGATGGTTATCGCCATCTTCATCAATATCAAGAGTTGGCAAATAAATATGTTATTCTTCCTGGGAAGATCATAGCTCCAAAAAACTTAACAGGCTGGACATCAAGACCCGTCAATGGCTTAAATTCCCAAAACTGATAGGATAACCATTAATGGAACCGATGGTATTGATGGGAAATGCTTCAGATGGTGGACCACCGAGTCAGGCGTAGGCGTTAAACCAACAGTAAGATAATATATGTCATTGTTAAACTGACACTAAGATAATATATGTCCTGTCCCCGTCCTCTAAGCCCAGTGGCACATAAGATACATGATGAGTTAAATGAGATGAAAAAATCCGACCCCAAGAGGTTATTCGTTGAGGTGGAAGTGCATTATGTTGCAGAGAGAAATATGGCTTTAACCAAAGATCTTGTTACACTCAAGTTTAAAGTGTAAATGATTTTAGCATTATAAAGAAATTCACTAAAACCTGAACGAATCAATGTTTAGATGATTTTGTCTCAAATAATGCAGGGTCCGTGATTGAAACTTAGATAAGGCTGAGTTACTGAAATTTGCTTCTTTAGGTACCGAGTCGCACAATAAAGAGAGTGTGATTGATATAAAAATGTCATAGAATAGAAAGTATTGTCAAAGGTTTGTCATGATCTTATTAATACACTTGCAAACCATTTACCTCTTTGACCCGTTTTTTAGCTCATTCTCACGAAAGAAAGAGGATAGGTAAACTGAAAGGCTGATGCATTTTCTACATTAGAAAAGAATTCAGTCATAAGAGTCATAGATCCGGGTAACCATTCGTCTTGTATTTATTACTCCGATCCTCAGATTTCTCTTGTATTTTGTATGATATGACTTTGTTTGTTCTTTTTTTCGTCGTTATTACTCTGGTCCTTAGACTTTTCCATATGAAAGTACAACCTATAGTTGAGGAGGATATCGAGGCATTGAAATTACTAAAAATCAGTTGGAAATCTGTTTGTGAAATAATGCACGTTGATGAAATTATAAGGATATGCTGAAACAAACCTACAACCAACAAAATCTTAATGTAGGAGCTGTATTATATTTTTTAAATATTTTGTATAAGTATGTCGACATTATATGCTATCAAAAACCTCTCCATGCTGAAAGTACAGAAACCTTGCATTATCCTTATGTTCCGTGTTTTTGGAATATATTCATAATCGGTAATTTCGTAGTAATTCCTTGTTTTTGTTATTATAAAGTACATAGATTGTTTTGTCAATATTTATGGACATCACATAATTTCGTCATTAGCATATATATGATTAATTATTAGAAAAAATTTCAAAAATAATCCCTATCGTTTACACTGAAAATCAACTTTCGTCCCTATTTCAAAATAAGTGTACCAGTCGTCCCTATCGTTTACAATTTCGATCAAAATTCATCCCTATCTTGGATGGGAGTTAATTTTGACGTTAAGTGGTATGAGAGGAGGGGTAATTTGGTCCTTTACTCTTTTTTAATTAATACCCGATGACACTGTTTGTTAATTAATACCCACCAAACATTGACTATTGCTAATTAATACCCACGAAAATATTATCCACTCACTACACCATCCAACCCCACCACCTACACCGACACTCATCCATAAACAAATAAATTACTCACCGCCTCCTTCAACAAAAAACATATATCAGATTCCTATTCTCCATTAATCACCACCGAGGAAGTTTTTCAACCCCCAAACCGTCACCTATTACTGCTCCTAACACAAAATCTTTAAAAAGAAAACATCTTCATTCTAATAGATCCGTGTTTTCACTATCAATAAAACCCGCTCAAAATAAAAAACCCAGGTCGAAAGTCGATTCAAAGCTCTTTGAAACCACCATATCAACAAATTTCCATAAAAATCAAATCGAAAAAGATGATGAATTCGCTTAACTTCTTCACAATTTAGGGTTATTGTCAAAAATGGGAGTACCATTGTCAAAGCGGATTTAAATGGAGTTAGAAGAGTTGGAAGAGACAGTGGGTACCGAAATCGGATTTAACTTCTTCACAATTGGCTGCTGAGGCAGGGGTACTTCACGTAGATGGAGATTTATCAAGGCAGGAACAAATGTCAGATAATCATCTATGAAGGAAGAAAAGCCAACATATTCAGTGTATGGGTTGTGGGAACAAAGGGGATCGTGGTGAGTGATGAATATTAGTGTATGGGTTGAGGACTTGAAAGGTCACGATGAGGATGCTCTCAAAAGGAAGGGTTGTGAACTTGCCACAAGGCCACCAAAATTGCTCGCGAACAGAACCTAGTTGCCATCACAAGGACCAACAACAGTGTCTATTAAAAATGAACTATGGAATCATTACGGGATGCGACAAGAGGATCACGAGTTTGCTGTCAAATGCAACTTTTCGTTTGCACTGTAGCAGTAGTGAAGAATCTGGTGGTGTGGGTTTGATTTGGTTGGTTAAGGATAAAGATTAGTTATTTTGTTAGAATTGAAGATGAAGATTTACACAGAAATAATATGGGTTTTTGATGAATTTGAGAGAGAGAGAGAGATCTGGGTGGATATCTGGGTTTTTAATGGATTTGAGAGAGAGAGAGGGGGGAGATCAGATAGAGAGAAAGATAAATATAAGAAATAAAAGAAAAACATTAAAAAGAAAAAAAGAAAAAATATAATTTATTAATGTATAATATGGAAAAGTGTAAAATACCCCTATCTTCATTGAACTTAACGGAGAAAACTAACCCCCATCCAAGATAGGGACGATTTATGATCGTAAATGTAAACGATAGGGACGATCTGTGGACTTAATTTGAGATAGGGACCATACTTGATTTTCTGTGTAAACGATAGGGACCAAACATGAAATTTTTTCTAATTATTTGAGAGCTTAATTTAGAATCTAATAACCTGATTCGTTGTAATTAAGGGTTGTTTGAATTTATTATTTCAGATCCTATATTAACCTTCACATGATGTTATTAGGGGTTGTTTGGACGACTTACTGTAGCAGCTAATAAACCTTGGTATGCTCACTCCAACCACTCTAAATATTGTTTTTTGTTAGGGGCTGTTTGGGTAACCTGTTCTAGCTTCTTATACCATCTGCAATAATAATTCTATTTGATAATATACCATTTCTATTCATATTACGATGCAGAAAAAAACATATATATGCTAATGACGAAATTATGTGATGTCCGACACAGTTCATGCACTTCGCAGAATATGCTGATAGTGCAATCATTAGTTAATAAAAAAATACTTTGGCTCAACCTAAGTTGATCAGTTCCAATATTACCCGTTTTGATCCCTTATACAACTTGCCTCCTGCCCTTAGTGATACCTCTAATTATCATACTGTTAAATGTTACTTTGCAGCTATCAGGTTCGAAGTAGGCTCCTTTTAACTGGTCAATTGAATTTTGAGGAGTGGTTCAATGCATCGTTTGCTGATAAATGTGATGTGACTCACAAGCGAGGAAGAACTTCTGATTATTCGCCACCCTAACCAGGTAGATCTTTTTGTCTATTTGCTGATGTTTTTGGATTTGGTTTATTATAAAAATTTAACCAAATATAATAATAACCATTGATCTATGAGTTCAGTGGCGGGAAATAACAGTTATGAGTTATGACTAGATCAATATAGGATTTGTAATTATAATCTTAGCACCTAATTAGTGTTTTAGTAAATAGAACCATGTTCACCAACATACATGCATCTACCGGCATCTTCCTTTATGTACGGCTGTACTGTTAAGAAGTATAAGTCCAACACCTGAAGGACCATTATGCACTAAAGTGAAAGATGGAGGATGTACTTAACAAAGCAAGTGACAACTTTACAAATAGAAGGACTAGAAGTGCACAAAAGTGGAAGTCTAGGACTCAGCTATAAAGTGGGAGCTTATATACTCGTTCATTGACCATTTGTTTACTTCACTTTTCATTCTTCATTTCTGTTATTCATTCTAGAGAGAGAGAAAACTGATCTTGATCATTGTTGATCAAATCTTGTGAGTTTGTTAGTTTGTGAGTATTGTTCTTAGTTTTGTTCTTGTAATATGATATTGTAAACTTAATCATTGATAAAGAGAGCCAAAGGGAGGTTGGCTGGGTTCTCTGTTATAAGTTCTTGTTGATTTTAGTCATTGATTCATAAGTTTTTACATGGTATCAGAGCCTGGTTGCTCTGAATCGTGATTAAAATCTTTTTAAAAAATTAAGGTTTTTTAAAAATTGGGGGTTTTGATCTAGTTGTATAGATCTTGGTCAATAATTGGTGAATCATTGTTTTTAACTGGTTAATTTGGTTTTTTACAAGTTTAATTGGATTTTCAAAAATTAGGGTTTCAATAAAAATTTGGGGGTTTTTCTTTATTATTTTTTTTGATCTTATTGGTGAGCTGTGGGTACTATTTTTGGGGTCTTATTGGTGTTTTGTGTTGATCAATTAGAAAACCCTAAATCCAGAAGTTAGGGTTTTCTAATCTTGGTAAGGGTTTGTGATTATTGCTATTTCTTTGTTTTTTCTTCACGTGCAGGTTGTTTTTTCTGCTGCGTTGGTTATAGATCTTCTTGATCTTGTGGTTGAGTTTTTTGCTTCTCTGGATTGTATTGATCCAGAGTTCTTGCTTGGTTTGTTGCGCGTGCTTTGTAACACCTTTGACACTTTCTCTTTATATTTTGTTTCATTAGGTTTTTTTTGTTGATTAGTGGAGATTAGGTGTCGATGGGATTGGTTTGTTGTTGGTGTTGATTGATTCGAGGTTTGTGGTAGTTAATTTCTTATTTGTAGAGGAGATACAAGGAGGTTATGTTTCTTGTTCTGTTTGCTGTTGTTTAGACCACTTTCAGGTCACTGCTCTTGACCTACCACCCTTTGAGTGGTTTGGAAGCCTGAGAACTGCTTTTTGACCTGTTGTGTGTGTTATTCGTTTTTTGTTTGTTTTCTTGGTTGATTCTCTATGTCTGGGTCTGGTCCTAGTTCCCCTAAAGGTGATGGTCCACCTAAAGGGGGAGTTGTCAAGAATGATGATGTGGTTAAATTTGATGTTTATGATCCTCTTTATTTGCACCCTCAAGACATTAGTTCTCAATTGATTACCTTCAAACTTGAAGGAACTGAGAACTATAAAGTTTGGTCTACTGCTGTTAAACTTGCTTTACAAACTAGAAATAAACTTGGGTTTATAACTGGTAAATGTGTTCAAGACACTAATGATGGTCCAACTAGAGACCAATGGGAAAGATGTAATGCTGTGTTTCTTTCTTGGTTACTTGGGTGTGTTTCACCAGATTTATATAAGGGTCAAATATTTTCTAAATTTGCTCAAGATGTTTGGGATGAATTAGAAGAAACATATGATAAACAAGATGGTTCTGTGATATATAATCTACATCATAAGATTTATACTCTTACTCAATCTGGAATGTCTTTATCTGAATATTATCATGAGTGTAATTCTTTGTGGAGACAATTTGATGCTCTTGTTGATCTGCCTAATTGTACTTGTGATGGTTCTGAAGAACTTAAGGAACATGATCAGCTTCTCAGACTGATGAGTTTCTTATGGGTCTTGATGATTGTTATAGTGTTGTGAGAAGTCAGATTCTCACATCTGATCCCATATCAGATGTGAGAACTGCTTTTGCAACATTGTCCAGAGATGAATCACATAGAAATGGGTCTAAAAATAATAAATCTGGACCATCTGCTTTTGTTGTTAAGTCTGGTGGAAATTCTAATAATTGGAACAGAGGTGGTAATAATTCTAATACTGGGAATTCTAATACTGGAAACACTAATAGAAATAACAGGACTGGGTCTAATAGTTTATAGAAATGGTAATCTTGTTTGTAAACATTGTAACATGAATGGTCACACTATAGACAGGTGTTTTGAGTTGATAGGTTATCCACCTAATTTTAAAAGAAATAATAACAACTCAACTCAAAATAATGTTAATAATGTTAGTGTTAATGATAATAAATGTGATCAGAATAAGAGTACATCTCATTCTCTTACTTCTGATCAATATCAAAGACTTATGATATTACTGAGTGTTTTAGGAGAGAATTCTATGGGTTCTGCTACTATTGCAGGTACCTTTAAAGTGAATAATTGTGTTGTTAGTTTTCTTGCTTGTAGATTTTTTTAACTATAATTCAAATATAAGTACTTATAGTACTTATATTGGTTGGATTATAGATTCAGGAGCTAGTCAGCACATTACATATTCAGAACGATTGTTGTTTGATGTAATTGATGTTTCATATCTTAATATAAGTGTGGCTCATCCTAATGGTACTTTAGAACATGTAAAAAAGATTGGTTCTTTTAAAATTAATAATTTGGTTATAAAAGATGTGTTGGTTGTTCCTAGATACAAAGTTAGTCTTTTATCTGTTCAAAGATTGTCTAAAGATAATAAGGTTAATGTTAGTTTTAATGAAAATTATTGTATGATTCAGGATTTAACTCACAATGTCCTGATGGGGACTGGTAGTGAAAAAGATGGTTTATACTTTCTTGATGAAGGTAGGCCTGTTTTTAGCAAAAATGTGAGGTGTTGTCAGATTAGTAGTTCTATTTGGCATAATAGACTTGGACATCCAGCAGATCAAGTGCTGGATGTTTTAAGAAAATATAATATTGATATTAAACTTAAAGGATTAGAACCTTGTGATGTGTGTCATAAAGCTAAACAAATTAGAGAATCTTTCTCTTTAAGTGAACATAAAACTAAAAAACTTGGTGATATTGTTCATATTGATGTGTGGGGTCCATATAAAGTTACTAGTAGAGATGGTTTTAGGTTTTTTCTGACTGTGGTTGATGATTATACTAGGTCTGTTTGGGTTTTTTTATTAAAAAACAAAACTGAAGTTTTTGATTGTATTGAAAATTTTGTTAAATTTCTTGACAATCAGTTTAATAAAAAAGTTAAAGTTTTTAGAAGTGATAATGGGACAGAATTTGTAAATCGAAGATTTTCTGACTTTGTTAAAATAAATGGTATAGTCCATCAATCCACTTGTGCTTATACCCCTCAACAAAATGGTGTTGTTGAGAGGAAGCATAGGCATTTGCTTAATACTGCTAGAGCCCTCATGTTTCAGGGGGCATACCTTTAAACATGTGGCCTGAGTGTGTCTTAACTGCTACTTATTTGATTAACAGGTTACCTACTACTGTTTTGTCTGGTAAAAGTCCTTATGAAATGGTTTATGAGTCTAAACCTAGTATACTCCATTTGAAAGTGTTTGGCTGTTTGTGTTTTTCTAAGGTTGTTAATGTTTCTGATAAGTTTGAGTCAAGGTCTGAGAAATGTGTTTTTGTTGGTTATGCTTTTGACAAAAAGGGTTATAAACTGTTTAGTTTGGAAAATAGAAGATATTTGTTTTCAAGAGATGTGAAGTTTCATGAAACAGTTTTTCCTTTTAAAAATGATATGATTAGTAAAGATTTTGTTTTTTGTGATAATGGTATTGATGATTTAAACTTTTTTAACATAAACATTCAAGTACCTAGTGAATCCTATGATGAAAATGGAGATAGTATAGGTAGAAAGCATGGGCTTATACCTGAAATCAATGTAGAACCTAATGACAGCACTGTAGAGTCTAGTAAAAGTAAAAAAGATGTTCATACTACTGATATAGATGTTGTTTCTGAGGTAGATAGATCATCAGATACTAATACTGATTCTAGTAGGAAGGACATTAGGGATGAGTATGCAACAGAAAATCTTTCTGAGGGTATACCAAACATTGATAATGATGAAGAAAATTCCTATGAGGATGAAGGTATTGAGTCTTTTGGTAATGTGATTAATTGGTCACCAGAACCAGCAGCAGATAATATTGTTAAGAGAACTAGTAGAAAAAGTGCTTTTCCTGCTTCTAAGTATAAAGATTTTGTACTTAATAAAAATGTTAAGTATAGTATAAACAAAGTTGTTAGCTATGCTAATTTGAGTGTTGATAATTTTGTGTTCACTACTAATCTTAATAGAATTCATGAGCCTAACTCATATTTTGAAGCTATTAAAGATAGTAGATGGATTGATGCTATGAATCAGAAAATGGAAGCCTTAAACAGAAATAATACTTGGATTATTACTGATCTTCCTGAGGGAAGAAAGGCTATTCCATGTAAATGGATTTGGAAAGTTAAATATAAATCTAGTGGTGATATAGAAAGATTTAAAGCTAGGCTTGTTGCCAAAGGGTTTAACCAAAGGGAAGGTATTGATTATGATGAGACTTTTTCACCAGTAGTCAAGATTGTTACTGTAAGATGTGTTTTGAGTTTAGCTGTGAGTAATAACTGGCAATTATTTCAGTTAGATGTCAATAATGCTTTTTTATATGGTGAACTTGATGAAGAAGTTTATATGAAAATTCCTGAAGGTTATGGTGATGAAAACAGTAATAAAGTGTGCAAATTGGTTAAGTCATTGTATGGGTTAAAGCAAGCACCAAGAAAATGGAATGAGAAACTTGTTTCTGTACTTATTAAAATGGTTTTGTACAAAGTCCAAATGATTTTTCTCTTTTCATTAAGAACAGTAATGGGGTTTTCTTGGTCTTACTGGTTTATGTGGATGATATTGTTATAACTGGAAATAACCTTGATGAAGTTAACAAAATTAAGGAATTTTTAAGTACTAAGTTTCTTATTAAAGATCTTGCGAAACTTAAATATTTTTTGGGTATTGAGGTTATTGATATTGATAATGGTATATGTTTAACCCAGAGAAAATATTGCACTGAATTGTTGTCTGAGTTTGGTATGTTAGGATGCAAGCCAAGTGCTCCTATTGAAGTTAATCCAGATAGTAAGAAATTGAATAAAAGGTTTGGAGATGATAAAAAACTTACTGAGATTACTTCATATCAAAAACTTGTGGGAAAATTAATCTACTTGACTATGACAAGACCTGATATAGCTTATGCAGTTCATTGTCTTAGTCAAGTCATGTATAGTCCTATGACATCTCACTTAAGACTTGCTTTCAGGGTTCTTAGATACTTAAAAGGTGAACCTGGTTTAGGTATCACTTTTAAGAATGGTGATTGTAGCAAGCTAAATGTATTTTTTGACTCAGACTGGGCTAAATGTAAGATAACCAGGAGATCTTTAACTCGTTATTGTGTTTTTCTAGGTGGTAATTTAGTTTCTTGGAAGAGTAAGAAACAAAGTGTTGTTTCTAGATCTTCCACAGAAGCTGAATATAGGGATATGTGTAATGTGTGTTGTGAAGTCATGTGGATTCACAAAGTGTTGACAGATATGAATGTGGATGTAGCTTTACCTGTTGATATGAATTGTGATAACAATTCTGCTATCCAAATTTCCATGAATCCTGTGCTTCATGAGAGAAGCAAGCACTTTGAAATTGATCTTTATTTATTAAGAGAAAAAATTTATGCAGGATATATTAAGCCTATTAAGGTCAAGTCTGAGAATAATACTGTAGATGTTTTTAGCAAAGGCTTGCTTGTTTCTGACCATAAAAAGTTTTGTAGTATGTTGGGATTGTACAATGCTTTTGCAGGTTAAGGACTTAAGAAGGAGTGTTAAGAAGTATAAGTCCAACACCTGAAGGACCATTATGCACTAAAGTGAAAGATGGAGGATGTTACTTAACACAGCAAGTGACAACTTTACAAATAGAAGGACTAGAAGTGCACAAAAGTGGAAGTCTAGGACTCAGCTGTAAAGTGGGAGCTTATATACTCGTTCGTTGACCATTTCTTTACTTCACTTTTCATTCTTCGTTTCTGTTATTCATTCTAGAGAGAGAGAAAACTGATCTTGATCATTGTTGATCAAATCTTGTGAGTTTGTTAGTTTGTAGTATTGTTCTTAGTTTTGTTCTTGTAATCTGATATTGTAAACTTAATCATTAATAAAGAGAGCCAAGGGGAGGTTGGCTGGGTTCTCTGTTATAAGTTCTTGTTGATTTTAGTCATTGATTTATAAGTTTTTACATCTACAGTACCATTACAGATTAAATCTGAATCATCAACTATAAAAGCAACAATAGTAAGGTTAATAGGTCATTGAAAAGATTAGCAGCCATTACTGCATTTATGAAGCGACATGGTATGCCTTTTCATTAATTTTTTTTATTATTGGAGGAAAAATGAATCTCATTGGTTTTTGCATTTACTTATACAGGGGCTCCGTCACAGCTTGAAGACGTTGTGTATCAACGTCTCAAGGAATTAATGATTTTATATGAGCGGTTGCGTATGAAGACAAAAAGCTGCTAGAAGGTCGATAACTACGTACGTTGACGGGGCTTTTAATAGGTATGTCACATGTTTATTTGAATTTTTGGTTATGCTTTGAGATGACTACCAAAAAGTAAATAGGCGAAATAAAGTTTCTCAAAACCAGCTGCCATTATGTGCATCTGCTCATGAATCAGATATAGTAGTGCATATAGTTAGCGTATTAGATTGTCTCAGCGATTTGATATGCGTTTTATGGGGACATACTGGGTGCAGTTAATACAATGTGCCTAATTCAGCTCAACCGTATGGTAATTGATAACAGGTCCTCAACTGGGTGTATTTTGGTGAAGGATTTTCTGCAAGAATTGGCAAGGTAAGAAATATGTAACTTTTCTCAAAAACATTTTAGAAAAAACGAAATAAGCTTAGACAGCCCAAGTCGATCAAATTTAACTGTACTTAAATCTTCACATGTATTTTTACTATAATTGATCAAAGGGAAAGACGTTAATACTATAATGGCGCACATGTAAGAAACTAACTCGGCTTAACGGGTGCACATGTAAAATACTAATTAGGGTATTCGGCGGATATTTTATATATAATTTTTTATCCCCGGCTTTCAAACAAGTATTTTTTATTTTTATTTCTACGTTTTATATGTTTTTTCCCGTTTTAGCTTGTGCCCGTTTCGCCCGCGCCCGTTTAACCCGTCGCCCGTTTAGCCCATCGTCCGTTTAACACGTCGCGTGTTTAACCCGTCGCCCGTGTCGGTTGTTCCACCTTATGATCAACTAAAAAACTAGGTACGTTCACGTTCTTTTCCAATTTATGGATTACGCTCACACTGATTCTTTCTTATGCTGCCATTGCTTTTATCTTTAATATTTTTCCATTAATTATCATGGATACTTGTTACTTAATAATATAACTCTCAACATATTTAGGACCGTCCTCATGAGTGCTCCATTTTTTTAAAAATAGAACTCTCAACAGTATGAGGAATTACACAAGTATAGAATGGAACATGTTTAATAATGTGCTACCCTAAAAATAATCGTTCATTCTTTATGATATAATAGACGTTACATGTTGATATATGAGCTATGTTTGATGTGTTATATTTATTGCTCATTTAGGCTATAGATATCAGCGACCAAGTTCAAATCTTTTTTCAAAATTACATTTTATTAAATAGAAACATTACAATAATAATTATAACAAGATACGGCTAAAAATGATTAAAAAAAAGCTTAATTATAGATAAAGAAAAAAGTAAATTGCATAAATCGTCCCTAAAGTTTGGCCAAAATACATGTTTTGTCTTAAACTTTACAAAAGTGCAAAAATCATCCATATTTGAAAACTTTAAGACAAGTATCGTCACAGTAGGGAAAATTCTTGGGAAGAAACACGTAAATGGTCAGAATATTTAGGATGAAGCATGCAAGATAGCAAAACCTCAAGGATGCAAAATTGCAAATTAGTTTGATTTTTAGGACGATATCAGCACTTTCAAAATACTTGAGACAAAACATGCAAAATAAAATGACCAAACTTCAGGGATGATTTAGGCAATTCTCTCTAAAGTGGGTAAAATGTATTAACTAAAATTAACTCCAAAAATGATCAAATAAATATATGTTGTGAGGAATTAAAAATATATTAAAATTTGGAAATTTATTACAAAATTTTTCTGATTAAAACGTAATCAAAACTAATTAAATCTAATTTTAAAAAATAAAAGAAAAAGGAGGTCGTCTGGTGGATCGACTTCGAAGGCTCGACCGACTCGACTTGGTCACCGCAACATAATCGACTGAGTTCGAAGTCGGTCGACCGAGTGAGGATAGATACCGCTGTGGGCAGACTTATTTATTTGAAATCTTATCTGTAATTGCATTACTTTCGCTTATTTAGCTTTCTTACTAAATTTTAAATTTTTGTAGACTTTACTATGAGTTTGTGCTGTTTTTGGTGACGATTTTGTTTTGGAGATTATGAATCAATAGTGTTGTGATTCTCTTGGTTTGCATAAATGTTGTACTGTATATCATAGAATATACATTTTTTGCACTTCAATATTTAACTAAGCGAAACAATGTAAACAATAATTACAAGTCATACCTACCCACTTTTTAATATAAGTAACATAACAGGACGAAATCAATTTGACTAATATTTCTACTATGATTTAAAAAAATTAAAAAAATAACATTATTTTAAAAAACACTAATATTTAGATTAAAAAAAAACGATGATTAGACATCATACCCGCCCATCGGGCGGGTTTTGCCACTAATATATATATATATATATATATATATATATATATATATATATATATATATATATAGAGAGAGAGAGAGAGAATTTAGATAAAATGGTTTAGGTGCTTAAAATTGTTAAAATGAGAAGTAATAGAAAATGGGAAAATATCACATTTATTGATTACTTTTGGTTTATTTATGATTTTTTGTTCGTGTACGAGTGTTATGGAAGTTTTAGTTCGTGTACGAGTAGCTAATTCACAATTTTTAATATTACTAGTTTTTCGTGTATCAGTTGTGTATGTATATGTATGTATAGGTATATGTATATGTATACGTATACGTATACGTATAGGTATACGTATACGTATACGTATACGTATACGTATACGTATACGTATACGTATATGTATATATAAATGAGTTGGCCTATCAAATATCAGGAAGTAAAATAACACTTGCAAAAGATATAGTGAGAAACACATAATTTTTATTGATAATATTCACATATGTTTATACCACTTATTTATTTACAATCTACAACTTATAGGAAAATATAAAATTTCGCCTTACACCAACAATCTCGAGTTTGATCACCTATCTTGTAGCAATTCAAACACTCAACTGTGCAGAGTCCTTTGTGATGTAGTAGACACTTCATACAATAAGGAAGTTTTCCAGCATACTTATTGTATCCTATTGGTTTGGGACGGTTAACTTGGTTGGGATTAGTGTAATATAGGTAGGGAAAATAGGGATCATAGAGAATATTTAGGTGACTAGATTTAGGTTCGACGAAGTCTCTTTCTTCACTAAATTTACGTTTAAGGGTATTTGATTCTTGCACACGATTGTGCTTGATTACATGATCCATTAATTTTTGAGAAATATTAACGGGTTCTTCTAAATTTTGGGGTTTAGAAATATTAATCATTCTTTTGAATCCTTGGGTAAATCCTTTGATAAAAGCCTTCATCATCCTTTGAGAATTAGTGATAAGATACGACTCTGCTAACTCTAGAAGTTTTCTCAATTAGGCTTTGATATCATTTCCTTTTGTCACTAGATAGCAAAACTCCTTTTTCACTTTCTCGATTTCTATTGAAGGATAAGATTGCGTCATCAAGAGCCACTTAAAATCCAACCACTTTATCTTTTGAGCTTCTTCTATTCCAATGAGTTGAGAATAGTAGCTCCACCATCATAATGCTTCAGTAGTTAAGGTACTGACAGCAAGCTTCACTTTGCTATCCTCAGCACAACTATTTTGGGAGAAAATCATCTCAGTTCTTTCAATCCAATGAGTGATACCAATAACATCATAGTTCCTTAGAATTTATATAACTGACTAGTTATAAAGGTTTTTTGTTGGAGTAGAATTCCTTACTATTTTGAAAGTTGGTACTTGTAGAGCTGCAGCAACGCCATCATTAATTATTCGCTGAAGTCCTTCAAGAGTTAAGGTAGAAGATATCGATGTCCTAAAATGTATCATTCTGAATTTAGAAGACGAAATTTTTGAAGTTTAGATATACTTGTCTATTAAGCATTTGTTATATGTGTATACATATAACTCTTTACGAGCATATTTTATTTTCAAAAATTTAAAGGCACATCTTAACTTATAAATCTAGGAAATGATAGGTTTATAGGGTTATATATCTATAAGGCAAGCTCCTATGTTACTTATCCTTTATTTATATTAATACTTTCTTTAACCAAATAGACTTGAGAAGTCCTTTTTAGTTTAAGAGAATATATTTCTTTTTGAAAAAATTCTTTTAAAGACTTATACTTTATCAGTATTTCTCTTTTTTAGAATTTAGTAAGCATCTAAAGGAAAGAAAAAGAAACTTTTATTTATTAACAATCTGCTTTGCTGATCGACAGACAAGCTTCTTTGTTACATAAAAGTAAATACTGAAAGCTAAAATATTCACAAAGCTTGTAGGGAAGCTGCAATATTTATAAGCTTGTCTATATCTTCTCTTGAGATTCTTAATATTATTTAAGAGTGATTTGATATTTTCTCGATTTCTAACTTGAATATCTTCAACAAGTTTCTCCATTGTTGCCATTCTTACTCGAGCTAAAGTAATTTCTTCGTCATTCAACCTCTGCTTACTTTGTAACTCAGAATTCTCATTACGTACTTTTGACAAATCCTTTTCTAGTTTTTCTACTTCACCTTGCATAATCGTCTTTCCATACTTAAGTCCCTCAAATTCATATTCTAAATCTTCAATACGTTTGGAAGTTATCTCATTGAAATAATCAAACATATCTTCCATTTGTTCTACAAATGTATTTTGGGAAATTGGGATGTTATTAGAGGCTTAGGATGAAGAAGTTTGGCATTGCGAAATAGGTACATGTTCATTATTTGGTTAGGGATTAGGGTAATTATTGGTAGAAAGGGATAATACTAAGGGTTTAGGTAAATATAGAAATTTTTCGAATCCGAATCCGATATGACGATAGGATGAAAATAGGAAGACATATCTATGAAGACGTCGATAAAATAAATTACTCATATTAGTATTTAATATTATATTACTTACACATAATCATATTACCACATAACAGTATTATTAAAAATCATTAAAAATCACATACATCTTTCTCTTGCAGTAGCATGGTTTTGATGCAAAGATATCACTTGGAATTTATTTAGGAAAATCAGTTATAGTCAAGATTTTCAATGTCTTGTTCTCTATAACTGTGGCTCTGATGCCACTCTGTAACACCCCCATTTTTAACTTGACGCAGCGGAACATTATTTTTGAGGTATTACTTCATGGAATAAAAGTCACAATAACAGAAGAACAACTTAAAAGTGTGTTTTAATACATTTTATTTATTTATTTGTCAATTATCATTCAAAATCAGATATTTTCAATAAAACAAGTGTACATACTATGTACATCACATGTTCCTGAGATCTAGAAAGTAGGTTTGAATGATTAAATTTTCCAAGTCTGTATCTCTCTACGTCATCATTATATTGCTCCATGCGATCAATATTTAAGATCTGAAATATATGCTAAAAATCAACATAATGGTTGAGTGAATTCATAGGTTTGAAATCAGTTTTGAATACAAGATTCTTTTTCCTAAGCTATGTTGTTATTCTCCCACAAAAAAATTAATGTATTAAAGCACTAAGCTTATGATATTGCGACTGGACATATTAGAAACCAACAATTGCCCTTATGAATAAGTCTGCAAAACTATCCTGTTTGCAAAAATAATGTATGCATGTTTGACCACGAAGGTTCTAGCAAGTGCCCAGACAGAGGATGTCAGTCCTCATATGGTACTATTTACGATATTATCGTTCATTTTCCATGAAATGATTAGCGGTTCACAATTAAACGGTATTTTCAAGGCCGCAGTAAACATAGTTTCAATAAACATATCTGAGAAGCATAGAAAAAATATTTGTATTACAATTTAGCATATATCCTCCTCACGGGTTTTTAAATCATTGAAAGTAGTATACGTTAGTGAGGCTATGAACTCACCTATATCCAGTAACTCTGTATCTTGGCAGGTTTATGTCACAACGAACAACTTGGGCTAACAAACAAGCACTTGATCTCATATACACCTAGATTAACATATTTTGTATTGTATTAAGTCTTTGATTTTGAGTTCAATTATTCTTAAGTATTAATTATATATTATTGGGTTTATAATTTCTTATAAGTATAACATCATTTTTCAGGCCATCATACTCAGAAGCCATTCTATAAACGTTTGAGGAGCGAGGGCACTTTAAATCGTAAACCCAACCACTCAGTCACAACCTAATATCGAGATGGAACATCTTTGTACAAAGCTCCATACTAACATGATACATTTATATAAGAAATTTCTTCAAAAGTTAGTATGTTCTTTTATTATTATCTTTTACATCCTTTAGTTTCAATATTGGAAAAAATAGTCCTTCTAATTTATATAACTTTAGAACATAGGTTTTATTATACAACTTTCATCCATATAGTTTCATAAATAATGATATGTGTGAAAACACTCATTAATAACGATCCAAAAACCACTCAAAACACAGTCAAATACATTATATTAACTGAAAAATATCATAATTATGTGGGTATTTGTGTTTCATGTGTTTTTAGGTAAACAAGATACATTTTGAAGCAAAGACGCGTTTTCGAGGACTTATTTGACGAAAAGACGAGAAAAGGACGAAAGAGCTTTTAAGGACCTTACTTGCCAATATTATCAAGATTGAGGGCTAGAATTGTAACATTTACAAAAACAAAGGATGAAAAAGGAGTTTAACTTCAAAGTTATAACTCTTTTATGTAACTTGAAGAAAAATAAAAAGATGAGGGACCAAAAAGAAATGTTTGAGAAGTTATGTAACTTTTACTTATACTTGGTCAATGACCATATCACAGTCAAAGTATACAAACGTCTTCATCATTATTAAATAAGAGAGAAAAGAACGAACCATTCGTTCATAACACTTTCCACCACCGCAACTTCAAATCAATTTCAAGAGAGCTACATGAAGATTCAGGCAAAGCTTAAAGAAGGAAAAGTGTTCATCATCATCTCCTCTACAAGGAGATATGATTTAATTTGACCAAAAGTAGACGAAGAAGAAACGCCCAAATTCGATGGGAAGAATGAAGAACAAGACGAATCCTCGTATTTACACGTGGCATCACTTGATTGGAAGTAACACGTCACTCCTCTTCTTCAGACGGATATAAATTGAAGATCAAGACCTCATTTTTCGATGGTTAGCTAGGAGTAGATTTACACATAGTAGATTAGTTCTTAGGAGTAGATAGTTAGACTATTGAAACTAATTATGTTATTCTGTTATAGATTCTTAATACATTCTTATTTTTTCGGTTAATATAGTTGTAACAAAATTCTTTGAGTTCTTCCATTAATGAAAGTTCTATTCATCTTCAAGCTTTATATCTTTCTGAATTCATGAGCTCACATTCTATTTTTGATTTGTTATAAGTTTGTTAGAAGAGAGTTCTCATCTTATGTTAACTGTTCATTCTGTGTCTATTCAGCTTATTATTTGTCATAAGCTCAAATGAGCTTATGAAACTGTTACAAAACTTTTCACAAAGTTTATTAAGAGTGATTGATTTACTTACATCATCATATTAGTTCGTTTTATAAAGTTTTTCATTCAGTTTCAGTTTCAAGCATTTAAAGGAAATAAGTAAAAAGTTTTCAAGCTCTCGGCTTTGATAAATCTTTTTAGCTATTTCAGAATTTGATGTTTCGGTTGCCATTAGATAAACTTTCTGATGATCATTGTTTTAGTGAATTTAATATTCGGTTGAATAAATTTTTGTTAGGTGTTCTATTAATATAGATTTGAGCTAACTGACTGTCATACAAAATCCAAGTGTTCGACAAGATTTGTCAACTATATGAAGGTTTTCTTTATCGATGGATCTTTTTGATTTTTCTGTGTATTCGTTTCATTTCTTTTGTAGGATTTCTGTTCTCATGTAACAGACTTAAAAGCATCAGATCAGATATTATCAGTAAAGCTATTCGGATTGAGCTCTTTGTTAAGATGATTGTTACGTTTTTGGATAGAATTCTTTTTTTGGTTTCTAGACTGTTAGAGCAGTTAGTCAGACAGTGAAGTGAGTCCAGAGTTAAGAGAGCTCAGCGCTCTGCTTCACCATCAAAGGACTAGCTACGAAGTAAAAGGTCAAGCACACATTACTTTTTGCCAATTAATAGTTTAATATACCTTTGCTCATTAATAGTGTAAATTCTGCCTGTGATATGCTTTATTTGTTTAGATAGATTTGATTGTTACTGATTTTATAGTTATAGAATTTGAATCTTGCATTTCCTTTCTTTGTAAACTAAATTTCTTTTAGAGCTGAGTTTTTATGGAGAACTTGTTCCATGATAAATTTGAGTAGTATAGTTAGAATACGTCTGCTAGTAATTGCACTTAGGTTGTTAATTCAGTTAGACAGATTATAGGTTCTATTGTTCTTAAGCGTTGTTCGGCACTATCAGTCTTTTGGAAATTTTGTAGTCTTCAGTCTAGTAGCGCTTGGCAATCTGACTAGCAGCCTACATTTTCAGTAGTTGTGTTTGTTCCCTTTTAATGAACTGTGGAGAATATAAAGCATTAGACTTGGTTCATATAGCAAATCTTTTAGTCTGTTCTAAAAATCTGATTTTTGCAACTTTAGATCAAATTTGCATGTTTGGCCCTTCACTTTGTTACTCTGCATAACGCTTACGGTCCACAGTTAGGATTCGTTAAGTGCTATAACGAATTTCGTTAATGACAGTTAGTAGACTATCAGTTAGTGGACAATTAGTCTGATGGGCCATTTGAGTTTTGGGCTTGGTATGGGTAAGATTTTGGGCCAGTTCTAAATGTAGTACTAGTTTTACAATTTAACAGATTGTAGATTTTATGTCAAATTCGTTTTTTATATAAGATTTAGTTTTTAGAAAGTAAGATCTTAATAAGATTTGAATTTTTAGTTGTACAATTAATTTGATCTTCATTTTATAAATTTCATTTGTGTATTAGTAAATTTGTATTTTTACTTTTATAAACTTAGTTTTATATTTTGTATTTTTCAATTAAAATTTGTAGTTTAAAATTGTAATTTCCATTTTTGTATTTTGTGCAATTAATTGTGGTAAGTGCAACGTGTTTTTAGCGTAGTATGTATTACATATCTAGATAATATTTTTCTCTTTTTACATGCTTTGTGCCAAGTAGTCATAGATACCATTCAAGCTCTTTTAACCAAAAACAATAAAGTCAAAATTGGAACGTTAGATCAATTCGATTAGATACCGAGACGAAACGATACTAAAAACGAAATATTAAATGGCCCCGCTGCCGGTTCTTTTCGTGAAGATTAACGGTTTCGAGTGAGACGATTGGATTTTGGGATCCGTTCACTTTGTGAACGTTATTTTTACGTATTATAAATCAAAAACATAAAAAAAAATAAAAAATATAAAAATATAAAAATATAAAAACTAAAAAATAACAAAATCAATTCTTTTCCTAAAGAATTGAACCAAAAAAATAAAAAAAATCCAAAAGTAATATTTTTCCTAAAAGATTACAACAAAAATATTATTGTATATATCGTTTTCCATCGTTTTTACGTACATATAGTATTTTTTTAAAAAAATCAAATAAATACAAATATATTTTTGATATATTATTATATGTAAATAAGTATACGTATACGAACACTTAATACACATACTTCCATAAGTATTGCTTTTGCAATACACCGTGTTAGAGAGCGTTCCGGTCCTTAACACGTGTATCAATCAAATTTAATTAAGGCACAATAGATAAATACCATAATCTTCTCGATCTTGAGAAAGTGGCTACTGTGTGGGGGGTATAAGGCGAGTGTATTTCACATTCTAAAGAAGCAGGCTCTTAAGTGCTACGCACTGCCTCGTTTCTCCGCTTCCTTGTGGGTCTTTCAAGAGTGATAGTGGTGAGTGGTGTGCCACCCAATTAGTATTTATATATATATTATATTTTCTTGTGGATATTACTTATTGCACCTCGAGGGAGATAATCTCTTCTCCTTCAAAAGTCGACCGAGAGCTTATCTCTCACTCCTCGAGTTTACTTACACGTGTACTCTCACATGTGTAACCATACCACCTTTGGTGTATTACTTCCTTCCCCGGGGAAGCTTTTAAACGTCATTTCACTTGTATATACATTCGGCCACCTTGCTAAACATGGATACTCGTTCCATGTTGGAGAGTTTGATAAAGCCGAAGAACTCAAGTCTAATTTATGAAGAAATCACAAGACGAGTTTAAAAGTAATCCCGAGACAAAGTCTGAAAGGTCGAAGAATTTAAAAGATTAAAGACTAGAGACGAAGGATTAAAAGATAATTAAAGAAAGAAGAAAGAGAGGAGGAAGCTTCCTTCCACTAATGACCTCCTCCCCTATAAATAGAGTCATTAGGATTTCATTTCATTTTGTTGGCTAATAGTGACAACTAGTTCTTCCACCAATTACATTACTTGCAATTTAAATTCATGTCATTTACTTAATTTTCTTGCACTTTAATTCCTTTAATTATCAAGTAAGTTTCCTTTTATTGTTATTGAATCTTTACTTTTCTTGTTAATCTCCTATCTACCTTTCTTGATTAATCTTTAATCTTTATGCTTTATGTTCATGTTTATGTTCTTTAGTTTTTATTGATTTAATCAAGTGGGTTTTGATTATTGTGGTGTTTATTGTTAGTTTTATTGATTTGGATTGATAGATTATAATTAGTTGATCATTCGTGTTTAGTTTTGCTTAATCTTTTGGTTTGATTTGATTAGTTTTGATTAGATTCGTAGCTTTTTCCTTTTCCCGTGTTCTTCGCTATTCTGTTTGCCCAGGTTATTCCGAACCAAGCAATTATTCTAGATCAGTTTGATATTCCGAACCAGCAGTTTATTCCGGATAAAGGTTTTATTCCGGATCAAGTGTATATTCCGGATAAAGCAAGTATTCCGAATAAACCATTTATTCCGAATAAAGGATTTATTCCGGACGAAGGGCATATTCCGAATAAACCAACATTCCGGATGAACAAATATTCCGGATGAACCCATTATTTCGAATGAGAAATCTTTCCGAATCAACCTGTTATTCCGAGTGAACCGGATTTATTCCGAATAAATTTATTCCGGATCAACAAATATTCCGAACGAAGTGTTTATTCCGAACGAAGGCAGTTTATTCCGGATCAACGCTTATTCCAAGTGAAAGGTATATTCCGGATGAACCCATATTCGGATGAGTCTTTTATTCCGGATGAAGAGTTATTCCGGATGTACGTTTTATTCCGGGTGAAGCACTTTTTCCGCATGAGTATTTTTATTCCGGATCAAGGATTTTGTTAAGTTATTCCAAACGAAGAAGAATTATTCCGGGTGAAGGTGACATTCCGAACGAGTAATTATTCCGAGTAAGGTATTTTTAGTTTATTTTAAGTTTATGTTTTTAAATTCTTAAGCTTTATTTTTCCCGCCTTTTTCCTTAGTCATACTTTAAGTTTAATTGCCTTTAGGTTTATTTTAAGTATTGCACTTTTAGTTTACTTGCCTTAGTTTATGTTTTAGTTTGCGCTTTAAGTTTCCATTATTTACTTTAATTGCTATTTAATTTTTCGTCACGTTTTTAATTCCTCATCATTTATTATTAATTACTTTTAGCTTTATTTACTTTACCTTTTACTTTAAAGTTTGTGCACTTTACTTTTACTACAACGACACAATATTTGTTTTCACCAAAAGACGACTGAGTCGCACGTTAATCTATTTTTCAATTCGAAGAGACTGGAACAACGAACTTTAATTTTTATACTGGTGAAAGCCAGTTATTAAATGGCGCCGCTGCCGGCTCTTTTCGTAAAGATTAACGGTTTTCTGTGAGAGACGCGTTGCATTTTGGGATCCGTTCATTCGTGAGCGTTATTTTTCTTGCTCAAAAATTTTCAAAAAAATCCATAAAAATTTCAAAAATTTCAAAAATCCAAAAAGATTTTATTTTTTATAGTGTACATATATTCTCTTTGTGTTTGGTATTGTTTTATTTTGCTTTTGCAGGTGTATGGGTACTAGATCTTCTACTTATCCAGAGCCCGAGACTCGTGTAGCTATGGCAGGTGTGAACAACAAAATAATCCACCGCACCTCAACAATAACAACAACAATGTTCTTCCACAGCCCGATCTTCGGACAATGGAGGAGCTTTGTCAACCAACAATGTTTGGACGAGGAGGACCGATTGCGCCGATGGAAATCACGGCTCCGAAGTTTTCGTTGAAGCATCACATGATCCAACAAGTGCAAACTATTCCATTCCGCGGATTGCCGGATGATGATGTCAACAAGCACCTCGACAAATTCATTACTATTACTCAAAGCATGAAGTTGCCCGGTGCTACTATGGATGTTCTTCGCCTTTTTGATCGTCTCCCGAATAATTCCATTCATACTTGGGACGACATGACTCAACGATTTTTGTGGCGCTACTTTCCACCATCCATGGTCACGAGCCTTCGAAATCAAATCAGCGGTTTCATGCAAGAACCCAATGAATCTCTCTTTGATGCTTAGGAAAGATATAATGTTTTGATCGATCGATGTCCAAACCACAACATGCTCCCCGTGACCTTAATTGATACTTTCTACAACGGTTTGACTTTTCGTGATCCTGATACGATTAATGCAGCCGCCGGTGGCACATTTATGAAAAGAAGACCTGAGGGGTGTAGAGAGCTTATTGAGAACATGACTACTCATCACAAAAATTAGGATTCCTCCGCTTCTTCAAGGAACAACCCGAGAGTCAATGTTTCTTCTACTTCAGCAAACCCCGACATGACCGAATTCACCCGCATGATGGCCGAAATGAACAAAAATATCTTGCTCATCGCTTCAAACCAACAACAACAAGTTAAAGCGGTAGCCATTCCTTGTGGACATGCGGCGGTCCTCACTCATACACTGATTGTCCTTCTACTCAAGGCAATCCGGAAAACGTGTATGCGGCTTATGGTAACTATTCACCGGAAAATTACCAAGCCCGACCTCAAGGGGATCGAAATTTGCTAAGTTACCGGTCGAACAACTACCTTTCACCCGGTTTTTCTCCTCAAAACCACAACCCCAACAACAATTACACTAGAAGCAACCAAATCCCACCTAGAGCTTCTAATCCTTATCACCCACCCGCTCAACAAGCCCCACTCATCAATCAAGATGTTGAAGTTTTAATGAGAACCCAAGGAGAGCAAATTTAGAATATGCAAAGCCAAATTATCAATTTGAAAGGGGATATCACTAAGCAAGGAAATGACATTAGATCCGAGCTTCGAAATGATATAGAATCCTCCTTCAGCAATCAAACGAATGATTTGAAGAATATGCTGGCTAGTTTCTTACCCACAACTCAACCCTCTACTTCGGGCTCTCTACCTTCAAACACCGTCACCAACCCGAGAGCAAATGTGAGTGCTATTACTACATGTAGTGGAGTTACTTTAGTAGGACCATCTATCCCACCCCCAGTTACTCCATCTACACCTCCTCCACCACCATTTATCCCTACTACTCCTACACCTAGTATTAGTACACCATTACCGTCTCCGCCTCGTCATGAAGAAGTACCCAAGAAGAATCCTCCTCCAACCCCACCTTCCACCTTTAACCCTTCAACATCTCAACCTTCACCTTCTACACCTCCACCACCCAACCCAAGCATTCCTTACCCTTCTCGACTCAACAAGGCTAGAATTTTGACTAAGAATGACATTCAAGTCCCTAACTTTTTGAACAAGATTGCCGGCATGAAAGTCACCTTTACCCTTGTTGAAGCTCTTGCCCAAATGCCACAATTTGTCAAGATGTTTAAGGAATTGCTTAATAAGAAGGAGAAGATGGTCGAGTTTGTTAATACTCGCTTGAATGAAAATTGCTCTGCAATCCTTCTTAAAGAACTTCAAGAAAAACTTGGAGATCCCGGTTGTTTTGTGCTACCTTGTACTTTTAACCAAACCGACAAATTTACTACCTTAGCCGATCTCGGGGCAAGTATAAATTTGATGCCTTTAAGTGTTTGGAAAAAGTTATCATTGCCCGACCTTACACCCACGAAGATGACTATTGAGCTAGCCAATCGCACTCTCGCTTACCCCGTTTGTATTTCCGAAGATGTGTTCATTAAAGTTGGCACATTCACTTTTCCGGTCGACTTTGTCGTTGTTGATTATGAAATGGACCCTCGTATTCCGTTAATACTTGGACGCCCATTTTTGAGAACCGGTAGAGCTTTAATAGATGTGGATAAGTGTGAAATCATCTTAAGAGTCGGGGATGATGCACATGTTTTTGAAATGGGGAAGCTTACAAGCAAATCCTATGGAAGAGAATCAGCGAATATGATTAATGTGCTTGATGATTTTGTCGTCTACAACAATCCTCTATTCGATTCTTGCAATGATAATCCACTGTTTCAAGATGATGTGGATGATTCTCTCTCCAATTTGGAACCTTCACCCATATATGATTCTCCACCGATCTATGATGCTTATGATGATGATTCTAGCTCCGCTGGGGATGATTATGATGATTTTACTTCCGAGTATCCCGACATGCCCACTTATGATGATTTTGATGAGGCCGATACTCTTTCGAGTGATTCTTCTCATGATGAAGATCCTCCGCCAACCATGCTTTATCCTACTTTGGATGACTACTCATTTAAGGAAGACTTTTCTACTTTTCTCAATACATACTTCCCTCATGAGAGTGATGCCCCTCCTTTGGACTTTGATGATTATGGTCTTCATCCTTCTACGGATTTGAAGAAAATTCTTTCAAAGGAGACGACACCGGATGACACCAACATCCGCATCACGTATGTTTTGACACCTCCTTGTCCACCTTCTGAGGACGAGGTTGTGCATTTTCTTAGCGGATCTTCTTCAAATTCTGCTGAGCCTGAGTGCTATTTTCCCCTAAGTGAAAAGGTGTTCGACCCCGGTATTGAAATTTTTACGCCATCTCAGTATCCTTCTAATGAAATAAAAGGAAAGATTTTTGGACCTATTGAAGATATGCTTGCACCTCATCACCCTTGCTTCCACCGTGATCCATCTTTGCTTAAGGGAACCTTGCCTACTCTTCTTTGGCTTGCCTTGTTTGCCTTAAGCTTTTACTATTTGATGGACGAAAACTATGTATTTGATCCCGGTGGATGTTTTTCAAGCTTCTTTCCATGATAATGAAGGTCGTGTCAGGCTCACGACTCGGTGATCAAAAATCAAGCGCTTCTTGGGAGGCAACCCAAGTATCTATCTTTTAGCTATCTTTATCCTAAGTGTAGGGGGGACCCGTTGGTGTTTGCTATTTCCTCTCTTCTCATATTCAGGGATTCGAGCGCTTAATGATCCACTCTTGATGATTTTTGACGACCCGTGATTCCGTGTTTCCGTCTTCCCGGTTCTATCCTAAACTCTTTTCGATTCACTATTTTATATTTTCCAATATTAAAATAGGAATCTCTTTAGTTGTCTCTTCCTTAACAAGATTTAAATAACGTGCACAATGTCCTAAGTGTAGGGGAGTTTACTCCGACATGCTTAAACATTGAGGACAATGTTAATATCAAGTGTAGGGGGGACTTCTATCGAAGTTAAGTGGCCTTTTCCTTGTATTTGCCCTCATTTTAACCGGAAAATCAATTTTTCGACATTTTTCAAAATTTTTGATCTATTTTGGCCTAGTAGTTTTACCTTTGTATAGTTATTTTCTTTCCTTTGTATAGTTATTTTCTTTCCTTGCTAAGAATAAATTTTAAATAAAGTGGTTTTAATTTTCAAACGTTGTGAATCTTTTGACTCAACCCGAGTTTACTTGTCTAAGTTTACTCTAGCTAGTATCCTTAAGGTGTTTAAGTCAAGTTTTGCTAGGCTTTTATATAGGGAGCTATAAAACGCGAAAGTATTAACTCTCACGGGTAAAGAACAAGAACTTTTCGCAAGTTCCTATAATTAATCCTAGAGAGTCGTTTATCAAGGGAACTTTAAAATGCGATTTCTAAACTTGAAAAAATCTAAGAATTTGCAAGATCCTATAGATGACTCGAAAACCCAAAACTTTGATTTAATAGGCTAAGCATCCACGAGTCTCATTCCTTGAGATTTTAAATTATGGAGAACGAGAAATGATAGAGTCAATTATAAGTTTGTTATCCTTTCGTGAATTTATGTGAGTTAATTATAAGCCTATTCTCCCGTCGCTTGCTAATAAATTTATCTGCAATAAATAAGGTTGTACGATTTGAAAAGTTACTTAGCTTCTAGCCCAAGATCGTTTAAAAGTTCCTCGGTATTGATTAGAGTTTATAGCCAAGGTATAACTTATTGAAGCGGGATGCGAAGATTGGCGAGTCCGAAAAGGCCCTACCAAGGCATGAGGGCTACATTCTTTTGCTAAAGATCCAAAAGTGATGTGAAGAATCATTTATCGAAAATCAATATGAAGGATCGAGACACACGACGAAAAGCAAATACTCCCCAAAAGATCATGGATAAGTCTATCCAAAAAGGCCCTAACAAGGTATGAGGATAAATAGATCCAAGTCCTAAAAGGAGGCGGATCGTTGTATATCAAAATCCCAAATAAAGATTTGAGAAAAATGAAGAAGTCGTGGTCCAAATATGAAGAATCTCTCAAAAAGTCCAAGTGAAGAAATTCCTATTATGAAGAGAAGGCCATAATTTCATGAACGTCTCTCAAAGATTTGAAGTATGAATTCACTGCCAAATATCGGTCTGAGAAAGGTCTCAAATCATGAAGCGAGTTATGCCAAGATATGAACTTTATGAGGTCCCGAGAAGCAGTTTTATAAGATTTTATCCTTTAGCTAACTATTGATTAAATTGTCCCACTTTATTTTCAGCCTAAATAACTATCAAAATAAGTCAACAATGCATCCTCGTGATCATTCAAGACAACAATAAAATATAAGAGATACACCTAAGAATAATGGAGTCTAAGTAATAATTGGCCCACATGAGTTCAGTTTGTTAACTTATAATAACAATGATCTCGTTTTTAAGCTTGGTTTGGAGAATGTGAAAACTTGAGGATGATGATCATTCATGACATTTCCAAAACCCTAAGGTATGTCTTTGATTTCTTTACTTACTTTCTTCCTTTGAATGTTTATAATTTTCTATCTCTTTAATAAAAGCCAATATGGATTGATTATGATGGAAAATGTAAAACGTGCTTTGTAACTAATGCATTGCATGAGGACATTGCAATGGTCAAGTGTAGGGGATTTGATAGGTATGTAAACACCCATCCTTTTACCACTTAATTACAATAATAACCAGGCCAAAACGTGTATTTTATGTCGTAAATATCGGAATTATGCGTGGTTTGTGTTTTTGTTGTGATTTTAGGATCAAAATGTTAAAAGGGAAGAAAACACGACTTTCACGGGCTTTTATCAAAGAAAAAGACAAAAGACGAAGTCAAGAAATCAAGAGTGCAAAAAAGAACGGAAGTCCAAGGCCTATTCTGAAGATTTATCGAAGAGTTTAATAAAGCCGAAGAACTCAAGTCTAATTTATGAAGAAATCACAAGACGAGTTTAAAAGTAATCCCGAGACAAAGTCTGAAAGGTCGAAGAATTTAAAAGATTAAAGACTAAAGACGAAGGATTAAAATATAATTAAAGAAAGAAGAAAGAGAGGAGGAAGCTTCCTTCCACTAATCACCTCCTCCCCTATAAATAGAGTCATTAGGATTTCATTTCATTTTGTTGGCTAATAGTGACAATTAGTTCTTCCACCAATTACATTACTTGTAATTTAAATTCATGTCATTTACTTAATTGTCTTGCACTTTAATTCCTTTAATTATCAAGTAAGTTTCCTTTTATTGTTATTGAATCTTTACTTTTCTTGTTAATCTCCTATCACCTTTCTTGATTAATCTTTAATCTTTATGCTTTATGTTCATGTTTATGTTCTTTAGTTTTTTTTATTTAATCAAGTGGGTTTTGATTATTGTGGTGTTTATTGTTAGTTTTATTGATTTGGATTGATAGATTATAATTAGTTGATCATTCGTGTTTAGTCTTGCTTAATCTTTTGGTTTGATTTGATTAGTTTTGATTAGATTCGTAGCTGTTTCCTTTTCCCGTGTTCTTCGCTATTCTGTTTGCCCAGGTTATTCCGAGCCAAGCAATTATTCTGGATCAGTTTGATATTCCGAACCAGCAGTTTATTCCGGATCAAGTGTATATTCCGGATAAAGCAAGTATTCCGAATAAACCAATTATTCCGAATAAAGGATTTATTCTGGACGAAGGGCATATTCCGAATAAACCAACATTCCAGATGAACAGATATTTCTGATGAACCCATTATTCCGAATGAGCAATCTTTCCGAATCAATCTGTTATTCCGAATGAACCGGATTTATTCCGAATAAATTTATTCCGGATCAACAGATATTCCGAACGAAGGCAGTTTATTCCGGACCAACGTTTATTCCGAATGAAAGGTATATTCCGGATGAACCCATATTCCGGATGAGTCTTTTATTCCGGATGAAGAGTTATTCCGGATGAACGTTTTATTCCGGGTGAAGCACTTTTTCCGCATGAGTATTTTTATTCCGGATCAAGGGTTTTGTTAAGTTATTCCGAACGAAGAAGAATTATTCCGGGTGAAGGTGACTTTCCGAACGAGTAATTATTCCGAGTAAGGTATTTTTAGTTTATTTTAAGTTTATGTTTTTAAATTCTTAAGCTTTATTTATCCCGCCTTTTTCCTTAGTCATACATTAAGTTTAATTGCCTTTAGGTTTATTTTAAGTATTCCACTTTTAGTTTACTTGCCTTAGTTTAAGTTTTAGTTTGCGCTTTAAGTTTCCGTTATTTACTTTAATTGCTATTTAATTTTTCGTCACGTTTTTAATTCCTCGTCATTTATTATTAATTACTTTTAGATTTATTTACTTTACCTTTTACTTTAAAGTTTGTGCACTTTTCTTTTACTACAACGACACAATATTTGTTTTCACCAAAAGATGACTGAGTCGCACGTTAATCCATTTTTCAATTCGAAGAGACTGGAACAACGAACTTTAATTTTTATACTGGTGAAAGCCAGTTATTAGGTCCACACGATACTTATTTATGTGATCAAAATAATGGCTATTATGGGGAGGGATATGCTTACAATGGAACCGAGAATCTTAATTTTCAACCTAACCTTCCAATGGACCATACTTGTAATGACTATATGGGATGTTCCGATTTTTCATCACGACCTCCACCATCATTTCATGATCAACCCTTTGATGAGCCATACCAAAACCAAGGATTTTCAACTAATGAAGGTTTTCAAAATAATGATAATTTTCAAGGCTATAATCAAGAAACCTTTCAAAACCAAGGATTTTCCAATTATGGAGGTTTTCAAAATGATGATAATTGTCAAGGCTATAATCAAGAAACCTTTCATAATCAAGGATTTCAAACAATGGAAGCTTTCAAAATGATGAAAATTTTCCATGTTATAATCAAGATACTTTTCAAAATCAAGGATTTTTACATTATGAGGGTTTTCAAAATGAAGGAAATTTTCAAGGTTACAATCATGAGAACTTTCATAATCATGACTCTTTTCAAAACTATAATCCACCTAATTATGGAAATCCACCTTCACCCTATTCTTCGACTTATTCATGTGAGTTTTGTGGAAAAGAACCCCATTATGGTTATGATTGTCGACCAAAGGATCCGCCTTCTTATACTCCTAGTGTTTTCAATGAGCTTTTCTTTATATTCGAACAACAAGGAAGAGACAATGAATATAGTTTAAAGGCTCTTAAACGTATGAAAGAGATGAGCCTCGAGGAAATGAAAGAAGAGTCTCGGTGGTTAAGGGAGGAAATTAAGTCTCTCGACGATGAAGTCACTACAAAAAAATGAGCCTAATGTAACACTTTACAAGCAACACTTCTAAAATATGTTACCTATTCAATAACCTTGGTGATAAAGCAACATTATAAAAATAAGTGTTGCATATTCCAATATAAAGCATCACTTTTATAAGAGTGTCACAGCTTTGATACTTAAAGAGAACACTTAATCAAAAGTGTTGCACTTTTCACAAAGATAAATGTTTAACACAAAATTTGAACAATTATGAATTTTTAATTGAAAGATGAATACCCCCGCTTGGCGTTCCCTCTAAATATTTTCTCAAAAATTAAATTAGCCCTCCAAACTTTTTATAAAAAATTAAATTAACCCTCTAATTTTTTTCCTTAAAAATTAAATTAATCAAAATCTAATTTTTATCTCCTTCTCCTCATTTAAACTAAAAAGTCAGATCTGGTTAAGAAATATCCTTCTCGAACCCCCTTTAATGGGCATCAATGATTCCCTTTCATCTCCAAAGCTATTCCTTGATCGATATTCCTTGATCTTAGAACAATATTACATATTGTTTTGTGTTTGCACAGGCATATATTTATATTGAGTGAATTGGTTATATTTTGGTATTGGTGTTCTAGGAAGTAGCAATGTGATGTTCAAGTCATAGGTATCATCGATAAACTTCTCTTTTATACATAAAAATTCTGATTTTTATTCTATTGTGAGCTTAGAAATGTTTATTCATATCTATCAAGTTCTAGTATATGATTATATTCTAATTTTATACTTCATATATTTTTGTAACATGATTAAGAAAATAAGAAGGATACGAGATGATAGATCGATTCGGAATTATGTCAATTGAAACTGGTTGTATTAAAAAGAAAAAAAACCACCTAATTAAGTAGTAGTTACTTTTATCAGGATGACATATACATAAATTTATGTTTATGGAAGTATGCCAACAACAATCAACAATATGATGATATAATACTTTAAACTGATTATTTTCTTCGCTATTTATTTACGTGCACCCTAATTAATCCATATAGTGTTAGAGACTGGATATATTGACATACACCTTACTAGAGTTTGAAAATCAACTTACTGATACATGGAGACTAAAAGAAGCATCTATCATAACTAATAGCTATTCCCTTAGTTTGGTAATAAAATCGAATCTCAAATTTGTTTTTGAAATAGAGCACATTGCAGGAAAAAGTAACAGGCTTTGGGTTGTATTATGTTTTGAGTAATAGAACTTTAGTTGCACACATATAGGCTCGAACTCTTGGGAAGTTCTAATTAAGGGTGAGCATCAAACATAATATAACCATCTTTCATGCGTCATACCAAAAAAATAAACATAGACAATGGCACATATATGTATGACCATGTCATTATTTTGAGCATGTAACTGGGTCAAAATACCTCAAATCTAGTTATTTGCAAGTCTGAGGGATTTAGGGTTATCGTTAATTAACACCGTTACGTATTTCAACCTAATATGCGGTCAAATCCTTGAAGTACTTTTTCAGGGGATTCAGTCTTCCAAGAAATATTATCTTATTTGAAAGTATATATTTGATAGGTTTTCCCCGAGTGACTATTTTAATCACAAAGGGGTGACCCTTGTGGTCACGGTGGTTGACATGCGCTGACTCGGGGCTATCGATAAAGGTAGTCGCGCTCGCAATGTTGAGTACAAAAAGAAATATATTTGGAAGACCAAATCAATCTAAAAACTGAATCGTGGACTTAACCACATTTTCAATAAAAGTATGTAGGATTTATTTGACGATATTACTTTTTATCATAAGTATAAAAGTTGGTACCTGCTTTATTTTTGTAAAAAACAAGTATGGCTACCCAAAACACAAATCAAAACAAAGTTCTTTAACTTTAATGCAATTTGCCTTTGTCGTTATTACAATATTAATTTGCATCAATTACTTACATAAAGTATGTCGGTATTTATAATAGGTATGTACACTACATTGCAACTTAATTGGATGGCCGATGTAGCAAATTCTATTACACTAGATACTAATCACCAGCTATTTTACACTATAAAGTAATATGCTATTGATCTTTTACTAAAGTTCATTTCCCCCTTGCAAGTGATTGGTTAAGCATCGTTTTTTCGTCAATATGTCAATGATTTCAGCACGACGTGGTTTCATCTACTGTTTACTAACACTTGTATTATTATTATCGACATATATTCAATGTTTTGAAACCTTGTTTTTAAATCGACCCGGTCGAGTCACCGGGTAACCCGGATCAACCCGGTTTATTTTTTTTTCATATTTTTAATAATTAACAAAAACTATATATAAAAATCATAAAAAACTTCCATATATTGAAGATATAAATTGTTTACCAACTAATATAATATGTAAAAATAAAATTTCGTCGCAAATACGTAAAATTTATATATATATTTTTAAAAAACCCGAAGAATCAAAACCTGGCGGGGTCTCGAGAACAGGGTTGACCCGGGTCACCCTAAACTCGACGGGTCTAGTCGGGTTTCAAAAATGTGAAACCCAGGTCAATATGACCCTTTTTTCGGCCTAAACCGGGTCAACCGGTTGACCCGTCTAGGTCGAACCGGGCTTGAAAACATTGCATATATTGGCGAAAGAATCACACATTTATTACTTTGAAACGGTAAATCAGTTGTCATCTTTACGAGCATCATCTCCTACTTTCCTGCATCATTCGATGTAAGTGTTATCAACACTTCTATTTTAGTTTTTCCCCAACATGGTTTGCTACAATAAACTGTAACAATCTTTAAAAAAAGTAATACTTTTGTTCTATGATCCAGGTTCCGAGTAGGATATGAGTTTTAGGGTCAGTATTTTTGGCGCAGTTGGGATCAATTCGAGCGCACACACCAAAAGGAAGGACATTTATATGATGATATATATGGTGAAAGATTAACGGTTATATTGTAAGATGATGTTAACAATTTAGTTTTAATTATACTATTTGTTACTTGTATATTTAGAGGAATTATTTCATTTGTGTATATTTAATGAAGGAATGAAGGACTAGAAGATTGAAGTGCTTAAGAATCATTTTCAGGATGTAACGAACAAAAAGCTTAAAGACCGTTATAGAAGTGAGGTTGTTCAAATACAAAATATTTTACATCGGATCATGACTGAAAGAAGATTAAGTTAGCATAATATCATGAAAGAAACAAAACAAGTAAATGACCTGCAAGACAAGTTAGTTGGAGATGCGGTGCAGAAGCATATAGAAAATAATGTCGCCTAGAATTGGTCTACTCTTTTAAACACGAGTTATTGTGTATGTTTGGTACAAGGTATGAGCCTTTACTATTCTATTTGATTCTAGATGTTCTAGTATAAGTATTTTTTTAACTTAGTTCCAGTATAAGTAACTATCAACAGTAGTATAAGTAATTATCAAAAGTAGATGTTGTAGTAGTATAAGTAAGTACTAAGTAAGTACTAGTTTGTGAATTTCACTATCCCTTAAGATTAGTTTCATCCAAAATTTTAATATATGAGAACATAAATTATCGGATGCCTTTATATGATTATAAAACATAACCATTTTACAACAGTCCATCCTCATAATGACCTAAAAAACTTTATATCTATAGGAATAGATGTGTATTCCAATTAACACAATACATAATAACTGAATTTATGTAAACATGAGGAATAGGCAACTGAGCCATTTTATCCTTTCAAGTAATTTATTATGTGAGCCTTACAAAAACACAAAATAGCTTGTATCCAGTTACATATACACACCACTAGAGTATTGACAAGCAAGTTGTAGAAACTAGAAGGGGGGGGGGTTGGATTGTTTCTAATATTTACTTGTTAAAATATGGTTTCCAAAAATCCTTTTTCAAAAACTTAGGCTTGAGGAAATATGTGAAATCTTCTTATGCACAATATGAACAATGATAGTGTGACTAAACTAATACTAACAAAAATATATCCACAAAGAATAAAGAATGATAGTGTAACTAATCTAGTTCTAACACATGTATATGCATAAAGAATAAAGAATGTAAAGAGTTAAGGGTAAAGAAAGATCAAACCAGACACCAAGGATTTTTAGTGGTTCGGCAACGAAGCTCACTCCTCGTTCCTACTCCACTCATCGAGTACTCCTTACTCGAGAGTTCACTACACAACAAGCTGCTTATGGTGGAGAAAACCGTAGACGTCGCTTAACCAATTTCCGACTCTAATCTAATAGTCGAGCCCTAATCGTAGCTAGGACCAATCTACACAACTATACTTAGTACATACATAACTTCCAAATAGACACAACTACTTGGATCTTCACAACTATGACACAACTACAAGTGTATAAAATTAGATCTTCAATGGATCTTTGGTGGTGGACTCAACACTTCACTAGGATAGTGTTCTTCTCTTTGCACTTGGAGAGGAAGGGATGGAAGAACAAGATTCACTTCTTAAACAAGTAATAATCAAACAAATGATCAAAGATTTGAGTGATTAAAGAAGGGGTTTGAATCTGGAAATAAATGTGCAAAAGAGGTGAGGTGAAAATCTAAGAATGGTCCACTATTTATAGGACAAAGGAGCCAACGGCTATATCTGCCCATGGTACCTTATCATAGCCCGCGATACCTTATCGATAAGGTACCGCCTAGGTGCTAAGGTACCGCTGGACTAGACTCCGCTCCTTTTTCTCCTTTAGTGGTGGAGGTCTTATCTGGGTATAAAAAATATCCTGAAAGGATATTCTTAACCAAATAAGAATATGACATTTTCAAATTTCAAATAATTAATTTAATAAAACATTTTCTTAAAAATAAAGTTTAATAAAAACTTGTCACATTTAATAAAAAGTGAGTTTTAAGAAAAGATTAAATCACTTGATCACTTGATTAAGGTTAGTAGTTGTTTATCCATACCTTAAGTGAAAATGGGTAAAATGAAAAATACTTGAACTCAAGAATTTGTTTTTCGTTGTTTTCGTAAATGCTTGTTTTTACATATTGTCGTAATCAAAACTAAGCGAGACCGAAAAATGCAAGTAATGTTTTTAGTCATTATTGCATTAACAATCTCCCCCTTTTTGATTCCGACAATAAATAAACTCAATCACACAAAAAACAAGATTTTCGAAGACGAGTTTATTCATTTCTCCCCCTTTGTCGAAGCAAAAAGGTTGCGTAAGCCGGTGTTGAAGAAAGGACTTTGCAAAGACTCCCCCTTGGTGCTTACTCCCCCTAGCTTGGGGCACCGAGGAATCGAGATATGGTGACAAGCTACATAGAAGGGTTAGTTGAACAAAAGAAACAACCAACAATATATAGCAATAGGTCACATAAAAAAAATAAAAAGAGAAGAAAACACAAAGACAAAGATCCAAGAAAGGTTACTAAAAGAACATCATACAAAGAAGTATGGAAAAAGAAACAAGCCAAAATCATAAATCTAATCCTAGTTATTCTAGAATTCTAAGATTTGCTTAAATTTGGTGTCTTGTGGATAAGCAATCAATGCTTATATGAAAGATAAGGTAATAGCGGAGGGTGGTGGTGGTGGCTTGTTGGAGATCTCAAAATCAAAGTGAAGAGGAGGCTTGATTAAGAGACTCTTGATGTAGCTCAACTCCTCATAGATGTGTGCCATAGCAAGATGTTGATATTGACAACAATGACAATATGTTCCATGGTGCATGACATTATCATGAGAAGGAGGAAGAACACTAAAGGATGGTGGTGGAAGAAAAGATGTTCCACAATCAACATTCTTGGTAGGGGAAAAGTGATTAAGAGTGTTCTTGGGTGGGTTTGGATTGAAAGCAATTGGAGAAAATGGAGGAGATTCAAGGCTTTCATTGGGAGAATAAGACATTTTGGATGTGAAGTAATGCAAAATGCTTATGGTTCAAATAGGGAAGGCTTAGGGTATTTTTGGGGTGGTCAAAGGGTTTGAAACAAAGATTCTCAAAAATGTTGGAGCAAATCTGGAGTTTCAGACAAAAACCCGAAAAAGGAAGGCCACTATAGGCGGTTCCTTATCTAGGGTGGCGGTACCTTATCAATAAGGTATCGCGGTTCACATATGGAACCGCCTGCAGAAGAAGGGTTTGGTGTTTGGAGGAAGATTTTTCAGCAAATCTTATTTTTCTAGTCTAACTTATCATAGGGATATGCTTAAAAGCAAAGATAGACAAAGAAAACATATGCAAACTTACCAAATAGAGATTTGACCAAAATACATGGATTAAAAAAAATCAATGTAGGAGGTGTGTAAGACAAGACCTTAAGTCATGACACAATGATCCTCCATGATTCAATCTTATTCTTGCTATGTTTGAGAGAATCATAAATATGAATTATGTAAGCTCTACATTAATAGCGAGAATCTATGAAAAATCGTTTTTAGATTGAATTAACAATGTCAAACAAATTTCTCAACCATTTTCGAACGAGACTTTGAGGGTTTTGAAAAGGAGAAGAGAAGATTTTTCAAAAGGAGTTTAAAAGACTCAAGGACTCAAAGTGGTAAAAGAAAACACACAAGAAGAAAAGAATTTAAGGAAGATGTTCCATTAATCCTAGACCTAGACGCAAGTAATTGAAAGGTTCCCTCTTAAGTGGCTTAGTGAAGATATCGGCTAAGTTGTCCTCGGAGGGCACCTTTTCAATAGTAATGTTCCCCTTTTGAACATTATCCCTAAGGAAATGGTGTCTAATTTCTATGCATTTGGTTCGCGAATGTTGCACGGGATTCTTACTTAGGTCTATAGCGCCTTTATTATCGCACATGATGGGAACATCATCAAGAGAAATCCCGTAATTAACAAGCGCTTGCTTCATCCATAGAGCTTGTTGGCATGCTTTTCTGGCACTCACATACTCGGCTTCCGTGGTGGATATCGCAAGAGCGGTTTGTTTCTTGGAGAACCAAGAAGTTAAACAACAACCCATGAAGGTACAAACTCCACTAGTGCTTTTCCGGTCCACATAGTCTCTCGCATGATCCGATTCCGCGTAGACAATGGTTTCTACGCCGGTCCCTTTAGGATACCATAATCCTAAATGTATAGTGCCTTTAATGTATCGGAAGATACGCTTAACCGCTTCAAGGTGAGATGTTTTGGGAGCCTCTTGGAAGCGAGCACAAAGGCAAACACTAAACATGATATCTGGCCGACTTGCCATTAGGTACAACAAACTACCAACCATACCTCTATATTTGGTGTTGTCTACCGACTCACAATCATCATCTACGGTGAGTTTAGTATCCGAGGCCATAGGGGTCTTCATTGGTCTAGATTCTTCTAATCTAAATTTCTTTAGCATTTCTTTAGCGTACTTAGATTGAATAAAGAAAATACCATCGTCCATTTGTTTAATTTGGAGTACTAAAAAGAAGTTAAGTTCTCCCATCATACTCATTTCAAACTCATCATGCATGATTTTGGCAAAGTCATCACACAATTCTTGACAAGTTGAGCCAAATATAATGTCATCAACATATATTTGTACGATTATGAGGTGAGGACCTTTCTTCTTTGTAAAGAGTGTATTGTCTACCATTCCCATGGTATACTCATGTTTAACAAGAAACGCTTTAAGTCTATCATACCAAGCTTTGGGTGCTTGTTTGAGTCCATAAAGTGATTTCTTAAGCTTGTAAACATGGTCCGGTTTCTCAAAATCAATGAAGCCGGGAGGTTGAGCCACATATACCTCCTCATTGATCAAACCGTTAAGAAATTCACTCTTTACATCCATTTGTTGAAGCTTAATATCTAAGGCACAAGCGTAGGCTAAAAGGATTCTAATAGATTTTAATATAGCTACCGATGCATATGTCTCGTCATAATCAATCCCTTCTTGTTGATTATAGCCTTGAGCTACAAGTCTAGCCTTGTTACGAGACACAACACCATTCTCATCTAGCTTATTCCTAAATACCCATTTGGTTCCTATAATGGTAGAACTTCTAGGTGGAGGAACAAGTTCCCAAACATCATTGGCAACGAATTGATTCAATTCTTCTTGCATCGCAATGACCCAACTCTCATCCGTCAAAGCTTCTTTAACATTCTTTGGTTCAATCAGGGAGACAAAACAAAAGAAGTTGCTTTGATTTTGGACTTGAGATCTTAGGGTCCTTTGATTTAAGTCACCAATGACATTATTGAGAGTATGATCCCTAGACTCCTTAATGTTTACTTCCTTTTCAACACTAAGGTCTTCAACTCCTATTTTTCTAATCTCTTTGGCTTTAACTACTTCTAATTCATCCAAGTCATCATCAACCAATGGTAGTGTCTTGGGTGAAGGAGGGGTTTCATCAAAGGTTACGTTGAGTGATTCTTTAATAACCCCCGAGGTTCTATTTAGGACTATGTAGGCTTTACTAGTTTGGGAATAACCTAAAAGGATACCTTCGTAAGACTTTGGGTCAAACTTGGTAAGGTAGTCTTTGGTGTTGAGGATAAAGCACTTGCTTCCAAACACCCTAAAGTATTCTAATGAGGGTTTCTTACCTTTAAGAATCTCATAGGGGGTCTTTCCTAGGAAAGGTCGAATAAGAATTCGGTTGAGAATATAAGTCGATGTGTCCACGACATTGCACCAAAACTTTTGAGGCAAAGATTGCTCGTTTAACATCGTCCTACTCATCTCTTGGAGAGTCCTATTCTTCCTTTCAACTATCCCATTTGATTGTGGAGTGCGAGGAGCCGAGAAGTTATGGGTAATACCATGAGCTTCACAAAAGGCACCAAATTGCACTTCATTATTAAATTCCCTACCATGATCCGTCCTAATAGAAACAATTGAACATCCTAGTTGATTTTGAATTCTTCGACTAAAGATTTCGAAGTGATCGAAAGCTTCATTCTTAGATGCCAAAAATCTAGTCCAAGTGAATCTAGAATAGTCATCAACTATAACTAGGGTATAAAGGTTACATCCATAACTCCGTATGGCGGAAGGTCCAAAGAGATCCATATGTAGGAGCTCTAAGCACCGAGAGGTCGAAACCAAATTCTTGGCTTTGTGACTTGAGTGAACTTGCTTTCCAACTTTGCAAGCATCACAAAAGTGACTATCAAACTTAATCTTGGGGAGGTGTCTTACCAACTCCTTAGAAACTAAAGACTGAATTAAACACATATTAGCGTGACCTAATCTCCTATGCCAAAGAGTAGAACTATCATCTATAGTCGCAAGACATATGTTGTCTTTTGACTTCTTATTAACCTTCATGACATAAAGACCATGCTTTCTAACACCTTTTCCAATGACTTTTCCATATTTTACGATTTCACTGTCATGTTCCGAAAAGATGACCTTACACTTATTATCACAAATTTGACCTATACTTAAAAGGTTAAAACCTAAGTTATCTACGTGCTCAACATTTTCAATGGTCATGGAGTTAAGAGAAACCGTACCTTTGCCAATGATATTACCACGTAGACTACTAGCGAATGTGACATTACCTCCATCATATGCTTTGTAATGCGAGAACAAACTTCGATTACCCGTCATGTGTTTAGAACATCCACTATCCTTAATCCACTCATCGGGCTCCAAATCAATTCCCAAGCATATCTAGGTAACAACACACAAGATCAAACATTTGGTCCCCAATATCTCATGGGTCCAAAATTGTTAGTTCCAAACATCCCTTGCATTTGGTTGAGATGCATGAATGAGGAGGGGATTCCCCATGGAGAACAAAATGGAGGAGGGTAGTAATTCATGTAACCATTTTGTTGTTCATTACTTCTCCTAGGTGTGTTTGATCTAGGTTTAGAGTTATTATTATTCCTTCTAGGTGTTGGAGTTTTACTTCTAGGTCGTGAGTTGTTTTGGTTATCTCTTGTAGGCGTTGTCGTTCTACTTCTAGGCTTAGACTCATTCCGTACTCTAGGTGGAGTAGAGGATAGTCTAGATAAACTTCTATTTCCCATGAGAGATTTACTTAAAGGCTTGTAGAACTTACCAATAGCATTGTTGTCAAGTATGGGTAATTGTACCTTATTAACAGTAAGATGCTTTAGTTTTTCATTTAACTTAGATTTTTCAAAAAGTTCAGAATTTTCACAAAATTCAACTTCTGGCCGCGGTACCTTATCTATGGCGGCGGTTCCATAGTGATAAGGAACCGCGCCATACAATTTGGAACCGCGTCCAGTGGGAGTTTTTTGTGAAAACCTGACTTGTTTTGGTTCACTAGTTGAGGCTTCATTTGAGTTAAAACCTAGACCAAGTCTTTCCTTAGAATGAACTCGTTTGTTTAACATATCATCAAGAGCACTAGTACCTTTCATGAACTTTTCCAATTTAATGGAGGTGCTCTTGAGATCTTCATTCTCTAATCTAAGTTTCTCACAACTTAAGCAACCTAAATCAACCTCTTTGTTTTTCTCAAGTTTAGCCAATTTCTCCCTAAGTTCCTTGATCTCATTTCAAGCTTAGTTTTGGTTGATTTTAAGGTTTTATTCGTTTTTATGAATTTAAGACTAAGTTTGTGTAAGCTATCATATTTGCCTTCAAATTCAATATCATCTAAAGTGGAACTATCATTGCTATAATATTCGGTTTCGGAATGTACCTCTTTAGAAGTGTGAGCCATAAGACATTTCTCCTCTTTGGGGTTGTCATCATCATCTTCACCGCTATCGCTCCAAGCGCCACTAACGAATGCCGTGTGGTTCTTATCACGAGCGGGCTTTGGACAATCACCAATGAAGTGATTTGGATCACCACATCTAAAGCAATTCCTATCACCTTTTTCGTTCTTGACAAACCGATTCTTTGACAATGGTTTCTTGTCATAGTTGGGTTGCCTAACGTGTTGACCTCGTCTCTTGAAGAACTTCTTGAAATCTCTCACCGCCAATGCATACTCCTCGTCATCGCTTTCCGAGGAACTTTCATTGTCACTTTGTGCCTTCTTGGCTTTAAGTGCAAGACATTTCCTTTCACTCTTGGTTTTCACTAATTCTGAGTCCTTCAAAATTATCATCTCATGAACCTTCAAGTTTCCTATGAGTTCATCGAGTGATAAAGTTGAGAGATCTTTCGACTCTTCATTCGCCGTGACTTTTGCTCTCCACTTTGGATGTAAGGCCCTTAGAAACTTCCTAACATTGTTCTTGCTAGAAAAACCTTCATCAAGTGCTTTTAGACTAGTAATAATGGTGTTAAACCTAGCACAATAGTTTCATCTTCTAAGATGACAAATTGTTCATATTGTTGGACAAGAAGATCGATTTTACTTACTTTGACTTGGCTATTACCTTGGTGGGTTACTAAAAGAGTGTTCCAAATATCTTTAGCGGTTTCACACATAAAAATTCTTTCATACTCTTTCTTAGGCAAAGCATTGTAAATCACCATTTTAGCCTCATTTTTTTTGAAAGTTTCTTTTTAGTATCGTCATTAGCTTTGTCAAAAGTGACCAATTCTTTTGTTTTAGAAACTTCATTAAATTGAAAGGGTAAAAAATCACCATTGTTAATAACATGCCAAAGATCTAAATCTTTTGATTTCACATAAGTTTCAAATCTATTTTTTTCAATAAATAAAACTATCAGTTTCAAAAAGTGGTGGTCTTTGCACAGATTGCCCTTCTAGGTACTTGTTGGAATCCATAGATCGATTCAAGTTTTAAAATACAATATACTTTAAAAATTCTTGAGCAACCCGCTCTGATACCAATTGTAGAAACTAGAAGGGGGGGTTGAATAGTTTCTAATATTTACTTGTTAAAATATGGTTTCCAAAAATCCTTTTTCAAAAACTTAGGCTTGAGGAAATATGTGAAATCTTCTTATGCACAATATGAAAAATGATAGTGTGACTAAACTAATACTAACAAAAATATATCCACAAAGAATAAATAATGATAGTGTAACTAATCTAGTACTAACACATGTATATGCATAAAGAATAAAGAATGTAAAGAGTTAAGGGTAAAGAAAGATCAAACCGAACACCAAGGATTTATAGTGGTTCGGCAACGAAGCTCACTCCTCGTTCCTACTCCACTCCTCAAGTACTCCTTACTCGAGAGTTCACTACACAACAAGCTCCTTATGGTGGAGAAAACCGTACACGTCGCTTAACCAATTTCCGACTCTAAGCTAAAAGTCGAGCCCTAATCGTAGCTAGGACCAATCTACACAACTATACTTAGTACATACACAACTTCCAAATAGACACAACCACTTGGATCTTCACAACTATGACACAACTACAAGTGTATAAAATTAGATCTTCAATGGATCTTTGGTGGTGGACTCAACACTTCACTAGGATAGTGTTCTTCTCTTTGCACATGGAGAGGAAGGGATGGAAGAACAAGATTCACTTCTTAAACAAGTAATAATCAAAAAAATGATCAAAGGTTTGAGTGATAAAGAAGGGGTTTGAATCTGGAAATAAATGTACAAAAGAGGTGAGGTGAAAAGTTGAGAATGGTCCACTATTTATAGGACAAAGGAGCCAACGGCTATATCTGCCCGCGGTACCTTATCATAGCCCGCGGTACCTTATCGATAAGGTACCGCCTAGGTGCTAAGGTACCGCCGGACTAGACTCCGCTCCTTTTTGTCCTTTAGTGGTGGAGGTCTTATCTGGGTATAAAAAATATCCTGAAAGGATATTCTTAACCAAATAAGAATATGCCATTTTCAAATTTCAAATAATTAATTTAATAAAACATTTTCTTAAAAATAAAGTTTAATAAAAACTTGTCACATTTAATAAAAAGTGAGTTTTAAGAAAAGATTAAATCACTTGATCACTTGATTAAGGTTAGTACTTGTTTATCCATACCTTAAGTGAAAATGGGTAAAATGAAAAATACCTGAACTCAAGAATTCATTTTTCGTTGTTTTCGTAAATGCTTGTTTTTACATATTGTCGTAATCAAAACTAAGCGAGACCGAAAAATGCAAGTAACGTTTTTAGTCATTATTGCATTAACACAAGTCACTCAATCCCAAACCAAAAAGCAAACAGTTAGACATGAACTTGTTCTGACGACTTACCCACACTTTTTCTGTCTTGGCCCTAACGTATTCTAGGGTACAAATAGTATTTTTAATTTGTAGATTGAAATTTCCATTAATACGAAAAATGACTGACTAACCTTAACTGGTCATTCTCCCTAATTGTTACCAATAAAAGAAAGACGCGTATGATACTACTGGCAAACACATATTAGTATATGTATAGGCTCTATTTGCTGCATTTAGAAAAAAAAGATAAAGAAAACACAAGTTTCCAATGGCTATTATTCATGAGAATACTGTACAATAACCAATCTTGTTGTCCTTTCTGAATTTTCACTTCTTGATAGCTATAAGGCATAATGATTTATTTATTTGTTGATTGTATTTTTTTATGTTATATGAACACTATTACAGAGATTTATTAGAGTTTTTTTAGTGTAGGTTATACGTGTATACTAATCCTATCTATCCTTTTTATTTCACCATTAGAAGAAAAGGCTAACTTATTCATTTACATGTGTTGCAGGCTATGTTGTTTTGGTGTACTGTAAGCTGCGAGTAGAGGAGAATTGCAAACATGGAAAGATTAGATTACATTTATATTACCATATATTGTTCATGAGTTATCTACATTGAACAAGTTTGTAAAACACACTGTAATATCTTATTGTATTTATAATATTTTAGTGTATTATAAAAAGTTACGGTAACAAATATAGTCTTTTTCTTTGCTGAAATACAAATTTTACTCGATAAAAGAAAAGTGTTGCACATGTACGAAAGGAACGACAAAAAGTGTCGCACTTGATACATTAAACTGTTGCAGAACTAATGATAGTATAAGGATAAGTGTTGCATTATATTGCAGAAAGTGTTGTATTGCAATCTAAATATGTTGCATTTGCATGTAAAAGTGTTGCACATTTAAATATACGTGTTGCAGTTGATTGTATTAAGTGCTACATTCAAGTTTAAAAAGTGTTGCACATTAAACGTGTGCTTGCTAAACAAGAGTAACACTTTAAAAAAGTGTTACACATTCTAAAATTAAGTGTTGCTTATAGCTAAGGCGACGTTACATAAGATGGCACTTACTAAAGTGTCACATTAGGCATAATGCAACATTTTATAAGCATAATACAACACTTTATGAGTGTTGCCTTAGCTTCATTTTGTTGTAGTGTGTAAGGAAAAAGTGGTTTAATAACAAGCAAATTGGTGATACGTATAGAGAATCGTTGAATGATTCCTCTCGGTTCCTCAAGAACAATTTAGATGATTTACTCGTTAAGATTGATAAAAAGGAACGTGAACGCATAAAACCATGAGCTTTGAGGAAATAGAAAAGGAGAATGTGCGGATAGTGGGAGAGATGGTATCTCTTTTCAATAATGCAGAGATGAAACTATCTAATAAAGAGGACATTTGTGACAAGTTGAACATTAAATATCGTCAACTTCAACAAGAGTTACGTACTTTGCTCTTAGCGAAAGACAAAAAAGTAGAAGATGAAGGCATAAAAGACGAATATTTTGCTACTCGTAGGCCTTATCCATTATTTTATGACGATGATGACGATCCTCCGATTTGTATGACACTTAATGATGACACACCTTCATCACCTTTACCTCACGTGGAACCCACCGACTCTTTAACCATGGGGGACGAGCCTCTTAGAACTAATACAAATACCGCTTTGGATGAATTAACCGTTTCTAGTGTTGAGGACCTTATCCCAATCCAAAGAGAGCTTGAGAGGGTTTCCAATGAACCATGTGACGAGCCTTGTATTGATACCTTTTCTCCTCATGATCATATTGAGAGTTCATCACATGTTGACCTTCATGTTACTACTAGTGATTTTGGTGACTTTGATCTTGATGAATTGTTTAAAGAAAGGGATAATGTGATTGAGGAAGAGTTTGTGAAAGACTTACCACAAATGGAGGATGATGATTGTGATTCTAGTGACGCATCTTATGCTATATCATCCATTGATTTGTCTTGTCAAGATAACATTCCTAATTTGGATGAGGAGTTTGCTCCTATAGGAAATGTGGATCCTTCTCCTCTACCACCTTATGATTCTTGTGATGAAACCTTTGATGATCCTTATGATAGTGATGAGTCCTTTACTTCTGATGATGATGACTCCATTTCTTCTATGACTACTTCATCTATTACTCTAAGTGATTTTGTGATACATTCAAAATCCTCTTTTTAAGACATGCTTTGATAACCCACTTTTTGAGGAGTATGAAGAACCTAATAATGAGTCTATAGAAGAAGAATCCTTGATTGATCATTTTTCACCGGTTTTTGAGGATACACCTTTTGATTTTCATGATCATATCATCCCTTTGAGTGATTCACTCATTAATACACCTCCTTTTGAGCCTTATGTTCCCACCCTCCCACCCTTAAAGTTGGTTATTGATGAAGATCTTATACTCTTAGAGATTGATACTTTTTCACCTAAGGAACCTTTAGAACCCAAAACCTTTGATATGGATTCTAATATAGATATTGATGCCATCATAAAGGCTTTTCTTGCTAATATTGATATTGAGGTTGATGACAGTGATTCTAATTGGGAAGAGGAGATTCGTCTTATTGACAACATGATTTTTGGGAACATAGAGATTACACCTCCTTCACAAGATATTATTACTATTGATACTCCTTTCACTATGCCTTATATGGAAGAATACCCACCTTTTGATGATGATGACGAGCCTAACATGGACATAATAGTTATGACTGTTTTGATACCTACACCTTCATTATCTCATGATGCTTTGATATCTAAGGGGGAATCTCATATGGTTGATACGAGTTCATCTCCTTATTTTCCCATGAAGGGAAAGGTTTTTGATCCTGGGATACATAAATTTGAGCCACCTTGGTTTTCATCTACTCCACTTATGAGTGCGATTTCGGTTGAGATGAAATTCTCGCATGAGCTTACTTTGTTGATGCTTCCTACTTTGGAGTTGTTCGAGTGTAGAGATGGAAACTATGTATTTGATCCTGGTGTGCTTCCTTTATGAGAGATTTTGTATGTTGGACAAACTTGAGACACGTTGGACCGTTCCATTTATCGAGGCGGAGATTGTAAATCTTATAGTAAATGGCAACGTGCTAAGTTTGAGTTTATCATGTGAGATGTGCTTCAAAGTGGATATCCTTAATTCTCCATGATGGTTTCCCCAAGGACAACCTAATTCGGGGCCGAGTCGAGCTAGCGACTTAGGGTTAAAAAAAAACTCAAGCATTGTATAACTAGGTTAGAAAACGTAGAGTAGATCAAAATAGGTTAGGTTTAATTAAGAGGATGTTATAGTAGAGTTGAAGTGGAGGGGTGCCTTTCTTCGTATTTTGGTGTTCGTTTCAAGGACTGCTCTCTCACATTTCATGCTTGGAGATTATGGAGGAGGCCCGTGTATCCACTTCACTTTGATTAGTTTTTGCTATTGTGATATTCAACACTTGTGCTTAAAATGAATACCCTTTAGTTGTCTCTTCCTTAACCCGAGTTAAACAATGTACGCAATGTAATAAGCGTAGGGGAATTTACTCCAATAATCTTGAACATTGAGGACAATGTTTATCTTAAGTGTAGGGGAGACTTCTATCGAAGTGACCTTACTTAGCCATTGCTTTAGCTTCATGATAACTGGGAAATTAATTTTTCAAACATTTTTCAAATTTTTGATCTACTTTGGCCACCAAAAATATGCATTCATAATTTTTGCATCAATTATTTTTCATATTCATCAATAAACACCCTCATTTGATCAGTTTTAACCATGAAATCATGTGTTATTCACACATATGATGAAGCCCTTTTAAAGCTCTATAGATTGGTGGTAATTTTAACATCTAGAAAGAAGTTTTCAAAGGAGTCAAGGGCTGATTTTCCACAAGATGTTCATGAATATAGGTGATCTTGAAGTTGATATTGGTATATCACAAGTCTTGCCATCCAAATCTAAGCCTTGTTCATCAACCTCACATTTTCATCACTATGGTGGTATAAGGATCATTCTTCCTATCCTTCTTGTTATTTTGATTATGTAATATTGTATTTTATTTTACTTATGTATATTTATATGATGATGAATGATGATTAAAAATATTGTGTGGGGATTTGGTGTTGATAAACATGGTTAAAAAGATGGAAAACCATATGTAAAAAGTGGTTAATCTTGCTTAATTTAGTAGGCGGTATAAAAACAGTAAATAACCATATGATGAACTGATAAAATGGTATATATAAATTAATATACAGTAAGCTATGAGTCTTGTACACATGTGAGAGTTGGCCATGCAATGGAATCATAAAAATGAGTGAGATATGATCAAAATAAGTTTAGAGTGCAAATCTGAGTACACTGTTTTGGACGAATTTTATAAAATACTTAGAGGCTGATTCAACAGTATCTATAGTAGAATTAAATGGAGCACATATCATGTAGTTTATGCCATAAAAATTTGGGCTTCTATCTCCATATAGAACTCTAGATATGGCTGTTTTGGTGAACATGAAACTAAAAATCAGATTTTGAAGAATTAATGTATAATAGTATTATATAAGCACTCAAACTAATATAGTATAAAATGTGAATTAAAACCCACTAACTTATAAATTTCATTTATATAGATATGTATAAGGTTAAATAAATGGACTCTTTATAAAAATGGTAGTTGAATAAGATTTATAAGTTATAAAAACTATAAACATGATTTTACGACTTTTTCGGCTATTACAGTAAAATTAACGTTTTTCGCCAATTAAAACTTAGACGATCAAACCCGTCTAATGTAAAGTTTTTAAAAGTCATATACTGATATATAAGTAACTAATACAAGTAAAAACCGATAAAACCCGAACTATATGACATACGGACAATAACGAGCTAAGTTAGCATATTGGACTAATAATTTAACTAAATAAGTTAAACACTTATAAAAATTACTTATTGGGCTTAACCCATTTGGGCCTAACATGTAAAGTATAAATACTGATAATACAAGTATAAAATGGATTAATACAAGTTAATGGACTTATAATAGGCTTATTGGACCTAAAACATGTAAATAAGTAAAACTAGTAAACTAGTATAAAAGTTACCAATACATAACTAAAATGAGTAAATGAGAATTCATAAACCCACTTGATCATCATATATATAAAATCATCATATGTAAACATAATTGTTATTTTTGTAAAGTCATTGGACAAGAGTCTAAGACGAGTATTATTTGTCTAGGTTTCCGTGATTGAAGCACGTACCGTACATCCGAATTGCCAATAACCCGCCTTCCCACATACGTGAGTTCATTGCCTCACACTCTTTTAAATGTTTTTATGGAATGTTTTATAAATCCGCGAGGGAGATAACATGTTAGTTTTTATGAAATAGGACACTAGTTGTCTCGATTGTTTGTTTATTGATTTGGACCCGAATGATTGTATGACCCGATGAATGATTAAATGACCCGATAGATGAATTGAAATGGATTATTAAAGTTAGGTTATGTCACTAAAATTCCTATTAGCATGAATTGTGAACTACCGGGATTTGGTAGACGCTTATGCATATAATAGTACTATTTGGGGACGATCACCCCAGTTCGCGCCTTGACGGTTGATCCCCGTCGTGCCACATTGATTGGTAAGCGAATTTATGTATGAGAAGATTTACACAAGCGTAATTATTGTGATGACACGCTAATTTAGATGGGCAAATTGAGTTTCGGGCTAGCTACTCGTTGTTTGTTGTAGTAAGGTAACAATGTCATGCGGCTTATAATAATCCAATTAATGAAATACTGCTTTAAGCATTGAATTACGATATATTGCCTGACTAGCAATACAGGGTCTTATCATTGATATTATGTTCGTGTTTTGGTTAAATATAACCATATTCATATAATGGTTTTTATTTAATCTCTACAACGTTATAAAACGTATTGTATGATGTTTTTAACGACAATGGTTCGTATAATGATTTTGAAGGCGAAAGCCTATATTATGATTTTGATAAAGATTTGTATAAAATGACTTTGGCTATTTTATGGCCTATTAAAATGATTTGTACAAAATGATTTTTGGTAATAATTTTATACCTATGTTATATTGATGGATTTTATTAAACTCTATGAATTCACTCAGCGTTATCGCTGACCTTTTCTTTTAACATGTTTTATCTCAAGTACTTGAAGGTAATTCTCGGGAAGACAACAAGAATTCATGGCCCGCAATTAAACAATAATTTCCATTCAAATGCTTTGTAAAACTTGTATGAAATACAATGACTTGGGACCTATGTAAAATTTTATATTTATGAATGGAAATGTTTTATTATTAAACGACGCGATTTTTAAGCGTTGTCTATGATGTGTGTAACACCCCCAAATTTATACAACTCAATACAGCGGAAGACTCGTTGGTGTTACGGGATAGCACATTACTCACATCATAGACAACGCATAAAAATCGCGTCGTTTAATAATAAATCAATTCCATTCATAAACATCAAAGTTACATCGGTCCCAAGTCATATTATTTCATACAAAGTTTTACTAAGTAGTTGAATGGAAAATATTTTTATAGGTGCGGGCCATGAATTCTTTGTTGTCTTCCCGAGAATTACCTTCAAGTACCTAAGATAAAACATGTTAAAAGAAAAGGTCAGCGATAACGCCGAGTGAATTCATAGAGTTTAATAAAATCCATCAATATAATATCAGTATAAAATTATTACTGAAAATCATTTTGTACAAATCATTTTGATAGGCCATAAAATAGCCAAAGTCATTTTATACAAATCCTCATCGAAAATCATAATATAGGCATTTGCCTTAAAAATCAGTATACGAGCCAATGTCATAAAAACATCATACGATACGTCTTATGACGTCGTATAAAATCAAATAAAAACCGTTATATGAATATGGTTATGAAAACCAAAACACGAACATAATATCAATAGTATGACCCAGTATTGCTAGTCAGGCAATACATTGTAATTCGGAGCGTCTAGTAGTATTTCGTTAGTTTTGGAATATTATAAGCCGCATGACATTGTTACCTTACTAAACCAACAACGGGTAGCTAACCCGATCCAAAATTTGCCCATCTAAAGTAGCGTGTCGTCACAAAGGTCACGCTATGGAAATCTTCTCATACATAAATTCGCTTACCAATCAATGTGGCACGACGGGGATCAACCGTCAAGGCGCGAACTGGGGTGATCGTCCCCAAATAGTACTATTAAATGCATAAGCGTCTACCAACTCCCGGTAGTTCACAATTCATGCTAATGGGACTTTTAGCGACATAACCTAACTTTAATAATCCATTTTATTTCATCTATCGGGTCCATTAATCATTTATCGGGTCATACAATCGGGTCATTCAATCATTCGGGTCTAAAATCAATAAACAAACAATCGGGACAAATGGTGTCCTAAGTTTATAAAAACTAACATGTTATCTCCCTCGCGGGTTTATAAAGCATTTATAAAACATTTAAAAGAGTGCGAGGCTATGAACTCACGTTGATGTGGGAAGGCGGGTTATCGGCAATTCGGACGTACGGTACGTGCTTCAATCACGGAAACCTAGACAAATAATACTCGTCTTAGACTCATGTCCAATGACTTTATAAAAATAAAAATTATGTATACATATGATGATTTTATATATATGATGATCAAGTGGGTTTACATATCCTCATTTACTCATTTTTGTGTTATGTGTCGATAACTTTTATACTAGTTTTACTTATTTACATGTTTTAAGTCCTATAAGCTTATTATAAGTTCTTTAGCTTGTTTTAATCCTTGTTATACTTATTTTATCAGTATGTATACTTTCCATGTTGGGCCCAAATGGGTTAAGCCCATTAAGTTCTTTTTACAAGTATTTATCTTATTTAGTCCATTTATTAGTCCAATATGCTTAGTTAGCTCGTTAATGTCCGTATTTCTTATAGTTTGGGTTTTATCGGTTTTTACTTGTATTAGATACTTATATATCATTATATGACTTTTATAAACTTTACATTAGACGGGTTTGGTCGTCTAAGTTTTATTTGGCGAAAAACGTTAATTTTACGGCGATAGCCGAAAAAGTCGTAAAAATCAAGTTTATAGTTTTTATTACTTATAAATATTATTTCACCACCATTTAAATAATTTATCCATTTAATTAACCTTTTATATATTAATATAAATAAGTTTTATAATTTAGTGGGTTTTTATTTTTACATTTTATACATTAAAATGTGAGTGCTTATATAATAATAATAAACATTATTTCCAAAAATCTGATTTTTATCTTCATGTTCACCATTTTTACCATATCTAGAGTTCTATAATGAATTAGAAGCTCATTTTTGGGTGACATGTTCTTCATATTATGTGCTACATTTAACTTAGTTATAGCTACTGCCCATTTTAAGTTCATCTTGCCTTAACGGTCCCTACAAAACTGCTTATTCAGATTAGACCACCTAACTTGTTTTGATCATATCTCACTCATTATTTTGATTCCATTGCATGGCCAACTCTCACATGTGTACAAGACATATAGCTTACTGTAAATGGATTCTACTTCATCATTTTATCAGTCCATGACCTGTTTCTTTACTGTTTTATACAGCCAACAAATTTAACCAAGATTTTAACCTTGTTTCTTATGGTTTTTCACCTTTTTAATCATGTTTATCAACACCAAATCCCCACATAACATTTTTATCATCATATAATCATCATATAATCATCATATACATATACAATAGTAAATAAAATACATGTTTACATAATCAAAATAACAAGAAGATGAGGAGGACAATCTTTATACCACCATGTTGATATAGGTTGTGATTTGAGCATGGATTTTGATGGAGAAACTTGTGCATAGCCAAGAAAATCTTCAAGACCACCAATCTTCATCAACTCCTTGTGGAAAATCAGCCCCATGACACCATGAAAACTCCTCCATGGATGTTATAATCACCACCATTCAAGAGAGCTTCAAGAGGGCTTCAACATATGTAGAAATAACATAGGATTTCATGGTTGATTTTTGATCAAAATGGTGTTTGTGGGAGAAAAGTGGACGGCAAGATGGAGTAGGATGAGAGGATTTGTGAGTGGTATTGCATGGATGAATGGATGCAAATGGTTATGGTGGAGTGGTTTTGTTGTAAGGTAGCTTAACTTGTAAGCTTAAGTGACAAGTGTAGCTACTTAGCTTACACTTGACACCAAATATGGTGTAGTGGCTAAGTTAGTCCAGTTTTGATGGGGGTGGGACAAGTGTCCCACTTGTCTCATCCCCATTTATTTACGGGTACTCCTCGATTCTAGTTTCCTCGATTTGCGTGCCCTCGGGTCGTTTTACGAAAAATGTTTTTATAAATTATGAATCAACGTCACAAAACGAATCCAATAAAAATTGTCTCATAAAAACGGAGTTCGAAAACGTAAATACGTAATCCTAGGGTTTCCGGTTTAGTCGTAAAGGACGTTAAAATAAAATCGTAAGTCCTAATATCTTCTCGTAAATTTGTGAGTTTATGAACCAACACAAATTTAAAACTCCAAAATAATATTCATGGATAAATTTATTTTCTGAAATGTCGGATTGTCACCAAAGACGGTGTATGTAAACGTAAGCACGTAACGTAGAATCCTCTGGTTTAAACGTAGTCGATGCTACTTCAAGACGTAAATCCAAATTTCTTCCCAAAAATAAGTGAGTTCATATTGTAACATATTAAAATAATGTTTTCAAATAAATATTGAGAATAAAATATCAATCGTAAATTGACGGATTGTCACAACATTTACCCCTAAACAGGATCTTTGTCCTCAAAGATCAACTTACTACTCGCTTCTTATAGAGTTAAAGCCATGTGGGTATTTCCTCCACATTCGGTCTTTTCTCACAAGTGCAATTCATTACAATACGCGAGTTGCATCAAACATAACTACGGGAATAAGATCAGGCTTAATGTTGACTTACTTTCTCTATCCATGATGTTCACGGGTTTCTGATGAATGCAACTTTTCGCTGATCTAAGATCTACTAAGAATAATCAGATTCTCACTTGATAGATATTCCATCAAGTTCGATATACGCAACATAATTCACGCAGTCTTTGAAGTCCTAGGGTAGGTCCAGCTTATATGCCTTTCAATCCCAACTTTTACAACATCTCAATGGTCCCATACAACGGGGACTTATATCCCATGATTTGTCAGATCATGAATTCATTTTTCTAAGTTTAAAATAGTGGCATAACTTCGCTACCCATTTGGCACTTCAAGATCTACATTTCATATTCACATAACCTCTTGCCCACTATCGGCAATTAATAATCAAATCCTAATTTCAACAATCATTTCAGATCTCGCGGGTCGAGTATTTTGCAAGGATAGGTTCGTCATCATAGGAAACCTTAAGCCTAAAAGACATGTTCAACTCACAGTGGGTGTATGTCGGGTGTCTTTATATCAACTCCTGCTTACATATGCTCTAATAATTAGATCCTAACAAGATTCGATCTCAATCCTAACACGATGATTATCAATGATAATCTCTCCAAAGGAAAACGATTATATGGTCTATTACCAAATGTCAATCATTCAAACATAGAACAACGCTTATAGTATTTTGTATCGTTACCTTACCTCGTCCCTTCGATTGGGGTGGTACATAGTACTCTCATCAAGGTTCGTTCTCAACGATTTCTGAGCAAATCTCTAGAAATTCGATGCGAAGGGAGGATCTTGATATATAGATGATCGATACAAGCACACTATGTTTACATAACTCCTTTAAATAAAAGAGTCTATTTCTTCATCAAGATTCTATCATTAATGAGAATGATATTAGCAGATTTGGTCAGTCTGTCGACGATGACCCAAATCGAATCAAATTCAGATGATGACCTTTGCAATAGTTAAACGTTTACTAATGTATGAGGCGGTGTCTGCCTTCATAATTCGTCATCAGTACAACTTATTCAGACAAGGATACTTTTAGTCAAGAATGACATACATATAATACTTATACTTACAAATTCCAACATAACTATATCTCATAATCCTCCATATTTAGACAATCACATGTGGTCTTTTATACATTTAACACCATCGGCTTCTTAATTCTAATGGTTCACACTAGCCGTGAAACCTTTTTTATCATCTATATTATCCTTCTTACAAGCATCGTTTATTTTATATTGTTCGGCACTTTATTTTGCACCTTCATTATTAAAGAACATGTCCTAATTGGTTCTTTATCTTTTTTTTATATAATATGTCAGTATCTATATTCACTTCTCATGATGATGTAATTATCATGTCCATAATTCACTCAGATATTCTTTCTATATTATGCGTCAGTAATTACGTTCACCTTCCTGATAAAATAAATATCATAACCGTATTTATTCAAAATTCTTTCTTCATATCTTCTATGTTTTAGTTTCGTCTTTACTATTATCTTTATCTGTTTTACTCAATCTGACGTTTTAAAGCGTTGATAGTTATTACAACTAATTAAATAATTATTAGTTAATTTTTATGAAGCGTAAACGTAAAAGTTTTAAATTTCTTAGTTCGACCGATTATATAAAATGTTCAAAATAAATTTGAATTTAATTAACAAGATTTTTGTTGATTTATTGAAAATAATTAATAAGATTCGTAAATATTCGAAAAATCTTGGGTTATACTGTGGTCAAAATTTTCTTAGTTTGAAAAGCGTAAATTATCGTTTCAAATTTCAAATCATGGTTCAAATGGTTTCCTCAATCCCTTTTGGGTATCTTGAGGTATACACAAACATTTACCCCTAAACAGGAGTTTAGTTAAATGTTTTGTGTATAAGGGAATAATCCCTTTAAAATCCTTTGTTAAAACATTCGTCAAAGCATATTTCCATTTTCTTTTTAGTATAACTCAAAGTCTTAAATGACTTCTAATTTGAAGAGTCAGTATAGATTCCATTTAGCTATTAATCACATAGTCAAATAATGTAAAGGTTTAAGTCTTTAATCTCATGTTAATTATTCAAGGTACATGTTTATTGTTCGGCCAATTTAGGGCAATCTATAATTAATTATTAACTCATTCTTATTCTTATAAACAAACATATAGTCCTTAATGATCACAAGCATGAATTTATCAAATTACAGCCTACACACGTGATTCATCATATTTATGAATACTACATGTGCATTGTCAATCCAAACGACATCACGTGAAACTCATAATGTTTATTACGAGTACTGGATGTAGTGATTGGAATAGATAATCTCCTTCGCGGACGCGAAGTTGAAAATAACCATGCCGTGGATCAAATCTTTAAAACATACACTAGAACCTTGTAAATGATCGAACAAATCTTCCATTTCGAGTTATGGACATCGTTTTCGGTTGTCAATTTACTCAATTCACAGTAATTTATAAATATAAGGAATGATAACACCATAGCTCTTCAGGATGACAGGCTTGGTAGAATAAAATCATTCTCCGACAACTCCCTCAGTTGTACGGTAATTCCTTTAATTTAGATGGTGCTGATGCACAGTGCACAAGCCACAAGTGCCACACCGAGAATATAATCAATACCAAATTCAACTTGCCTTAATGGCAAAAGTCTAGTTAATTCACCAACAATACTTCCTAAAGTTTCAGATAACAGAAACATCTTTTAATAAATTTATATTATGTTCTTTCTTAGATTACAATATCTATAACTAGTTCACAACCATTCACGGTATAATTTCAAGTCTAAATACAGGATATCGTCATCCATCAAGAATTATTTAGATCACTTTTGATAATCAACATCTTATCATTTAGGGGAATTCTACTCGAGTTCCCATCAATTAAGACAATGTCGTCATGTCATTATCAATCAATCCATTCTACTGGCACTATCAACTTGTCAGTTTTATTGCCGTCGATAAGATGTGAACTTCTCAAAAGACTAATAATAATTCATAATCATTCACAAATTCAGGGATATTAGGATACACAACTACTACTAAAAGAGTAAGGTCAACGCATAATCTATGCGAGAGAATTTCAAATCAGATACAGACGAATACATTTAATGAATATGAATATATCCCATGTTTTCCTAATTTGAGTACGCATTTGAAAGCTCCTCGGATCGTTACCCAGGTCATTCAAATGAAATCTAATCAAAAGAAATGATAAGAACGTCGATACGTCCAGTCGGGTATCAACACTCAGTAATCAAATACTTTTCCTAAGAATCTCACTACGAGAGAATTGGACAAGAAAGAATTGTCAATTGTCAAATAAGACAATTTCCACAGATGAGTAAATTCGACTCAGAAGGTTAGATGCTACAGGCACATATGTAGGTTTCCCTAACACTATGTCCCTATTTTTCACTTCTTGCAGATCTCATAAAATTTAATCTTTACAATCTTCAAAGAAAATGTAGTGTTTATTATTTAGTTTTATGGTGACTACTAATCAACCTTGCATAGTCCATTCCAAATTGTATGTAGGCGCGCAACTATATACAATTTCAAGATCAACGATGCAATACTCAGTTCGTCAAAATTTTATCATCCATGTTTATAGTAAAATCATTTTCATGCTTAATTCTTAGATAAGAATCAAGAATAAATTTACAAAGATTTTCTTTGTTATGAAAACAATTAAGTTCTCCAAGGTGTTTTATAAACAACTTCATTTTGATAACAATCACAGTATAAATCTCACTTTGAATAATCCTTATAGTGATGAAATTTCAATTTTTCTCAAAGGATACTGTTTTAACTTTATAAAAACAATGTGTGATCTGCAAAAGAGTGATGAAGAGTCGTTCACCAAGAACTAACTACGATATGATAGGAAATGAGCTTAGCCAAATAATCATGAGGTTCATGACCTCGATGGCACTCAACAAGAATAATCCATAACGTAACTCAAATCAAGATGAGTACTTGCTCAATGGTTGCATCACTAATGCGAACATTAGGATGAAGCAAATAAAGGATAGATAACATCGATACATGTAGATTTTAGCAATCAAAGGTAGTCTTTTCATTAATCGGAAACAAGTCAAATTGTATCGTAACACATTACGTGTCACTATGTCATACAATTCTCAAAACTCATCCTACCAACTGATATCTCAGTTAAGTTAGGGATTTTTAAAAGATACCACAATGAATACTAATCTACAAGAGTCATTAGGTGTTCCACATGTCCCAGAAGATCCATCGGTCCCAATTCAGAAGAAGACTTCTTCAATTTATTTCTTGGACACTGGGCATCCTCATTAATGGACAATGGCCTAGGAACAACACTTAACACGATCCTACAATCATTTAAAACCTTATAATTTAATCACAGGACTTAACGACTTCCTCTTAACAATCTCATATTCCAATCAAGTTAAATTTTTACTTTATTCAAGTTTCAACAAATTTTATACTCAATTCGATATCCTACCTTATTCTCCAATACTTTTAATCTTATTCATAAACCTTAAAAGGGCAATAAAAGCTCAATATGAATCAATACTTAATTTCCAATCTTATAGTTCTTACAAAAACAATTATCAAATGAGTCACTAGTATAAGATGACTCATACATTCGATTAGACTTCTCGGAAAGGTATTAGTGGCATGAGGCTTTTGGGTAATGGTTCCAATGACAGCCTCAAGTGCAACATTCACCCTTTCGATTTCAATTTAAGAATTAGATGACAACGAATCATATGACATCTTTCTAGGTGGTAACGTTTTGTCAAACTCCACTCTATAAGGAAAGATCGTCATGACATCGATATCGGATTTAATCTCGCCAATTCTTCTTCAATATCGCAATCAACTAATATCTATATTTCTACGAATATCAACCATTTGTAGGGATCATAAATATCCACAACTTGGTTTAGATCTAGGATAGCTAGAATTCCTACGAGAATAGCTTCGATTAATTTACTAGGGGATTTAGGGTTACTTGTAACAATCTACGTCGTATAAATACCTCGTATAAAAATCAAAATAATCATCAAACAATCATGTAATAAAATTACATCATATATATATATATAATCCAAGTTATATATATATATATTAAAATAACACTTCTCAGTCTGGCCTTGTCGGTAACTCGGGAATTCTTCGACACCGTTATAGTCAAAAGATTTTTAGACATTTTTAGAAAAATGTTTATAGTTAAAAGATTCTGAAAAGTTTTATTCAAAACCTTAGTTTTAAAAATCTTTCGTTCTCTATAACGAGAGCTCTGGTACCAAACTGTAACACCCCCAAATTTATACAACTCAATACAGCGGAAGACTCGTTGGTGTTACGGGATAGCACATTACTCACATCATAGACAACGCATTAAAATCGCGTCGTTTAATAATAAATCATTTCCATTCATAAACATCAAAGTTATATCGGTCCCAAGTCATATTATTTCATACAAAGTTTTACTAAGTAGTTGAATGGAAAATATTTTTATTTAGGTGCGGGCCATGAATTCTTTGTTGTCTTCCCGAGAATTACCTTCAAGTACCTGAGATAAAACATGTTAAAAGAAAAGGTCAGCGATAACGCCGAGTGAATTCATAGAGTTTAATAAAATCCATCAATATAATATCAGTATAAAATTATTACTGAAAATCATTTTGTACAAATCATTTTGATAGGCCATAAAATAGCCAAAGTCATTTTATACAAATCCTCATCGAAAATCATAATATAGGCATTTGCCTTAAAAATCAGTATACGAGCCAATGTCATAAAAACATCATACGATACGTCTTATGACGTCGTATAAAATCAAATAAAAACCGTTATATGAATATGGTTATGAAAACCAAAACACGAATATAATATCAATAGTATGACCCAGTATTGCTAGTCAGGCAATACATTGTAATTCGGAGCGTCTAGTAGTATTTCGTTAGTTTTGGATTATTATAAGCCGCATGACATTGTTACCTTACTAAACCAACAACGGGTAGCTAACCCGATCCACAACTTGCCCATCTAAAGTAGCGTGTCGTCACAAAGGTCACGCTATGGAAATCTTCTCATACATAAATTCGCTTACCAATCAATGTGGCACGACGGGGATCAACCGTCAAGGCGCGAACTGGGGTGATCGTCCCCAAATAGTACTATTAAATGCATAAGCGTCTACCAACTCCCGGTAGTTCACAAATCATGCTAATGGGACTTTTAGTGACATAACCTAACTTTAATAATCCATTTTATTTCGTCTATCGGGTCCATTAATCATTTATCGGGTCATACAATCGGGTCATTCAATCATTCGGGTCCAAAATCAATAAACAAACAATCGGGACAAATGGTGTCCTAAGTTTATAAAAACTAACATGTTATCTCCCTCGCGGGTTTATAAAGCATTTATAAAACATTTAAAAGAGTGCGAGGCTATGAACTCACGTTGATGTGGGAAGGCGGGTTATAGGCAATTCGGACGTACGGTACGTGCTTCAATCACGGAAACCTAGACAAATAATACTCGTCTTAGACTCATGTCCAATGACTTTATAAAAATAACAATTATGTATACATATGATGATTTTATATATATGATGATCAAGTGGGTTTACATATCCTCATTTACTCATTTTTGTGTTATGTGTCGATAACTTTTATACTAGTTTTACTTATTTACATGTTTTAAGTCCTATAAGCTTATTATAAGTTCTTTAGCTTGTTTTAATCCTTGTTATACTTATTTTATCAGTATGTATACTTTCCATGTTGGGCCCAAATGGGTTAAGCCCATTAAGTTCTTTTTACAAGTATTTATCTTATTTAGTCCATTTATTAGTCCAATATGCTTAGTTAGCTCGTTAATGTCCGTATTTCTTATAGTTCGGGTTTTATCGGTTTTTACTTGTATTAGATACTTATATATCAGTATATGACTTTTATAAACTTTACATTAGACGGGTTTGGTCGTCTAAGTTTTATTTGGCGAAAAACGTTAATTTTACGGCGATAGCCGAAAAAGTCGTAAAAATCAAGTTTATAGTTTTTATTACTTATAAATATTATTTCACCACCATTTAAATAATTTATCCATTTAATTAACCTTTTATATATTTATATAAATAAGTTTTATAAGTTAGTGGGTTTTTATTTTTACATTTTGTACATTAAAATGTGAGTGCTTATATAATAATAATAAACATTATTTCCAAAAATCTGATTTTTATCTTCATGTTCACCATTTTTACCATATCTAGAGTTCTATAATGAATTAGAAGCTCATTTTTGGGTGACATGTTCTTCATATTATGTGCTACATTTAACTTAGTTATAGCTACTGCCCATTTTGAGTTCATCTTGCCTTAACAGTCCCTACAAAACTGCTTATTCAGATTAGACCACCAAACTTGTTTTGATCATATCTCACTCATTATTTTGATTCCATTGCATGGACAACTCTCACATGTGTACAAGACATATAGCTTACTGTATATGGATTCTACTTCATCATTTTATCAGTCCATGACCTGTTTCTTTACTGTTTTATACAGCCAACAAATTTAACCAAGATTTTAACCTTGTTTCTTATAATTTTTCACCTTTTTAATCATGTTTATCAACACCAAATCCCCACATAACATTTTTATTATCATTTGTGAGTGGTATTGCATGGATGAATGGATGCAAATGGTTATGGTGGAGTGGTTTTGTTGTAAGGTAGCTTAACTTGTAAGCTTAAGTGACAAGTGTAGCTACTTAGCTTACACTTGACACCAAATATGGTGTAGTGGCTAAGTTAGGCTGGTTTTAATGGGGGTGGGACAAGTGTCCCACTTGTCTCATCCCCATTTATTTACGGGTACTCCTCGATTCTAGTTTCCTCGATTTGCGTGCCCTCGGGTCGTTTTACGAAAAATGTTTTTATAAATTATGAATCAACGTCACAAAACGAATCCAGTAAAAATTGTCTCATCAAAAACAGAGTTCGAAAACGTAAATACGTAATCCTAGGGTTTCCGGTTTAGTCGTAAAGGACGTTAAAATAAAATCGTAAGTCCTAATCTCTTCTCGTAAATTTGTAAGTTTATGAACCAACACAAATTTAAAACTCCAAAATAGTATTCATGGATAAATTTATTTTCTGAAATGTCGGACTGTCACCAAAGACGGTGTATGTAAACGTAAGCACGTAACGTAGAATCCTCCGGTTTAAACGTAGTCGATGCTACTTCAAGACGTAAATCCAAATTTCTTCCCAAAAATAAGTGAGTTCATATTGTAACATATTAAAATAATGTTTTCAAATAAATATTGAGAATAAAATATCAATCGTAAATTGACGGATTGTCACAATGTGAGTAATGTGCTATCCCGTAACATCAACGAGTCTTCCGCTGTATTGAGTTGTATAAATTTGGGGGTGTTACAGTTTGGTATCAGAGCTCTTGTTATAGAGAACGAAAGATTTTTAAAACCAAGGTTTTGAATAAAACATTTCAAAATCTTTTAACTATAAACATATTTCACAAAATGTCTAAAAATCTTTTGACTATAACGGTGCCGAAGAATTCCCTAGTTACCGAAAGTCCAGACTGAGAAGTGTTATTTTAATATATATATAACTTGGATTATATATATATATACATATGATGTAATTTTATTACATGATTGTTTGATGATTATTTTGATATTTATACGAGGTATTTATACGACGTAGATTGTCATAAGGAACCCTAAATCCCCTAGTAAATTAATCGAAGCTATTTTCGTAGGAATTCTAGCTATTCCAGATCTAAACTAAGTTGTGGATGTTTATGATCCTAACGAAATGGTTGATATTCGTAGGAATGTTGATAATAGTTGATGGTGATATTGAAGAAGAATTGGCAAGATTAAAACTGATATCGATGTTATGACGATCTTTTCTTATAGAGTGGAGTTTGACAAAACGTTACCACCTAGAAAGATGTCATCTGATTCGTTCTCACCCAATTCTTAAATTGAAATCGAAAGGGTGAATGTTGCACTTGAGGCTGTCATTGGAACCATTACCAAAAAGCCTCATGCCACAAGTACCTTTCCGAGAAGTCTAATTGAATGTGTAAGTCATTTCATACTAGTGACTTATTTGATAACTATTGTTGAAAGAGCTATAGGATTGGAAATTAAGTGTTGATCATATCGAGCTTTTATTGCCCTTTTAAGGTTTATGAATAAGGTTGAAAGTACTAGAAAATGAGGTAGGATATCGAATTGAGTATGATTTGGTTGAAACTTGAATAAGTAAAATTTAACTTGTATAGAATATGAGATTGTTAAGAGGAAGTCGTTAAGTCCTGTGATTGAATTATAAGGTTTTAATTGATTGTAGGTTTGCGTTTAGGGTTGTTCCTAGGCCATTGTCGAATGATGAGGATGCCCAGTGTCCAAGAAATAAATTGAACAAATCTTCTTCTGAATTGAGACCGATGGATCTTCTGGGACATGTGAAACATCTAATGACTCTTGTAGATTAGTATTCATTGTTGTATCTTTTAAAAATCCCTAACTTAACTGAGACATCAGTTGGTAGGATGAGTTCTTGGAATTGTATGACATAGTGACACGTAATGTGTTACGGTACAATTTTGACTTGTTTGTGATTAATGAAAATACTACCTTTGATTGCTAAATCCTACATGTATCGATGTTATCCATCTTTTCTTGCTTCTTTCTAATATTCGCATTAGTGATCCAACCATTGAACAAGTACTCATCTCGATTTGAGTTACGTTGTGAATTATTCTTCCTGAGTGCCATCGAGGTCATGAACCTCATGATTATTTGGCTAAAGCTCATTTCCTATCATATTGTAGTTAGTTCTCGGTGAACAAGCTTTCATCACTCTTCTGCAGATCACTCATTGTTTTTATAAGATAAAACAGTATCCCTTGAGAAAAATTGAATTTTTATCACTATAAGGATTATTCAAAGTAAGATTTATAAGTGATTGTTAACGAAATAAGGTTGTTTATAAAACACCTTGGAAAACTTAATTGTTTTCATAACAAAGAAAATCTTTGTAAATTTATTCTTGATTTTTATATAAGAATTAAGCATGAAAATGTTTTTATTATAAACATGATGATAAAATTTTGACGAACTGAGTATTGCATCGTTAATCTTGAAATTGTATATAGTTGCGCGCCTACATACAATTTGGAATGGACCATGCAAGCCTGATTAATAGTCACCATAAAAATGATTAATAAACACTACATTTTTTTAAAGATTGTGAAAAACTAAATTTTATGAGATCTGCAAGAAGTGAAAAATAGGGACATAGTGTTAGGGAAACCTACATATGTGCCTGTAGCATCTATTCTTCTGAGTCGAATTTACTCATCTGTGAAAATTGTCTTATTTGACAATTGACAATTCTTTCTTGTCCAATTCTCCCGTGGCGAGATTCTTAGGAAAAGTATCTGATTACCGAGTGTTGATACCCGACTGGATGTATCGACGTTCCTATCATTTATTTTGATTCGATTTCATTTTAATGACCTGGGTAACGATCCGAGGAGCTTTCGAATGCGTACTCAAATTATGAAAACATGGGATACATTCATATTCGTTAATTTTTTCGTCTGTATCTGATTTGAAATTCTCTCACGTAGATTATGCGTTGACCTTACTCTTTTAATGGTAGTTGTGTCTCTATATATCCTTGAATTTGTTAAGGATTATGAGTTATTATTAGTCTTTTGAGAAGTTCACATCTTATCAACGGCAATGAAACTGGAAAGTTGATAATGCCAGTAGAATAGATTGATTGATTATGACATGACGACACTGTCTTAATTGATGGGAACCCGAGTATAATTCTCCTAAATGATAAGATGTTGATTATCAAAAGTGATCTAAATAATTCTTGATGGATGACCATATCCTGCATTTAGACTTAAAATTATACCATGAATGGTTATAAACTAGTCATAGATCTTGTAATATAGAAAGAACTTAAAGAAAATTTATTAAAAGGTGTTTCTGTTATCTGAAACTTTAGGAGATATTTGTTGGTGAATTACCTAGACTTTCGCCATTAAGGCCAGTTGAAATTGGTATTGATATTATTCCCGGTGCTGCACATGTGGCTTGTGCACTGTACGTCAGCACCATCTGAATTAAATGAATTACCGTACAACTGAGAGAGTTGCCGGAGAAAGATTTTATTCTACCAAGCTCGTCATCATGAAGAGCTATGGTGTTATTATTACTTTTATTTATTGATTACCGTGAACTAAGTAACTTGACGATAAAAATCTATATCCACTACCCAAGATGATAGATTGTTCGATCATTTACAAGGTTCCAGCGTACATTCGAAGATTTGATCCACGGCATGGTTACCATCAATTTCACATCCGCGAAAAAATTATCTATTCCAATCACTACATCCGGTACTTGTAATGAACATTATGAGTTTCATGTTGTGTCGTTTGGATTGACCAATACACATGTAGCATCCATAAATTTGGTGAATCACGTGTGTAGGCTGTAATTTGATAAATTCATGCTGTGATCACTAAGAACCATCTGTTTGTTTATAAGAATAAGAATGAGTTAATAATTATTTATAGATTGCCCTGAATTGGCCGAACAATGAAAACCTATACCTTGAATAATTAATATGTGATTTAAGACTTAATCCTTTATATTAATTGACCGTGTGATTAATAGATAACGGAATATATTGACTCTTTAAAAATTTGAGCCATTTGAGACTTTGGGTTTTACCAAAAAGAAAGTGGAAATATGTTTTGACAAATGTTTTAACAAAGGATTTTTAAGAGATTATTCTTATACACAAATCATTTAACTAAACTCCTGTTTAGGGGTAAATGTTTGTGTATACTTCTAGACAACTTAAGAAGGATTGAGGAAAACCATATAAACCATGACTTGAAATTTGAAACGACACTTTTTGCTTTTCAACTAAGAAAATTTTGACCAAAGTATAACCAAACATTTTTCGAACATTTACGAATCTTAATAATTATTTTCGATAAATCAACAAAAATCGTATTAATTAAATTCAAATTTATTTTGAACATTTTTCTATAATTAGACAAACTGAGAAAATTTAAAATTTTTATGGTTACGTTTCATAAAATTGAATATTTATTATTTAATTTCGTGTAATAATTATCGACACTTTAAAACATCGGATCAAGCAAAACTGATAAAAATGATAGTTGAGACGAAACTAAAACTTAGAAAATATGAAGAAAGAATTTCTGAGTGATTTTGGTTATGATAATTTCATCAGGAAAGGTGAACGTAATTACTGACACATTATGTGGAAAAGATAAAGAACCAATTAGGACATGTTCCTTAATAATGAATGTGCAAAATAAATTGCTGAATAATTTAAAATAACTAATGATTGTAAGAAGGATAATATAGATAATAAAAAGGGGTTTCGCGGTTAATGTGAACCATTAGAATTGAGAAGCCGATGGCGTTAAATGTATAAAGGGCCACTTGAGGTTGCCTAAAAATGGAGATTTTGAAATATAGTTATGTTGGAATCTTATAAGTATAAGTATTCTATTCCTGTCATTTCTGATTTAGTGTATCTTTATCTGAAGAAGTTGTACTGATGGCAAAATTATGAAGGCAGACATCGCCCCATACATAAGTAAACGTCTAACTATTGCAAAGGTCATCATCTGAATTTGATTCAATTTGGGTCATTGTCGACAGACTGACCAAATCTGCTAATATCATTCCTGTTAATGATAGATTCTTGATGAAGAAATTGACTCTTTTATATTTAAAGGAGTTTATAAACATGGTGTGCATGTATCGATCATCTCTAACAAGATCCTCGCTTCGCATCGAATTTCTTGAGATTTGCTCAGAATTCATTGAGAACGAATCTTGATGAGAGTACTGTGTACCATCCCAATCGAAGGGACGAGGTAAAGTAACGATACAAAATACTATAAGTGCTGTTCTATGTTTGAATAATTGACCTTTGGTAATAAACTGTATAATCGCTTTCCTTTGGAAAGATTATCATTGATAATTATCGTGTTAGGATCGAGATCGAATCTTGTGAGGATATATATTAAGAGCATCTGTAAGAAGGAGTTGGGATGAAGACACCCGACATACACCCATTGTGAGTTGGACATGTCTTTCATGTTTAAGGTTTCCTATGATGGCGAACCTAACCTTACAAAATACTCGACCCGCGAGACCTGAAATGATTGTTGAAATTAGGATCTGATTATTTACTGCCGGTAGTGGGCAGGAGGTTATGTAAATATGAAATGTAGATCTTGAAGTGCCGAATGGGTAGCGAAGTTATGCCAAAAAATTTCACCATAGAAAGACGAATGGATGATCTGAAAGATCATGGGATATAAGTCCCCGTTGTATGGGACCATAGAGATGATGTAAAAGATTGTTTTGAAAGGCATATAAGCTGGATCTACCCTAGGACTTCAAGAGCTGCGTGAATTATGTTTCGTACATCGAACTTGATAGCATGTCTATCAAGTGAAAATCTGACTATTCCTTAATGAAGTTTCGATCGGCGAAAGGTTGCATTCATCAAAAACCCGTGAACATCATGGATAGAGAAAGTAAGTCAACAATAAGCCTGATCTTATTCCCGTAGTTGTGTTTGATGAAGCTCGCGTATTGTAATGGATTACACTTTTGAGAAAAGACCGAATGTGGAGGAAATACCCACATGTCTTTAACTCTATAAGAAGCGACTAGTAAGATGATCTTTGAGGACAAAGATCCTGTTTAGGGGTAAATGCTGTGACAATCCGTCAATTTATGGTGATATTTTATTCGATATTCTTTAAAAAAAATTATTTTAATGTTATATTATGAACTCACTTATTTTTGGGAAGAAATTTTGATTTACGTCTTGAAGTAGCATCGACTACGTCTAAACGGGAGGATTCTACGTTACGTGCTTACGTTTACATACACCGTCTTTGGTGACAGTCCGACATTTCAGGAAATAAATTTATCCGTGAATATTATTTTTGAGTTTTTAATTTTGTGTTAGTTCATAAACTCACAAATTTACGAGAAGAGATTAGGACTTACGATTATAATTTAACGTCCTTTACGACTAAACCGGAAACCTTAGGATTACGTATTTACATTTTCGAACTCCGTTTTTTATGAGACAATTTTAATTAGATTCGTTTTGTGCCGTTGATTCATAATTTATAAAAACGTTTTTCGTAAAACGACCCGAGGGCACGCAAATAGAGGAAACTAGAATCGAGGAGTACCTGTAATTAAATGGGGATGAGACAAGTGGGACACTTGTCCCACCCCCACTATAACCGGCCATATTAAGCTAACAACACATCAAAGCTTACTAAGTAAGCTAGGACACTTGTCCTATCTACTTACACAAAACCATCCAAGCCTTAAACCATTTCTCATTTCCATCCATGCAAACCACCACAACTTTCTCTCTTTCCTTCCCAAAATTCGTCCCTTATTCATCAATAAACACCCTCATTTGATCAATTTTAACCATGAAATCATGTGTTATTCACACATATGATGAAGCCCTTTAAAAGCTCTATAGATTGATGGTGATTTTAACATCTAGAAAGAAGTTTTCAAAGGAGTCAAGGGATGATTTTCCACAAGATGTTCATGAAGAGAGGTGATCTTGAAGTTGATATTGGTATATCACAAGTCTTGCCATCCAAATCCAAGCCTTGTTCATCAACCTCACATTTTCATCACTATAGTGGTATAAGGATCATTCTTCCTATCTTTCTTGTTATTTTGATTATGTAATCTTGTATTTTCTTTACTTATGTATATGTATATGATGATGAATGATGATTAAAAATATTGTGTGGGGATTTGGTGTTGATAAACATGGTTAAAAAGATGGAAAACCATATGTAAAAAGCGGTTAATCTTGCTTAATTTAGTAGGCTGTATAAAAACAGTAAATAACCATATGATGAACTGATAAAATGGTATATATAAATTAATATACAGTAATCTATGAGTCTTGTACACATGTGAGAGTTGGCCATGCAATGGAATCATAAAATGAGTGAGATATGATCAAAACAAATTTAGAGTGCAAATCTGAGTCCACTGTTTTGGACGAATTTTATAAAATAGTTAGAGGCTGATTCTACAATATCCATAGAAGAATTAAATGGAGCACATATCATGTAGTATATGCCATAAAAATTTGGGTTTCTATCTCCATATAGAACTATAGATATGGTTGTTTTGGTGAACATGAAACTAAAAATCAGATTTTGAAGAATTAATGTTTAATAGTATTATATAAGCACTCAAACTAATATAGTATAAAATGTGAATTAAAACCCACTAACTTATAAATTTCATTTATATAGATATGTATAAGGTTAAATAAATGGACTCTTTATAAAAATGGTAGTTGATTAAGATTTATAAGTTATAAAAACTATAAACATGATTTTACGACTTTTTCGGCTATTAACGTAAAATTAACGTTTTTCGCCAATTAAAACTTAGACGATCAAACCCGTCTAATGTAAAGTTTTTAAAAGTCATATGCTGATATATAATTACCTAATACAAGTAAAAACCGATAAAACCCGAACTATATGACATACAGACAATAACAAGCTAAGTTAGCATATTGGACTAATAATTTAACTAAATAAGTTACACACTTATAAAAATTACTTATTGGGCTTAACCCATTTGGGCCTAACATGTAAAGTATAAATACTGATAATACAAGTATAAAATGGATTAATACAAGTTAATGGACTTATAATAGGCTTATTGGACCTAAAACATGTAAATAAGTAAAACTAGTAAACTAGTATAAAAGTTACCAATACATAACTAAAATGAGTAAATGAGAATACATAAAACCACTTGATCATCATATATATAAAATCATCATATGTATACATAATTGTTATTTTTATAAAGTCATTGGACAAGAGTCTAAGACGAGTATTATTTGTCTAGGTTTCCGTGATTGAAGCACGTACCGTACATCCGAATTGTCGATAACCCGCCTTCCCACATCAACGTGAGTTCATAGCCTCGAACTCTTTTAAATGTTTTTATGAAATGTTTTATAAACCCGCGAGGGAGATAACATGTTAGTTTTTATGAAATAGGACACTAGTTGTCCCGATTGTTTGTTTATTGATTTGGACCCGAATGATTGTATGACCCGATGAATGATTAAATGACCCGATAGATGAATTGAAATGGATTATTAAAGTTAGGTTATGCCACTAAAAGTCCCATTAGCATGAATTGTGAACTACCGGGATTTGGTAGACGCTTATGCATATAATAGTACTATTTGGGGACGATCACCTCAGTTCGCGCCTTGACGGTTGATCCCCGTCGTGCCACATTGATTGGTAAGCGAATTTATGTATGAGAATATTTACACAAGCGTGATTATTGTGACGACACACTAATTTAGATGGGAAAATTGAGTTTCGGGCTAGCTACCTGTTGTTTGTTGTAGTAAGGTAACAATGTCATGCGGCTTATAATAATCCAATTAACGAAATACTGCTTTAAGCATTGAATTACGATATATTGCCTGACTAGCAATACAGGGTCTTATCATTGATATTATGTTCGTGTTTTGGTTAAATATAACCATATTCATATAACGGATTTTATTTAATCTCTACAACGTTATAAAACGTATTGTATGATGTTTTTAACGACAATGGTTCGTATAATGATTTTGAAGGCGAGAGCCTATATTATGATTTTGATAAAGATTTGTATAAAATGACTTTGGCTATTTTATGGCCTATTAAAATGATTTGTACAAAATGATTTTTGGTAGTAATTTTATACCGATGTTATATTGATGGATTTTATTAAACTCTATGAATTCACTCGGCGTTATCGCTGACCTTTTCTTTTAACATGTTTTATCTCAGGTACTTGAAGGTAATTCTCGGGAAGACAACAAGAATTCATAGCCCGCAATTAAACATAAATTTCATTCAAATGCTTTGTAAAACTTGTATGAAATACAATGACTTGGGACCTATGTAAAATTTGATATTTATGAATGGAAATGCTTTATTATTAAACGACGCGATTTTTAAGCGTTGTCTATGATGTGAGGAATGTGCTATCCCGTAACACCAACGAGTCTTCCGCTGTATTGAGTTGTATAAATTTGGGGGTGTTACACATTTGCATTGTATATATTTCTTCTTTTGCTTTTTGTAAAAAATATATAAAAGAGAAAAAAAAATAATAATGAACATGGTTTAACAAATTTAGACTTCTTTGACATATTAGGACCGCCATTGATACTTTGACTCAACCCGAGTTTGCTTATCCAAGCACTCTCTAGCTAGTATCCTTAACTATGTAGTCCTTCATTGGTCTATTTGGCTAAGCATCCACGAGTCTCATTATTTGAGATTTTAAATTTGTGGAGAATGGGAGATGATAGAGTTGAAGCAAGTATAAAAGGGCTAGATAAACTTCATGATAATTACTTGTGGCTAAACCCTTATCTTTCTTTGCCTCTATTTTCTTCGCATGTATATATGTTAATAAATAATCAAGAACGGTTTTAATCGGTTTGTAGTCTCTTATGCATTTTTGACTAATCATTCATGGTTGGTATAAGTACGTCTTAAGATTCTAAGTTAGAACGTTTTATGTATACTAGACTTATGTCATGCTTAATACTTAGCGGGTGTTTTTTCTTTTATTCTTTTCAACTTTTTTTGTGAGGAATAAAGTAAAATAAGAGCGGCTTATAAAAAAATGAGTGGCTAGATAAAAAAGAAAAAAAAAGAAAAAGAAAAAAAATAATTATACAAGACTCCCAAGAGGGGCAGTGAAGTGTTAATTATAGTGACTATTGAGTTCCAATATTACATTGACGGGTTGCGGGGATTTGATAGTTGCTCCAATCTAATATTACCTTGACGGGTTGCGGGGTTGAAGATCCAAGGTCTCAAAAAGGCGGCGGATGTAAATTATTGCGTGAGTGTTATTTTTTTCTTTCCTTAGCGAGTGTGTAGCTACTTATTAATGCATGACATGAGGATTTTACACATAAGGCGAATGACTTATTACTCTTGAAACGGACTTATATTAATTGTGAGCGGTTTTTCAAGTAATGGATGAGAGGATTACTTAGGATTAAAATCGTGCTTCCTTATTTTTGGATTTTACATTTCTTATATTTCACGCTTCAAATAATGACAAATTTGCCTTCAAGCAATTTGCTCAAATAATAACCGGTTCCACATTTAATTGTCAGGAATAAGTTGATGCACTTTTTACTTGTGAATGCAATGATCCCATTTTTATGCTTGGTATGGGGAAAGTGAAACTTGAGGGTGATAAGTGTTCATGGTACCAAAATCCCTAATCCAAGTTATTGATTTCTATATGAGTTATTTCCATCAAAACCATTTCAAAATAAATTCAAAAATATATAAATATAATTGTTTTCCTTTACATTGCATTGTAAATATTCAAAATTATTTATCGTGTAGTATAGTTTAGTTTAGTAAATCATAAAATAGCCAAGGTGGATTAATTATGAGAAAAGTGCACTCTAGAGCTTTGAAATACTGCATTGCATGAGGCCATGGCAATGGTCAAGTGGAGGGGAGTTGATAAGTGTGAAAACACTCATCAATAATGATTTAAAAACCACTCAAAACACAGTTAAATACATTATATTAACTGAAAAATATCATAATTATGTGGGTATTTGTGTTTCATGTGTTTTTCAGGTAAACAATATACATTTTGAAGCAAAGACTCGTTTTCAAGGACTTATTTGACGAAAAGACGAAGAAAAGGACGAAAGAGCTTTCAAGTACCTTACTTTCCAATATTATCAAGATGGAGGGCTAGACTTGTAACATTTACAAAAACAAAGGATGAAAAAGGAGTTTAACTTCAAAGTTATAACTCTTTTATGTAACTTGAAGAAAAATAAAAAGATGAGGGACCAAAAAGAAATGTTTGAAAAGTTATGTAACTTTTACTTATACTTGGTCAATGACCATATCATAGTCAAAGTATACAAACGTCTTCATCCTTATCAAATAAGAGAGAAAAGAACGAACCATTCGTTCATAACACTTTCCACCATCGCAACTTCAAATCAATTTCAAGAGAGCTACATGAAGATTCAGGCAAAGCTTAAAGAAGGAAAAGTGTTCATCATCATCTACTCTACAAGAAGATATGATTTAATTAGACCAAAAGTAGACGAAGAAGAAACGCCCAAATTCGATGGGAAGAAGGAAGAACAAGATGAATCCTCGTATTTACACGTGGCATCACTGGATTGGAAGTAACACATCACTCCTATTCTTCAGACGGCTATAAATAAAAGATCAATACCTCATTTTTCGATGGTTAGCTAGGAGTAGATTTACACACATTAGATTAGTTATTAGGAGTAGATAGTTAGACTATTGAAACTAATTCTGTTATTCTGTTATAGATTCTTAATACATTCTTGTTTTTTCGGTAAATATAGTTGTAACAAAATTCTTTGAGTTATTCTATTAATGAAAGTTCTATTCATCTTCAAGCTTTATATCTTTCTGAATTCATAAGCTCACATTCTATTTTCGATTTGTTATAAGTTTGTTAGAAGAGAGTTCTCATCTTATGTTAACTGTTCATTCTGTGTCTATTCAGCTTATTGTTTGTCATAAGCTCAAATGAGCTTATGAAACTGTTACAAAACTTTTCACAAAGTTTATTAAGAGTGATTGATTTACTTACAGCATCATCTTAGTTCGTTTTATAAAGTTTTTCATTCCGTTTCAGTTTCAAGCATTTAAAGGAAATAAGTAAAAAGTTTTCAAGCTCTCAGTTTTGATAAATCTTTTTAGCTATTTCAGAATTTGATGTTTCGGTTGCCATTAGATAAACTTTCTAATGATCATTGTTTTAGTGAATTTATTATTCGGTTGAATAAAGTTTTGTTAGGTGTTCTATTAATATAGATTTGAGCTAACTGACTGTCATATAGAATCCAAGTGTTCGACAAGATTTGTCAAGTATATACAGGTTTTCTTTATCGATGGATCTGTTTGGTTTTTCTGCGTATTCGTTTCATTTCTTTTGCAGGATTTCTGTTCTCAAGTAACAGACTTAAAAGCATCAGATCCGATATTGTCAGTAAAGTTGTTCGGATTGAGCTCTTTGTTAAGATGATGGTTACATTTTTGGATAGAATTCTTTTTTCGGTTTCTAGACTGTTAGAGCAGTTAGTCAGACAGTGAAGTGAGTCCAGAGTTAAGCGAGCTCAGCGCTCCGCTTCACCATCAAAGGACTAGCTACGAAGTAAAAGGTCAAGCACACATTACTTTTTGCCAATTAATAGTTTAATATACCTTAGCTCATTAATAGTGTAAACTATGCTTGTGATATGCTTTATTTGTTTAGATAGATTTGATTGTTACTGGTTTTATATTTATAGAATTTGAATCTTGCATTTCCTTTTTTGTAAACTGAATTTCTGTTAGAGCTGAGTTTTTATGCAGAACTTGTTCCATGATAAATTTGAGTAGTATAGTTAGAATACGTCTGCTAGTAATTGCACTTAGGCTTTTAATTCAGTTAGACAGATTATAGGTTCTATTGTTCTTAAGCGTTGTTTGGCACTATTAGTCTTTTGGAAATTTTGTAGTCTTCAGTCTAGTAGCGCTTGGCAATCTGACTAGCAGCCTACTTTTTCAGTAGTTGTGTTTGTTTCCTTTTAATGAACTGTGGAGAATATAAAGCATTAGACTTGGTTCATATAGAAAATCTTTTAGTCTGTTCTAAAAATCTGATTTTTGTAACTTTAGATCAAATTTGCATGTTTGGCCCTTCACTTTGTTACACTACATAACGCTTACGGTCCACAGTTAGGATCCGTTAAGTGCTATAACCAATTTCGTTAATGAAAGTTAGTGGACTATCAGTTAGTGGAAAATTAGTCTGATGGGCCATTTGAGTTTTTGGGCTTGGTATGGGTAAGATTTTGGGCCAGTTCTAAATGTAGTACTAGTTTTACAATTTAACAAATTGTAGATTTTATGTCAAATTAGTTTTTTATATAAGATTTATTTTTTAGAAAGTAAGATTTTAATAAGATTTGAATTTTTAGTTGTACAACTAATTTGATCTTCATTTTATAAATTTCATTTGTGTATTAGTAAATTTGTATTTTTACTTTTATAAATTTAGTTTTATATTTTGTATTTTTCAATTAAAAGAGGGAAATGCATGTTTGCTCCCTGTGGTTTGTCCAAAATGCAGGCGTACTCCCCGACTTTACGTAAGTGCAATTAAGCTCCCCAACATTTATGATAAGTAAGCAGGCGGCCTCCCCAGTGTTATCTTTGACCCGTTATGTTATTTCCATCAAGGGAAAGACCGTCTTTTTACCTCTTAAATAATAATAAACACTCTTTCCATCAGTCCTATAAGAACACTCGATCCAAAGCCTTTTCCAGAAATCCCCTTTTCTCTCATAAACCCTATAAGAACACTCGATCCTCTAAATCATTACTGAAGAATACCTGCCAAAGGAGCGTAGGCCAGGATCCTCCATTATGGTATGACCAAGGGCTGTAAAACGAAAGCACCATAGTTAGCATGAATACACCATAAGCCATGTGATCTCTAACCCAATACCGATAATAGAGCTGGTATTTGCGACTCATAAGCATATGAATGGGTCATTTGGGTTATGTAACATCTCCAATGACTCAAACTAAAACAAATTGCTAATCAGGAGTGAACAGTTCAGAGGGATTGAATGGTAAGTTCTCCAAAGGGTATCTTGAGCATGCGACTATTGATTCATCTTGATCTATCCCCTCAAATATTAACTAAAAAAATGTAATTATATAATCAAGAACAGACAATAAGTTTTGCTAGTCAACCAAACCATGCCTATATTATCATGTACTAAGAGATGAATCATTTCACTCCAAATACCAAGTTCCCTTTCCCAGTTACTCAACCCGTCTTACCAGCCTATCTTGCCACCTCTAGGTCAGTGTTTTAGTAAGCTTTATAACAAAAACAAAAAGGGAAATGTAGAGGCTCACGTGTTCTTAGGATCACTTCCAGTGATTATACGCCATTCTTCATACTCAAGTGCAGGGCAGCAGATCTTTAACGACATGTTTGCTACAAGATCATCCCATTTCTCTTCAATCACGTTCAATATACCTTAATTTTGTTTTGGTGTCCCCAGTGAGGAAATAATGGACCAAAGGTTTCCGAGGGTGAAGAACCTAAAATCCATGTGATCTGGCTGTAAGTTGCCAATAAGATAACCACCAGTCTCTGGAATCCAGTCTACCAACCAAGACGGAATCTATTCCGGATAGATGTTAAATTTGTTGACAGCTTCAGTAGAGTATTCCTCTGTTTTGTAACGGTAGATTTCATTGATCTTTTTAATGTCAACCCAATAATATTCACGGATGTGAAACGAGAGAGCACTCAGCCGGTTGTTGATGGATGCTATTAGATCCTTTGTGTTTTGAAACGAGTGAGGGGAAGTTGACTTTTAAACAATCAGCTAATAAACCCGTTTAAATGGGTACAAGTTAAAACCCATTCGGTTTATTATTATTTAATAGGTAAAAAGACGGTCTTGCCCCTGATGGAAATAACGTAACTGGTCAAAGATAACACTAGGGAGGTCGCCTGTTTACTTATCATAAACGTTGGGGAGCTTAATTGTACTTCGTAAAGTCGGGGAGTGCGCCTACATTTTGGACAAACCACAGGGAGCAAACATGCATTTCCCTCCAATTAAAATTTGTAGTTTAAAATTGTAATTTTCATTTTTGTATTTTGTGCAATTAATTATGGTAAGTGCAACGTATTTTAGCGTAGTATGTATTACATATCTAGATAATATTTTTCTCTTTTTACATGATTTGTGCCAAGTAGTCATAGATACCATTCAAGCTCTTTTAACCAAAAACAATAAAGTCAAATTTGGAACGTTAGATCAATTCGATTAAATACCGAGACGAAACGATACTAAAAACGAAATATTAAATAACCAAAATAATCCTTAAAGTTACTATGTTTGGAATATTTACCTTTTTGGCACATAATATTATAAGTGTAACATATTTTAATATTTACATTTTCAACCCTCAAATATTAACCTTAAGGTTTCAAACTTTACAATATTAATCCTATAGTTTCAAATTTGACAAAATGACACTTTTGGCCCAAAATGTTTATAGTTTCAAAAATGACAGTTTTAGTCCCTAAACTTTTTTTAAATCACATAACAAGCTAAAAAAATACTCCAAATGGCCTAGGAACTTGGAAAAAAGTTTAGAAAAAGAATTATAAGCATAATAACATCATTTCTCTAGAATTATAGCTTTTGAAATAGGTTTTTGCTCATTATTTCATATAAATTACAAAACAAGGGTTTTAAGACATCTTTAGCTTATAACTTCTATTTTAAATGATCATATGATCTAATTTCTTTTATATTAGTTTTCTAACATCCTATAAACATTATAAAAAGTCTAATAAAACATTATAACAAGATAACAGCTTAGTTAACATAGAGATTACCTAGGTAGCTCCAAAATGGCTCCTTATGGCTTCCTATGAACACTACTAGCTACCAAAGCTTAAAGAGCTTCCATTGATTACTTCTAGACCTGGTTTCTGGTCTTATAAGAGTACTAGAACATTTTTAGAATTGTTTTTAAGAATGGGTACGGGGATACAAAGAAAACAGGGTGCAAGTTCTTACTTATGGGGTTCGCCCCTATTTATAGTTGTTTCAACCCTTAGGCTCTAAGTTCTGGCCTTAAACGTGTAACATAGATATATTAGTGACTAAGGGAAGCTAGAGAAGGTATATTCAAGTTTATAGAGTCTAGGATCAAAATATCTTGCTCTTGTGGCTCAAAATAGGTCACAACATACATTAGATAAGAATGGTGATTGTTAGCCTACAAGGTAGTGATCCAACAGATTGTAGGTATTCTAGAAGTCCTAAAACATCTTGAAAAAATCTAATTTCAAACTTTTAATGGGAGGGAAAGTGTTTAAACTTGATTTTGGAGGGAAAAACCTAGTCGGGTCTAAAACTAGGGCTTGTAACTTTATGGTTTGTGATTTTGATGATTAAGGGTTTAGAAATGTGATTAGTGATGGATTAAAGTATAATTAGTGTTTAAACATTGTTATTAGAAAGTTTGGGTCTTTGGTTTGAAGTTAAATAATGCTTTGAAGTGAAATTGGGAAGAAAACTTATTTTGATTAGGGTTTCTATGATCTAGGGTTAAGTCTTTGAAAAACTCATTATCCTTCACTTAACTACTGATGTAAACTCATTTTAGGTCTTAGAAATTGTGTTTTAAGTATCTAAAGTGGTTCCTCACTTGGTTTGATAGGTTATTCTAGGTAAACATATCTAAAGAGTGAAAATACCTATTTTGAGCTAATTTACAAGTCATGCATTGAAATATTGTACCTTGTGCTTTAGGGTACTTGTACATTGTCTTAATATAATGTTACATCCTAAATGTAATGATATGAGTGTTGGTAGACTTGTCCTAAAATACTAGGTATTGCTTCTAAATAGAATACTTAATATAAGGGTTTCTAGGTCATTAAGCCTAATGACTTTCTATCTTGGGTAATTAGGGTTTATATCATTATGTACACTTATTCTAGATCTAATATGTTATGTTTATGACTTTCAAGGTTTCTACAAACTTAGTTAAATGGTTTGTATAGGGTATTTATAATCTAGGTGTAATTAGGTTAGCTTAAGATTCTACGCTTCAATAACTTGTACATTGTGCTGAAGTAACTTGTAACTTATCTAGAGATAAATATATAATCTTAATATGATACTTAGTTTAGTTTTATAATTGGTAGCAAAAGATTAGACACTAATTCAATGTGAAATGGGTTTTAGGTGCCAATATACGTTACTAGGTCTTATACTTGTAATTAGCTTTAGATTACTTATTAGTGTTTTATGATTAATTATATTTTCTTTATATGATAGATTATAACTAGTATATTGTATTTGATATTCATACATAGGTATTGGGTAATTATATGGTTTGAAATATTAATTTACAAGGGATTTCTAGGTGATGATCTAGACTATTATGTACATTTACTTATACTTAGCTTTGTATAGTTTGTACATTAATATTATTGGATAATTCATACTTCAATATGATTGTTTATATCTTGTTTATAATCCTTGATTACTTATTCTTATGTTTTGTGTATTCATAATTTCACAATTCTTAAGTTTACCATATATTATAAGGTTTCTAGGGAAATTTAGGGTATCATAGTTATACATTGAGATGTTCTTATTCATAATATATTTATTGGATTACTTTTTAGAACTCATGCTTGATATATACATTGTATTTACAACATACTCGAATATGTTGATATGGTAGTTCCGGTTGTGAGAAACATTTCATCTTACCAAGTAAGGCAAAAAAGCAAAAATTTCTAATGGATCTTCCACATTCATTTAATCATAGCATATATCATACTTGTAAAATTTATGGGTTGTCATAACATAACACTGCTAAGGGTAGCATTCCTAAACCTAGGAGCATTAGTCAATCATCTAAGAATTGTTCTGCCTCTAAGAGTAGTTGTGCAAAGTTATCTAAAGGACGTGTAGCCGATGACACTAGGATTTCTGGATTTCACACGGACCTCAAACATGGTATTTGTTCCGTATGCATGAAAAGTGTCTTCACGAAAAATCATGTTGCTTGTGTAACTTAGGTCTTGAATGACACTGTAACCCGAGATTTAAAGAAAGGAAAGTCGATGACTTATCCTTATTACGAGGATTTTATTTTTCTCGGTCATGAGAATTCCTTAAAAACTATTCTAATGTTTCAAGCTCATGAAAATGGTTTACAATCGGATCACAGATTGTAACTAGAGCTTCAAGCTCGTGAAAGTGTCCTCATAAAGGGAAGTTTATAACTTCTAGGACTTGAACTATTTCATAAGATATTCAAAATCTTAAGCATAAGTAAATGGTTTGCTATTATTTTAGATAGTAACTCGGTCTTCATCTTAAAGCCATGTATTTCTTTATGAAAACTCGACCTCATAACGAGAAATTAAGTTTTCCCGGTCATGAGCTATAATCAAAACATTCGAAGTATTAAGCTCATGTAAAATGACTTACATTTGACAGATTGCAACTCGTGCATCAAATAAAGGGAAGCCTATCTCTACAACGATAACTTACCCTTAAAACGAGAAATTAAAGTTTCTTAAACACGAGTTTGCATTAAAACTATTCAAAGTTTTAAGATCGTGTACATGGTTTGCTATTATTTCAGATAGTAACCCAGTCTTCATCTTAAAGGCAAGTATTTCCTTATGAAAACTTGACCTCATAATGGGAAATTAAGTTTTCTCGGTCATGAGCTATAATTAAAACATTTGAAGTTTTAAGCTCATGTAAAATGACTTACAGTCACATGACAGACTACAACTCGGACATCAAATAAAGGGAAGTTTATCTCTTCAACGATAACTTACCCTCAAAACAAAAATTTAAATTTTCTCTGACACGAGCTGGAATTAAAAATATTCAAAAGTTTTTAGGCTCGTGTATACGGCTCATAGTCAAATTACAGACTGTGACCGGATCTTCAAAGAAAGGAAAGTTATCACGAATGATAACTTATCCTCAACAACGAGAAATCTAATTTTCTCGGTCAAGAGTTTTTATTATAAGATTTGAAGTTTTAAGCTCATGAAACTCGAACAACATCAGAAGTTCCTACAGCAGATGTGATGTCCACGACGTCAATGACAAAGTTGTAATATCTACTTGATTCTATGGTTGATGAATATTTCGATGGAGAAAATCAAGTTTTTTCAAATTCCTCCGATGTGACTAATGATGATGTATATGATATACATAAATTACAGCCTGATTCAACTCCAACATCTTCTGTCAACGCGATAGGAAACTTCTGCATACGACTTCTAAGTAAATGTCGGCTTATGACTCGCTCTTCTCATTTTTAAAATGAAAGTTCATTTTTACTGATAACTTATCCTATCAACGAGAAAGTCATCTTTCTCGGGTCTTGAGCCATTTATCAAAACGTTCAAAGTTTTGTCGCTTAAGTCATCAGACTCTGTACATATTTAAACAACAAAAGCATAAGAGAAAAATATAAAAACTATAAAAACCATAAAAATCAGAAATCAAGAAAAACGAAAAATATTTTTCTCTCAAAAGGCATGTCTTCTAGGACGGTAATATTTACGGCCTTAGAAATTTCGTTCAATAATGACACAGTGCCATAAATAGAGTTCGTACAGAAGTTGTAAATATTTTAAAACATGCCTATATGGCTTGGAGTTATTACATACTACAACCCGCTTTTCTTATTAAGGTCAAGTATTTCTTCGGAAAGCTATGGCTCAATAACGGGAATTAATTTTCTAGGGGGGGGGGTGGTTTACTTTATAACCATGTAAGGATCGGGTTTACTAATAACTCGGTCTAACACAAATTTTTGTACGCTTTAGTGCATTTATTTGTCAAAATAAGAGAAATCCTTTTTTTGAAATATTGTCTTCTCAACAAATCGGTGCCTACACTCACGACAAGATCTCTAATCAAATAATGACTACAGCTCTTTAGATAGAAAATGGGTCAACAATTTACGGGGAGCAATTGTCAAAATTTGAGCTTATTAATTATTCGACCACGACCTCCGGTATATATGCATAAAGATGTTGCTGATTCTAAGGTATCGAGACCAGGAAGGGGGAAGGAGTAGACTGATACTGTTGGGCCAATGTGTCACACCCCACCATGGCGGAATATGCGGCGCGACGTATGGATATCATCACAACAATAGCGTGTCTATAGAGATAACTAAATGAAATAAGAAATGTCATAAAATGGTGACACAATGTCATGAAGATATCTCAAACAATGCAGGCGTCTAGGTAAGTAGGTAACATGTCTACCTCTTACCAAAGACATACAATTAACAAATAAGAAACATATAGGTGTCTACAAAGTATCACTTATTCAAACATAAATAAATACTAAGAGGAAAGGGGGTTCCTCCAAATGCAATCCTAAGCCTTCCAGCTAGCCACTCCTATTCTCACGCTTAACCACATTCTCACCTGAAAGAGACACTAAAACACATCAAGATAAAGTTGGTGAGAGTCACAGGTTTAGACTCCAACGCCAAATCAGTTATAATCTGTGAATAACAACCATTAACAAAAGAACATATGGACAATGTGCTACAATTATGTATTAACAACTAGCATTCAAGATTAACCAATCACAATAAATCCAAGGCTCCAAGCCTTACCAATAACCATGGTCCCATAGGAGCCCATACACCTATGAACCAATCCCAAGGCCCCGCCTTGTCAACATCCCTTTGGTACCAAGTCATACCACAATAACTGAGACGGTACGTGTCCCCCGATCCAAATCATAAACACAATCAAGAATCACATAGCAGTTAATCACATAAGTGTACACACAAGTCCATCACCAATCATAAAAACATTCAAAGCATTCTTTACCAAACCATACAGTGTCTCTTCCATCCTATCTGGAAATCAAATCATAAAAAGACATGGGACTATTAAACTCACCTGAACAAGCTTCTCCAAGTACCCGCGCTCTAGCACAAATCTAAACACACAAACGTATACAATCAAGACATGAACCATATACCAAACTGGCTCATCAATCTATGATGAATATCTAACCTTCACCTACAACTTAACCCCATTTATATGCCATAAGAATCTCATTACACCCTATATAAAGCCCTTAACTTAGTTTAGTTCATAACTCGTCCCGTTAACATTTAACCCAAAACAGTCCCGTTTTTCATACTCCGTATTATGAGCCAAACGCCCACCAAACCTAAACCACATTCCTTGCAATGAAAACTCCATAAACCTATATGTGTTAGCTAAAATCTCATCCCTTGCCCCAACATCATAGCTAATTTTATGTCCCGGATATACAACTTATACTTTCGCCTATCCAAATTTTACCAATTTTGAACATATAAAATGTTTGTTATGATTAGAGGGTCTTACCCTATCCCAATTGATTATCCCTCTTTCATATATCTTATATAACATATAAAATAACTCTCATGTTCGTTTGAAAGACCAATTGTACTCCTAAGTACCTTAACCACCTTAAAACATTAAGTTAAACCTGACTGATTTCAAAACTGTTTTGACCTCAGAATGTTCTAACCTGTTTTTTCCCACTTCCCAACCTGCAATTCAATTCTAGTTTCTTGCATTTGAAAGCCAATTCAAATATCTTTTCAGGGATATAAGATTCAAAAATTAAAAGTGTGTAGATCTCTAGATATGATCAAAACAATGGGCCAAAAATTCTGCCCAGTTTTTAAAAACGATTTTAAACATGATTAAACCTTAATTACCATCACTAATCTTCATAATAATCAAAGTTATCAATTCATATGAACCCTAATCTCACTAATCTCAGAAAACTTACAAACCCTAATCCATCATAAGATCAATTACATGATTAGATTGATTAAAATCATTAATAGAACAAGGGTTTTGAAGGTTTTACCTTAGAAATCAATAGAAAATCTTTATTTTTGAAACCCTAATTGGCAACCATTGTTGAATTTCGGCTAGGAGCTATTATGGAGGTTAAAAATATGATAATTTTGGTTATGGGTTGGGTTTGGTTAAGTCCTAAAGCCCCCCTAATCACATTACAAGTCAATTGGGCCAGTTTTTGGGCTTTTCCTTCTTTCTTTCTTTTATCCGCCCAACCCAAAGCCCAAAATTCCTATTTGGCCGAATTTTATACTCCACCTACTGTTATTTATTTGTAACTAAACTTAGTGGTACCCTCGGGTTACCTCCGGCCAAAAATCAAAAGCCTTACGTTAATTTTTCGACTTGTTACGCGATTATCGCAAACGACGTAAAAATATACATTTTTATAAAAACTCTTAGAATATAATATAAACTATATAAATAAGTCCTAAACGATTTAAAACCATCCCGTAAATTATTCCCGTGACTAAATACCTCTTCCGAGACCCCTAAATGCAAAACCCTAAACCGTAAAAATACGTTTTTCTATAATACATATACGTATACGTAAAACCACTAAACAACACCATCTCATTTCATAGTCACTACATTGTGAGCTCATGAACATGAAATCATCACACATCATTTCACTCACAAGGTACCCCGTACCCGAAACGATATCCAAACCACAACCTATACACACCAATTAGCACATAAACACGTAAAGACACGTAACTTGCATAAAATAAAACTAAGTGACGAACCTCAAAAACGCGGTTATCACATCACTCCCTCCTAATAGAAATCTCGTCCCGATATTTACTCCTTAGGATCAAACACACAAACAACAAATCACATGAGGATACTTGTTCAAAATGAACTCTTCTCATTTCCATGTGTACCTTAGTTCATGACTCAATATACCACATATACTAACCAACAATATTTAAATTCATTCCCAAACTCTTGACCTCACAGCCAATAAATCTCACAAATGACTCTTTGATAGAACGAAGACTCGTATTAACACAAATCCCAAATAAACGTACATGCAAATACGCATTCTCAAACAACATTTACCAATCTTAATACATGAAATATATCATGTATACCATTCAATTACCTAGGTAATTCTATGCCCATAAGATACTGGTCCAATCTTTCCAAATATCATAAATGGACCTACAAATCTCGTCATCAACTTTTCCCTTTTACCAAAACATGCCACCCATTACTATAGGTGAAACTTCCTACATAACTTTGTCACTAAACTCTGATGATTTCCTCTTTTTCAACATATCATATGTTGTTACTCTCATCCTTTCCACAAACACGGTTTCCACATTAGTAGTCTTTTTCACGAATTTTAGTCCACCATAAGGACAACTCACCATATCCTTCCATATAGTGCCTCAAATGGCATTCATCAAGTTCTAGTATGATAACTATCATTATATGAAAACTCAGACATCCCTAACGAGTTTCCCACATCCCTCTAAATCAGTCACCCAAGCTCTCAACACGACTCCTATACTTGTATCAATTTCCCACTTCGTCCATAATTTTCCAATTAGCTGGATATACTCATATCCAATCATGTTCATCAACTCCCTTTTGTCCATACCGCAAACTACTTAAAAATTCCAGTTTTCTTACACATGTGACCTATGACGATATTTCACATATTGATTAGTTTATCACAACGAGGCTCTTCCAATCCAAATCAACTTATGATCTATACACATCACCAAAAGGAAGGTTATCTCAGTTAGTCTATCAACTGCCAGCCAAACCCATGCTACAACTACTTCCATAAAATTTGGATAGATCATTAGTAGCACCTATACACTTCTTTCTCACTTTTCTCCATGAAAGATTTCTTTTCCCTAATACTCAACACTTCCTTTATACCTACACAATGTCTTACCTTCAAGGTCATAGTGCTCCTCATCTTTTCTCAGTTAGACCAAGCCCTTCGTCTCTCATGACACATCACATCTATAACTCCTTAACCATTCGATTATCGATACTAAGCCTTCCAATCAAACAGTATAGGTCAGTACCATTTCTTTTCCACACTACAACAATATTAGCATGGTAAGTGCCTTAATCTACTCATTAGGCTATACCACACTTCCTTCTTCTTCCTCAGCTCATGACATACATCACGATGTTATGCTTCCCGTCTTTCAAGTCATTTATACCTCAAAATTTTTCCAAGTAGCTTCACTTGTTTTTCCTCATGATCAGTTCTCCTACTCCCTCCTAATAGGGACAGACTAGAGTTTTATGTGATCCCATGCGGTTCACACTCTCATCTTATACCCATATTAGTTTCCATTTGTCTAAACTAAGCCATATTTTAAATTCTTATTCAAATCTCATACTTCTATTTTGATCTTGCACCCAACATGAGGTACTTTCAATCATCATCTTTTTGGAATACTTGGTTCTCTCCTTCCATGGTTCTCCCTAATTCCTACACTATCATGTCCAACAGAAATTCCATACTTCATTCATCAAATCTATGGATATCGCTAGTGCATTGGATAATGCATAACTGTCTCTTCCAAAGATCTTTCATAACACCTTCACAAAACCGACTCTTTAATCACTTCTCCATGAACTTATTCAACTCAGCTTCACTACTCATCCCTCGATATTGTTGCCACAAAAATTCTATCTGCGTAGTCACTCGACTCCCCTTGTTACCTCCACGAGTTCTTAATCTCCCATGGTATGTATTCAATTCATCACGATCCAATAGTTCAACTCTTTGTAACCCCACTCCGGTACTCGATCTGTCCTTCTTCGTCACGAACCATACGGAGATTCCCATCATAGTGCTTGTCACGTTTCCAGTCCTTGCAACTTCTGTGACTCCTTCGAAATCTCTTGCTTCCTTCTAGCAGCCGACACGTAGTCCTTTCAGCTCCTTGATTCACGATGTAGCTCTTCACGCACTCCTCTCGTCTCTATGATGTTACCTAGGAACTTCACACTACCTAGTAGCCTCTAACTTCAACTCATCTACCACAATATTTCTAAAGGTACTTCAACCCCTCAATGGCTCACTCTTCCTTAGTTGTTGTAATCACCATTAGTCAACCTCCTACCAATCATTCTTTCACATCCATGTTTTCCTTCACGTGTCTACTACTACCTCGACTCTATAACTATACCAATTCCCTTGCGTGTTATTTGCCCAATCTTTCCATTAGTAGAAAATTTATACTCTACCCTCACATCCGTTGGTAGTTTCATCAATCTCCTAATAGTACTTCAACCAACTTCTCATAGCATGACATCTCGTTCCCACGACCAGTCAACTAACTTTACTCCCTTATTCCCGTAACCAATCTAAGTTTCAAAACTCCACAAATATTAATCATTCTTTCAACACAACCTTTAAACCAAAACACATCTCAGCATTCTAATATCTAACAATAAGTAATACTACCCAACTCTATCCTCTCATCCTAACGTTTCCACAACCGCATAACTAAATCAACCATGACGTGTACCAAAATAATTCCAAACGATCGCGTCCCATAATAAATATAGGGTAAACCAAGATCAACCATAATGAACCCTACCCAAACAACTGAAAACAAAACAATGTAATCCAAAAGATTCAATGGAGTGTTCCAACAACAAAAAATTAGACTCGTCACGATTAGTATTACCAAATTTCAATACCTTATAAAATTTTATTTTTCGTCCCAATTAGTTACTTCTCATAAGAACCAAACTCGAATAATACTAAAATCAACATACTCATCTTTAACCATTCCCTTTTATTATCAAAGAGCACAACTCAGTTTGTGTACTAAAACTCACTCCAACTATCATCTCATATTAATAATAAGCTCACCTTTTATCTTCATTATTTTATCAAAGATATCAACTAGTTAGTATACTACAATCTTATTCTAACCATTATCTTGTTTACTCATATTAAACTTATTTCACTTGTTATTATGAAACCATTACATGTTTATAAAATATAGTGTTTTTATTCATTTTATTCTATATTATTATTATTATTATTTTATATAATCCATTTAGGCTTGTTATAACTAAACTATTACACGTTTACACAGTGTGATGTTATTATTATCATTACTAAACTTAAATCTCCCTTTTTACTCTTTCTGTCTATTTAAATACTTCTAAAATTTTAACTCCACTTAAGAAAATTATTTGCAAAATTTCTTTACCTCCTTTAAAATGTATTATTACCTGTTACCTAGAAAACTAATCCCATTATTTTCAAGACATTTTTTTATAACTTACTACCACAAACTTAAAAAAAAATATGTAAGTCACGATATCATACCATACACTTACAAATTATTTTCAAAACCAATTTCCTATAATTAGCCACACTTATTTGTAAGAAAACTTAGTAGTTCTCATTAATTAAAGTACATACCTGAATGTAGACACACATCAAAAGACTCAAAACGTCGTTGGAACTCCATCAAACTCCAGCACCATAAAACACGAGCAAACACAAGGTACATTCAAGTTATAATAACTACTGAACAACCATATATCATAACTTAACACATACTAGTATATATACATCCGCATATATATACCTATTAAATCACCTAAAACATACTCGTTACCATACATGTCAGATCAATCAATCGAGTCATACACTCGTCTTTCCATACTATTAATCACCATCTTACCACAAGGCATAAAACCCATCACTAAAACCAGTCCATATCGTGTGACCCCATAATCACACAACATGAGTATAACCCAAAACATATAACACACTAAAAAATAGACGTATGGTAGACAACCGTTACATAAACCCATATTATATACATATACCCAAAAATACACATCCCATCTTATACAAGCATGTACTAACCCTCTTTCATGCAATCATACTTAGGAACCCATTGAAGTTGTGGCACTTGTATAACTATGTTGGCCACCATACTTATACAATTACCCTTTCCTCAATGCACTCCCTCCTATGATTACACTTATAAGAATCAATACAACATATAACACATAAATCCATCTACTCACATAAGCTCATAACCACATAAACAAAGGTTCAAAACTCCGTCTGTTAAAATAATATAGTCAAACTCTTGGAATACATAAAACCATAGTCTAGCTAAAACAGCATAGACAAACTCCAACACAACATCATAATCAGTTATAAGTCATGTCTCCCATAAGAGTGGAAACAACTTAAAATCCTTCATATCCACCTACTCCTAGTAATTCGAATCACCACATGATTCTTAGGGAACATGACTTAAACATCAAAAGAAAAATACTATACATTAGGTACACCAAATAACTTACTATGGTGAAAGTAATTTATATATCAAAAGCAAAACAGAAATTAACAGGTGAAAATTCACAAAAAATAAAATTTAGGAAAATAAAATCAAGACCACACGAAATCTTATGACGCCTATATGCAGGGATCCTTAAGCTATAGACTAGGCTAGGCAACCTAATTCTCTATAACCATTGTCTTTGATACCATTCTGTCACACCCCACCATGGTGGAATATGGGGCGCGACGTATGGATATCATCACAACAATAGCTTGTCTATAGATATAACTAAATGAAATAAGAAATGTCATAAAATGGTGACACAATGTCATGAAGATATCTCAAACAATGCAGGCGTCTAGGTAAGTAGGTAACATGTCTACCTCTTACAAAAGACATACATTAACAAATAACAAACATATAGGTGTCTACAAAGTATCACTTATTCAAACATAAATAAATACTAAGATGAAAGGGGGTTCCTTAAAATGCAATCCTAAGCCTTCTAGCTAGCCACTCCTATTCTCACGCTTAACCACATTCTCACCTGAAAGAGACACTAAAACACATCAACATAAAGTTGGTGAGAGTCACAGGTTTAGACTCCAACGCCAAATCAGTTATAAGATGTGAATAAAAACCATTAACAAAAGAACATATGGTCAATGTGCTACAATTATGTATTAACAACTAGCATTCAAGATTAACCAATCACCATAAATCCAAGGCTCCAAGCTTTATCAATAACCACAATTCTAAGGCTCCAAGCCTTACCAATAACCATGGTCCCATAGGCGCCCATACACCTATAAACCAATCCCAAGGCACCGCCTTGTCAACATCCCCTTGGTACCAAGTCAAACCACAATAACTGAGACGATACGTGTCCCACGATCCAAATCATAAACACAATCAAGAATCACATAGCAGTTAATCACATAAGTGTACACACAAGTCCATCACCAATCATAATAAAATTCAAAGCATTCTTTACAAAACCATACAGTGTCTCTTCCATCTCATCTGGAAATCAAATCATAAAAAGACATGGGACTATGAAACTCACCTGAACAATCTTCTCCAAGTACCCGCACTCTAGCACAAATCTAAACACACAAACGTATACAATCAAGACATGAACCATATACCAAACTGGCTCATCAATCTATGATGAATATCTAACCTTCACCTACAACTTAACCCCATTTATATGCCATAAGAATCTCATTACACCCTATATAAAGCCCTTAAGTTAGTTTAGTTCATAACTCGTCCCGTTAACATTTAACCCAAAACAGTCCCGTTTTTCATACTCCGTATTATGAGCCAAACGCCCACCAAACCTAAACCACATTCCTTGCAATGAAAACTACATAAACTTATATGTGTTAGCTAAAATCTCAGCCCTTGCCCCACCGTCAAAGCTAATTTTAAGTCCCCGATATACAACTTATACTTTCGCCTTTCCAGATTTTACCAATTTTGAACATATAAAGTGTTTGTTATGATTAGAGGGTCTTAACCTATCCCAATTGATTAGCCCTATTTCAGATATCTTATATAACATATAAACTAACTCTCATGTTTGTTTGAAAGTCCAATTGTACTCCTAAGTACCCTAACCACCTTAAAACACTAAGTTAAACCCGACTGATTTCAAAACTGTTTTGACCTTCGACTGTTGTAACCTGTTTTTGACGCACTTCCCAACCTGCAATTCAATTCTAGTTTCTTGAATTTGAAAGACAATTCAATTACCTTTTCAGGGATATAAGATTCGAAAATTAAAAGTGTGTATATCTCTAGATATGATCAAAACAATGGACCAACAATTCTGCCCAGTTTTTTAAAACGATTATAAACACGATTAAACCATAATTACCATCACTAATCTTCATAATAATCAAAGTTATCAATTCATATGAACCCTAATCTTACTAATCTCAGAAAACTTACAAACCCTAATCCATCATAAGATCAATTACATGATTAGATTGATTGAAATCATTAATAGAACAAGGGTTTTGAAGGTTTTACCTTAGATATCAATGGAAAATCTTTATTTTTGAAACCCTAATTGGCCACCATTGTTGAATTTCGGCTAGGAGCTGTTATAGAGGTTAAAAATGTGATTATTTTGGTTATAGGTTGGGTTTGGTTAAGTCCTAAAGGCCCCCTAATCATATTACAAGTCAATTGGGCCAATTTTTGGGCTTTTCCTTCTTTCTTTCTTTTATCCGCCCAACCCAAAGCCCAAAACCCCTATTTGGCCGAATTTTATACTCCACCTACTGTTATTTATGTGTAACTAAACTTAGTGGTACCCTCGGGTTACCTCCGGGCCAAAAATCGAAAGCCTTACGTTAATTTTTCGACTTCTTAAGTGATTATCGTAAAAGACGTAAAAATATACAGTTTTATAAAAACTCTTAGAATATAATATAAACTATATAAATAAGTCCTAAACGATTTAAAACCATCCCGTAAATTATTCCCGTGACTAAATACCTCTTCCGAGACCCCTAAATGCAAAACCCTAAACCGTAAAAATACGATTTTCTATAATACATATACGTATACGCAAAACCAGTAAACAACACCATCTCATTTCATAGTCACTACATTGTGAGCTCATGACCATGAAATCATCACAAATTGTTTCACTCACAAGGTACCCCGCACCCGAAACGATATCCAAACCACAACCTATACACACCAATTAGCACATAAAGACACGTAACTTGCACAAAATAAAACTAAGCGACGAACCTCAAAAACGCGGTTGTCTCACAATGAAAGTTTTAACTATGACCCAGTCTAGATTTGTTTAAATTAAAATAAGTATTATTGATCGCTGAGAGGACCAGCGACAGAGACCAGACCAGTGGAAGGCAAAGCCTCAGCTGGCATACCAGGAACATTCAAGTCAAAGACAACGTCAGAGAAGTCGAAGACAATCTGAAGTCATACTCACCAGCGATTATGGATAGCTGCGATGTAGAAGGAATGTGCTGGTGTTCAAGGATCTCTGATTTGACAATACTCAGAGATCACTTAAGAACCCTAGAAGTCTGATACAAGCAAAGCTTGTCCAATCCTTTATAGTTTAGGCGGGAGAATCTACCAAGTGTTTTGAGCGGGACAAAACAAGAGATTCAAGATAAAGCCTAGTACGACCTAGTGGGACAAAAGGTGAACAGTTGGCAGAACTGTTCACCTAAAGTTGTTTAAAGAAATGTATAACACCCCCCCCAACAAATGCTATGTACAGCGGAACTACAACATTTGGGTGCTACGTAGTTATCATCACACATAAGCTATATTAAACGACTCAAAGAGACGTAAAAGTTAAACATAAATTTAACATTATTAAAATCATACAAGTCTACAGTTTTCCAAATCCCAAGATAATACTAAACAGAGTTTGCGTTAGGTCCCCACTGAATCTCAACCCAAAGGATTCATTTTGTTCACATGGTAGAAAAATAAAAGAGTTTTAAGTTAAATAAGGGTGGAAAAACAAGTAGACCGCCAAGCCACACAACTCCCATCCTTTGCATGCTCCTTGCTACACATCATCGATTACCTGAAACACATGCTTAAAACCTTCAACACAAAGGTTGAGCGAATCTATAGGTTTATCAAATCATAGGTTGAACATAAGTATTAAAACCAATCATGATCATTCAATAGCATTGTCGTACTCACAATCTATTATTCAAGTATATTATCTTTAGCAATAGCTAAGAATTGTGTCTAAGCTCATGACACTAATCCGTTAACTCAATCACCCGCGTACATTTACCGGCATGATTAAGATGAAACCAGTGCCCCTTCTAAAAGCATTAGTTGGAATTAAACCTTATTTCTTATCACAAGTTATCCGTCCGCAGAGGGTACTCAACGTACTAGCTCTCGTCTCGGATAGGGTCGTCAACCCCATAGTACTATCATTTGTATAAACGGCTATCTCCAACCCACACAAGGGCAAGACAATAGTTAATAGTTCACGAATTTAGGGACTTTTGCAACTAGGTACTCAACACAATTCAAGGCAACATTCGGGTCCAACAATCATTCATGACTTATGTTCATTTTCATTTAAATAGCATGTATCCCCCTCGCGGGTAAAAACATTTGAAATAAGTAAAGAGCGAGGCTATAGACTCACCTTAAGTAGTAGTGGTAGTATTAGTAACTACCGCGTAAACGAAATCGATCACCGACGATGAGGATGCCCCGGGAAATCAAATACAACACCTAACGAATAAACACGTAATGAATCAACACATTCAAGTACCTTCAAGTACTGTATGTACATAATTAAGAACACTCAAGGTTCATATAAACTCACGCCAAAAATCCATACAAGTGATATTTACTAGACTTATACCATTTATCCACGTAATTAAAGTTGATTTCCATTTTATAAATTTGCCGGTACTTACCAAAAGTACGGGCTGTTTGCTATGACTTAAGCACCTATATAAATTTCAAGAAAATTCATAAAAATGCCTCATGATCTGTATAAAACCCATATTTAATCCCATGAAAAGTTTTCACTCTTATGACCCGTTACACATCACATTACTAAACATAAGTTTTTAGGACTGATTTTGCACTTCTAACATGTAAGACTTGTTTGACCCATTTAAAAGACACCATTAGTCAATTTGACTCTTAAATCCAAAAATAGACTCAAAAATACAGGTTTGAAACCATAAATCAACTTTTAATTATTTACCAAACTCTATCTATGGTCCCCGGGATTTGACCGAAAACCAAACATAATTTCGGATTATGTTGATTCTCATCTCCCGGTACACGTATTTTCAAAATATCATAACTTTTTACTCGTTTGGACTTAGAAGCTCTTCTTTAGACCAAAACAAAGCTAGAAAGAAGCTCTACAACAATATCCTATCTTCTCAACCTGGAATTAGACTTAAAACCACGAAAAATACCCCTAAAGTTTCTGATCTAAAATACCTTTTCCAAAATCACATCAAAACATCATTTCGACCCATTTCAATCATTCCTATACCCATAATAACAACTAATAATCATCCTAAACCAATCCTATCATACCTAATCACTTGTATGAACAATCACTAAGAAAACCCATTTCAAAAATCACACATGCAATGTAATTAAATTAATTTAAAACAATAACAACATGGATATAAACACATACCCATAACCAATCAAGGTCAAAATCAAAGAAACCATACACCACCAATTGGGCCGTGGGTTTGGGGAAGCAAGAACACCAATAAAATTTAATCCCAAGCTTGTTTAAATTGTTTCCTTCAATCTTAAACACAAATTGAAAACATAAAATGAGAAAAATTAGATCAAAACCCACTTGTTCATATGAATAAATTTTTGGAAAATTAAAGATGTTGCATGTTGGATATTATTGGTGGGATTCACTTACAAGAGGATTATAAACATGGGTATTTGATTAGTTTTTCAAGAAATCAAGTTTTGAGGTGGATTTGATGGTGGTGGTGGGTTGGCCGTCGGCCTAGAGAGAACAAGGGAGAGGGGAGAAAATTTTTGAAGTTAAAAATGAAGAGTGTGTGTTGGTTTGTTTATTTTGTAAGGTTAGGAGGGACCAAAATGCAATTATGGCTTTATTTTGGCCTTAAATGACAACAAGTATTTAAAGAGCGGGATTATGACTAGTAGTCGGTTTTAAAATTTTACGGGAGTCGGCTTTCGTCCCGGCTACCTCAAAATATTTTTTAAATGGTTCAAACGCACACAAAACGAATATACACATGGTTCCGACTCGACTTAACACGTAATAAAAATAAAATCTCGAAAACTAAAATATCTATCAATCGATAATAAAAGATAAATTTTGGACATCCGTCAGTATCGTAGTCATCATCGGTTCTTCTTAAACAGTCAAATGTTAAAATTATGACCTCCTTTATTGGTTTCAACTTATACCGTCAAATAAAGCCACGATAAACTTTCTTAAAATTTTCAAAAATATACGTAAATTAGGGTAAAATAAGTGACGTTGGGTTCGGGGGATCACATCCTCCCCTCCTTAAGGGAGCAACGTCCCGGCACTCTCCGGTTCTTATACTCGCATTTCGTACTAATAGAAAGATAAGGGTACTTCTTCCTAAAGGGATCTTCATGTTCCGATGTGGACTTCGGTTCACGTCTCGGATTCCATCACACCTTCCCAATGAGTATTATACCTTGCTTCAATCTCTTAACATCTTGATCCATGATCTCCACTTCAAATTCCCAAATTCTTCCTACGGTTATCAACACATCTCTTCTCACAGCTTCTCGCTGTTAACAAATGACCCTCAATCTACACAATCCTTTCCGTATCCTCTCGAATCATTTCAAGTCCATTCTACTGACTTTTCCTACTTCATCCCATGCAATTGGCGATCTATAATTTCATCATCATAATTCCTCAAAGGTTGCAGCTTCAATGCTACCATGGTAAATGTCGTTGTACAAAGATACCACCACGGCAAGTGTCGGTCTCAACAGCTATCAAAATAATTCACACACGCTCGAAACACGTCTTCCAACGTTCGAATCGTCCTTTCACTTAGTTTCATCGTCTCATAAAAATAATTACCCACAAATAAAAATCGCACGGGTCGCAGATGACCCCAATGAAAACATTCAGAATATACAAAACGAAGTAATCAATACTAGTCGTATAAAATCACCTTATCACAATATTAGGTACATACAAACCTATTTCATCAAAAATGAATTCATCGATACGAAATCATCCGACGTATACATAACTCTCTCGAAAACATCACAGTCCAATCAAACACAAAAGCCATAATAAAACACATACAACCACATTACGACATGTTTGCAACATAGGCAAACCATCCCAAGTCAATCAGTTCAATCGAGTTAACTCATGCTTGCTAATCAACCAAGCCATGATAAAATAAGAATATTTGACATGGTTCTCGGATGAGTCCAGTCAAAAGAAAATTGCAAGTTTAAGAAGGTTCACGAGCTTGCTAGCTATGGATGCATATCCAAAAGAAAGAAAAATACATACATATGTCATCGCAGGGTTCTCACACACGGATCCATACCCAAATATATATATATATATATATATATATATATATATATATATATATATATATATATATATATATATATATATATATATATATATATATATATATATATATATATATATATATATATATATATATATATATATATATATATATATATATATATATATATATATATATATATATATATATATATATATATATATATATATATATATATATATATATATATATATATATATATATATATATATATATATATATATATATATATATATATATATATATATATATATATATATATATATATATATATATATATATATATATATATATATATATATATAATACAAGAACACCATCTTACTTCCGTTCTAAGCGTAGTCAAAATCTCAATATATAATATCGTTCACAGTAAAAAAAATATATTACATGGCATGTGTTCTCCATGATCGGACTTCATTGGACAATGTCGTCTCAAGTTCTCATAACTTACGATCACTCGACCAGATCACTTACCGCATAAATACATAAAAGGCAAGGGTTTACCACAAAAACATCAACTATGGCTATCTATCGTTTAACCATCGATGATCAAAGAAAATCGAGTCAAGCAAAGAGGATTCCTTACTTTGAATAAACGAAGGGGGCAAATAGAATTGTCTTCCAACTACCAATGCAAAGTTGGTAAACTTCAACAATTATCATGTGTCGTTGTCATATCAAAAGAACAAGAAAAGAAGCAAATAAAGTACGATACATTCGATGTAGGAGAAGTCTTCTTCATTTCCCTCAGAGTTATTCGAACTCGGATTTCCTCTACTTCGGCAATCTTCTATTTTTGTTAAAATTCCTTCTCAGTGTCGGTACGAGTCCCTTTGGTATTCCATCAACACCTTCGTGATTTCGATGAAATTCGCACGTTACACACAACGCATAAAAAAAGAAACATTTTCCAAAATTACTCGGTCATAGTGACTTACTAAGTCAACGCCAAACAAAAAGAAAAGATTTCAAGGAACACAAGAAAATTCAAAAATTTCTTTAGGAATCAAAGAAAATACGATTACTTGCATAAGGATCCATCATTTTAAAAATGTTCTCAACCAAACATCTATAAAAAAACACTACCAGTTTTAAAGATGACCAATTGATTTGAAACTACATTGCCCTTCCAAAACTATGCATAACTAGCTAGATCATGCATACTTGAGGACCAAGCAACGATAATTAACAAAACAGGACTCTTCCCTAATTATGCATAGTTAGCTAAGCTGTGCATAATTGAGGATCGAGTGACGACACAAACATTATTATTACATACCAAATATGACTACGAAAGTTTTCGACCTAATCTTTAAAATAATTAAACCATTTGAAATGGAATTTGAAATGGGAAAATATTGTTACCATCGTTTTAAGAAACACATCAAACATTTTTCGTCTACTTTGGAAACATACATTACTTTGCCTATTCATGAGAAAAATGAATAAATAATTAAGTAAATAAATCGACACCATTTACATTTGGTTAAACGAAACATTTCACACTCATACATATTTTCAAAATAGACTACTCACCAATCAATGGTAAGGTGGTTCAAGATTAAAGATCATTGCAAGCACAAAAAGTAATAAAATCCAAAAATCAATGAGGTCGAACTAGGTAAACAAGCAATATAATTGCCAACTGAAATTAACTACATTAGAAATGAAGATACTTTGAAGATATGACAAGAGTTTCAGAATAATCAACGGCAATCTACGAATACATAGAGTAAAAATTGAATATCAACACAAGCGTCAAAAATAAAACAACGATCATAATTCCCATCGTCTCAAGTTGCACACACATTCCACCAAGGGTATACGGGAGAGGAGAATAAACACTTGGTCGAATAGAAACAATTTCACCAGGAACGTCGAGTTCTTTCACCTCTACAATTTAGTAAAGCGGCTTCGCCTCCTCGCTTTTGTTCAATATAAATAAATAACCAATTTAATGAAGATTTATAGCATCATTCAAGTAAATACAAAATTTTAGGTTCTATTAACCGAAAGAAGGAAAGTCACAACGTCCATGAACAGGACAAAATATACCTGGTGACATACCCTCATCATCAAGTACTAGCGAAATAGTAGTTTTAAAATAAATATAATAATAATGGTTTCATATCATGGAAAATATTAAAATGAACAGTCACATGACGACTCAAGTTTAGATACAGACTCATAAAATCAAAGAAGGGATGTCGGACGATCGAACCGTCGTGACTCAAAACATTATACATACATCTTTATAAAATATTATACAAGTAGGCGTGTGTTGGGTAATCCATTTGCATTTTCTAGTTACTGTTACCTTGTATATTGTAAAACCGAACATTTGCACATTTTTAATTTGTGTTACCCCATTAAAGGTTTCAGACCTTTCATGTTTCAATCTATACAAAGTTTTTATTTCTGGAAAATTTCAATCTCTAGGAAATTATTAACATTAGCAGATGCGGTGACTCGGTCATCATAATCGATAAAATCATTAAGTTTGAAAATCTCGCTACTTGTGTCAAAATCTCGTTAATGTTCATATCTTAAGTACCAAAAACGTACATAGTAAGAATTTTCAAAGTTTTATGTTATTATTACGACTTACCTTACCACATATATACACGTATCCAACACGACTCAAACTAGTCCAATTGACTCTTAAAATTAACCTTGACTTTTTATTATACACATGTCTTCCTTAAAACTGATTTGTTAAATCATATTCACGCGGTTCGACTCAAATGCTAAAGAAGTTTCACGTAGTATTATTTCGGATAAATTACTGATTTTAGTCGACACTTGAGTCTCGATAATAATAATAATAAAATAAATAATCGATATGCTTATTTCAATAATTCTAAAATATAGAAAATTCAACTTTTAATCCTTAGTCCATTATCAAACGATTTTAAAATTAACACATGTCTCAGCGGAATAAAATAATGTTCCATTAACATTTAATAATTTGTTTCAAGCATTATAATTTCTTACTTAATGTGTATATTCTGATTTTATCCCAGTTTATTCACTACAACAAGTAACGTGTTCTAGTTTACACCAATGCATACGTAAACATAACCTTATGTTTAAAATAAAACCAATTTTACAAAGTTTTTAGCTCCAAAATACATGACCAATTCTTCTACTCATGTTTTATATTACAAGATATACCAAAAGTTTGCTACATTGACCCGAAAATTAATTCATACTAAATCCAAAGTTACATATACTCAACAGTCATATCGTAAAATTTATTATAACTACTTTCTCAAATTAAATTAAACAAAATCTTAAAAAATCCATCACAAGCTTCTAGTATCAAATTATTAATATATGAAAACACGGATTTTACGAGTAATACAAATTACTTATTACGATTTACCAACCAAGGTTGAAGGAAAAATAATTTCACATTGTCACTTTACTCTCTATAAGAGTTTTACTTGTTACAAGACATATCATAGGTCAGTTTTATCCAAAAATTTCATTCGCCATTTATTTAATATGTAAAACACTTTATGTTTAAATCATTCAATCAACAAAGTTTAATGCTTATTTAACTTGTACAAATGCCAGACCTCGTCATGTATTCGAATTCAAAATAATGAAACAACAAAAAAAACAAAATGAAATAAACGAAGCGAGAATACGTATGTCAACTAAGTGTTGTTATCGGCCTCGGATGAGTCTCGAAATCGTACTCCACAAAATTAACACAAAAACCAACCAAATTCCAAGTTATCGCGGTTGATCACAACGCTAGTCTATTTTAAAACACATCTTTAAATTCAAGTAGAATAGTAAACAACGATTAAATGGCAACACGCCTCAACCACGTTTTATAATATACACACATGATTCGCCGCCACGATGTAGGCATTGTTGATTATACTTCGTCTATATTATAGTTACGCCAACTGACATATCAAACCCATAAGGAATAAAGGAAATAAAGTAATACGTAAGTAAATTACGTTTCAAAAGAAAATGTCCAAAATGACACATCACGGTGCGATAACGACAATCGAGATCTATCTAGTTAATATACAATATGTTACGAAGAATTATTTACGTATCTAGAGTATCAAACGAGGTTCACACTCGGTTATCCAAATAATAAATCAATTATAAAGATTGATAATTAGCGGTGAGGCCGAATTCTCAACAAAACCGCATTATAACATGTACGATAATCACGCAAGGACCATTGTTTCACGTGCAATGCCTTTGAATACCATAGTATATATACATACTTATACATACCATCATTCCTACATACACGTAGGATTACAACGCAGTGTTGCCATGTAATGCAATGTAGCCCGTATGCCAATTACATGCAACATATAAGATAATCTTACAAGAATTTGCAACTTACGATAATAAGTACTCACGTACACAACAATATATCTCAATATATATCATAGTATTTACTTACTAAATACTAGGAATTCATGTTAGTTTGAGGGATACATCTAAAATATAAAGCAATATTAAAGAAATCTTACCGGAGCCATGCAGGATAATTGTGTGCTTGGACCATTTCTTACGACACCAAAAGTTATAGTTTAGGATTTTTCAAAATGACCTAGTTCTCTATAACTCATGGCTCTGATTACCAATCTATAACACCCCCCAACAAATGCTATGCGCAGCGGAACTACAACATTTGGGTGCTACGTAGTTATCATCACACATAAGCTATATTAAACGACTCAAAGAGACGTACAAGTTTAAACATAAACTTAACATTATTAAAATCATACAAGTCTACAGTTTTCCAAATCCCAAGATAATACTAAACAGAGTTTGCGTTAGGTCCCCACTGAATCTCAACCCAAAGGATTCATTTTGTTCACATGGTAGAAAAATAGAAGAGTTTTAAGTTAAATAAGGGTGGAAAAACAAGTAGACCGCCAAGCCACACAACTCCCATCCTTTGCATGCTCCTTGCTACACATCATCGATTACCTGAAACACATGCTTAAAACCGTCAACACAGAGCGAATCTATAGGTTTATCAAATCATAGGTTGAACATAAGTATTAAAACCAATCATGATCATTCAATAGCATTGTCGTACTCACAATCTATTATTCAAGGATATTATCTTTAGCAATAGCTAATAATTGTGTTTAAGCTCGTGACACTAATCCGTTAACTCAATCACCCGCGTACATTTACCGGCATGATTAAGATGAAACCAGTTCCCCTTCTAAAGGCATTAGTTGCAATTATACCTTATTTCTTATCACAAGTTATCCGTCCGCAGAGGGTACTCAACGTACTAGCTCTCGTCTCGGATAGGGTCGTCAACCTCATAGTACTATCAATTGTATAAGCGGCTATCTCCAACCCACACAAGGTAAAGACAATAGTTAATAGTTCACGAATTTAGGGACTTTTGCAACTAGGTACTCAACACAATTAAAGGCAACATTCGGGTTCAACAATCATTCATGACATATGTTCATTTTCATTTAAATAGCATGTATCCCCCTCGCGGGTAAAAACATTTGAAATAAGTAAAGAGCGAGGCTATAGACTCACCTTAAGTAGTAGTGGTAGTATTAGTAACTACGGCGTAAACGAATCGATCACCGACGATGAGGATGCCCCGGGAAATCAAATACAACACCTAACGAATAAACACGTAATGAATCAACACATTCAAGTACCTTCAAGTACTGTATGTACATAATTAAGAACACTCAAGGTTCATATAAACTCACGCCAAAAATCCATACAAGTGATATTTACTAGACTTATACCATTTATCCACGTAGTTAAAGTTGATTTCCATTTTATAAATTTGCCGGTACTTACCAAAAGTACGGGCTGTTTGCTATGACTTAAGCACCTATATAAATTTCAAGAAAATTAATAAAAATGCCTCATGATCTGTGTAAAACCCATATTTAATCCCATGAAAATTTTTCACTCTTATGACCCGTTACACATCACATTACTAAACATAAATTTTGAGAACTGATTTTGCACTTCTAACATGTAAGAATTGTTTGACCCATTTAAAAGACACCATTAGTCAATTTGACTCTTAAGTCCAAAAATAGACTCAAAAATGCAGGTTTGAAACAAAAAATCAACTTTTAATCATTTACCAAACTCTATCTATGGTCCCCGGGATTTGACCCAAAACCAAACATAATTTCGGATTATGTTGATTCTCATTTCCCGGTACACGTATTTTCAAAATATCATAACTTTTTACTCGTTTGGACTTAGAAGCTCTTCTTTATACCAAAACGAAGCTAGAAAGAAGCTCTACAACAATATCCTATCTTCTCAACCTGGACTTAGACTTAAAACCACGAAAAATACCCCTAAAGTTTCTGATCTAAAATACCCTTTCCAAAATCACATCAAAACATCATTTCGACCCATTTCAATCATTACTATACCCCTAATAACAACTAATAATCATCCTAAACCAACTCTATCATACCTAATCACTTGTATGAACAATCACTAAGAAAACCCGTTTCAAAAATCACACATGCAATGTAATTAAATTATTTTAAAACAATAACAACATGGATATAAACACATACCCATAACCAATCAAGGTCAAAATCAAAGAAACCAAACACCCCCAATTGGGCCGTGGGTTTGGAGAAGCAAGAACACCAAGAAAAATTAATACCAAGCTTGTTTAAATGGTTTCCTTCAATCCTAAACACAAATTGAAAACATAAAATGAGAAATATTAGATCAAAACCCACTTGTTCATATGAATAAATTTTTGAAAAATTAAAGATGTTGCATGTTGGATATTATTGGTGCGATTCACTTACAAGAGGATTATAAACATGGGTATTTGATTAGTTTTTCAAGAAATCAAGTTTTGAGGTGGATTTGATGGTGGTGGTGGGTTGGCCGTCGGCATAGAGAGAACAAGGGAGAGGGGAGAAAATTTTTGAAGTTAAAAATGAAGAGTGTGTTTGTTTGTTTATTTTGTAAGGTTAGGAGGGACCAAAATGCAATTATGGCTTTCTTTTGGCCTTTAATGGCAACAAGTATTAAAGAGAGGGATTATGACTAGTAGTCGGTTTTAAAATTTTACGGGAGTCGGGTTTCGTCCCGGCTACCTCAAAATATTTTTTAAATGGTTCAAACGCACACAAAACGAATATACACATGGTTTCGACTCGGCTTAACACGTAATAAAAATAAAATATTGAAAAACTCAAATATCGATCAATCGATAATAAAAAATAAATTTTGGGCATCCGTCGGTATCGTAGTCGTCATCCGTTCTTCTTAAACAGTCAAATGTTAAAATTATGACCTCCTTTATTGGTTTCAACTTAAACCGTCAAATAAAGCCACGATAAACTTTCTTAAAATTTTCAAAAATATACGTAAATTAGGGTAAAATAAGTGACGTTGGGTTCGGGGGATCACAATATGTCTCATTTGGACATGCATTTAATACGTTGTACTCTTCCATTCAGAAGATGACACGTATCAACTAATCCCACTAAGGAAGCAACCTCGTACCACTATAAATAGGAGTGAGAAAGAAGAGTTAAGGCAACCCTTGTGCTTGGATAAATTATCTAAGTTATTTCACTTTGGAACCGCTGAGCCCTTAGCTGTCTACCAGCGTCTCATTGGTTCCCTTGTAAACTTGAGTCTCGAATCTAGTTTACTTGTTCTAGGGTTCATTTCTTATTGTCATTCAACGAGTGTATTCATAGCACATTGTAATACTTTGTTTATAACAGTTAATAAAGCATTACGCGTTTGAAAAGTATTTCGTTGTGTTTTTGTGGTTATACGAGTTATAGTTTCAACAATTGTCATATTAAGGGACTGTCAATTGGTATCAGAGCGGTTTGATTTATAAAACATTTTATAAACCGTTCTTGTTTTTAAAATCAAGATCTTAGTATGACTGATACTATACCTCCTCCACCCTTTGGTCAAACCAGTCAAGGTACCACTTCCACCACCACACCGGCCACTACATCTACTACCATGCCTACACCGGTTGTAAGCACTGGTAATAATGATGATGACCTTCCCCAACTACTTGATGTTCGTGGGGGGTCACATGTGTCGAATGTTCCAGCGTTTGATGAAGAAGATTTTTCAAGTTGGAAAAATGAATTTCTTATATATTTAGATGGCTTAGAACACTTCTTGATAGAAATCTTAGAAAATGGTCCCTATGTACCACTAGACGTTTCCTCTACCCCTGAGAGACCCATCAAGAAGCCTGTTAAGTAATGGTCTCCAGCGGATAGACGTATGGCTAACCAGGACAAGAGACTCAAAAGTATCATAGTCTCGTTCCTACCCAAGAACATTATGAAGTCCATCATAAAATACAACTCTGCTAAGGAGATGTGAACTGAGTTAGTTCTAGGGTATGAAGGTCCAGAGGAAACAAAAGAAACCAAAATCCAAGACCTTAGACTTAAGTTTAATGCTTTTAAAGCTTTGGAAACAGAAACTGTTACTCAAACTTATACTAGGCTTAAGATTTTGTTGAATGACTTGGGAAACAATGGAGTTGTTCTACCTAAGGCTAAAGTTAATGCTACATTTGTCAATAGTTTACCTAGAAAATGGCTTAGCCTAAACCAGACCTTAAGAGCAAATAATGCTATCAAAAATGATACTTTAGCCCAACTGTTTGGTAGATATAACTATGAAGAATGGCTAATTGACTCCATTTAGAAATCAGAGACTGATAGGTTTACCACAAATATCACTGGATCAAAAGCTCTTGTTGCTAACCATTCTTTTTAGGACAGCGACTCTGACATAGAAGAGGACACCAGAAGCAGTCAAGAATTTCTTGATGAGTTACATGCTGAGTTACATAATAGAGCCCTTCTAGCTGACCAAAAGAGGTACTACAAGAGATCTGGTAGAGTTGGAGCTGCTAAGGTTGATAAATCCAAGGTGTCATGCTACACTTGTGGAAAGACTGGTCACTTTCAGAAAGATTTCTGGTCAAACAAAACCTCCTCTCCAAGCTTTCCTTTATCCAGCAACAACCACAACAGCAAGAAGAAGTTTTCTACCTCACCTTTCAAGCAAACTTCCCACTCTTACTCAGAGGGAAAAAAGGACTACAAAGTTAAGTACAAAGCCTTGAAAGTTGAGCTGTTAAAACTCAACCAGAAAGCTGAAGATGCAACTAAGTAAAAGGATGTTAAGAAGACTAAAAAAGGTCTGATTGCTGCTTCATTCGACTAGGATGACGAACCCCTTACATCTGAGGATGAAGGAACCACTACCGTCAGAGCCTTTATGGCTGTAGCTGATGAAGAACCTGCTGTGGGAAAAAGCGAAGCAAGATCTGCTCAATGGGTGGACATCACAATGAAAAATGTACAAAGACTGCTATCTATGCCTGAAGGTCCTGATAGAGACCATGTCAGTGACTATACCTTAGTTAACCTCCACTTTGTGGAAGAGCAAAGAAAAAACCTGTTAAACAAGTTTCATAGTCTTAAAACATAGTTAAATCTTTGTCAATCTGAATTAACAAATCTTAAACCCTTTGTGAATCTTGCAAATCAACTTCCGAATGAAGTAAGCAAATTGTCCATTGAAAATGAGTCTTTAACTGATGAAAACACTGAACTCAGAAAAACCATTAAAAAATGGAATTTGGCTCAATCCACAGTTGAAGAAATAGTTGCTGAAGCCATACCAGGTGATGTGGTTCAGGCTATTGGGGGAAAGGGTAGATGCAAAAATCATATACCTGTACCCAGTGTTAAATTTGTCCCTTCAGATGTTTCTTCTCAATCTTCCACCTCTGTGGATGAGATAAACTCTGACAAGAAATCAGAGGTACTAGCTTTACCAAGACTCGCTGGTGCTATCCCATCTGATTCCTTGATTGGCCCAAAACCTGTAACCAAAACCCCAAGGAATTCAATTCTCAAAGTCACCGATAAAGCGCACAAAAAGGTTTTTGTGGCCAAGGACTCCAACAAACCCACTCCTCCCCTGAAGAGCTTTCACCCACCAAACAACTTCTCCTCACCTTGATGGAAGAAGTAAAGGGGCTGAAAGAACAAATCAATCCCAGAGTTAACAGTCCATCTAGTAACTCTCTTGGTGAAGGATCTAGTAGCTCTAAGGGGAGAGCTTATTCAGGCCTTGTAAGCATTGCGGTTTCAAAAATCATTCTTCTGAGGACTGCTCAAAGAAACCAAAATGTATCACATGCATGCCTATTGAACACACCTCTAGAGAGAATGAGGAGATTATTGTTGTTTAAAGAAACAGAACTCAATTAAGGTCGAAAACTCCTCACAGGCCCTCTAGAATAGTTGAGCCCAAACCCAGAGACAATCCTCAGGGTTACAGACCAAATCCCCCATGTAAGTACTGTGGGTTCTTTGACCATCACTCTAACGAGGGTGAGCATTATCCTGGATGTGACATTGTGGAAGTATGCGTCATGAACCCAGAGACTGCAACAAAATAAGGGGAGATAGAAACCAGAGAGGACCAAATGTCGCTGGTGAGCGACAGCATGGACCCACTAGAAAGTGGGTTCATCATCGAAACTAATCTGGCTTTGTTATATCTATGCAGGAATATCTGAAGAAATCTGTTTGGTATCTGGATAGTGGGTGCTCTAGACATATGACAGGGGTTAAACAATATCTGCATAGATATAAGAAGGAGTCTGGTCCAAAAGTATTCTTTGGAGATGACTCCTCAGGGGCTACTGAGGGTTATGACTCAGTGGATTGCAACGGAATAACCTTCACAAGGGTCGCTTATGTCAATGGACTGAAGCACAACTTAATCAGCATTAGTCAACTCTGCGATGCTGGTTTCAAAGTTCTGTTCACCAAGACCCAAGGAACAATCTTCAATCAAAATGATGATGTTGTTCTAATTTCACCCAGAAGAAGGGATGTGCATGTCATTGACATGACATCATGTCCAGAAGGGATGAACACCTGTCTCTTTGCCAAAGCATCTGATAGTGAAAATTGGCTATGGATTAAGAGACTCTCCCACCTCAACTTCAAGAACATCAACAAACTGGCCAAGAATGATTTAGTGGCTGGGCTTCCCTCTCTGACCTTCACCAAAGACAGGCCCTGCTCAGCCTGCGAGAAAGGGAAGCACCACATAGTTTCATTTAAGACAAAGCAATCATTCTCCAAAAATAAGTGCCTCCATCTTCTTCACATGGACTTATTTGGACCAGTAAAACCTCAATCCCTTAATCACAACAATTATACACTAGTCATTGTAGATGAATTCTCCAGATTCACATGGATATTCTTTCTCAAAAGAAAGAGTGATGCTGCTGAAAGAATAATGTCCTTCATCAGAGAAATAGAGAACTTGAATGACTGCAGAGTTAAGGCTATGAGAAGTGACAATGGCACTGAATTCAAGAACCATGCCATGGAAGCCTTTTGTGATGAAAAGGGAATATCACATAACTTTTCTAACCCAGGCACACCTGAACAAAATAGTGTCGCTGAAGGAAGAAACAGAAATCTCATAGAGGCAGCTAGAACCATGCTCAGTGAATCAAGACATCCAAAACAATTTTAGGGTGAAGCTGTGAACACAACTTGTTACACACAAAACAGATCTATTATTGTGAAGAGACACGACAAGACCTCTTATGAAGTGTATAGGAAGAGAGCCCCTGATGTAAGCTACTTCCATGTCTTTGGTTGCCCTGTTTTCATTCACAACTACAGAGATCACCCGGGAAAATTTGATGAAAAGTCAGACGATGGATTATTTGTTGGCTACTCTCCCACCTCCAGAGCCTTTAGAGTATTTAACACTCGCAGAAAAGAACTAGAAGAATCCATCCATGTCACCTTTAATGAAGCATATGGTATCATTACTCACACCAACATAGAAGAATGTGACATTGATTTCAATGAAGTCAAATCATATCCAGAGGATGATTTCTCAAATCCCAAGGAATCATCTCAGACTTGTCACAAGAACTTTCCTTATGTTCATGCATTTGATCCTCACTCAATCTCTGACATCACTCCAAAGGTTGAAAATGCTGAACCTATCACTCCACCCACTGAAGTAAATGCTGATCTTATCGAACCAATCTCTCACCTTGATGAAGAGATTATGGATGAAGAAATAACATGTGAAGATCCCCTAGCATTCATTGAACCTGCAGTGAATCCTGAACCCATAGAGACTCCTGCTCCTCAATCCAAATGGAGTAGGAACCAAGATATTCTTCTGGTGGACATTCTTGGTGAACCCTCTAAGGGAGTCACCACCAGAGGCAAATTGAGATATCTAGAAACAGCCTCAGTTAATGAATGCCTTTTCGCTGATTTTCTCTCTGAAGATGAACCTAAGAATGTGGCTGCTGCGCTTCTAGATGAAGGGTGGGTTGCCATGCAAGATGAGTTGAATCAGATCAAGAGGAACAAGGTGTGGACTCTAGTAAAAGTTCCAGCTGGAAAACAAGTGGTTGGAACTAAGTGGGTCTACAGAAACAAGAGGGATGAAGCAGGCATGATTATTAAAAACAAGGCTAGGCTGGTGGTTCTAGGGTACAATCAATCTGTGGGTATTGACAATGATGAAACGTTTGCACCAGTAGCCAGATTGGAAGCCATCAGAATCTTCCTAGCCTTTGCAGCTTATATGGGTTTACTGTATACCAGATGGATGTGAAGAGTGCTTTTCTAAATGGTAAGCTTGTAGAGGAAGTATATGTCTATCAACCCCCTGGGTTTGAAAGCAATGAGTATCCTGATCACGTCTACAGACTTCACAAAGCACTCTATGGGCTGAAACAAGCGCCTAGAGCCTAGTATGAAACCCTCTCAAAATTATTACTTGAAAATAAATTTGTTAGAGGTACCATTGATCAAACCTTGTTCACTTATAGGTCCAAGGGTGATGTCATTTTAGTACAGATTTATGTGGATGACATAATTTTTGGTTCAACCAATATCACTTTGAGTAAACAGTTTGCCAATTCATGACCAAAAAGTATGAAATGAGAATGATGGGGGAATTATCTTTTTTCTTGGGTTTTCAAATTAAACAAAATTCAAAAGGAATTTCCATTTGTCAAGAAAAATATGTTAAGGATTTACTCAAGAAGTATGATCTGTCTGATTGTGCATCAGTGAAATGCCCCATGCTTCCTCCCAACAACTTGAGAGCTGATGACTTAGGGGTCTCTGTTAATGAGACCTTATATAGAGGCATGATTGGGTCACTGATGTACCTCACAGCAAGCAGACCAGACATACAATTTGCCACATGTCTCTGTGCTAGGTACCAAGCTAACCCCAAGGAATCCCACCTTGTAGCTGTCAAAAGAATTTTTAGGTACTTAAAAGGATCTCCCACGCTGGGTCTCTGGTATCCAAACGAATCAGGCTTCGACCTCAAAGCCTATTCAGACTCTGACTACGCTAGGTGTTGTCTTGATAGAAAGAGCACCTCTGGGAGTTGTCAAATCCTTAGAGGAAAGTTAGTATACTGGAGTGCTAAGAAACAAAACTCAGTGGCCATGTCATCAGCTGAAGCTGAATATGTAGCGGCCGCTGGTTGCTGTGCTCAAGTTCTCTGGGTGAAAAGTCAGCTGGCTGATTATGGGATCACTTATGAAAAGGTTCCCATATTCTGTGACAACACAAGTGCTATAGCCATCTCCAATAATCCGGTACTTCTTTCCAGAACTAAGCATATTGACATCAGGTATCACTTTATCAGAGACCATATTTTAAAAGGTGATAATGAGCTTCATTTTATACCCACTGAGCACCAGCTCGCTGATATATTCACCAAGCCTCTGGCTGATCCAAGTTTTACTAGGCTGGTTGCTGAGCTGGGTATGCTCAATATCGGTAAACAAATCTGATAAATGATCTCTGTCTCTGGGCATTTAAGGGAATTGAATGTAACGAGGTAGTTACATTCCAACGGGAGTTAATATATTCCCATATTTAATTCAAATGATTGTCATTCATTGTCAATAACTTTCCCACTTTCCAAGGGGACAGAAAAAATCACATGAAGAGTCAAGGGGTCCCACTTTTCCTAAAATGTAAACTTTTGCATTTAATGCTTTAATTGAAAACGGCTAAACCTTTTATCAAAACCCTTGACTCATTTTCCAAATATCACATTACTCATTACTTTCACACACACATACTATTCATCTTCTTCACATCCTCCATTTCTTCCTTCCATCAACAATGGCGTCTTCATCAACAAACACCTCGTTCACCGTTTTGTCCGCCTCGAATGTAGAATTTGGGATAAACGATGGAAAGATTGCCTTGAACAACTGTGTAGCACTTTTGGAACATAACAATCCTCTCTACCATCCCTTGTTATCCTTCCTCAAGAACTCCACCATTTACGAAGCCATTACTAGGGAACCCTCCACATGCTACCACCATTACTTGAGGGAGTTCTGGTACAGCGCTGAAGTTGATCAAACCTCATCACACATCACCTTCAACCTTTCCACACATCCACAACCCCTCACCTTTGATGTGCCCGCCAGCGCTACAGTGAAGAAGGCTCTGGCTACCCTTCGTCCTCATGATGAGGATGACAAACCCTTCACCACCCAAGGCTTCCAAAACAAATCACTCATCAAAGTAAATTACTTTTCACCCATCTGGAGGACGCTGATGCTGTACATTGTGAAATGTCTAGGAGGAAACCAGGGGTCACATGATCAGCTTAATGGTGCTCAGCAAGAAATCACTTACAACTTAATTTGGGGGCAAGATATAGGGATCGCCCACATACTTTACACTGACCTCATTGCAAAGCTGGAAAACAAAGGGAAGAAGCATAGACTGACCACCATCTGCTACACAAGATATCTCTCTCTCCTCATAGAGGATATGCTTGGTGAAACCTATACAAATGATGAACTTCACTCCTTCTCTCCTTTTCGCATCACTCTAGCTTCACTGAAGACTCCCTTGGAGGATGAAGTGCCTCTCAGCAGGCATATGCTACAGGTTGATGGGTTACTCGCTACTGATAGAGAGCCCTTGATCCCTCACAATAAGGTGAATGTTGAAATACAAACTGACAAGTCTTTGTCCAAGACCTCTGTGCAGTCCACTTCTCAGCCCAAGGACAAGAAGAAGAAGAGGAAATACATCCCCCTTTCCTCTGAAACCCCTTCTGTTAATCCTTCCAAGACGAAGAAGACCAAGAAGAACCCATCCCCTTCTCTGGAGGATGTGGTTAAAGAGCCTGCAGCTGACAAACAACCAGAGTCTAGCGTCTCCCTGTCAGCAGAGACGACTAAGAACCTTCTCCACACTGATATCTCTCAGGTATTAGTTTGCCTTTTTTTCTCTTGGAGGATCACATACAATCACTCTCAACATTCTGTAGGAGAGAGTGATGAAGTATTAGGGTTTGCCTCAACCCCTAGAGTGTCTGTGTCAGCACCTAGAACTCTTAGGATTATTTATACACTCTGTCTTAACACAAGGAAATGATTCATTTGTGCTCATAACGCACCCCGATGATCCTTCACCCTTTGGACCGTGCTCTTTTCCATAACAACTTGAGCATGCTATATGTCCCAACCCATAGTCTCTGCACCTCACGTGGTCTCTAGGTCCCCTCATATGAAAAGAGTCCCAAAAATTTATTCTTTTGGGGGGACTGAATAATCACCCTCAGTCTTCCTAGGGGCAGCGATAAAAGGCGACCATTACCTTCACATATGTCACAACTAAAAGAGTCCCAAAGAATTTATTCTTTTGGAGGGACTGAATAATCACCCTTAGTCTTCTTAGGGGCAGCGATAAAAGGCGACCTTTAACTTCCATTAACTCATAAGTAAAAGAGTCCCAAGGAGAAATCCTTCAGGGGGAGCTGGATAATCACACCCAGCTATCCTAGGGGCAGCAAACGATGACCATTCACCATATAGTTTTCACAAATCAAAAGAGTCCCAAGGAGTAATCCTTATGAGGGAGCTGGATAATCACACCCAGCTATCCTTGGGGCAGCGAACGGTGACCATTCACCACATAATTTTCACAAATCAAAAGAGTCCCAAGGAGTAATCCTTATGGGGGAGCTGGATAATCACATTCAGCTATCCTAGGGGCAGCGGATGGAGACCCTTCAACATATATGTTTCACACTAAAAGATTCCAAAGGAGAAATCCTTAGAGGGGGCTAGATAATCACACCCAGCTTTCCTAGGGGCAGCGAATGGCGATCCATAACTTCATATATATTTCACACTGGTTACTAACAAATGTCATAACATGCTCATAATCTTCATGAAGAACAACAAAATGATGAAGGCTATTCCATTGCTAGTGATGATAATGCTGAATCCCCCTACATTGATCTGGATGCCATGTCAGACATTGACTCCATGTCAGAAGATGAGGTCTTTATCATTGAAGATGACATGAACATTTCAGACTATGCTGATATGGATGCTGATGATGACCAAGTCACATCCTAATTAAAACCCATCTCCTTCCCTTCCATGGAAAATGTTCAAGAACTGGCTGCCAAGCAGCTATTGGACCAAAGGCTCTATACACCAAACCATTTCCCTTCCCTACCTTTCCCAATGTCATGGAACTGGGGGCAATGAAACACTTAGAACATTTACAAAACCTCAAGCCTGTACATGTTCCTAGAATGAAAGATGTTCAGGAACTAGCCACTAAGGATCTATGGGTCAAGAGGGGAGACGTCAGTAAAACCAAGCCTAAAGTCACAACTAATGTCATCCTCTCTGAATTACAAACACTCACCCATGCTGCTAAGGAACTCACCACCACCCTAGAGACTTCACTAACTTCATCTGTGGAATCCTCTATGACTACACTGCTTCCGCAACTATTGGGAAATGCCTTTCAAACTCACCTCCCAGCAGTTCTAAACCATAGTCTTCAGCAATACATACCATCGGTCCTCACCGCAGTTGTCAAAGCCAATGTTGCTGCTATTTCCAAGGCATTTGAGCCTTCCAGGCAACTTCTTCAGGAGCTATTACAGGAGGAACTCAAAGAAATTTGCTTATTTGTTCATCAAGAATTTGTTAAGTTCCTAAAACCTGGATCAGGCACAGCTTCTGACGGCGCTATGCCTGAGGGGGAGAATTCAGCAACCTCCACCTCTAAAGAATATGCAGACACTGCTCCACCTAAGGAGAGCAATCACTTAAACAACCAGCACCCTCAAAAGAGATCCCAACACCAAAACCCATAAGATCCTTCAACCGCATCACTAAGGTAGCACAGGACAAGGGAAAAGGTATTGCCTCTAAGGTACCTGAAACAACCCTGCACTCCCTCCAAGAATAAGGTGGATCCACAACCAGGCACTCTGACTTGAACAAATTTAAAAGTACTGATGAACCACCACTAACCCTAGAGCAGGCAAAGGCTCAAATCTTGGAACAAAAAAGGTTAGCAAACATTAGAGCTGCTGAAATCAAGAGCAAAGAAGCTCTGAACAAACTACTCTCTCCAGCTATAAAGGAAGCTCAACTGAATAAGCTCAAAGAACTTGAAGTTAAAAGGAGAAAACTTCAAATGGAATATGAGAGAATAGTGGACCAAAGAGCAGAGCCCAGTCAAATCACCAAATACTCATGTTACACTAACAAAGATGATACTTTGATTTTCTATGGGTTCAATTTTATGTCTCTCGGTATCCTCTCGAATTGATCTCGGCTCTAAGTGGAATGATTTGTTCTTGGTTAATAAAAATTGGTTGGTTTGTTTATCTATTTTAAACTAATAACAATTAATTAAGTGTCGAAGAGTAAACTTAAAGCTTTAAAAGATTAAAGTAAAGAAACGAGTTTAAAAATAAATGTTTGAAAACTTAAAGATTATATTAGAGAAACAATTTGACATTCAATAAAAACTAACTCTTGGAAAACTTTGTAAAAATATGAACTTAATTGAAAGTACTAAAAGAAAGTAAGAACGGAATATAGCAAAAAGTTCTAATTGGAATAAACAAACTAGGCCCAATCGGAATGTATTCCGATCTGATTGATCGGAATGTGGAAAAATGAGTAAGATCGGAATGTTACCAAAGAAGCACAATCGGAATGTGTGACAAGAGGCCCAATCGGAATAACATAAATTGTTGCTGATCAGAATAATGGAAAACTGCACAATCGGAATGTGTAACAAGAGGTCCAATAGGAATACCTGAATTTGAGGCCAATCGGAATGTGAAAATACTTACCGTCGGAATACACTAAACCCTTTTCCGATCGTACGATCGAAAAGAGGGGATGTGCTAGGTCGGAATACTCGGTCGGAAAAGGGCTTTGCCCTTTCCGAAAATGGTTCTAATCCGAAACTTTAAGCTAGGGAATAAGCTATAGAATAAGCCAATCTCCAACAAGCTCGAATCCTATACTAAGCTGATCAAATAAGCAATAAAAACGGCTATATCTAAGCTTCAAGTAAGCAAAAACATAAATCAAATGAATTAAAAGATGAAATTTTTATTAAAAACTTTAAAAAGTATATAAGCTAAATCAACAAATAAGCCAAAAAGAACAAGGATCTTAAAGCTTATTAGTGTATAAACTTAAGGAAACATAAAAAGAAATCAACTTTTTAAGCACAAATCATTGATGAACAACACGGATCATAAGAGATTTGTACCAAAATCAATAAGAATAAAAGAAAGGAAGGATGAGATTAAAGATTAAAAGCTAAAAACTTGATCTTGATTAATGAAAAGTAATACAAATGTTTTGATCTAGAGAGAGAAAAAGATGAAATCTAGTGAGAGAAAGTTCTAAACTTTCTCTCTCTAAAACTAAAAACTACCTAAAAGACTAAGTGTCTCATTTTTGTGAAGTGAAGTCCTATTTATAGGCAAGTCTTGTGGGCTTTTGTGAATGGGCTTGGTTTTGGGCTTCTTTTCTTCTTCCTTCTTTTAGTCTTCTCGTCTCTTTAAATAAACGTTTCCGACTTTGGATTTTGAGAAGTGTCGGTGAATAATTCCAACTCGTCTTATAATCTTTTATTTAATAGACTCGAGTTCTTCGACATATATGAATCTTCCATCTTTGGCTCTATTCTTCGATAAATCTTCAAATAGGCACAATGACTTCAACTCCTTTGCATCTCTTGGACAATAGACTTCGTCTTGAGTCTTTTTCCTTGATAAAGCCCGTGCAATCCCATGTTTTCTTCATTATTCATCCGGTTGACTCTGAAAACATAATAAACACAAAAACCACGCATAATTCCAAACAAATGATATTAAATACGTGTTTTGGTCTCGTTTTAGCCAGAATTAAGTGGTAAAAGGATGGGTGTTTTCACACCTATCAAAAGACAAAAGAGTAGTGGTGACCTTATACAGAGAAAACCTACTGACCAACTACAAAGTCTTCAGTGACTTTAAACTCAGAGATCTGGGCCTCTCTGAATGGTTAGAAATGTTGTCTCTTGCCCAAAAGAAGACTGGGCCTGGTGCTGCCCAAATGATGAAAAACATTCAAGCTAAGCTGAATTGGGTAAGAGACACTACAAAGAAGCCGAATGTACCTCTGCCTCCTCAACTGTCACAACAACAATCTTCTCAAGGACAAAGAAAAAGGAAGACCCAAATGGGGCCTCTGGTAGAAAAGCTGGTCACTGAGAATATTGTTGTAGATGGAATGCACAGAAACCTGGTACTTCCCAAAGAGATCACTAAACCAGTGGGTGGCCAAGTATACTCTGAACCAGAGACATGAATGGTCTTCATGAATGGTAATTGTGATTATTGCTTTCAGCGGATGAATGAACTACATCTGGCGTCAACTATCTAACTCATCAGACTCAAACAGGGCATCATAAGGAACTGCAAATTAGCTGATGATTTTGAGCTTGAAGTTGAGCTGATCATTAACTCTAGGAGTGACAAAGTAGAAGCTCAGAAAATCTATGATCAAGGCCTCGATCGCTGAAGAACCTTTTATTTTGTTTATGTTTACACCGCTGGGTGTTCTTGTAATAGACTAGGTTCTTTATGTTTTAATAAAACTCTGAGGTATGTTTGTTAAATTATGTGTAAGAAGAAGCTGTGTACTCACTTACAATAACTTTAGACTTTGTATACTTTATAAACAAATAGGGGGAGATTGTTGGGCCAATGAAAGTTTTAACTATGGCCCAGTCTAGATTTGTTTAAATTAGACTAAGTGTTACTGATCGCTAAGAGGACCAGCGACAGAGACCAGACCAATGGAAGGAAAAGCCTCAGCTGGCACACCAGTAACATTCAAGTCAATGACAACATCAGAGAAGTCGAAGACAATCTGAAGTCTTACTCACCAGCGATTATGGATAGCTGTGATGTAGAAGGAATGTGTTGGTGTTCAAAGATCTCTGAGTTGAAAATACTCAGAGATCACTTATGAACCCTAGAAGTATGATACAAGCAAAGCTTGTCCAATCCTTTATAGTTTAGGCGGGAGAATCTACAAAGTGTATTGAGCGGGACAAAACAAGAGATTCAAGATAAAGCCTAGTACGACCTAGTGGGACAAAAGGTGTACAGTTGGCAGAACTGTTCACCTAAAGTTGTTTAAAGGTATGTCTCGATTTGGACATGCATTTAATACATTGTACTCTTCCATTCAGAAGATGACACGTATCAACTACTCCCACTAAGGAATCAACCTCGTACCACTATAAATAGGAGTGAGAAAGAAGAGATAAGGCAACCCTTGTACTTGGATAAATTATCTAAGTTATTTCTCACTTTGGAACCGCTGAGCCCTCAGCTGTCTACCAGCGTCTCATTAGTTCCCTTGTAAACTTGAGTCTCGAATCTAGTTTACTTGTTCTAGGGTTCATTTCTTATTGTCATTCAACGGGTGTATTCATAGCACTTTGTAATACTTTGCTTATAACAGTTAATAAAGCATTGCGCGTTTGGAAAGTATTTCGTTGTGTTTTTGTGGTTATACGAGTTATAGTTTCAACAATTGTCATTTTAAGGGACATTCAGATATGAGCAAAATCTCATATCAATAATATTATAAATCACCCTAAAACACAAAGAAAAATACCTAATTTTATTCATAAAAGTAGTATTATGGGTATGTTTTGTGTTTGTGCTTCTTTAGGTTACAAAGATACAAATTTGGAGAAAACAAGTGAAATCAAGCCTTAAAGATGAATAAAAGACAAAAGGAGGTTGAAAAGTGACAAGCCTGGCAAAGACAAAGGACCTTTCTTGACAATTTCCAAAGATGAGGGACTAAAGTGTAATTATGAAAAAGTCAAGAACAAAGTCAAATTTGGTTAACATTTAAGTTAATAAGTCAAAGGATGATAAATGAACGTGATTGAAGTTGGAAGGACCAAATATGTCAAAGAAATGAGGCTTGGGGCTTAAATCGTATTCTGCCTAAACTACAAGGACTAAAATTGACAAAATTTGGCTAAGTTTGGGCTTAATCCGAGTATACATGGAATAGACCAATGAGATGCAAGTATTTGAGTGACATAGATTGCCAACTCACCCCACTCAGCCACCATTTCATTTAATACCCAATCATAATAGTACACCCCACTCACTTTTTGACCAACCAATCATAAATCACCATTTTGGATATGATCTGCAACTTCTCTCTTCCACCAATAAAGACACGCCACCTGGAACATTCAAACGCAACAAAGACTAGGAACGAGATTTTGATAGACTGCATATCAAGAGAAGTTATCAACATCAAATCTGCTCTATTTCAAGAGAGGATCACAACCCAGTAGCCAATTAAAACTATCTCAATAAAAAACCCCCAACTTGAGTCCTTCAACAGCTAGTTGCAATTGAATAGATCAAGCCACGTGGAAGGATGCTATTGGTCACAACACATCACCAGACTCCAACTAACTATATCCCAACCTCTATAAATACCCAACTAGTCTTTCATTTTGTGTATGTAGTTAGTGTATGTTTTTTCACACACTTGTAGAATTCTCTCTCAATTCACTTTGCACTTTAGTTAATCACTACTCTTAATTGACTGAAAATCACTTAAGAGGTAGTTAGTTAGTTGTAACAAGCTGTAACTAATTTACCTCAATTAATAAACAATTCGAGTTCATCTTCACTCAATCTCATTCTCATACTTGCATAATCATACTCCTAGTGTTACTGTGTGATTCTATTGATCAATCATGATTAATGGAAGTTGATTGATGATGTTTTGAAGATTGTAGCTGGTTCAGAATCATTTGTAGTTCATTTCATACCATTTTCAACAGTGTAGCAAGGGTGTCTGATTTGTAGTAGATGATGATGTATGGTGGTAGATTCATGGTAATCTTGTAGATATTAGTAAGACCAGCGCTTATTACTCCATCAAAGGAGGCTTCAAAAGCTAAAAGGAACTCATTTCTTATTTAAATTCCAACAAACAGTCTCTGCATGCTAAATACCTAGAATTAGCTTCTATTTACTGAACTGTGATCATGTTAGCTTACTTTTAGTGTGATCTTGTTGATTTGATAGTTTGCTTGTAGTTTGATAGCTCAACATTCATTTTTCACTTGACTACACTTGATTTTCATCAGTCATAGTCATAGGCTACTCATTTTGTGTTCTTTTAAGTAAACTAGCTTGTTTTTGACTCAAAACCAGTTCATTTCATTCACTTTACTTGTTTTAATAAGTCTTATTAGCTGTCTTTAACAATTGCTCATAAATCCTTCACAAAAGTTCATATCATCTTTTTAAAGTGGTGTTTGGATTTAGATCATTATGGTGAATCAGTTTGTTAAACCTGTTCTTTTGAGTTCACTTACACTCAACAAGTGAGTGTAAGTATTTTGGTCAAGTTTTGTAGTCAAAGAAATGGTCAAACAGGCAATTGACCTTTAAAAAGTTTGGGTCAAGTCTTGTACAAGTTTATCAGTCAATACTTGCCATCTTTGATTCCTCACCATTTGTTTGTTAGTTCATGTTTTGAGCTGAAATTTGTCCTCACTTGTAGCTTAACATACAAACTTTCAGTTTTAACGAGGAAATTATACAGTATTCAAATTTGAGACAGTTTTCAGCTTATTAATAAGCACTAAACCATTTGCAAGTTTCTTTGATAACTAGCATTATGTTTTCTCAGTTCTCATAATCTCCTTCATTAATCACCTTATTTTCTTTCACTAATCACTTTGCAATCATGTCTTGAGTAGTTCTTGTTAATTTCAGCTTTTTGAGATTTTTGGTCAAACTTAGTCAACATAAGCACTTTTGGCTAATTTTGAATTCCAACTTACTTACTTGATGATTTTCAAAACCAAAAGACATTCCAAGATTCTTAGGACCTGGTTAATCATTCTCAACAAGAAAATCACATAGTGGATGTCTGGATTGCTTTTTAGCTTAATTTGGGCTTATTGAAAAAAAATGATATTTGGCGGAACCATCTTAAGTCTGTGTACCTTTTTGGTAAATTTGATTAGTTACACATCTTGTTAGGAAGTTTGGAAACTTGTTAGTTTGTTATAATAGTTTGTTACTATTTTCACATTTGGTCCCTATATTTTCTGATTTTACATTTCTAGTCCCTAAATTTTCATTTTCTTTACATTTTATGCATTAAATACTTGTACTTTGTGAATATTTTGTGGTACTTGCACTTTGTTTTACGGTTAAATAGATCTATAATATTTTCCATTTTTACGTGTTTGTTTTAATTAGACCTAGAATCCAAATAATCTTTTAACAACCAAAAACAATTTCAAACTTGATATTAGTGGGCCTTTCAATTTGTCTTGAGTCGAGAAAAAACGAACTTGCAAAATACTCAATATTAAATGGCGCCGCTTTCGGTTCATGACATTACGAGAGACTATTGATTGATGGTTTCGATTGGATTTTGGGATCCGTTCCCCGAGTGGACGTTATTTTTACGTATCAAAAATCCAAAAGATAAAAAAAATAAAAAATATAAAAATATAAAAACTAAAAAAATAACAAAATCAATTCTTTTCCTAAAGAATTGAACCAAAAAAATAAAAAATTCAAAAAGTAATCTTTTTCAAAATGATTACACCAAAAAATATATATTATATCGGTTTTCATCGTTTTTACGTACATATAGTATTTAAAAAAAACCCAATATATACAAAAATATTTTTGATATATTATTATATGTAGATACATATACGTATTCGAACACTCAATACACATACTTCCATAAGTATTGCTTTTGCAATACACCGTGTTCGGGAGCGTTCCGCTCCTTGACACGTGTATCGATCAAATTTAATTAAGGCAATAATAGGTAAATACTTCCAATAGGCAAGAATTCGAAGAATACAAACTACAAAGTGAATAGAAAGGCGACGTGCTATAAAATGTCGTCTAAGTGTTAATAGTTACTTAAGTGCTTCGCGCCACCTAACCCCCGTTCACTAGTGAGTATTCTAAGAAGGAAAGCTTGATTGGGGGTCTTGGCACCCAAGTATTACTTACATATACTATACTTTCTTGTGGATATTACTTATTGAACCTTGGAAAGGATAATCCCTTCTTTTCAAAATTCGAACGAGAGCTTCTCTCTCACTCCTTGATTTGAGTTTCATGCTCACCCGAGGGCATGCACAAATACCTTTTGGTGTACAACCCTTTCCTCCAAAAAAGAAGAAAAAGAGAAAGAGTAAGAACAACACCGTCCATCAAGCCGATCCCGAGAATCATGCTTTGATCAACACACAAGAAGCCATGGCCGCCATTGACACTAGACCATTGATGGAGCACCTCCAATCAAATGTGCAAGGATATGCCGATTCCATTGTTATACCCGAGATACCCGCAAACACCTTTGAGCTTAAGACATTCATGATTACCTTGGTTTCAAATACACCATATTCGGGAGACCTAATGATGATCCACATGATCATATCAAGAAGTTTCTATCTATATGCAATACCATTAAGTAAAATGGAGTTCCTCATGATGCCATTAAGTTGATCTTGATTTAATTCTCCCTAGAGGGAAGTGCTAGGTATTGTCTAGATAGACTACCACCTAAGAGCATTACCACTTGGGATGACTTTACCAAGAAGTTTTTTAATAGGTTCTTTCCTCCATCTAAGACCACGGCTTTGAGAAACCTAATTATTGGATTTCAACAAAAACCTAACCAAACCTTTAGTGATGCTTGGGAAGAGTACAAGGAGTTATTGAGAAAATGCCCCAATCATGGATTCAATGAAGTTCACCAAATCAATACCTTCTACAATGGATTAAGACCACATCATCAAGATTCCCTCAACTCCTCCGCGGGTGGGAATATTCCTACCAAATCCATACAAGAGGCATGGGACATAATTGAGACTAAAGACATGGTGCAAACAAATAACCAAATTTATGAAAGGGTACATGTTGTGCAAGATATTTCTCAAACATCCATTGATAATATATTACTCAAGAGTCACATTGAGATACTTCAAGCAATGGAAAAGCAAAATAAGACAAATCAAGAGATAGCCCAAGCCCTTAAGAATATTTCCTTGAACAACCCTTCCAATGATGTGAATGCCATTAATATATCATGTGAGACTTGTGGAGGTCCTCATTCTTACCTACAATGTGATAAGGTTCAAAATTACCAAGGTGAATGTTATGCTTATCAAGATGAACATAGAGAGCACTTCAAACCTAACACCAACCCCAACAATCTATCTTACAAGTCAAATAACTACCTTGCTCCACCCGGCTTTCCACCTCATACACCCACCCAAAATCAAACCAGTTCTCCTCAATTGCTTCAAAGAAATCAAGGGCCTAGGCCAAACTACCAAGGAAACAACTATAGAGCACCCAACAACTTTCAACATCAAGGAAATAACTTTCATGCAAACAATCAAGGAATAAACCCACCACCTCCCCCAACTTTTCAAAATCAAGGTTATAATCAAGGATATGGGCAAAATGATACCTTTGAGCTACTTCAAAAGATGCGCCAAGAAACCGAAAGGAGAATTCGTGAAAGTGAAAAGATAACCCAAGATCAAATAAGAGTCATGAATGAGGAGACTACCAAGAGGATTATGATGATTATCAATCAAAGGCCACAAGGGGATCTACCTTCAAACACACAAACAAATCCAAGGGCTAATGTTAATGAAATCACAACAAGGATTGGAAAGAAAACTAATGATCCTTCACCACCTAAACCTACTTTGGTTAAGCCTACTATGGTTCCACCTTGTGATAAGCCATCAACATCAACACCTTCAAGCTCTACAACCTCAACACCTACACCTTTTATTCCTTCAACTTCCACACCCATCAATGAAGAACCCAACAAAGAAAATCCTTCAACAACCACTCAACCTAAACCAAGCCTTCCATACCCATCAAGAATGAGAAACGAAAAGCTTAAGAATAAGGATGATATTCAAGTGTCAAACTTTTTGCGGATGTTCAAACAATTGAATATTAATATCTCCTTTGCAGAAGCCTTAGCCAATATGCCTAAATTTGCTAAGATGATCAAGGACCTTCTTTCTAAGAAGGAGAAATGGGTGGATTTGCCCAATGCTTCCTTAAATGAAAATTGCTCCGCGGTTTTGCTTAAGAAGTTACCTACGAAGCTTGGAGATCCAGGGAGGTTTTTTATTCCTTGCAATTTACCGGGGATGGAAAATTGCATGGCTCTAGCGGATCTAAGGGCAAGCATAAATCTCATGCCATTATCGGTTTCGAAAAGACTTTCACTTCCCGAGCTCACACCTACAAAAATGACACCTGAATTAGCCAATCGTTCAATAGCTTATCTGATGGGAATTATGGAAGATGTTTTTGTTGGAGTGGATAGATTTACTTTTCCCGCGGATTTTGTGGTGGTTGATTATGATATTGATCCGAGAGTTCCTCTTATTTTTGGTGGACCATTTTTTAGAACGGGTCGTACTCTTATAGATGTGGCGGAAGGTGAACTTACAATGAGGGTAGGAGATGAAAGAGTTGTGTTTAACATGTGAAAGTTGTCAAAGAAATCCAATGAGCCCGAAAACGCTGAAGCATATTGATGTTGTTAATGAGGAGGAAACTCAAGATGATATCCTTGATGAAGTTTGTGATGAATATTTCTATGAAGCTTGCACAAGTGGAAATTATGATCCTCCATATGTTGAGACCATAGCCTCCATTACCTCATCTTTTAATTTTCATGAACCTCAAGAGCTTAACTTTGGTGATTTTGTGATTCCTTCTAATCCTCTCTTTGAAACATAATTTTATAACCCACATTTCTACCATAGTGAGGAAACCAATGTGGATTTTAGTGATGATGAACCTTCTCTTTGTGATACATCAAAATATGATGATTATAGTGATGATGGGTTCTCTACTTGTGAATCTCCATTCTTTGATGATCACACTTCCTTGAATTTTGAGGAGTCACCAATCTTTGACATACCAATTTATGATGATTATGGTGATGAGAAGGATTCTATCATGGATGAAAGTGATGAGTTTTTATAGGTTGATATACCTTTTGAGTACACTCTTGGATATGTTGACAAGGAGGGAGACATACTCTTTCTAGATTCTCTATTGCATGAAGATCCTTTACCTTCTCTCCTTTCCACCTCAACCTTTCAAAGTGACAAAGAAAAACAAGTCATGATGGTTCCTTCAAAGAGCTTGTTGATACCCATTGCTCCACAACCTTTCTCTCAACATATGACCTATAAAGGGGAATCTTCTAAGGCAACCACTACTTGTTGTTTTCCCATCAAGGAAAGGATTTTTGATCCTGGTATAGAGCTTCATAAACCAACTCAGTATCCGCCTAATGCAATAAAAGGAAAACTTGTGAGAGATTTAAGAGTATCACCTTATCACCTTTGGAAGAAAATATGGGCAACCATTTTGGAGAACAACACCTCACCCTTTTCACTATTGCTTGGGAAGTTAGTTGTTGGATTGTGTTATAAGTGGGATGGTAATTATGTATTTGATCCGGGGGGATATTTATGGAGTTTGTATACTTGAAAACTTGCTTTACCTCATCATGGAAAATTTTCTTAAAAAGGGTAAAACTTTTACTCTCCATGATAGGTTTTAGACACTTTTAAGTGTGGGATGAGTCGAGCTAGAGACTCCATAAATCAAGCTTGAATAACTAGGCTTAGAGCTTTTATACCAAGAATGTTGTAGGATAGAAATAAGGGTATATAGTTAAGGATAAGTGTAGGGGAGACCTTCCTTTTGTCTTCATGTTGTTTGTAGGGTTGCTCTCTCACATCACATGCATTGGAGCTTATGGAGGAGGCCCTTATATCCGGTTCACTTCGTTACTATTGTGATTTTTCATAACCACATTGTGCTTAAAAATGAATTCACAATAGTAGACCTTTCCTTAGCTTGGGTTAAGTAAAGTTGTCAATGTCCTAAGTGTAGGGGAGTTTACTCCAATACTCTTAAACATTGAGGACAATGTTTATCATAAGTGTAGGGGGTCTTTTATCGGAGTGACCTTACCTAGAACTTTGTCATTGACCTTCATGATAACTTGGAAATTAATTTTTCTAACATTTTTCAAATTTTTGATCTACTTTGGCCACCAAAAACATGCATTCATAATTTTTGCATTAATCATTTTTCATTTGCATAACACATTAGCATTGTATATATTTCTTCTTTTATTTTTAATCGAAATTATATAAAATGGGAAAAAATATAATAAAGGACATGGTTTAACAAATTTAGATATCTTTGACATATTAGTCCCGTCATGGATACTTTGACTCAACCCGAGTTTTCTTATCTAAGCTTTCTCTATCTAGTAGCCTTAACCATGTAGACCTTTATTGGTTTATTAGGTTAAGCATCCATTAGTCTAATTATTTGAGATTTTAAACTGTGGAGAACATGAGATGACAGAGTTAGAAATAAGTGTTAAGGGCTAGATAAACCTCATATTAATTAATTGTGTCTTTTATATCCCCTTTCGTAACCTTTACTTTCTTGCCAACGCATGTATATTTGTTAATAAATAATCAAGAACGGTTTTAATTGGTTTTTAGTCTCTTATGCATTTTTGACTAATCATTCGTGGTTGGTATAAGTACGTATTAAGATTCTAAGTTAGAACGTTTTATGTGTACTAGACTTATGTCATGCTTAATACTTAGCGGGTATTTTTCCTTTTATTCTTTTCAACTTTCTTTGTGAGGAGTAAAGAAAAATAAGATCGGCTTTAAAAAAAATGAGTGGCTAGAAAGAAAAAAAAAGAAAAAATAATTATACAAGACTCCCAAGAGGGGCAGTGAAGTGTTAATTATAGTAGCTATTGAATTCCAATATTACTCTCACAAGGGTTGCGGGGATTTGATAGTTGCTCCAATCCAGTATTACCTTGACGGGTTGCGGGATTGAAGATCCAAGGTCTCAAAAGAGCGACAGATATAAATTATTGCCTGAGTTTTATTTTTTTTCCTTAGCGGGTGTGTAGCTACTTATTAATGCATGACATAAGGATCTTACACATAAGGAGAATGACTTATTACTCTTGAGTCGGACTTATATCAATTGTGGGCGGTTTTTCGAGTAACGGATAAGATGGTTACTTAGGATTAAAATCGTGCTTCCTTATTTTGAGATTTTACATTTCTTATATTTCACGCTTTAAATAATGGCAAATTTTCTTTCAAGAAATTTGCTCAAATAATAAACGGTCTTAGAGGCATAATAAGTGGGGGTATAATGGTAACACAATTAATCTATATGAATGAGTTGATGCACTTTCACTTGTGGATAACAATGATCTTGTTTTTAAGCTTGGTATAGGGAAAGTAAAACTTGTGGGTGATAAGTGTTCATGGTACTCAAAGCCCTAATCAAAGTAATTGATTTCTTTATGAGTTATTTCCATCGAAACCATTTCAAGAAAATCCAAAAATAAATAAATACATTTGGTTTCCTTTGCATTGCATTGTATAAAGTCAAAGTCATGCATCATATAGTGTAGAGTAGTGTAAAAGTATTTCATATTGGCCAAGGTGGGTTAATTATGAGAAAAGTGTAAATTGGTTCTTTAAAATGTGGCATTGCATGAGGTCATGGCAATGATTAAGTGTAGGGGATTTAATATTAGAAAAATCTCATATCAATAATATCATAAATCACCCTAAAACACAAAGCAAAATACCTAACTTTATTCATAAAAGCAGTATTATGGGTATGTTTTGTGTTTGTGCTTGTTTAGGTAACAAAGATACAAATTTGGAGCAAACAAGTGAAATCAAGCCTTATAGATGAAGAAAAGACAAAAGGAGGTTGAAAAGTGACAAGCCTTGCAAAGAAAAAGGACCTTCTTGACAATTTCCAAAGATAAGGGACTAATGTGTAACTATGCAAAAGTCAAGAACAAAGTCAAATTTAGTCAACATTTAAGTCAACAAGTCAAAGGATGATAAATGAACAAGATTGAAGTTGGAAGGACCAAATATGTCAAAGAAATGAAGCTTGCGGCTTAAATCCTATTTTGCCTAAACTACAAAGACTAAAATTGACAAAATTTTTATAAGTTTGGGCTTAATCTGAGTATACATGGAATAGACCAATGAGATGCAAGTATTTGAGTGACAAAGATTGCCAACTCACCCCACTCAGCCACCATTTCATTTAATACCCAATCATAACAGTATACCCCACTCACTTTTTAACCAGCCAATCATAAATCACAATTTTGGATATGATCCGCAACTTCTCTCTTCCACCAATAAAGACACGCCACCTGGCACATTCAAACGCAACAAAGCCCAGGAACGAGATTTTAATAGACTGCATACCAAGAGAAGTTATCAACATCAAATCTGCTCTATTTCAAGAGAGGATCACAACCCCAGCAACCAATTAACTTGAATCTAGCTCAATCAAAAACCCCCAAAATGAGTTCTTCAACGGCTAGTTGTAATTGACAAGATCAAGCCACGTGGAAGGATGATATTGGTCGCAACACGTCACCAGACTCCAACTAACTATATCCCAACCTCTATAAATACCCAGGTAGTCTTTCATTTTGTGTACGTAGTTAGTGTGTGTTTTTTTTCACACACTTGTAAAATTCTCTCTCAATTCACTTAGCACTTTAGTTAATCACTACTCTTAAGTGACTTAGAATCACTTAAGAGGTAGTTAGTTAGTTGTAACAAGCTGTAACTACTTTACCTCCATTAATAAACAATTCGAGTTCATTTTCACTCAATCTCATTCTCATACTTGCATAATCATACTCCTAGAGTTACTGTGTGATTCTATTGATCATTCATGATCAATGGAACTTGATTGATGATGTTTTGAAGATTGTAGCTGGTTCAGAATCATTTGCATTTCATTGCATACCATTTTTCAGTAGTGTAGCAGAGGTGTCTGATTTGCAGTAGATGATGATGTATTGATGGTGTTTGGTGGTAGATTCATGGTGATCTTGTAGATATTAGTAAGCTTAGTGCTTATTACTCCATCAAAGGAGGCTTCAAAAGCTAAAAGGAACTCATTTTCTTGTTTAAATTCAACTAAACAGTCTCTGCCTGCTAAATACCTAGAATTAGCTTCTATTTGTTGAATTGTGATTATGTTAGCTTACTTGTAGTGTGATCTTGTTGATTTGATAGTCTGCTTGTAGTTTGATAGGCTGTTTGTAGTGTGATCTTGTTGATTTGATAGTCTGATTTGATTACACTTGATTTTCATCAGTCATAGTTATAAGCTACTCATTTTGTGTTCTTTCTAGTAAACTAGCTTGTTTTTTACTCAAAACCAGTTCATTTCATTCAGTTTACTAGTTTTAATAAGTCTCATTAGCCGTCTTTAACAATCGCTCAAAAATCCTTCACAAAAGTTCATATCAGCTTTTTAAAGTGGTGTTTAGATTTAGATCATTGTGGTGAATTAGTTTGTTAAACCTGTTCTTTTGAGTTCACTTACACTCAACAAGTGAGTGTAAGTATTTTGGTCAAGTTTTGTAGTCAATTAAAAGGTCAAACAGGCAATTGACCTTTAAAAAGTTTGGGTCAAGTTTTGTACAAGTTTATCAATCAAAACTTGCCATCTTTGATTCCTCACCATTTGTTTGTTAGTTGATGTTCTGAGCTGAAATTTGTCCTCACTTGTAGCTTAACATACAAACTTTCAGTTTTAACAAGGAAATTATACAATAATCAGATTTAAGCCAGTTTTCAGCTTATTAATAAGCATTAAACCATTTGCAAGTTTATGTGGTAACTAGCATTCTGTTTTCTCAGTTCTCATAATCTACTTCATTAATCACCTTCTTTTCTTTCACCAATCACTTTACAATCATGTCTTGAGTAGTTCCTGTTAATTTCAGCTTTTTGAGATTTTTGGTCAAACTTAGTCAACATAAGCACTTTTGGATTATTTTGAATTCCAGCTTACTTACTTGATGATTTTCAAAACCAAAAGACATTCCAAGCTTCTTAGGACCTGTTTAATCATTCTCAAAAAGAAAATCACATAGTGGATGTCTGGATTGCTTTTTAGCTTAATTTGGGCTTATTGGAATAAGATACTTTGAGATTTACTGCATATTAGCTTAAATCCTTTTACCAGTCTAGCTTAATCTTGATTTGAAGCACTTTAGAAAAAACTAGAACAAATTTGGTTAAGAAATAAGCTCATTCTAGCTTATTCGAGTCCTTTTGCCCGTTTTTGTGAAAAGTGTGCTTTTATTGCATTTTGGTCCTTGGATTTTCATACACTTGCTAATCCGTTTGTTAATTCAAGTTTGTTAGGGTTTGCATAATTTGGTCCCTGATTATTAGTTACCCATCTTATTAGGAAGTTTGTAAATTTGTTAGTTTGTTATAATAGTTTGTTACTAATTTCACATTTGGTCCCTATACTTTTTGATTTTACATTTCTAGTCCCTAAATTTTCATTTTCTTTACATTTCAAGCACTTTTACATTTTAGGCATTAAATACTTGTACTTTGTGAATATTTTGTGGTACTTGCACTTTGTTTTAAGGTTAAATAGATCTATAATATTTTCCATTTTTACGTGTTTGTTTGAATTAGACCTAGAATCCAAATAATCTTTTAACAACCAAAAACAATTTTAAACTTGATATTAGTGGTCCTTTCAATTTGTCTTAATTCGTGAAAAAACTAACTTGCAAAATACTCAATATTATAGATATATATCCCTATATATCACGATTGGTCTAGTGAATTCTTCCTTGTGGTTAGCTTCTTTTTTTGGATAAAAGGGAATTCATATGCCGGTAAAATATATTACACCAAAAAACCATGAAGTACAATGGAATGTAGCTGAAATACCACGTTAACCTCAAGCCTAACTTGAACCTCTACTAAATCGATGACAGGCCATACCGTTTACTCATAACAAACTACATACCCAATTACACCAATCGGGTAAAACCATCTGAAAGTAGAAGAACAAAACATGATAAACATCAAATGTTGACTACAACAGATTCAAAATTATGCCAATCACAAACCGATGCCAAGGCATCCTTTGACTTCTTAAATAGGAAAGACAAGAGCTTAAGCCGAACATAAGGAGTAATACACGACACAATCTGATCCTCTTTCCTTTTAGAACTCTAAAATAGCCACCAATTTCTTCCTTGCCATATAAAATAAGCTGATGCCGAGACAACTAGTTTAGCAACCACACTCCGAGAGGATCTTCTACGCGCAAACGGAATAATGTATAATATCATCAATCACAGGAGGAACCAAAGACAAAACTACGAGATTCTTCACCCGCGACCATACCAAACTAGAAAACCCACACTCAAAGAATAAATGGGTATGGGAATCCAGTTGAATATTACACATCGGGAAATTAGATGGAACCATATTCGAGACATTCCACTGTCTTAATAAATCTTGCGGCTTAAGACGCCTCTTAAAAATTAACCACATATTAACAACATGCTTTGGAATACACTTCAAAAACTATACAACATCAAAGCAAGGGTCCTCATTATTACAAGCACAAATAGAATGCCATACCTCACTAACTATAAACGACTTGCAATCACCAGATCTAGACCACCATTCCAGCTTATCAGTAGGACCACGAAGCAAAGGAGTAACCCCCAAACTAAGAATAGGGTATTTAACGATCAACTCAGTCGGCCACACAAGCACATTATCATGTAAAACATCCTAAACTTTAGAACTAAAAGTAAAACCTGCCCGACATATATCCCTTGAAGAAATCACATCAGCTAATGGACTAAGACGATTCCAGTGATCAAACCATAAAGAAACATGAGTACCATCTCCAATTCTATATAGAAAATGATGCCTAATCAGCTGGCGAAGTTGGGGAAGTTTACGCTAGCTCCAAGAAAGGTCACCACGAATCGGAAGCTCCCAAAAGTTTCTATCCTTAAAATTTACTCTCTTAAAATTAATGGTTAGCAACAAGAGCTTTTGATCTAGAGATTTGAGTAGTACACCTATCAGTTTCATACTTATATATAGAATCAATTAACCCTTCCTTATAGTTATATCTTCCAGACAGTTGTGCCAAGGTGTCATTCTTAATGGCATTATTAGTTCTTTTTCCGGGTAAAGGGGAAACTACCCCGGTAAAGTATATTAATCCCAAAAAATCATAAGTACAATGGAATGTGGTTGAAGTACCACATTAACCTCAAGTCTAAACTTGAACCTAGATAGCTATATGACACACCATACGACTACATATAAGGACTATGAAACCAATCACACCGATCAGGAAAAACCACCTACACATACAAAGAAAAAAATAAAGACCATGAAAGCTACTTAAATAAGCTCTTTGATATGTTCCAGCGCTGAAGTAGAAGCAAACCATCATTAGTCTTCTTGAAATGTCAAGACGTAAGCTTGAATCTAACGGAAGACAAAAATACATTCCACCAATTGGGAAACAGAACACTTGGATACCTTTAACAACCGGTTATTCCGCTCCTGCCATATGAAGTACGCACATGCAGTGTAACACCCCATTTGTTAAGATGGAATGCTATAGTAAATTATGGCGTGTCATCAAAGCATGCAAGGTAAATGTCTAAACATTCATGACCATAAATAGAAATAAAGGAATCAACATTGGTAGTCTAAGTAACTCACATACAAGCAATATTAAGTACTGTAAATGAAAGTACAAAACAATTTCCAAAAGAAGTAAAGTATGAAAAGTAGGAATAAATGCATAAGGTAAAAGAGGCCGGATAGCTTCCAATCCGAATGCACATACTCTAGAGTTCCTAGTTGCGCCCTTGGGTACCTGCAGTTTCGGAACATGGAAATAGAAAACGGCTGAGCATAACGCTCAGTGCACGGATTTATAGCATAACGTAAAGACATAAAGGAATGAAAACATATAAGGCATATAAAGCATGAATTATAGTGGAAATGAATAAGTCCTGGGAAAACCTAGTTGTATGTTACGTTTACTGGTTTTAGTTCTAAAAACATAGCTTATGTTAGTTATGAAAATCAGTATTAGTTTAATATACCAAAAGCCAATATAGGTCATGAGGTTAAAAACGTGCATGAATACTTGGAGGGGTGACCTCGTCATGCAAATTACAAGGGATGCCTCTATTTAATTGGTAATGGGTAGGAGAGATCAGCTCCTTGTGAAGGATGCAAGGCACACACCATAATCACCATGAAATCCTGACTGAAACTAAACCTAGGATGCACCCATACGCCCCACATGATAATAATAATATAATAATGGCCAAATAACTGAAAGGGACGCCACGAGCTATCACTCTGCCGTGGTGAAGTCATAACACTAGTGCCTCTGTTATGGTTATGGTACCTCCATAACTAGGTGAAACTGGTCATGCATGTATATGGGTAAGGTAACTAATAAAACATAAGCATTTAATCTGTAACTACTAGGAAAAACAGTTGGCTGCATACGGGAAATCCTAATAAAGGAAAAGGTTGTCCTTACTGAAGGACGGGAAATCCGTACCTTATGTCCAATAGAAGCTAACGGAAACGCTGAAGAAACTACTCCGCCTTGACGGATAATACTACATAAGAATGAGAACGTGTATGAGTTGTCTAAATTACATGTGTTTTACTGGTTCTGTGTGTTATTAGCTTGTTATAGTTATTTTGTCATGTCTTAGTACGTTAGTGTGTTATCTGTAGTTATACTGATTTTTTGTTGTATATTATCCATGTAATAGTGTATTATAATACTTGTATTGTAATACTAAGTAACTTTCTAAAAATAGCAGGTTTGTATAAATAGTATGTTTTTAAAAATAGAAAGTTTCCAAAAATTGTAGGTTTCCATAATTAGAAATAAGTTTGATTATTAATAATAAGTAAAGTTTAATTAGTATAATTCAAGTCATGGTTATAGCTTATTAATTAAATAGCTTGGTTAATTTAATTAAACCATGCATTATAAGAATTTAATTAAAAATACATGTTTTAATTAAATAAAGCTAAGTAAAATATTTTAGGTTATACATGAAATATTAGTTTTAATATTTAACCTAAGTCATGAATTTAATTAAATTAAAAGTCTAGTAATTAATTTAATTAAACATATTTTTTGATTGTAACATTTTTCCCGAATCCCGAACCCGTGTTTTAAAAATTAACCCGAGCCCGAAACCCGGTGTCACATATAAGCCGAGCCAAACACCCTACAAGTGGCAAGACCGGCTAGCTGGTTGCCACTGGTGGCTCACGGTTCCCACTACCGAGCTATGGCATCCCGGTTCACACCAGTTGGCCACCGGTTCACTCCGGTTCAACCCTATTCCCCCTGCTTGCTTTGTTCGCTTCCCACTGTTAGCCAAAAAGCCCCACCGAGACCCTATAGGTCTCGGTTGGCACTCGGTTCAAAACAAAACCACACCCCGACAACGAGTCGGGGTCCCTTTGTTGCGTTCGAACCACACGAACCCCACACCGAGACCATGAGGTTTCAGTTGGGCGAAACAACCACCACCGAGAGCCTTGAGGCTCTCGGCTTGGGTCTCGGTCGAACCAAAGCAACACCAAACACCCATTAAACCATGATTTAATTAATCCCACATGTTTTATTTACTGGTTTTTTAGATTAATTAAATAAAAACATGAATTCAATAAGAATTAAAAAGAAAAAAGGTATTTGATTATACCGAACTCGTGGAAGAAAAGGATTAAGATCACGATCACGTACACACAATAATTAAGTAGCAAAAATCATCATTTTTGTCCTTCTGGTTTGAGGTGGTCGGCGGCAAGAGAGGCAAAGGGAGGCAAGGGAGAACTTTTTCTGTAAACCTAAATTATGATTAAGTTTTCCCTTTGTTTTGTTTACTATGGGTTTTAACTTGGGTCATGGGCCAAAGCCCATCTTTTCCTTCTTGTCTCTTTTAGCCGCGGTACATGGGGCCCACACGGGGAAACCCGTAGTTTTTCCGAGTTAAATTATTGACGTGATCGTTCATGTTTAATTATCGTGACTTATGTCGTGTACTTAACACATTTATAATATATAGTAGTTACATGTTATTATGTATCGTTCTACGTGAATTATATTATAACCCAGAAAGTTTTAATTTTACTGTATTTTTGGATGTTCACTGTTCATGTGCACTGTTCATGGTATTTTAAATGCGGGTTTTACATGCAGTAACAACCAACTTCGAAATAATACTCTTAGTAGTCCTATTAGAAAACACCTCCAATGTAGTCACAATGGTCAAAATAGACGGAACCATGTTATCTAATTTAGCAAGATACTACATATTATACCAAACCTACCGAGAGTAGTTGCACTCGAAGAAAAGGTGTTCATGAGAGTCCGTCTATAACTCACATAACGGGCATACTATAGACAACGAACCCGTAATATCCCAGCTTTGAAGCATATCTTGTGTCTTTATACACTTCTTAAGAATCAGCCAAAAAGTGAAAGCATGTCGAGGGATACATTTAGAGAACCACACCATGTCAACCCAAGAGATAATATCACCCTTGGGACGAATAGCTTGCCACACCTCCAGCATAGAAAACGGCTTAACAACCCCCATACTCGTATGCCACACCGGTTTATCAGGGCCATTCGAACATGGAATACCAATGTTTAACAACGTTGGGTACTTATTTTGCAAATACACATGCTAATGGAGCATGTTCCCAACTCAAACGTCTCTAACCTTATACTTTTTAGTAAAACCCGCAATATGCATATCATGAGGAAAGCTAAACTCGTCTAGAGGGGTTTGAGGACACCATTTCTCATACCATAATGACACCTTCGACCCATCACCAAAAAAGTACCATATAAATTCCCTTATAAGGGGGCCTTAGTTGCAATAATTTACGCCAACCCCACGTCATATTTCCACGAATAGGGATGTTAACTCTTAGGGTCTGGCTTAAACTTGGCCATTTTCTAGGTAAACCATAAACAAAGGTGGCATTGACTTCATCTTGGGGTATAACTACATCATTGTTTCCAAGGTCATTGAGTAAGATCTTAAGTCTGGTGTAGGTTTGACTAACAGTTTCACCATCCAGTGCTTTAAAAGCATTGAACTTTAGCTTGAGGGGGCTTGGACTTTTACTTCTTTGGTCTCATCAGGACCTTCATAACCAAGAACTAATTCAGTTGATATTTCTTTCGTAGAGACGCATTTAATGATGGACTTCATTATGTTTTTGGGTTGACAAGAGACTATAATACTTTTCAATCTCTTGTCCTGGTTAGTTAACCGTCTGTCAGCTACAGACCAATGTTTCACTAGATTTTTCAAAGGTCTTTTAGAAGTAGATGTTGGGCCATTGGAACATAAGGTCCATCTTCTAGAAATTCTAGAAGGAAAGGTTCTAGTCCATTTAGATAGATAAGAAATTCACTTTTCCAACTCGAAAAGTCTTCTTCATTGAATACTGGAACATTTGACACATGAGATCCTCCTTAACTATCAAGAATTTGAGGAAAGTTATCATCATTAGCAATCACACTTACAACTGGTGTAGGTGTGGGTGTAGTGGTTGTGGCAGGAGTGTTCGCAGCATTGGGTTGGCTAGTTTGGCCAAAAGGTGGAGGTATAGGAGTCATAGTATTAGGCATATTAGGATCTTTATTTTAAAAACAAGAACAGTTTTATAAATTTTTATAAATCAAACCTCTCTTATACCAATTGGAATTCCAAATATAAGCCTATTGTAATACTATAACTCCTAATCTAATCGATAACACTCGTTAGTTTACTTTTCAAACGCGTAATGCTTTATTAACATAAAAAAAGTATTACAAAGTGTTATGGATCACACTTGTTGAATGAAAATATATAAAACCATTTGAACAAGTAAACTTGATACTCGTATCAAGTTTACAAGTGAACCTACTGAGTCGGTGAACACAACCTTAGATTCCAAAGGTTTAATGAGAGAAAATATAATGATAAATACAATAAAATACAAGTGATACCTTTCTCCCCTTTTCTAAATCTATTTATAATGGTACGAGGTTTCTTCCTTGGCGGGGGTAGTTGGAACATGTCATCTTCTGAATGGAAGATGTACACTACATTAAATGCATGTCTATTCTTGGACATGCCTTTAACCAACTTTCAGTGAACAGTTCTACCAACTCTTTACCTTTCTCACTAGGTCGTACTAGGCATATTTAACTTGAATCTTCACTTTATCCCACCCAAAGTGCTTTATTAGATTCTCCCGCCTAAACCATAAAGAGATATGGCAAGTCTCTGCTTGCTAAGTCTTCAAAGGGTCTAAAGTAACCTCTGAGTATTGTCACCTCAGAGGTCCTCGAACACTAACACATTCCTTCTACATCCCATCTATCCATAATGGTTGGTGAGTATGTCTTCAGATAATCTTTGACTTCTCTGACGATGTCTCTGAGTTGAATGTGTCTAGTGTGCCATCTGAGGCTTTTCCTTCATCTTGTCCTAGTCTTTGTCGTTGGACTTTGTCAGCGACTCATAACACTCAGTCTAATTTAAAGCAAATCTAGACTGGGCTATAGTTATAACTTTCATTCGCCCAACACGAGATTTCCCTAGAAACATGATTCTGGGGTCAAAAATCTCGTCCTCGGTGGAGAAACGAAGGGACTTAAATCAGGCTTCCCCCATACTAACTACAAAATTACAATAATCAAAAGAAGTAGATGAGGTAAAAGTAGTCACATCAAAGGGTGATGAGGAGGTTAAATTAGGTACATCATTCAAGTTAAGGTTAAAAACTTCCCCTTTTTCATTTTTTAAAATCTCATTATGAAAACCCGATTTTCCATTATAAAATAAAAAATGTTAGGCGTCTCTAAAACAAATTTTGGCACACTAAAATTTGAAGGCGTCTCAAAATAAATTGGCAGACTTTAAGGATCAGGTTTCTCAAAAACGATATTAGGCACACAAAAACTTTAAACTTTTAAATCATGAGTGGTGGGAGGGGAATTAGAAAAGATACCTTTCAAAACGATGATCGATAAAGAAAACATCCCCCTCTGAGTTAACATAATGGTTATCACTAAACAAAGGATCGTCAATACTATCAAATTCCTTATCAAAGATAGGTTCATTTAGCCATGGTTGCTCAAAACCATCATTATAGATTATGGAATAGCTCTCGATTGTATCACGATCCAAAACAACAGTAACATACTCATTTGTGGAGATTTGATTAAGTAGCTCCTCAAGAATGTGATCATCGACAATTGCACGAGACAACTGATCATTATGAAGAAGACGTTCGATCTCGAAAAGGTTAGGACCGGGATTGAAAGCATAATCCTCACTAACGAGAAATGGGTCAATTAGAGTAAGCTCTTGGTCAATTTTCTCTTCAATGACGGGGTCAAATAAATAGTCAATGTGAGCAAGTCTTTTAGGATACTCCTCACATGATGAATCCTTAGACTCAATGGATGTGGGGCTAGGAGTAAAAGGCTCTTCAATTGATGAAGATTGTGCCTTGTGTGTGTCATGAAAATTGTCCTTAGAAGGTGGTGAAGACGGTTCCTCATAAAATGTAGTCATGATGGAACTAACGCTTTCCTACGAAGTTAACTTTTCATTGTTACCAAATAAATCCGAAAATGAATGATCTATGAATTGTCGTAAACATTTTTCAATTAAATACGCATACTCTTTATCATCAAATTCATTCTCTTCAAATCTGTTTTCTTAATTATTTCAAACATTTGTCAAGTCTTTCATTTTTTTGAAAAAGTTAGCTTGGGTTTTATCGGTTAAAAAATCCATCTTATCATCCCCATATCTTAAAATCAATTTCCCGCCAAAACATCAATTTGGGCTTGAGCCGACGATAAAAATGGTCTTCCTAAAACAATTGGACATTTAGGATCACACCCATAGTCAGAAATAACAAAATCCATGGGAAACGTGAAATTTACAATTTTAACAAAACCATATTCGACAATACCAATCAGTTTATCAAGTGTAGAATTTGCAAGCTCGATGATCATGTTGGTAGGGGTAAGATGATGCAATTTCAACAATTTCCATATGGAGAGAGGCGAGATTAATGCTAGCACCAAGGTCGGAAAGTGCTAAACATCCCTCAGTCTCTAGAAATCAAGGTATTAGAAACCAGCCCAGATCTTTTCTTTTCTTTGGGAAGTCTTCAAGAAAACCGCGACACATGTTTCCTTAAGGGTCACTTTGGTCAAATCGATGGACTTCTCTTTTTGAACGGTGGATGGGATATGAGAAACACGATAGGTTTTAGAAGTAGAAGGAGAAAAAGTAGTAGATGAAGAAGTAGAAGGTTTCTCATCCATGGTGACCATTGTTTTCCCTTCAACCTTAGAACAAGAAGAGGTCGAAGGTTGAGATGTTACGACTCTAAAACCACCAAGGGAAGGGGTAATATTATGAGATCCACGTAATGTGATGGCTTTAACTTCTCCCTTCAGGTTGGAAACGGTGTTACTAGGTAACGAACTCGAATTCGAACTCGACGGTTTACTCATAATATACGACAACATGTTCTCGATCCTACTTTGATTTTGATCAATCTTTTCTTGAGTTTTCTCAATTTTGTTGTTTTGACCCTTCAAAGTATTAGAAAACTTGTTTTTGTAAATTACCAATTTGGCCCTTGAATCTCTTCATAGTAGCCTCATTTGATTTCATGTAGTTTTGAAAATCATTTGGAAAAGCATTTTGATTTTGATTAAATCCTTGGTTTTGATAACCATTAAAATTTCCTTGATTATGGTTTTGAAAATTACCATTTGAATTAGAACTTTGACCTTGGTTATGATTTTGAAATTTTCCTTGGAACTGATTTTTATGAAAACCTTGATTTTGAAATTTTAAAGTTTGACATTGATAATAATTCCTTGGTTATTTCCAAAATTTTTTTGACGATTTTGATTATAATTTCGTTAATTGTTTTATGGTGGAGCCATGTTGTTCTGATTGTAATTTCCAAAAACCGCATTAACACTTGATTTTTGGTCATCCGTAGCCGTACACTCATAATAAGGGTGGGCTCCACAAAATTTCACGCACGAATTCTCAACCGCTTTCACCGTAGCAGGAGCGTCTTTTTCTTTAATACACTCAAAACGCTCGTATAGACGTCGGTTAATTTATCAATTTTGGCATCAACTTTTTCAATCTCATGATTAGCATAGCTAACATTGGAAACACTTGGTGTGCTTCGGAGTTGAAACATATCCGCTCTATTCTCGATAATCATTAATGCATCCCTAGGAGTTTTACACAAAAACTTACCGCCTACGGCGGCGTTTAACGAATCTGGCTCATAGAGATTAGGACTATTATAAAAAGTATCAATCTGGTGCAACTCGGTAAAACCATGGTGAGGACAATCCCTAAGCGATTCCTTAAAATGATCTCACACTCTTCTAAACGACTCATTAGGTTTTTTTAGTGAACCTTGTGATTTCGTTTTTGAAATGCGTAGTCTTAGAACGCAGGAAAATATGATTCACAAACTTTGATATGAGATCGGCCTAAGTTAATATAGATCGAGGTGGTTCTTTCTCATACCAAATTTTGGCAGGTCTATCAAGAGAATTGGGAAAAAGAATGAGCTTAATTGCATCATTAGGGATTTCCCTAAATTTCAAGTAGTCTTAAGTCGAGAAAAAAAATCCAAATGTGATCCTGAGGATCCTTCTCATAACCACTAAACTTTGTTGCTTGAATTAAAGAAAGCATTCCCGATTTAATTTCAAAATTGTCCACTAAGATATTGGGAATCACGACAGCCTCTCCTTAACCCTTGTTGGGTGTTTGGAGCAACTCCATCATCGTAAGATTTTCTGCTATTGGTTCTAGGACTTCTTCAACAATAGGAATCTCAGGTCCTACTTGTTGTTGTCTCTTTCGAGCTTGATTACGTCGATTCGTCACGTTGTTTAAATTTGGAGGAGGATAATAAGACGAACGAGTGCGGATGAACTAGAAGTACTCAGAGGGTTTGAGAAAAGAAATTAGAATGAGATTAGCAAAGAAGATTCTTTTTTATTTTTGGTTTTTCAATTTTTTGGATTTTTAGTGTATTAGAAAACTGATATGTAGTAAATTACGTCTTTTAGGAAAAGAGAGCGTAAATGTGGTAAGTATTAAACAAATGATTTAGGAAAATCAAGTGCTTATGACCCTTTTGTGAGATCGTTCTCGAGGAGGCTTAATGTGTGTGTTAAACTTGATGGTATTTGAAATTAACATTGAGAAATAAAAGAGGAAAGGAAAATGATGACGGTTACGATTACAATTAAACTGCGACGAATGCTAAAACGTAAAACGTTAAAACGTGACGAAATTAAAAATTTAATCGATAAAATATTAAAAATAAAAAACAAATCTAAAATAATATAAATAAGAATAAAAATTTGACAAAATTTTTTTAAAACTTATTTCCAATTTAATATTCAATTTTAAAGCTAATTAAAGCCTTAAAATTAACTAATTAAAAATAAATTCAAAATATGATTTTATCAAATGAGAGTCTTACTTATATTATATAAAAACTAAAAAGTATTTTTCTTGGATTTTCTAAAACTTTTTTACTATTTTTAAATGGCTAAAAAATATTAAAAGATTAAAATAATCCTAAAAATTAATTAAAAGATGAGAAAATAAATTTTCTTTTCCAAAAATCTTATGTATGTATTTAAAGTAATAAAAATGAAAAGTTGACAAAAATATTAATTTCACCCTGATAAGACAAAAACAGATTTCTTAAAAACTAATTTAACTTAAAATAATTCTAGAAAATGATTAAATAAAGTTTAAAATGAAATTTCTTTACTAAAAATCTTAAAATACTTAACTTAAAACAGGAAAATTAAAAAAAAACAGAAAAACACAACTTTTTGGCACTAAATGACAAAAACAGAATAATAAAAATCTAATTTTAATTCAAAATAAATGCAATCAATAGTTAACTAATCAGAAAATTAAACTTCTATTTTCTAAAAATGCTAAAATAAATCAAAGATCAAGGGAAAAATTTTAAGTCTCAATAATATTACTGTTTAGCCACTAAAGACAAATAATCAATAAGCTGAAAGGGACATGTCTGAGTACTTTTGTTTTTAGTGCTAGCAGTGGCTAGCAAAGTGCTATCAGTGGAAAGGAGTTCCCACTGATGGTTCACAGAAAGTGAATAAGCTATTTTTGAGCTTGTTTGATGATATCTTTGGACAATGAGGGCACCCCACAAGTCAGTTGACTTGTGGGAGTAACAAATAATACAAATTCAACAACTAAAAACACAACAGATAGCACAGTTAAATCAAAGTAGGCTCATATATGTAAAAAAACTCCAGCAGATGGATACAGTAAGTGATGTGTGCACTTTATATCTATCAAAAGCTCATAAAAATGAATCCAAACCCAATCACAGATTTAAATATCCTTGTACTAGATGTGCAAGCAAGATTTCACTTCAAAATTAAGTTTCACTCAATTGAAATTGTTCTGATATGGTTGACAATGGTGTAAATCACTTTACGGATGTGTTATGCATTTAGGTGAAATTCAACAAGCCCTCAGAGATGCTATAAGCAAATAGAACGCAAACAATCACTTCCAAACTCTTTGCAAGCCTAACAGCTACCGGTGGACAAGATATCATGCATCAAATCACAAAGATCAGGCTCTTACACCCCCTACTGAAGAACTAAGCATTTTTTTTACTTGACCAATTTTAGTTTATGAAGCAAACAGTTTTAACAAAAGTGTTATATTAACTCACACCACTTAAACACACATATACAATAACAACAACTTGCAATCACTATCTCCTAAGATGACAAGAACAACAGACCCAAGCACAACTTAATTTTCAGAGAGCAAAAGTTTTCAAACTAAAATCTTATAAATCAACTTCACATCATGTAAATCACACATAATTCAGTCATCAAATCTTAAATAAGCAGAAAACAAACAAGACTTAAAAATGAAACACTAAGCAATAACAAAACTTCACAAATCTCAAAATTTCTTGGCAGAAATATTAGAAGGTAAGTGGACTTACCTCCAAGGTGCACATCTATACCTTAGAGTGTATGAACTTAAGTGCAAGCTATGCACTAGCTTCCTTAACACCCCTGCTAAGAAAGATCAAACACAAAAATAACAATAATAAGATAATACCAACTGATGTCCCCTTTTTATTCTCTTGTTAATATCATATAAATCATTAAACAATTCTATGACAGATTAGCATGAAACATGAGCCCCATAAGATTCAATCACCCAAATTCGACAAGCCACAATATCTTCTCAAAACCTTTTGGATTTTTAAACAGAAAATAAACCAAGAAGTTTATGCCTCACTAGTTTCTTACCCAAGCTTCTATACCCACAGATATTTGATATCTTCTGGATATCAGCTATCTATGGTCATATGGAAACCCAAATAAGTAGCTTATGTGGCTTTTATAACTTCCCTCTTTGACTTTATAAAACTGAAACTTTGTAAATATAGAACACAAACAGAAACTTAAATATATTTTTTAAACGAATTCAAAGTAAACAAGAAAAATGATAACAATATGAAGTAACTTGGGAACTTGTTTTATTCATCAAACATTAAACCACTTTTCATAAATCTGAAAAAATATATTTACAAATTTGTGAACCAGAAAACAAGAACAAGAAAAAAATGTAGACATCATATGCCTTTATATAGCAGGTGTACAATGGTTCTAGAAGACTAAACCCTAACATGTTCAATCCCTCAAATGCCCTTGTGTTGAAAATAATTTGAAAATAGGTCAAGATTAACCCATGTGAAGTAGCAGGGACCATGTGATGATGCTGAGCTGGTGAATCCATCCTAGCCATCAAATAGTTGTGGCCAACATGCTATGAAATACTCTTTGTTCATATCTCTGTCCCCTTTTGGTTTCTTGTGATATGTGGGGCAGGAGAAAGCTGGACCAGCCATGTGGGTGAGAGTGACAGGGTTTTGAGAGATGGGTTTTTCTTGTAATGATGTGAATCATGAATTTGGACATTTTCATGCCCCAATTCAAAGTGATTAAGGGGATTTGGGATTGGGGTTCTTGGGTTAGAAAGGGGATTAGGGGGCGGTTTGATGATAAACAATGTTTTTTTAGCGCAAGTTTGTTTATTAAAAAACGATTTTGAAAAAGTTATTAATATTAAAAATCTGGTTAGTGGGATTAGGGTAATGTGGCAAGAGTGATGAGGTGGGGTGTATTGATTGATTGCTGGTGCTGAGGTGGACTGGTGATTGGTGGAATAGATTTTGCATGTCTGGCAACTTTAGTCCCCTACTTTTATATTTTTTGTCTTTTTAAGTTTCAAACAGCTAACTTTAAATCCCTTTGTAAATGAAGTTTCAAACTTCATAATTTGGCCATAAATACTTTTCAAAAACTATTTCAAGGGTATGATTTGCCATTTCTTGAATCTTGAAGGGATTTAAAGGACTATTCTTGAAACTTTAAGGTCTTCACTTGTTTGTTTGACTTTGTGGAGGACTAAAAGTGACAAGTCTTCATTTTGTAAGGGCCATTCTTGCCAATTATTCAAAGTTGAGGGTCCTTTTTGTAACTTTGACAAACTTTAGGGACCAAACTTGTAATTATGAATATACAAGGGTATAAAGTGTCAATTCTTCAATGATGAAGGACCCTTCTTGTGTATCTTCAATTCTTCAAGGGTATTTTTGGAAATTCATCATTCGAGTCCGGTTCATTGTGCGGCTTCATTTCTCGTGTTCGTTTTTGATTGATTCTTGTGATCTTTTGTTTTTTTCTCGATATCCGTACCTAAAATACACATTGAGCAAACACAAGTATATATTTGGCACTTCTTATGATATTTTCATCGTTTTAAGCCCGTTTTGGACGATGAGACTATGTATAAAAGCAGTTTATCACTCCCCCATACTAAACCATTGCCGTGCCCTCACGCAATGCTAGAATAAATTATCTTAGCATCTCCAAAATGCATTTTTATCGACCTTTATTTAAAAGTAAACTTGCTAACCTACTATTACTTGCTACTACTTGCGTTTTAAACATAATGTATGATTTTCATCGCAAAATGGGACGTTTAGGTTCATAGAACAAGAACACGTGAATTCTTCGTTAGAAATAATTTCGTCGTCCTCGATTTTCACCCAATTCCATGCCAAGCGTGCAATGAGATCATTGTCATTATAAGTTAGTAAAACAATCATTTCTCATGAGTGTTAATTACATACCTAGACTCCCTTATTCCTAAGATGTATCTTGTATATTTTATTTTGTCTTAATGATCACGAGGATGCATTTGACTTATTTCGATAGTTTATTTAGGCCGAAAATAAAGTAGGACGATTTAATTGATAGTTAGCTAAAGGACACGATCTTTTAAAATGGATTCTCGTAATCTCCTTAAGTTCATATCTTGGCATAAATCGTTTCATGATTTGAGACCTTTCTCGGACCGATATTTGGCATGTGTTTCGAACTTCAAATCCTAGAAGACGTTCTCGAAATAATGGTCTTCTCTTCATATATGGAATTTCTTCAAACTTGGACCACGACTTCATCATTTTTCTTCAATCTTTATTTGAGATTTTGATATACAACGATCCGCCTCCTTCTAGGACTTGGATATATTTATCCTCATACCTTGTTAGGGTCTTTTTGGATAGACTTCTCCATGATCTTTAGGGGAGTATATTGCTTTTCGTCGTGTGTCTTGATCCTTCATATCGATTTTGGAATAATGGTACTTCACATCATCTTGGATCTTTAGCAACAAAATGGAGTTCCTCATGCCTTGTTAGGGCCTTTTTGGAACTTTGCCAATCTTCGCATCCTGCTTCAATAAGTTATGCCTTGGCTATGAACTCTATTCGAACACGAGCAACTTTTAAACAATCTTGGGCTAGAAGCTAATTAACCTTTTAAAGCGTACGACCTTACTTATTGCATTTATTTAAACCAAAGCGTGGGGAGAATAATCTAATAATTACTACACATGAGATCGTGAAAGATTACGTAACTTATAATTAACTCTATCATTTCTCGTCCTTATTTAAGAGACTTAGCCTAAAAAGTTAAGGAATCGAATCTAAGTGCTCAACACTAACGGTCGAGTCAAAAATTACTCTTACTCTCGCCATCGGAAAATCTACATTCGTGTCTTAAACACTTATAAAAATATGAGAAATTTTTGCCATTTTTAGCTTTATTTTGCAACAAAACGATAAACAAAAAGGTGAAAGTTGGAAAGCGTGAAGGTTTAGCAAGACAAGTATCTATACACCCCCCATACTAAAGTTAAACATTGTCCTCAATGTTTCGAGTCTAAGGGTAAGATACCCCAATACTAGAGATGAAGTCAAATGCCTAATCTAGCATGGAAAGGGTGGAACCATTAAATCTATAGCCGTTTATGAAGTGTGGTAAAAGACCTAAGGCTAGAACATCAAAGGATATATCATATGGATATCGAGAAAATCTTCCAAGCAAACGAACGAGTGCTCACATAAAACGAACACGAGAGGCTCCAATCGTGAAGATGATGATCTAAGAACCACAATTCACAAACAACCATGAAACAAAGGTTGGAAGGGCCCAAATCCACTCACATTAGCTACATTAGAAAGCGATAATATGTAGATGGATAAACATGGGAACTCCCCTACGAGGCACCTCTTTTTTTATTACCGAGTCATGAGCTCGACTCGATCCCCTTAATACTAATTATCATTAGGGAAGGTGACTTGGTCGAGGTCATCCAAAGAAGGGACTTCCCCACCAAAGTAGTGCTTAACCCTATGACCATTCACCTTGAAGTTAGGACCATAATTTTGAGCTAGCTCGATGGTCCCATAAGGAAACACTTGGGTGATGGTGAACGATCCGGACCAACGGGATTACAACTTGCCGAAAAATATTTTCAATCTAGAGTTAAAAAGGAACACTTGATCCTCAATGTTAAAAACCCGGTTTTTAATTTTTAAATCATGAAACTTTTTAGTTTCTCTTTTTAAATCAATGAATTTTCATAAGCAATGTCTCTCAATTCATCTAATTTATTCAATTGCATTTTCTGGTGTTTTCCCGCGGTCTCAATGTCATCATTACAATGCTTTAGGGCCCAATAAGCTTTGTGTTCGAGTTCAATTCGCAAGTGACAATTCTTCCCATACACGAGCTTATAATGAGTGCACCCAATGGGCGTCTTATGAGCTGTACAAAAGGCCCATAAAGCATCGTCTAACTTATCTGACCAAGATTATCGGTTCTCTCCAATCGACCTCTCTAAAATTCTCTTCAAAGCTCGGTTTGAAACCTCGACTTGCCCACTCGTTCGTGGGTGATAAGCGTTAGAAAGCCGATGTGTAACCCCATATTTCTTTAGAACCTTTCAAATTGGTCGTTACAAAAATGGGTTCCACGATCGCTTATGATAGCACGAGGGGTTCCAAACCGAGAGAAAAATTGCTTCAAGAACTTGACTACCACACGAGCATCGTTCGTGGGCAAAGCCTTAGCTTCCACCCACTTGGATAGGTAGTCAACGGCGACAAGGATGTACTTATTACCATGAGAAGATGGGAACGGCCCCATAAAATCAATGCCCCACACGTCAAAGATCTCACACACTTGGATGATATTTTTTGGCATTTCATCGTTTTGTGAGACTTTTCCTTAACGTTGGCATGAGTCACACAACTTGACAAGTGCGTGTGCATCTCGGGAAATGGTAGGCCAAAAGAAACCAACATCAAAGACCTTCTTCGCTGTGAGATTAACACCATGGTGACCACCCGTGGGTCCCTCATGACAAGCTCTAAGGATGTTAGTAGCTTCGGTGCCAAACACACAACGTCGAATACTTTTATCCGCACAAGTCTGAAATAGATAAGGGTCGTCCCAAAAGTAGAACTTGATGTCACGAAAGAATTTTCTTTTTTGTTGTGTCGTTATACCCTTAATGATGAAGTTCCATGCATGGTAATTTACGATGTCCGCAAACCATGGGGTAGAAGAATCTTTCTTCGAATTCACTACACCAAGTATCTCGAGAGAAAATGTTTCGGTGATTTCCTTGTTCTCGTACACACTTGGGTGAGGAACTTCCAAATGAGAGAGGTGATCGGAAGCAAGATTCTCGGCTCCTTGTTTGTCAAGTATGATGACATCAAATTCTTGTAGGAGTAGAATCCAACGAAGCAATCTCGGCTTAGGATCAAGCTTAGATAAGAGGTACTTGATAGCTGGATGATCCGTATACACTATGCTTTTAGTCAAGACGAGATACGGTCGTAATTTCTCAAATTCATACACCACGGCAATGAATTCCTTTTCCGTTGTGGTGTATTTAAGTTGAGCCTCGGTCATTGTCTGGCTAGCATAGTGGATAGGCAAGAAGTGCTTATCATGATGTTTCCCCAAAACGGCCCCAATAGCGTAATCACTATCATCACACATGAGCACAAAGGGGAGGTTCCAATTGGGAGCAACAAGAATGGGAGCTTCGGTAAGTTTCCTTTTAAGGATTTCAAAGGCTCGAACACAATCTTCGTTAAAGACGAAAGAAGCATCTTTTTCGAGGAGGTGTGTAATGGGTCGAGATATCTTTGAAAAATCCTTAATGAATCGACGATAAAAGCCCGCGTGGCATAGGAAACTCCTAACTCCCTTGACGGTTTTCGGATGAGGTAATTTGACGATGACGTCTATCTTAGCTTTGTCTACCTCAATCCCCACTTTTGAGACCTTGTGCGCTAAGATGATTCCTTCTTTACACATAAAATGACATTTTCCCAATTGAGCACAAGGTTGGTTTCCTCACAACGTTTCAACATTTGTTTCAAATTTCCTAAACACTAAGTGAACGAACTACCAAATACGGAAAAGTCATCCATGAAGACTTCCATCGTCTTCTTGATCATGTCATGAAAAATAGCCATCATACACCGTTGAAAAGTTCCCGGTGCATTACGAAGTCCGAATGGCATTCTACGATAGGCAAACGTTCCATATGGACACGTAAACCTAGTTTTTTGTTGATCACAAGGATCGATGGGGATTTGAAAGTAACCGGAAAAACCATCTAAAAAGCAATAGAAATCGTTTCCCACAAGACGCTCCAACATTTGATCCATGAAGGGCAAAGGAAAATGGTCTTTACGAGTGGCGTCATTTAACTAACGATAGTCAATACACACCCTCCAACCGGTCACGAGTCGAGTTGGAATTAACTCGTTGTCATCGTTTGGCACAAGGTCATTCCTCCCTTTTAGGTAAACAATGAATGGGTCTCACCCAAGGGCTATCGGATTTAGGGTAAATCATTCCCGCGTCAAGGAGTTTAAGGACTTCCTTTTTGATGACATCGTGAATTTTGGGGTTTACCCTTCTTTGACATTGAATTGCGGGCTTGTAGTCCTGCTGCATTAAAAGTTTGTGGGTACAAAATTTTGGGTCGATACCCTTAATGTCAGATAATTTCCACGCAATTGCCCCTTTGTGAGCCTTCAATAAATCGATAAGTGCGGTTTTTTCATCATCCGAAAGATCCTTCGCAATAATAACCGGCAACTTATCGCCTCCTTCCAAGAATACGTATTCAAGATGAGGAGGAAGATCTTTCAAATCGAGGATTGGTGGTTACTTGATTGAAGATTTAGGCTCAATACTCATAACCTCCACCGGCGGAGGAAATGGGAAATCGTTTAGAAAATCCTTGATAATCGAAAAATCCTCATCATCGTCGAGGTCTTCGTCAGAAGTTCGAGGTACGTCAAACTCTTCCAAAGTAAAACCACCTTCTTCAAATGGAGTGAAAAATGGTGTCGAATTATCAAGAATAGGATCGAGCATAGTGGGATTACCACTATTTGCTTCATCGACAAAACCTAAAATCTCTTGTGAAAATTCCTCGCAAACGACATCGATTAAATCAATATGGTTTAAAGTCGCGATAGAATAAACATGAGAAAGTTGAGTGTTTTAAGTCACGTTTATAACAAGTTCCTCGTCGTTGAAGCGTAATGTGATTTTCCTAGCATGTACATCAATAACCGCTTTCGACGTATCTAAAAATGAACGAACTAATATGAGAGGAACTTGAGGTTCCGTGGGAATATCGGCTACGATAAAGTCTACCGGATAATAGAACTTTCCCACTTTTACGAAAACGTCTTCGGCCAACCCACATGCGGGAATCGTAGAATGATCGGCCATCTCGATAGACATTCTTGAAGGAGTAAGATTAGGAAGATTGAGCGACTTAAATATTTCAGGAGGCATCAAATTAATACTAGCCCCAAGATCGGCCAAGGCATAACATTCTTCCATATCTTGAATACCACACAGAATTAATAGTTTACCGGGATCACCGACTTTTTGAGGTATGCGGTTAAGAAAAACCGATGAACAACTAGACAATTTGTGCAATTTCTCCTTGTTATTCAACATACTATTAAAGTTGGCGGCAAATCGAGGCATCCTGATTAAAGCGTTGGCAAAACTAATGTTAAAATGCAAATCACGAAACATCTTAATAAAAAGATCAAATTGGTAATTGTCTCGTTCTTGCAATTTTTCCTTATGATGTCTCGATGGATAAGGTAAGGGTGGTGTTGGGTGGGGCATAGGCATAGCCTTTGGAATCTGGGGTTCCAAACTTGGTAAAGGGTCAACCGTAGATTGTAATGTGCTCCTTTTCGACCACCACCTCGGGTTCTTCCTCAATTTCCTCCACCGTAGGAGTAATTGGTTGAGTCCCTGTTAATTCGATTCTATCTGCTGATTTCTGGGGAAGGGATTGAATCATTCATTCATCTTTTGGGAGTCGGCTCCTTAAAGGTCTTACCACTACGTGTGGTAATCACTTTCATATCTCCCTTCAGGTTTGACACGGTGTTACAAGGAAGACCACTCGAAGTAGAGGCTCTACTCATCATGATAGCATCTAAAAGTTTATTTTCTGATTTTTGACGTTCTTGCCTATCTTGCTCTTTTTCGGCCTTTTGATTTTGCTCCCACCTAAGCAAAGTTTTTTCAATCTTATGTTGACCTTGTTCCATTTTTTGTTGGTTTTGTTAGAGCCTAACCACATTTCCTTTCATTTTGTTACTATGAGTTTCAAACTTAGTCCTTAGGTTAATCACATCATTTGCCATGTTTGTGTACCTATCGTCGTTAGCCTTAAAATAGTTCAAAATCTCACTTGAAATATCTTTTAAAAATGCATTTGAAAGCCCTTGATTGACATTTTGGAGATCATGATTTTGGTTTTGATTTTGCAATTGACCACTAGTCCCTTGATTCCCATTGTTGTAATTGTTACCCTTATAGTTGTTCCTTTGATTTGCTTGGTAACCACCTTGATTGTTGCGATAAATGTTAGCATTTTGATTTGGTGGAAACCCCGGTGGAGTCAATTGATTAGTGAGGGTAACTTGACCGTTTTGGTTATAAGTTCCCGTGTCCGCGTAGGCACTCGAAGTGTTACCACCGGTGGTAATGCACTCGGAGAAATCATGACCTCCACCACAATAAACACAAGAAACCCCAACCGCTTTAGCCGTAGCGGGAGTGGGTTGTTTGCCAACTTTAAACTCTATCAACAATCCTTTAAGCTTATCAAAAATCTTGTTTTCCAAATTAGCCTCTATTTGGCAAGCATCAATGGTATGTGACAATGAAGGAGAAGACGAAGCCTTGTTAACACTCAGTGTGCTGCGAGGGCTATAAACCTTAGACATATTCTCAATGATCAACAATGCTTCCTCGACTGTTTTACACAAAAAATTACCACACGCGGCGGAATTAAGATAATCTCGTTCATGATCATTCAAACCATTGTAAAACATGTCGATTTGATGTAAGTCGGAAAAACCGTGATGAGTACATTCATGCAACATTTCCTTAAACCTATTCCAAGCCGTTGAAAAACTCACATTATATTCTTGTGAAAACTTTAAAATCTTGTTTTTCAAATGTGTAGTCTTAGAGGGCGAGAAAAATTCATTCACGAACTTTGAAACGAGATTCTTCCACGTCAATATAGAATTGGATGGCTCTTTCTCTAACCAAAATTTAGCGGGCGCCGCTAAGGAATACGGAAAAAGCATCATCCTAGTCACGTCATTCGAGACGTCCTTAAACTTGCAAGTCGACGTAAGACGACTAAAATGGCGAATGTGGTTATGAGGGTTGTCCTTTTCGTCACCACGAAACTTGTTGTTTTGGATCATGGACAATAAACCCGTCTTAACCTCAAAATTCTCCGCAAGGATAGCGGGAATCATAATCGCTTCTCCATAACCCTTGGTGGGTTCTTGAAGCAACTCCATCATAGTACGATTAGCCATGGAAGCTTCTTGTTCTACGATGGGTTCGTCAATGGGAGATCCTTCCTTTGAAGGCGTTGGTGTTCCTTCCTTTCGGTTTCGACGTTTAGGTGCACGTCTTGCTTGGTTACGAGTTTGCATAAATGTCACGTACAACGTGGGGATGAGAAAAGAAGATTCTTTTTGGTGTTTTTTACTTTTTCAGATTTTTTTGTGCTTTTGATTGTTTTTACTTTTTTTGGATTTTTCTTGTGAATTACGTAGACACAAATCTACAAATCTCTCCTCGAATCGATTTCTTGATTAAAGGAGCCTCAAGGAATGAAAACGATCACGTTGAGTGAACGCCTTCGATGACTTTAGAACGTTGGTGGAACACCAAAACGTTCAAGAGGGTTTAGTCTTTGAAACCAAGCAAAAATATATGATACGCAGATAATACTTTGGTCGGCAAAACCTCGATTAGCATTTTTGCTCTTAACACGCACAAGCAAGCGGGGGAAACGAGGAGGCGTGAAGCACTTAAGAGCCTTTTTCCCTTAGGTCGTAAAATACAACCGCCTTATACCCACCTGATAGTTTGTGTTAATTAAAATCAAGCTTCTCGAAAGTAATTATCTGTGTTTCCTTTTTCTTTTGCTTTAGATTCGAATACAATAATTGAGTGATGAAATCCCAATTAAGGTTGCGTTTTCACGCTTTTGGAGTATTGTGGATTTATTGTGATACGTAATACAATATAGTAATATTTTTTTACAAAAAACAAAAATCGATAATACGTATGATTAGAGTGCTAATCACACAAATACTTATTATGGATAATATCAAAAACAAAATTTTTCAAACTCAACACAACGCGCCTCCCCGGCAGCGGCGCCAAAATGATATGTAGTAAATTACGTCTTTTAGGAAAAAGAGCGTAAACGTGGTAAGTATTAAACAAATGATTTAGAAAAATCAAGTGCTTATGACCCTTTTGTGAGATCGTTCTCGAGGAGGCTTAATGTGTGTGTTAAACTTGATGGTATTTGAGATTAATATTGAGAAAGAAAAGAGGAATTGAAAATGATGACGGTTACGATTACAATTAAACTACGACGAATGCTAAAACGTAAAACGTAAAAACGTGACGAAATTAAAATTTTAATCTAAAATATTATTAAAAATAAAAAGCAAATCTAAAATAATATAAATAGGAATAAAAATTGACAAATATATTATAAAACTTATTTCCAATTTAATATTCAATTTTTTTTTTGCTAAATGGTAAATTTTATTAGCAAGGTAGAAAAGTAACAATACAAAACAAAGCACCAAGTAAAAATTATTAGGACACATCCCTAATAACCCTTGGGCTTGAATCAAAAAACAAATGGCATTGGACAATTCCCAAGCTCATCATACAAGATTACATGACAAAAGTTCATAACTCTAAAAACATATAAATCCAAACCTACAAACTAACTCAAAAAGACCAAGTTGTTACTTTCTATGGCATACCAAAGTTATCACCTGTGCCAAAAACCAAGACCACTTCTGAATCCATGTAAAGCCATGAGAACAACCACAGAATGGAAGAACCATAGACCCCCAATCCATCATAATAGCCTCAGCTCTTGACAAGTAGACAACAACAGACAATAGACAACCTGCAACACCATCAGAAAGTAGCAATACAAAAAGGAAGTGCCATAGTAGCAGTTTACACGCTTTGCCTCCTTAAAACCCTTAACATGTAAAACCCAATGGGAAACTATGTTAAGGGAAAAAGTACAACAGCATGTAAACCTTCCCAGCAGACCATAACCAAGTGAAAATACCAGTCATAAAGAAAACCTTCATTCCACCATAAGAACCAGCATGCCATAGAAGATTCATCAAAGAAACCAATACCAGAGCAAATAGCATCATCAAAGCAAGCATCTAATTTCCAATCTGAAAAGAGAACATACCAGCAACTAACAAATAATCAAAGGATTTTACACAGGTCAAAAGGAAGAACAAGTCTCCCCTTTACCTGAAACCTTGGACCTTCATGCAAACAACAACTATCATGAACAAAATATACCATACAAAAGATCAATAGAGACTGATCAGTTGAAAACTGCCAAAAAGGGTGATCATCTAAGTAGCCTTCAATCCACCATAACCAAACTCTAAAGCAGGGCAAATTCTCCATACAAAATACCAAAACAGGCCATATAGAATGAACCAAGATCTTCTGAATATCATAATGCAGAATAAATATAACTCCACCATACCCATCATTCCAAATAGCAAACCTCCACCGATTATTAACAAAAGTCCTAAAAACCAGAACTATGACAATAGGCCCTTCCTCTACACTTTTACTGCCATAGAAGGGATATCAAGACTAGGGCTTTAATCATAAATGCATAGTCTACTAACCCTAGGTGACCAACAATGATTACTCACAACGTAGTTAAAAACCAGAACCATGGTAATAAGCATTCCCTCTTCACTATTACTACCAAGGAAGGGATAATTAAAAACAAAGTTTTCACCAGCAAGGCAAATCCACCTACCAAACTCCACCAACCTCTAAATAATACCCATACCAGCAAGATACAACCATAAGGAAACACTCCCAAAACCCAACATGAGCTTTAGAAGCATAAACCAGATAAGTTTAGGACCTATCATTAATTTCCATCTGCTCCAACAAATTGCTACTATTACTTCTACCCAAATTGGGATTCTACCAGGATATAGCAGCCTTTTCAACATCCTTGGACCACTTAACATCCAGGGTAAGAAGTTTTAATCTAATGGTATTGATAATAAGAATCATCACAGCCTCCACAGATCTACACTCCTTTCTAAACAGCCTAAAATTACGTTCTTGCCAAATAAAATAGATAGAAGCCCCGAGAGTAATCCTGTGAATAACACTCCAATTAGAGTTACTAGCTTGAGTACTTCAAATACCATAAATGACCTCAGCCCAAACATTGGAAATCTTATCAAGCCTAGCCAAATTTTTGACTCTGTCCCAAATAAAATTAGAGAATGGGCAAGCAAAAAACAAGTGACTATGAGAGTCCATACACGCCTTACAAAGAGGGCAGAGAGCATTATTGTGACACCCTAGAACCAAGGTCATTAACGTTACCTTAAATTACGCTAATTTTTGAAATTTTTAAATAAATTTTAATTTCTATATATATAAGTATATTGGTTAAAGCCGATGTTCGAGGTTATAATTTTTACGATTGACGATTCAAGAAGGACGATGACGATGACGATTACGATCCCGATGGATGCCCAAATTTCTATAATTATTGACGATTTATCGATAATGTAATTTTTCAAGAATTTTACTTACGGTTCGTGTTAAGTTGAGTCGGGTGAGTTTTATAGCCTTCCGAGTACATTTAAAGTATCCCAAATATATTTTGGAGTGTTCGGGATGATTTCCGACTCCCGTAAAATTTTCTAAATTGACTAGTGAGTCGATCCCGCAAAGTTTTAAGGGCATTTTTACTTAAGGCCAAAAGAAACCTTTAATTGCATTTTGGTCCCTCCCAATACCACAAAAAGGCACAAACATAACACACACAAACATTTAGACAAAAAAAAATCAAACTCTCTCCTCTCTTGTCCTTAGGCCGACGGCCAAACACCAAGAACCACTACCCACCATTTTTTTCTTGAGTTTTCACAAAATCTAACTTAAGACCACCTCCTAGAATCCATTGGTGAGTGTTAATCCATGGTTTAATTAAACATGCATTAACAAAAATTTTCCAAAAATTTTCAAGAACATTCAAATTCGTTTTTGAGGCTAATTGTGTGGATGCATGTTAAATTCATGTATAATGGAAGTATAATCACAAATAAAACCCACCAAAATTAATTTGGTTGTGGTGATTTGGTCACCCAAACCCCACGGCACAAGGGGGTGTTTGGGGAGCTATGGTGGTTGATGATTTTGAGCATTGTTGTTATGTTTGGTTTAGTGTTTATTGGTGTATCAAATGGGTATAAGTGATTGCATGCTTGTTTTTAGATGTTAGGATTATGAGGTTGATTGATCAATAGGGGTTAGGACTGAAATTTGTGTTTGGATATGTTTGGGAATGCTTAGGATGAAGCCTAGTAGTGATTGATAGGTTTGGAATCAAGCTTAAGTATGATTTTGGTATGGATAAATTTAGGCAGAAACTTTGAGACCTTTTCGTAAAAATTATTTTTCCTACAGGTCTAGATAACTAAATGTAGTCATAGAGGGTCTTCTTAGCTTTAATTTGGTATAAGGTAGAGCCCGTGACTCAAAACGAGCAAAAAGTTATGAGGTTTTAAAGATCGAGTACCGGGAGACGAGAACTTTCATAATCCGAATTTATGTATAGTTTTAGTCAAATCCCGAGGACTACAAGTATGAATTGGTAAATGGTCAAGGGTCAAATTTTAGTCACAAACCTGTGTAATTGAGTCCATAAGTTGACTTAGGATTCAAAGAAGTCAAAGGTGCATTTCAAATAGGTCAAAGAGGTCCAAGTTGGTCGAAGTACAATTTCAGCCCGGAAAATGTAGTTTTGGAAAAGCGTTGAGTAACGAGTCGTAGAAGTAAAAACTTTTATTGGGATTAAAAATGTGTTATCTACAGGTCTTATAGGATTTTTGAGAATTTTGTCAAATTTTATAAGAATGGTTAAGTGTAGTAAAACAGCCCGTACTTTCGGTGAGTACCGGCGAAAATGAGTATAAATGGATAACGTAAGTAATAAGAACGAATGGTATAAAATGAGTAATGCTTGTTGTTTTGTTTTGGCGTGAGTTATAATTGTCCTAAGTGACTAGTACCTATGTATTTTATACAGTACCGTAAGGTATTTAAATTGAGATTACTCATTTCGCGTTATTTGTTGATAGGTGTTGATTTACCCGGGCATCCGTATCGTCGTCAGTGATCATCTCTCGAACTACCGACTACTTAATATATAAGGTGTGAATTTATAGCCTCGCTTATATTTATTTCAAACTGTTTTACCCGCGAGGGAAATGCATGCTAGTTTTTAAAAGGAACGTATATCATGAATGATTGTTAGACCCGAATGTTGCCTTAGAAATTGTGTTGAGTACCAAGTTGCAAAAGACCCTAATTTCATGAACTATTAACTATTGTCCTGCCCTCGAGTAGGGGGAAATAGCCGCTTATACAATTTGTAGTACTACGGGGCTAACGACCCAATGCTAGCCGAGAAGCTGTACGTTGAGTAAGTTCTGCGGTAGATTATCTTGTATGAGAGATAAGGTATAATTGCAACTGATGCCTTTAGAAGGGGCACTGGTTTCATCTGAATCACGCCGGTAATTATTACGCGGGTGATTGAGTTAACGGATTAGTGTCATGAGCTTAAACACAATTGTCAGTATCCTGAATATAGATTGTTTGATCGACAAGTCTATGAATGATCACGGATGGTTTTTATTTTATATACGTTCAAATGAATTGTAAAACCTATGAATTCCACTCAACGTTTTCGTTGACCAAATTTTGGCATGTGTTTCAGGTAACCGCTGAAGTGTAGAATGGAGCATGCATGGGATGGATGTTGTGTGTATGGCTTGGAGTCTGCTTGTTTTTCCTCCCTTTTCTACTTGAACATTTTTAAATTTTAATGTGATGTTGTTGTAAACTGAAATTCTTGGGTTGAGATTCATGGGGACCGAAAACGCTAAACTCTGTTGTACCAATTGGGGTTGGAAAAACCGTGGACATGTATCATCTAACAATTTTTAATTCAAGTTTTAAGTTGACGTCTTTTTAGCGTCGTTTGATATATCTTGTGTGCAATGAATACTGTGTAGCACCCAATGTTGTAGTTCCGCTGCGCATAGCATTTGTGGGGGTGTTACAGATTGGTAATCAGAGCCATGAGTTATAGAGAACTAGGTCGTTTTTGAAAATCCTAAACTATAACTTTTGGTGTCGTAAGAAATGGTCCAAGCACACACAACTATCCTGCATGGCTCCGGTAAGATTTATTTTTGTATTCATGGCATTTGACGTATACTTTTGAGTGAAGTATATATGTGGGTAATTATTACGTAAGTATGGAGATTACTATATGTAGACGTTGAATTATACGTGAAATATCCGACATCGTAATTTTTGTATTAATCATGCATGAGCATCATATTATTACATTTCGGGCATATGTACCACCTTTGCATTGCATTTGCATGCATGTATTTATAAATATTGTATAATTACTTATGTACCCTACGAAATTCGCTGTTATTGCAGGAATGGCCGAGGTACCGCCTAATGATAATGGAAACGATTACGTCGTAGGTCGCGAAGGGGGAAGTGTTGGAACAGCAGCTGAAGGACAAGCTGAGACGAACGATGTACAAGCCCAGGACCCCGACCAAAGGAGAACTACTTGCCCCAGGCCTATGCGTACTTCCCATCTGGTTGGTGCACCAGGTATCCCCAGAAGAGTCGAAGGTGCAGTGAGCGCAAATTCTCTTCATCAAGGCATCTCAAGAATTTGCTGCCCCGGACCGAGAATTTATCATGACGTACGACGGGTTGTGAGAGGTTTGGATGAATCAATGTGCATGCGGTACGTAGTGGAATCAAGGGTGATCAGTAGATTCGACGAGAATGAAAGGGAACACCAAAGACTGTTGGAAAGGACTGCAAGAATTGAGTATGATGGAAATGTGAACAAAAGTGATATCAACAGTTTAAGATCAATGGTTGCAAATTTGAGCGCTAGTCTTGACCGTGTTAGGGAAGATCAAGCGAGGTTGTCAAGGATGCAGAGTTGGGAGCATCGGGTGAGAGCATCATTGCCCCTGGATTGGAGATTCGTGGACGATTTGGAGATGGAGGCAAATGACTTCATGATTCAGCCGCCTACTAGAGGTGCTTGTATTACGGTGGGAAGTCAGGTAGCGATTGAGTGTGGGTCTACATCAGGGACGAAAAAGGAGACGGAATGTGGGCAGGATGATAAAGGAAAGAGAAAAATGGATGATGTGGATGAGGACGATAGTGATGAGGAACCCGAGGAAGACGATGACGAACCGCCATCCAAGAGGCCGTGTGGATCACCACATGCCTAGTTGCTTATTTTGTATTTTTCTTTGATCATTGTAATAGAACTGTTTTAGACTTTTGTATGATGGCATTATGACGAGAAACTTGAGGACTTAAGTTTTGTGGTGAACGATTGTAGTGGCAATACTTGTCACGATTTTGGTTAATTATCAATACAATCCATGTTACCTTTCATGATCTGTGATATGTCTTAAATTTGATCTTTTGTGATGTGAATTGATGAATATTAGTAACTCTGTAGTGATGTGTCGTTGTAGGTATATTATGTCTCGGAAACTTGATGTGTATACTTACATTGTTTTTCTATTTTCCCTGTCTTGCAGAAAGAGATATTCGATAACACCATGCCTCCAAAGTTGACCGCCGATCGTGTAAACACAATGATTCAGGAAGCTATAGCAAATGCGCTGGAAGCGGACCGAGCCGGGAGAAATCAGGACCAGGGAAGGAACGCGGGGAGACAGCAAGCCCCGAGAGTGTGTACCTATTCTAGTTTTATGAAATGCGGTCCCACGCAATTTCGTGGAACGGGTGGAGCTTTAGAACTTAGACGATGGTTGGAAAAGGTTGAAAGTACTTTCGAAATCAGCGGTTGTGCAGAAGCGGACAAGGTGAAGTTTGCGGCTGCTACGTTTCTTGATGACGCGTTAAGTTGGTGGAATACCCAGGTAGCTACTGTTGGATTGGCTGTAGCGAATGCAAGGACGTGGAATGCGACAAAAGCTCTGTTGACTAAGAAGTTTTGCCCAGAAGAGGAATTGGGTCAGTTGGAAGACGAGTTGAGGCACTTGATCTTGAAGAACAATGATATCGCTGCTTACACCAGGAGGTTCAATGAATTAAGCCTTTTGTGTCCAGATGTTTTTGCCAATGATGCCAAGAAGATGAAGCAGTACATTAAGGGTTTATCTAGCAATATCAAGGGTGAAACAACTTCGTCAAAACCTGGGTCGTTTGATGAAGCGGTCCAGATGGCTCACGCATTGATGGACGTCAAGCTCCAGGATAAGCAGAACTTCATTGCTGAAGGCAACAAGAGGAAATGGGAAGCGGCACAAAGCAACCAACCCCAGGGCCAGAACCGAGGTGGAAATCGAAACAACCATGGTCAGAACCGCAATCAGCAGTTTAACCAAAGAAGGAATGAAGGGATGAGGGCAGTGACGAACCCTAGAGGAGTAAAAGTGAATCCCCATTGTGGTAGGTGCAATTTGTACCATGTTGGGAATTACCCGCCTGCATGCGGCAAGTGTGGAAAAGCAGGTCATAGGACGTCTGGTTGCCGAACGGGAGGAGTAGCCACTGGGGCGAATGCTGTTAGGATGAGAGGATGTTATGGTTGTGGAGAGAGAGGTCATGTGCAAGTGAATTGCCCGAAGGCAGGAAACAAGCGGGGAGGTAACAACGCGGCTGCTGTGTATCAAGTGGGAACGGCTGATAAACCACAGGGTCCTAATGTGGTTACCGGTACGTTTTTGCTAGACGCTTGTTATGCTAGTATTTTGTTTGATTCTGGCTCCGACAAGAGTTTTGTAGATGTTAAATTTAGTCGTCATATCGATAGAAAACCGGTGTTGTTAGCGACTAGTTATAACGTTGAGTTAGCCGATGGAAAAATTGTTAGTACGAATTCTATACTGAAAGGGTGTACCTTGAAGTTAGGAAATTACGCTTTTAAAATCGACTTGATGCCTATAGAGCTAGGATCGTTTGACGTGATTGTGGGAATGGATTGGCTAATGGCGCACAGTGCTATGATCGTCTGTGGCGAGAGATTAGTTCAGATTCCGTTGAGGAATAAAGTCTTGACGGTAAAGGGAGACGAATGCACTTCTCGTTTGAAAGTGATTTCCTGTTTGAAAATGATGAAGTATGTAGAGAACGGATGCGATGTGTTTTTGGCACAAGTTTCGAGTGATGGTGATTTAGAGGCGAGGATTGAAGAGGTACCTGTCATCTGCGATTATCCGGAAGTTTTTCCAGACGAGTTGCCGGGTTTACCGCCTACCCGTGAGGTCGAGTTTCGAATTGATTTGGTGCCAGGAGCTGCGCCGGTTGCGCGTGCACCTTATCGCTTAGCACCATCTGAGTTAAAGGAGTTATCGGATCAACTGAAGGAATTGATGGACAAGGGATTTATTAGGCCGAGCTCATCACCTTGGGGAGCGCCAGTGTTGTTCGTGAAGAAGAAAGATGGTTCATTTCGGATGTGTATTGACTATTGGGAACTCAATAAGCTGACGGTTAAGAATCGGTACCCATTGCCGAGGATTGACGATTTGTTTGATCAATTGCAAGGTTCCAGTGTATACTCAAAGATCGATTTACGATCAGGGTATCATCAACTGCGTGTAAGAGAGGAGGATACTCCTATAACTGCCTTTCGTACGCGGTATGGACACTTTGAATTTCGAGTGATGCCGTTTGGGTTGACAAACGCGCCTGCTGTATTCATGGACCTTATGAATCGCGTGTGCAAGCCGTATCTAGATAAGTTTGTTATTGTTTTCATCGATGATATACTTATTTACTCTAAGAGTAAGGAGGAGCACGAGAAGCACCTGAGGAAGATTTTGGAGTTGTTAAAGAAGGAGAAGCTGTATGCGAAATTCTCGAAGTGTGAGTTTTGGTTAGAATCAGTGCAGTTCTTAGGTCACGTGATTGATAGTAAGGGAGTTCGTGTGGATCCTGCCAAGGTCGAAGCGATCAGGGAATGGTCGGCACCGACAACGCCGACTGAAGTTCAACAATTCCTTGGTTTAGCTGGGTATTATCGAAGGTTCATTGAAGGATTTTCATTGATTGCAAAACCATTGACAAGGCTTACCGAAAAGAATAGGGTGTATGAATGGGGAATTGAGGAAGAACTTGCTTTCAAAACGCTCAAGGACAAGTTATGTTCCGCACCGATATTGTCATTGCCTGATGGAACCGAAGACTTCGTAGTGTATTGTGATGCATCTCGTAAGGGTTATGGAGCGGTATTAATGCAACGTGAAAAGGTGATAGCTTACGCGTCGAGGCAACTGAGAAAGAATGAGGAGAACTACACGACGCACGATTTGGAATTAGGAGCTGTAGTTTTTGCGTAAAAATTGTGGAGACACTATTTGTATGGGACGAAGTGTGTTGTATTCACTGACCACAAGAGTTTGCAGCACATTTTAGATCAAAAGGAGTTGAATATGCGACAGAGACGATGGGTTGAACTACTAAGCGATTACGACTGCGAAATTCGCTACCACCCTGGCAAGGCGAATGTTGTAGCGGATGCACTGAGTAGGAAGGAACGGGAGAAACCTTTGAGGGTCAGAGCTCTAGTGATGACTGAGAGTGTTGACTTAACCGAAACTATACTGAAGGCTCAAGAGAGAGGACTAATGAAAGGGAATGTTGAAGCTGAGAACTTGGGACGAATGTTGAAACCTCTTTTCGTGATTAGGTCAGACGGACTGAGATATTTTGAGAATCGGATTTGGTTACCATTGTGTTCATCTGAGGAAGGAAAGCCTGGAGTTCGAGAATTGGTTATGAACGAGTCGCATAAGTCGAAGTATTCGATACATCCTGGATCGGATAAAATGTACCACGACCTGAAGAAAGTTTATTGGTGGCCGAATATGAAGGCGGATATTGCTCGTTACGTTAGTAAGTGTTTGACTTGCGCGAAGGTTCAAGCAGAACATAAGAAACCATCTGGATTGTTGGTACAACCAGAGATCCCAGAATGGAAATGGGAGAAAATCGCTATGGATTTCGTGACGGGTTTACCTAGAACTCCTAGTGGATGTGATATGATATGGGTGATAGTGGATAGATTAACGAAATCTGCTCATTTCTTACCTATGAAGAAGACGGACATCATGGAAAAGCTCGCCAGTGTGTACGTGAAAGAGATCGTCTGTAGACATGGAGTGCCGTTATCGATCATTTCGGATCGCGACAGTAGATTTACATCGGAATTTTGGAAATCGCTTCAACGTGCGATGGGCACTGAATTGAGTTTAAGCACGGCTTATCACCCGGAAACTGACGGCCAGAGTGAACAAACTATTCAGACGATGGAGGACATGCTCCGAGCATGCGTGATTGATTTTGGAGGAAGTTGGGAATGCCACTTGCCTCTGGTGGAGTTTTCGTATAATAATAGTTATCATGCGAGTATCAAGGCAGCACCGTTCGAAGCATTGTATGGAAGGAAGTGTAGATCGCCTGTGTGTTGGAGTGAAGTAGGAGAAAGTCAATTGACTGGACCCGAAATGGTTTTAGAAACGACAGAGAAGATTGTGCAAATCAAGAACCGACTACTTGCTGCGAGAAGCCGACAGAAGAGTTATGCCGATAACAGAAGGAAACCGTTGGAGTTTGAAGTTGGAGATATGGTTATGCTTAAGGTATCGCCATGGAAGGGTGTAATTCGTTTTGGGAAGAAAGGAAAGTTGAGTCCGAGGTATATAGGACCATTTAAGATCGTTGAACGAATTGGGCCAGTAGCGTACAAATTAGAATTGCCGAGCGAGCTTCGTGCTATTCACGACACGTTTCACGTATCGAACCTGAAGAAGAGTTTGGCGGATAAGGAATTGGTGATTCCTTTGGACGAGATTCGACTAGACGACAAAATGCACTTTGTGGAAGAACCTGTGGAAATTATGGACCGAGAGGTCAAGAGGCTGAAGCGTAGTAGGATTCCTATTGTGAAAGTCCGATGGAATTCTAAGCGTAGACCGGAATACACTTGGGAACGTGAGGACCTTTTCAAGGAAAGGTATCCTCATCTGTTCCAGTAGAACGAAGTGTGAGTACAAGAAGAGGCGAGCGCCGGGACGTCGCTCTCTTTAAGGAGGGGTGGATGTGACACCCTAGAACCAAGGTCATTAACGTTACCCTAAATTACGCTAATTTTTGAAATTTTTAAATAAATTTTAATTTCTATATATATAAGTATATTGGTTAAAGCCGATGTTCGAGGTTATAATTTTTACGATTGACGATTCAAGAAGGACGATGACGATTACGATCCCGATGGATGCCCAAATTTCTATAATTATTGACGATTTATCGATAATGTAATTTTTCGAGAATTTTACTTACGGTTCGTGTTAAGTTGAGTCGGGTGAGTTTTATAGCCTTCCGAGTACATTTAAAGTATCCCAAAAATATTTTGGAGTGTTCGGGATGATTTCCGACTCCCGTAAAATTTTCTAAATTGACTAGTGAGTCGATCCCGCAAAGTTTTAAGGGCGTTTTTACTTAAGGCCAAAAGAAACCTTTAATTGCATTTTGGTCCCTCCCAATACCACAAAAAGGCACAAACACAACACACACAAACATTTAGACAAAAAAAAAAATCAAACTCTCTCCTCTCTTGTCCTTAGGCCAACGGCCAAACACCAAGAACCACCACCCACCATTTTTTTCTTGAGTTTTCACAAAATCTAACTTAAGACCACCTCCTAGAATCCATTGGTGAGTGTTAATCCATGGTTTAATTAAACATGCATTAACAAAAATTTTCCAAAAAATTTCAAGAACATTCAAATTCGTTTTTGAGGCTAATTGTGTGGATGCATGTTAAATTCATGTATAATGGAAGTATAATCACCAATAAAACCCACCAAAATTAATTTGGTTGTGGTGATTTGGTCACCCAAACCCCACGGCACAAGGGGGTGTTTGGGGAGCCATGGTGGTTGATGATTTTGAGAATTGTTATTATGTTTGGTTTAGTGTTTATTGGTGTATCAAATGGGTATAAGTGATTGCATGCTTGTTTTTAGATGTTAGGATTATGAGGTTGATTGATCAATAGGGGTTAGGACTGAAATTTGTGTTTGGATATGTTTGGGAATGCTTAGGATGAAGCCTAGTAGTGATTGATAGGTTTGGAATCAAGCTTAAGTATGATTTTGGTATGGATAAATTTAGGCAGAAACTTTGAGATCTTTTCGTAAAAATTATTTTTCCTACAGGTCTAGATAACTAAATGTAGTCATAGAGGGTCTTCTTAGCTTTAATTTGGTATAAGGTAGAGCCCGTGACTCAAAACGAGCAAAACGTTATGAGGTTTTAAAGATCGAGTACCGGGAGACGAGAACTTTCATAATCCGAATTTATGTATAGTTTTAGTCAAATCCCGAGGACCACAAGTATGAATTGGTAAATGGTCAAGGGTCAAATTTTAGTCACAAACCTGTGTAATTGAGTCCATAAGTTGACTTAGGAGTCAAAGAAGTCAAAGGTGCATTTCAAATAGGTCAAAGAGGTCCAAGTTGGTCGAAGTACAATTTCAGCCCGTAAAATGTAGTTTTGGAAAAGCGTTGAGTAACGAGTCGTAGAAGTAAAAACTTTTATTGGGATTAAAAATGTGTTATCTACAGGTCTTATAGGATTTTTGAGAATTTTGTCAAATTTTATAAGAATGGTTAAGTGTAGTAAAACAGCCCGTACTTTCGGTGAGTACCGGCGAAAATGAGTACAAATGGATAACGTAAGTAATAAGAAGAATGGTATAAAATGAGTAATGCTTGTTGTTTTGTTTTGGCGTGAGTTATAATTGTCCTAAGTGACTAGTACCTATGTATTTTATACAGTACCGTAAGGTATTTAAAATGAGATTACTCATTTCGCGTTATTTGTTGATAGGTGTTGATTTACCCGGGCATCCGTATCGTCGTCAGTGATCATCTCTCGAACTACCGACTACTTAATATATAAGGTGTGAATTTATAGCCTCGCTTATATTTATTTCAAACTGTTTTACCCGCGAGGGAAATGCATGCTAGTTTTTAAAAGGAACGTATATCATGAATGATTGTTAGACCCGAATGTTGCCTTAGAAATTGTGTTGAGTACCAAGTTGCAAAAGACCCTAATTTCATGAACTATTAACTATTGTCCTGCCCTCGAGTAGGGGGAAATAGCCGCTTATACAATTTGTAGTACTACGGGGCTAACGACCCAATGCTAGCCGAGAAGCTGTACGTTGAATAAGTTCTGCGGTAGATTATCTTGTATGAGAGATAAGGTATAATTGCAACTGATGCCTTTAGAAGGGGCACTGGTTTCATCTGAATCACGCCGGTAATTATTATGCGGGTGATTGAGTTAACGGATTAGTGTCATGAGCTTAAACACAATTGTCAGTATCCTGAATATAGATTGTTTGATCGACAAGTCTATGAATGATCACGAATGGTTTTTATTTTATATACGTTCAAATGAATTGTAAAACCTATGAATTCCACTCAACGTTTTCGTTGACCAAATTTTGGCATGTGTTTCAGGTAACCGCTGAAGTGTAGAATGGAGCATGCATGGGATGGATGTTGTGTGTATGGCTTGGAGTCTGCTTGTTTTTCTTCCCTTTTCTACTTGAACATTTTTAAATTTTAATGTGATGTTGTTGTAAACTGAAATTCTTGGGTTGAGATTCATGGGGACCGAAAACGCTAAACTCTGTTGTACCAATTGGGGTTGGAAAAACCGTGGACATGTATCATCTAACAATTTTTAATTCAAGTTTTAGGTTGACGTCTTTTTAGCGTCGTTTGATATATCTTGTGTGCAATGAATATTGTGTAGCACCCAATGTTGTAGTTCCGCTGCGCATAGCATTTGTGGGGGTGTTACAATTATCAAAATTAAACCATCTACTCAATCTATCTTGAGTCTTAAATCTACCTTTGACAGCAAGCCACAAGATAAATGCATGCCTAGGAATGCATTGCTTAAACCAAACATGATTAGCCCATATAACATTCGACATATCATTTCTAATCAACTTACAAACTTCACTAACACTAAACTCCACAACCATATCACTCTTATTGAATAAAAAAGCTTTATCTTCCAACATACTAATAGTCGGGACAGGGACATTAAGGACATCTTTAAATCTAGGCAACCAATCTTTAGGCCAAGTCCAATTGTTGTTGTCAATCCAGTTAATAACTTTATCATTAACATCTAATCCTGAAGCGGACAAAATATTATGGGTAATAAACTTACACAAAGGACCACTATGTCATTTGTCAAACCAAACAAAGCAGCTTCTACCATTACCAATTCGAACCCCAATGAATCTTCTAATCTTGTCTCTAAGGGTCATAATGTGTTTCCATGACCAAGTATTCTTCTTTTTAACAGTCATATTCCAAATACACTTACCCCTCAGCCTATATGTTAATCCATTTGACTCAAAGAGAGTCCTTCTTACTAACAATATTCCAAAGATATTTGATCATCAAAGCTTCATTCATAAGAGCAGATGTTCTAATACCCAACCTACCCTGACTCTTAGGCCTACAAACTTCCACCCAAGCAACACATGCCATTCCCTTACCCTCATCACTAATACCTCAAAGAAAATTCTTACAAATCCTGTTAATGCTATCACAGACAAAAGCTGGCAACACAAACATAGAGGACCAATATACACTTAAAGAAGATAAAACCGAGGAAATAAGCTGAAGCTTACCAGCATAAGATAAGAGCTTATTCTTCCAAGTACTAACTCTAGCTTTAACATTGTCCAACAATATTCTACAATCATTATCACATAACTTCTTTGTCATTAGAGGAACCCCTAAATATCTCACAAGCAAACTACCTTTTCTAAACGGTAAAGCTTCCAAGATATTGTTCTTAACCCCCAAAGGGACATTACAAAAAAATATAGTACTCTTTTCTAAACTAGGATATAATCCAGAGCACATAATAAATTCATCAAGGCCTCTCCTAAGAAGACAAGCAGAGACAAGATCACCATGACAAAACAACAAAAGATCATTCGCAAAACACATATGTGTGAGACCCATTTTACTACACCCCTGATGATACTTAAACCTCTTATCATTTCTAATTTTTCTCTTAATCATTAAATTAATGACTTCCATAACTAAAGTGAAAAGGTATGGGGATATAGGTTCACCCTGCCTAAGGCCTCTCTTACTCTTAAAATACCCATGTGATTCACCATTTACCACAACAGAGAATGAAGTAGTGGTAAGGCATGTCATGATCCAATTAACCATAGTTTCATGAATACCAAAATAACAAAGAATTTGCCTAAGGAATTTCCAATTAACAGTATCATAAGCCTTTTTGATATCAACCTTAAAAGCACACTTACTAGTTCATCCCTTCCAGTCATAACCAACCATCAATTCTTGGGTCAACAAGATATTATCACTAATTTGTCTACCCGGTATAAAAGCACATTGGTTCATATCAACAAGACCACCTAAACCCTCATTAAGTCTATTAGTAAGCACATTGCTAATGCATTTATAAACAACATTACAACATGCTATAGGTCTATAATCAGAAACCAAAGAAGGGACCTTAAGCTTAGAGCACCCACAATGGGTCAATCTATGAAAAGCTTTTCACTATTCTAGGAAGTGTTTGACAAGAGTTTTTGCCATTGTGTGAATGACTTTTTTCAAAGCTTTTTGCAAAAGCTTGGCATACTCCAAGTCATTTAACAAAGTTTTAGTGATCATGTGTGTGATCCATTGATGACATTAAATGCACCAAGTCTTTCAAAGACTTGTGCATTGTGGATGCTCTTAGGAATAAGGGAAATAAGGTTAGAGTTCAGTTCACCTAAAAGCTTTCCAGAGTCAAAAAATTCTTTAACAGCACGACACACATCCGGTCTGACAATACTACATGCCTTCTTGAAAAACTTGGACATAAAACCATCTGGCCCGGCTGCATTGTCATCTTTGATACTAAACATGGCGTCTCTGATTTCAACATCAAGAACATGTCTAATCATGTGATCAACAGTCAATGCATCCAGCTTCTTAATAAACAAACTATCACCGTCTTCAATAGGAATGGCCTCAACATCATCTCCCAAAAACTTATAAAAACAGAAACAAACTGCATTGGGATATCATCCCCATAAAAGGTGTTACCCGTTTCATCTTTAACAACTTCAATTCTGCTCTTGCTAACCCTTCCGTTTAGGATATTATGAAAGTAGGTAGAGTTATGATCAACCTCCCTAAGCCACTCAATTTTAGTCTTCTGTTTTAAAACCTTTTCTTCATCTATAACAGCTTCCCTATATGCTTGAGAAAATATAAGCTCTTACTCTCTTAAATTAGTATTAAGCGGATCTTTATCAAGACTCTGTTGAATACCTTTAAGTTCATCTCAAAGAATCTTAACTTTCTCAAAAACATTCCCACAATCTTTATTCAACCTTCTCATAAACTTTTTCATGTTCTTCAGCCTTTTAACAAGCACAAACATAGAGTATCCCTTAATCTCCACATTCCAATTAGAGCTCACTATAGGAATGAACTCCTTCTTATCAGCAATAAAAATCATTAACTTAAACGATCTTGGCTTAGCTGCTTTAATCTCAGGAAAGACCAGAACAGCTGGACTGTGATCCGAGCACATATAGGGAAGAAAATTAGCATAACTTCTACTGTAATCAGCAATAAAAGACTTATTACCCATGACCCTATCCAACTTTTTAAGTATGCCAAGCTCTGGGTTAAGTCTCTTCTCCTTCCAAGTATAAAATAAGCCATAACTATTGATATCATCTAGCTCTAACATGTTGACACATTCTCTAAACTCCTCCATGCCTTTATCCCTTTGATTAAAACAATTAGTAGTCTTATTGAAGCTTAGTGAAACATTAAAATCCCCAAGAAGTGACCCAGGACAGTCCTTAACAATCGCCGAATTCTCAACCAAATTCTTCCATAATAATCTTCTATCTTTCTCTGTGTTCTCTGCATAAATAAAAGATATAAACATACTCTTCTGATCATGCAAAAAAGTAACCTTCAAATGAATCACATGGTCCATGAATGAGACAACTCTAGCATTAATTACAAAAGGTTCCCAACCAACAGCTAAACGACAACCCTTCCTACAATCCATAGAGTTAGAAACCCAAGCCCAAGTTCCAAAAATCTCATTACAAACAGTAATCTCATATTTCTTCCGCAACAGAGACTCAATAATAACAAACATACTAAAATAATTCTACTTAATAAACATCTCAACTTCTTTTTGTCTAAGGGTAGAATTGATACCCTTGATATTCCAAGCAACTATTTTACCTATCGTTTCAATAAGGAAGAATCATGCCTTGCACCTCCTTGCCTATCCATCATAGATACATCCACAACATTAGCAACTTCATTTTGTGCCATAAAATTTACCGTGGCATCTCACGAAGCACCAACTTCCACAAAATGACCATTGATATTTTCACTACGCTACTCATCACATCTAGACTCATAATAGTCCAACTTATCTTCAGACCATAATCCTCTAAAATACTTCGTAAATACCATACCAGAATCAATAAACAAATCTACATCTAATTTTTCTTTCTCCCATTCTAGCTTTCTGGCCTTATCATGAGTCGCCTTAATAGCTTGAGCTAAAGAATTATTGTAGACTTTTTGATTCTTCTTACCAGCACATTCATCATTAAGCCTCTTCTCATCAATTCTTTTTGCAATATTAAGAACATTCAAATTTTTCTCATCAACCAAATTTTGAATGCCAGATAACTTTTTATGCAAAATTTCCTTCTTAGTAAACCTAGTACCTCTAAGACTATCAACTTTCTTGTTATATTATTCCAACATCTTAGAAGACCAGTTAACCTTAACCCCATCCTCAATATCCAAATCTAATACCAAACTAGTATCAACCATTTCACAAAAATCTTTCCATTCCATATCCTCCCCAACCTCATCATCAACTGATAAATCATTGAACCTACTACCCGTCTTAGAACCACTGCCATCACCATTCTTCCTAGTTATATTCTTCTTCTCATTGCCACTACCTTTAGACGTCATCACCTTTTTACCATCATTTCGTTGTTTTACACCCTCACTAATCTTATCCCCTTGTTTAATAGTACTACCCTCATTAATCACATACACCACCATTTCTTCCATCTGGACATCAACCTTTGCTTGGACATTATTCTTCTTACCAACCTCTTTGTCATCACTACTCACCGGAACATACTGCTTATTACCTCCCATACCTCTACCACCAACATTCCCTTGACTGCCTCTCCCACCAGCACCTCTACCTCCATTACTAGCATTACCCCTACCACCATTACTAAGACCACCTTTACCAACATTACTAAAACCACCCCTTCTATAGTTAACAATCCTCCAACCTTCCTCACCACTAGTAACATCACCTAGTTTACGGACAGGATAAGAACACTTAACCACATTATGAGCACGACAGTTTTATTCAAATCCACATGCTTTTGAATAGCCTCAACATTATCTTGGCAACTCCTGGAAGAGTGACCAAAAATCTTATAAAACTCTCATATAGGAGGCTTCCATGTGTATTCAACATCCAGTAACATGGACCTATCTAAACTCTCATACAAAACTTTGTGGGAACTCGCATTTCTCGGTATTATTTTATTCCTTTATTCATGCTTCTTGTATTTTATAACATGTTACATTTTCTTGTATTCTTCATACGTAAATCCTGAGATCTCGAGAATTTTAATTAAATTATATTTTATTTATTTTTCTGATCATTGATAATATTTTATTCAGAATTATAAAAAAATAAAAAAAATAATTATTTTTATTTTTCCATGTTTATTTATTGTAGTAACTCGAAATTTAAAATCAACCTTTAGACCGACCTTTAATTCTATTTCTAATATTCGGACCAATGTTTATTAGCGGACTACTAGTTATCATGTTCGTTTTTACGAATAATATTGAGTTATCGGCTAACCGACATGATTAATGCTTTAACGTATCAAGTGCGTGTCATTTATTATTTATCGGCAAAGATTATGTCCGTCATCGACCGTAAATATTCTCGTTATAAGATAAATGTAACACCCCATTTTGATAAATGGAATGTCACGCGTGATTATGGGGTGTCATCAAAGTATACAAGGATAAATGTCTAAACATTACAAGACCATAAAGGAAATACCGAAATCAAACATCGGTAGTCTAAAAGTAGAACTCATCACACACAAACATAAGTACTGTAAATGAAAGGACTAAACAATGTCCATGGAAATGAGTATTAAAGTACAGATAAATGCATAAAGTAAAGAAGGCTAGAAAGCTTCCAGACCATATGCATGTACGCTTAAAGTCTACGAGCGTCCCTGAGTACCTGCCGTTTTGGGAACATGAAAAGGAAAACGGCTGAGCAATACGCTCAGTGCACGGATATACAAATATAGCATGAAGATTATAAGCATATAAGCATGAAACAACGGAAGAAACTAAGTCCTGAATAACCCGGTTATATCTTAGGAAAACTTGTTTTATAGTTTGAAAAGTCTTATGTTTATCTTGTAAAAACTGTTTAACATATTTTACTGTTAGCCAATATAGGTCATGAAATATCAACGTGCATGAATACTTGGAGGGGTGACCTCATCATGCAAATTAGAGGGGCTGCCTCTAATTTAATATACTGGTTTTAGGTAGGAGGGATCAGCTCCTTGTGAAGGATGCAAGGCACACACCACATTCTCACTGAGTAATCTGCTAAAAAACATGTAACTAGGATGCACCCATACGCCCCACCTGATAATATAATAAATGGCCAAAAGCTGAAAGGGACGCCACGAGCTTTCACTCCGTCGTGGTGAAGTCATAACACTGGTGCCTCCAGTGTTATGATTATGGTACCTCCATAACTAGGTGAAACTGGTCATGCATGTATATGGCTTTAGGTATTCTAATTAAACATAAGCAAATCATAAACATATAAAACATATACTGGAGAAAACAGTTGGCTGCATACGGGAAATCCTAATAAGGAAAGAATGTCCATACTGAAAGGACGAAGAATCCGTACCTTATGTCCAGTGAACGAAGAAGACGAACAGAAGAGAGTCCTACTTCAGTATCACTAATGCTACATAAATACATACGTGTATAAGTATCTGATTATTGAGTGCGTAACTGTTTTTATATCATATCTTAGCTTGTTTTATATGTTCATGTCATGTTTTACTGATTTAAGCCTTATACTGTGTTTATCATATATTATGTCTATTCTGATTAAGTATTACTTGTATTTCATGTATTATTATACTCGTTGTGTAATAATAAGTAACTTTCTAAAAATAGCAGGTTTCCCAAAATAGAAAGTTTCCAAAAATAGCAGGTTTCCTAAAATAGAAAGTTTACAAAAATAGAAAGTTACCAAAAATAGAAAGTTTCCAAAAATAGAATTTTTCCAAAATTAGAAAGTTTCTAAAAATAGAATTACTGCTTAAAATAGATAAGTTTCTACAAATAGAAAGTTTCCATAAATAGATTAGCTACCTTAATTAAATAAGTTTCTAAAAATAGAAATTTCCATAATTAGATATAAGCTGGATAATTAAGCTAATTATATAAGTTTAAGTGTTTTCTGATTAATATTCTAAGTCATGTGATTATATAGTATAGTTTATTAATTATTTCATGTAAATTAAATAAACTATAGGTTAAAGTATTTAATTAAATATAACATGATTTTAATTAAATAAAGGTAAAAATACTTAGGTTAAAACATGTATTATTATCTATAAAAAGTATAACCTAAGTCATGTGAATTAATTAATTATATGTCATGGTTTTAATAATTAATTAATTATATAGTCTAATTAAAAGATAAATACTTAGGTTAAAATTCATGAATTAATAATAAAATTAATAACCTAAGTCATGTAAATTAAATTAATCATGTTCATGCTTTTAATTAATTTAATTTAAATCTTGTAAAATAATATAACTTGTAAAAATAATAAAGCTAGAAAAACAACTCATGAACTGGACCGTATTTTTAATCTAAACATGTGTGAACCGGACCTTTAACCATCACCATACCCCGAACTAAGTCAGGGTTTCCCTTGCCTTGCTGCTGCCGTGACACCATCACCACCAAACCGAGACCATATGGTCTCGGTGGTGTGAAGTAAGCCAAGCCGAGACCCCCTTGGGGCTCGGTTAGGCGTCGGCCACAAACAAAACACCCCTAAACCCATGATTGATTAAACCCCATGATTAGTAACATGTTTAATTACTTGTTTTTAATTAGTTTATTAAAAATATTCATGATTTTATGTGATTAAATAAATCAAAACATAAAATAAAAGAAGTTAGGGTTTATACCGATTACGTGAAATCAAGAAGGATGAACACACACGATTCCTTGCAATAACTCAAAGACCAAAAATCAAACCGAACACCCCTTTGGTGTTCTTAAATCCGGTGGCCAAAGATGGAGAAGAAAAAGGGATTAGGGTTTTCTTGTTTTCTAAATTTTGTAAATAATGAAACATGTTTTTCCTCTTTTTCCATGTTTAGTAAAAAATGATGGGCTAGGCCCTTTTGGTCTTGTGTAGCCGCGTGTATGGGGCCCACATGGGGGTAACCCGAACCTTTTTCGTGTCTAAAATATATGTGTGTTCTCGTGTTCGTGTTTTACATGTTTTAATTAGTTATCGTTCATGACTTAATATATTTATTCGTGATCGTAATAAATATATATACTTACTTAATATTAGCTCGTGATTAATTTACGTTCATGATTTCATGTTCGTATGTTCGTGATTATAATTATTATTAACATAATTATCGTGTGTTAATACGTAATAAATACTTATCGTGTTATAACACATACGTAATACTTGTAATTCGTGTTCGTGAAACGTAAATGTGCTAAAAAAGGAAAGTCCTAATCGTGTACATACTATCGTAAGGGTACTATTCATGGTAAAAGCATGCGGGTTTTACAACTCTTCCCCCCTAAAAAGAATAACTCGTCCCTGAATTATAGATAAAGTAAACTCGAAAAGAAGAACATACCCGAATTCAAAATATGAAATGAGGGTAAGAAGTCCGGATAGACTCCTCTGTTTCCCAAGTGGTTCCCGCTCGGTATGATCCCTCCAAAGGATTTTGACGAATGGAATCGTCTTCCTTCTCATGACTCGTTCTTGTCTGTCAAGAACTCGTTCGGGTTCTTCTATGAAAGTGAGATCTTCACGAATCTGTTCCAGTCGATACTGAACCATGTGAAGGGGATGATACTGGTACCCTCTGAGTAAGGAGACATGAAACACATTGTGTACATGAAAAAGCTGCGGAGGTAACGCTAAACGGTAAGATACTTCACCGACTCGTTCAATGGTATCAAACGGTCCGATGAATCGAGGACTGAGCTTCCCTTTAATTCCAACACGTCTAACACCACGTGTCGGCGAAACCTTAAGGAAAATGTGATCTCCTACGTTAAAATGTACGTCCCTGCGATGCTTGTTGATAGGTGTGTAAACACCCATCCTTTTACCACTTAATTCTGGCTAAAACAAGACCAAAACACGTATTTAATATCATTTGTTTTGAATTATGCGTGGTTTTTGTGTTTATTGTGTTTTCAGAGCTAACCGGATGAATATTAAAGAAAACATGGGACTGCACGGGTTTTACCGAAGAAAAAGACTCAAGATAAAGTCTATTGTCCAAGAGATGCAAAAGATTTGAAGTCACTGGGCCTATTCAAAGATTTATCGAAGAAAAGGACCAAAGATGGAAGATTTACATAAGTCGAAGAAACTCAAGTCTATTTAACGAAGAAATTAAAAGACGAGTTGAATTTAATCGACGACAAATCCCGAATAAGAATCGAAAACGACAACTTTTCTGAAAAGACGAGAAGACAAGAAGAACGGGAGAAAGCCCACTCACCAACCAAAGGGAACACCTATATAAAGGGTTCCCCTCACACACTTTGCATCCAGTTTTTGTTTTTTTTCTTCTCCCCACTTTTTTCTCCTTTCCGTTTCGTATATATCACCAACACCACTAGGGTGTTTGGTGATTTTGATATTTGTTTTTCAATCTTGTAATTTTAATTCTTGTTTTGTGATTGTTAAAACATTAATCATCAATACAAGTTCTTGTTTAATCTTTCCATTTCATCTTGTTCATCATCATCTTTTATTTCAAGTTCTTAAGTTCTTATTTGATTGATTTGATCTTCAAAAGTTGTTGGGTTTTATGTTTTTGTTGATGGGATTTGTAGTTTATGGTTAGTAGATGCTTAGTGTAGTTTATTTAAGTTTTTGGTGAAAAACTTGGTGATTTTTGGATTAAAATCGTTTTCCCTGTTCTTCGGGTAAGCTTCTGTTTTTTAGTGTTCCCATGTTCCGGATGAACACCAAAGTTCCGGATGAACACCAAAGTTTCGAATGAACAAGAAAGTTCCGAATGAATATGTTTTTGAAAAGTTCCGAATGAGTTTCCTTTAAAAGTTCCGAACGAACTTCCGGGTGAACTTCCGAATCAAAGTTCCGAGTGAAGGATTTTTCAAAGTTCCGAATCAATTTTCCTTAAAACTTCCGGATGAACTTCCGAGTCAACACTTCCGACCCAACTTCCGACCAAAGTTCCCGGTGAAGACTTCCGGGTGAAAAGTTCCGGATCAAGAGTTCCGAACCAAGTTCCGAGTGAAAAGTTCCGAATCAAGGTCTTACTTCCGAATCAATCTTCTTTTGAGCATCTTTAATTGTTACTGTTCTACTGTTCTTAATATTTACTTTTTATTTTAATTCAAGTTTTATTAATTGTCATTAAATTAATTTTTTTTTATTTAAGTTTTCATTTTAATACATTTAAACTTTTTAGTAGATTAGAAAACTAAACCCCCCTTTTTTAGTAACCAAGAACAATCATTCCACTTAGAACCGAGATCAATTCGAGAGGACTGAGAGACAAAATTGAACCTAGCAAAATCAGTGTATCAAATGGCGCCGCTGCCGGCTCTTCTCGTTAAGATCAAAAGTTTTTTGTGAGAACTTGGTTTTTGGGATCCGTTCCCCGTGAACGTTACTTTTTCATAAAAATTTTCAACAAAATCCTAAAAAATATAAAATTTTCAAAAATACCAAAAAAAAAAAAATTTTAAAAACATAAAAACCAAAAATATTTTTGCTTTGTTTTTCTTTGTTCGTTCTTTTGCAGGTGTATGCGCACTCGATCCACGTCTTATCAGGAGCCCGAGCCTCTCGATAACTTAGACATGGCCGGTGTACAAAACAACAACAACATACCACCTCCAAACAATAATAATAACAACAACAACCCACCTTTCAACAACATGAATAATAACAACAATGAGCCTCAACCGGATAATCGGCCGATGATTGAACTGCTGCAAGCTCATGTAGACGGCAACAAATATCCAATTGTCATACCTCCAATTGCCGCCAACAACTTTGAGCTAAAATCAGGTTTTATCCAGATGGTCTCCGCTCAACCATTCTTGGGGCGTACCATTGATGATCCACACGACCACATCAAGAGATTCTTGCAACTCACCAACACGGTCAAATTCAATGGTGTTCCACAAGAGGTAATCCGGTTACAACTTTTTCCCTTTTCTTTAGAGGGACAAGCCCGACATTGGCTTGCTAAGGAACCGCCACAGAGTATTCTCTCGTGGACGGATTTGGAAACCAAGTTTATCAATTACTTTTTCCCACCCTCTCGTACTACCGCTTTGCGGAATGAAATCATAAATTTTGAACAAAAGTACGATGAGTCGTTCAGTGAATCTTGGGATCGTTTTAAAGATCTTTTAAGAAAATGCCCACAACATGGTTTTACCAAAGTACATCAAATTAATACTTTTTACAATGGTTTAAGCATGAGTGACCAAGATTCACTAAACAGTGCCTCGGGGGGTAATCTTTTGGCTAAGACTTCCAATGCTGCTTGGGATATCATTGAGAATATGTCTCGTGTGCAAACCAAGAGTGTTCGGACCAATGTCGTTAGTGCTAGCACTAGTGACAGCGACAAGCGACTGGACAAAATCACTACGCTTCTTGAGTCGCTTGTTTCCCACACCGTCAGCAACAACAACAGCAGCAACGTTAAAAACGCTCAAGTTAGTGCTGTTAGCCAACCATGTGAGATATGCGGAGGTCCTCACTCTTACACCACTTGTACCGCCACCCAAGACTACCCTGCTGAGAATGTGAATGCAGCATATGGCACCTATCCTCAACCTGCTTATCAAGCTAGACCTCAAGGTGACCGAAATTTTCTTAGCTACCGCTCCAACAACTACCTCTCACCACCCGGTTTTCCCCCAAACAACCCAAACCAACAACAAAACCTTAATCGCCCTCCTCAACAACAACAACAACCTCGTACACCATACATTCCACCTCACAAGCAGCAACAACCACCTCAACGAAACAACCAAGTATACCAGCAACCTGCTTATCAACCACCCGCATACAATGCTCCTCCCAACCAACCCACCGCCTTACACCAAGAAGTGGAAACTTATATGAGGACGAACGATGTGATAGTGGGAAATCTTCAGAGAGAAGTGCTCAACCTGGAAGCAGACTTGGTCAAACAAGGGAACGATTTGAGAGCCGACATGAGAAATACGTTGGATAGTCAAACGAATGACTTGAAGAACATGATGGCTAGTTTCTTCCAAGGTAGTCAACCCTCTTCTTCGGGTACTCTTCCGAGTAACACCGTTGCGAATCCAAGAGGGGAGATGAAAGCAATCACCACTCACAGTGGCAAAGGTACCAAGGAACCCGAGCTTCCTATACCTCCACCGGTGGTTGTGACTAAGGAGAACGAGTCACCTGCTCCTATTCCTCATCCTTCTACTTCCCCAATTTCTCCGCCTCCTTCACCTTCTACCCCCATTTCCCCACCACCCGTGGTTGTGAGTGATCCTATTCCCCTAAAGCCTTCTTCTTCATCCAATATACCTTATCCTTCAAGGTTGAGGAAAGAGAAGCAAAAGAGCAAGGATGATATTCAAGTTTCAAACTTTCTTAAAATGTTTAAACAATTGAATTTTAACATCTCCTTTGCCGAGGCACTCGCTCACATGCCCAAATACGCTAAGATGTTTAAAGATCTTCTAAACGACAAGGAGAAGCTTCTTGATATTTCCAACACCCAACTTAATGAGAATTCCTCTGCAGTGCTCTTAAGGAAATTGCCAACCAAACTTGGTGATCCGGGTCGTTTCCTAATCCCTTGCAACTTCCCGGGAGTAGAGAATTGCATGGCCCTAGCCGATCTAGGTGCCAGTATTAATCTAATGCCTCTAAGTGTTTGGAAGCAATTATCTCTCCCTGAGCTAGTCCCCACTAAAATGACTTTGGAATTAGCTAACCGTACGGTTGCTTATCCAGTGGGGATAGCCGAAGACGTCTTTGTAGGAGTTGACAAATTCACTTTTCCTGCTGATTTCGTCGTTGTCGACTACGACATGGACCCTCGTGTGCCATTGATCGTTGGTCGTCCATTCCTGAGGACCGGTCGCACTCTAATAGATGTTGAAGCCGGTGAGCTTATCATGAGAGTGGGTGACGATAAGATTGTCTTCAACATGGGAAAGCTTTCTAAACAGCCTTATTCATACGAGAGTGTTAATTGTATTGACGTTCTTGATGAGGCTTGTGAAGAACACTTCAAAGATGCTTGTAAAAGTATTCCTACCTCTCTTCCCAATGTTGAGACCGTTTCCTCTATCGACTCATCACTATCTCTATTTGGAGAAAGTGATTTCCTTTGGAAAGATTTGGAAGCCACCATGGGAGATGTTAATTTAGACAATGACGATTCTACTACCAATTGGGATGAAGATCTCCGCCTCATTGAAAACCTTCTCAAAGAAGACAATCTTTCTCCTCTATCTCCAACGATTACTGCTATTGATCCTCCTTCTCCTAAAGAGGTGACTAATGATGATCCATCGTTAGTTTCACCATCTATTGAGGATCCTCCCACTCTTGAGCTTAAGGACCTACCTCCTCATCTTGAGTACGTTTTCCTTGAAGACAACGAGAAGTCGCCCGTCATCATTGCAAAGGACCTAAAAGAAGAAGAAAAAGCCCGACTTGTCGCCGTGTTGAAGAAGCATAAAACAGCTATCGCTTGGAAAATCTCCGACATTCGTGGAATTGATCCTCACTTCTGCACACACAAAATTCTCATGGAGGACGACTTTAAGCCCACTATTCAAAGCCAACGAAGGGTGAATCCAAAAATCCATGAAGTCATCAAAACAGAGGTTATCAAACTTCTTGATGCGGGTATGATTTACCCTATTTCGGATTCACCATGGGTTAGTCCAATCCATTGTGTGCCTAAGAAAGGCGGCATCACCGTTGTGCCCAATACAAACAATGAGCTGATTCCTACCCGTCTCGTCACTGGGTGGAGAGTTTGTATAGACTACCGCAAACTCAATGATGCCACGAGAAAGGATCATTTCCCTCTACCTTTTATGGACCAAATGCTTGAACGTTTAGCGGGTAATGAATATTACTGCTTTCTTGATGGTTTCTCGGGCTACTTCCAAATACCCATCGATCCCCAAGATCAAGAGAAGACAACATTCACTTGTCCCTACGGCACATTTGCTTACAAAAGAATGCCTTTTGGCTTATGCAATGCCCCCGGGACTTTCCAAAGGTGCATGTTGGCTATCTTCCATGACATGGTTGAACAAACCATGGAAGTCTTCATGGATGATTTCTCGGTCTTCGGGGATTCCTTCTCTTCTTGCCTTGCCAATTTGGAACGTATGCTTCAGCGGTGCGAAGACACTCGACTTGTTCTGAATTGGGAAAAATGCCATTTTATGGTAAAAGAAGGCATTGTGCTAGGACACAAAATCTCTAAAGCCGGTCTTGAAGTCGACCGTGCTAAAGTAGATGTCATAGCCAAATTACCTCCACCTTCAGCCGTGAAGGGTGTGAGAAGCTTTCTGGGTCATGCGGGCTTCTATCGTCGTTTCATTCAAGATTTCTCTTGGAAAAAGATACTCCTTTTATCTTTTCCAAAGAGTGCCTTGAAGCCTTCAACTCGCTTAAGGATAAGCTAACTAAAGCACCCGTCTTGGTTACCCCTAATTGGGAGCTTCCCTTTGAGTTGATGTGCGATGCTAGTGATTTTTTTATTGGAGCGGTTCTGGGACAAAGAGTGAACAAACACTTCCAACAAATCCATTACGCTAGCAAGACAATGACGGGGGCACAATTGCATTATACGACAACCGAAAAAGAGCTTTTAGCTGTTGTCTATGCCTTTGAAAAATTCCGCCCCTATCTTGTCCTTTCCACCAATATCGTATACACGGACCATTCCGCGTTGAAGTACTTGATGACAAAGCATGATTCTAAGCCAAGACTTCTTCGCTGGGTTTTACTCCTTCAAGAATTCAACATTGAAATTCGTGACAAAAAGGGAGCAGAAAACCTGGCCGCGGATCATCTGAGCAGACTTGAGGATCCATATCAAGGGGATCATCCGAACAAAGAGATCAATGACTCTTTCCCCCTTGAGACCTTAATTTCTATAGATCTCAATCTCGATGGCACCCCGTGGTTTGTGGATATTGCAAACTACTTAGCGGGTGGTGTTCTCATCCAAGGGTTAACATCCCAACAAAAAAAAGTTCTTGAACGATGTTAAGACTTACTTTTGGGATGACCCTTTTCCATTCAAACAATACGCTGACTTGATTATTCGCCGATGTGTTGACGGACCGGCCGCTTTGGACATTCTCCAGGCTTGCCACAAAGGACCCACCGGTGGTCACTTTGGTCCCAACTACACTGCCAAAAAAGTGTTTGATTCGGGATTCTATTGGCCCACCATTTACCGTGATGCTCACGAGATGGTTAAACATTGTGATTCTTGCCAAAAACAAGGCAAAATCACACATAAAGATGAGATGCCTCAAAATTTCATACAAGAATGTGAAATCTTTGATGTATGGGGCATCGACTTTATGGGGCCATTCCCTTCTTCTAAAGTCAACAAATACATCCTTGTCGCTGTTGACTACGTTTCTGTTGGAAATACGTTTTTACGTATTTATGAAGGATCGGTCGCTCCAACGATATATTATTGTATTAGGCTCGTGATCCAAGTATAGCCCATATAGCCCACATGTAGGGTGGGCTATATATACCCCTCCTAGCATGTTAGGAGGGGTGGTTCTTCTCATTTTTGATTATTATTCATTTAATAAAACACTTTCTCTCTCTACTTTTCTTTTTCTCTCCTTTCTCTCTCTACACCTCATCTCCTTCTTCCCCATCTCCACCATCTAATCAATAGATCAATCCATCATTTACCAAATCCCAAGATAACGTAGACCTTCAATTGGTATCAGAGCCATGGTTAAATATTAGGATTTGCGTTTTTTTATCTATTGATTTTCTTTTTATATTTTTTATTTGTTATTTTATTTTATTTTTTCTTTTGAATCCTTTCGTCTAATTTTTTTTCTCCTTGTTCCAAATCTGTCCAATCAGTGTTTTCTTTTTAAATAATCAGTTTTTTTATATCATCAGAACTTTGTCTAATCATTTTTTTATTTAGTCATTTTTTAATCATTTTTTTTAATGAGTCATTTTTAATCAGTTTTCTTCTTCATTTTCAAATCTGTCCAAAGTCTCAGGTTTTTGGTCAAATCAGTCCAATAATCCATATCCCATCAATCTGTCCAACATCCGTCTCAGTTTTATTCAATCATTGTCAAAAGTCTCGTATCTGTTCAATCAAGCTATTGTAAAACATTCCGTATGGACGAATTTTGAAAAACTTTCCGAATAGGTTTTCCGAATAGACAAATTTTTCCGAATAGACAAATTTTTCCGAATAGACAAATTTTTCCGAATAGACAAAATTTTCCGCATAGACAAAATTTTCCGAATAGAAATCTTTCCGAATAGCCCACATTCCGAATAGACTTTCAGTATAGCCTTTCCGAATAGACCTTTTCGAATCGACTATTCCGTATAGACCGACTCCTCACTCGACAATTCAAACAAAACACTCAAACTAACGGGAAACAAATCACACTCTCAATCCTCGACCCACAAACACAATTACAAACACTCAAACTGACACAAACAGTGACTCACCTAAACACTAAAACCTCACTCGACGACCCACATCATCTAGACCCAACAGACTCGACTCGAAACCAACCCTCACCTCACCTCACCTCTCCTCTCTCGACTCGAAACCAAAACCTCGCCCACAAAAACAGACCTGACACCTCTCGTTACACCCTCACCCTCGCCCTCGAAATCTCCCTCGACTATCACAACCACCACAACCCAACTCTCGTCCCTCTGACCACTCACCCTCACCTTATTCCCAATCACGACTTAAGACTCATCCCAATCTCCACTTTCACCCAGACTCGATTTATCAACAGAAAACTCTCATCAAACCCCGACACATATCTATATTCATTCGTCTCATTAATAAACAATTCGAATCTCAGATTATTCAAACTTTAGAAGATCTTTTAGATCTTGTAAGTTAGAATTACATCATCACAGATTGATGTATGGTTACACCATCTAATCAATTTTCGAAAATAAAGAAAGATTAAGAACATATAGGTTCATATCTCTTCTTTGTTTCGATTTGACTCTTACATTTGACCAGAAAGACTCGAACAGATGATAGAAGACAGACTCAACAACATGCAATAAAAAGAAAACCTACCCGAGACCCATGCTAGGATCTTGAAGCCGAATCCTTGATATTATCTTCTCGTGTGGATTGATAATTTTACAGAAACTTAAATAGGGTTGGATTTGATAAGTCGAATCTATCAAGATCGAAGGTTGTGCGATTGAAGAGATGAAGGTTGTGTGTTTTTAGTTAAAAGAGAACGATTGTTTGTTTGAGTTTACAAGTTGTGAGAGAGAGATACAGATATCCTGAGAGAGAGATTTATTTAGAGGGACGGAGGAACCAAGGTGATGGATGATTTTGGAATGAGTAAGTTTTGGAGGAGAGAGAGATAAATAGATCAGATTTTCCTTTTTTTTGGTTGACTGTGAATGGGTTTAAGAAAGGGGGACGGAGAAAACAAGAGATGAGGGTATTAATTTTATTGTGATGGAGAAAACAAAGAAAGCAAGTGGGGCGGTGGAATTTTTCTTTGATTGGGACACGTGTTTTGAGGAGTTTATCAGATTTTTATTTATTTCCTTTTATTTTCTAATTTTTTTGGTTAAGTTATTTTTTAAAAATTATATCAGTTTTTTTTGGGAAGTTATTTTTAAAACGTTTTGTAATCTGTTGGATTGATAAAACGTTTTATAAAGTTATTTTTATTTTCCTTCTTTTATTTTCCATTTTAAAATATCATTTTTTTATTTTTTTGGGTTGGTTAAGTTATTGTTTTAAGTTCATTTTTTATATTTTTTATATCTTAAAGTTAATTTTGGTTTATTAATTTTTGGCAAATCGTGTCGAGGCGGGTATTGTTAAAAGTTAACGTGGAAAAATATTTGTCGGGATAAACGTTTTTGTGGCCGGATTTGACGACAAATTGACGAGTCAACGTGACGGGATTTTTGGTCGGGTTTAATTCATAATCTTTTGAGCCGAATCGAATTGTAAACTCCTGAAAACCACAACATCCACATCATTTTTCTTTATCTTTCCTCGATTTTCAATGGATTCGTTCAATTCGACACTTAAAGAGGGAGACTTGCATCGAATGCAAGACAAAGCTCGAGAAAGTGGTATAAATTCATTTCAAATGCTCCAGTCTCATCTTGTCACTCTTTCGGGGATTCAAGGAGGGAGCGAATTTGTGACAATCTTTGGACAAGATAGTCATATATTCATCGACTCAATTTTTACCACTTTGACCCAACTCGCCGAGCAACTCAACCATGGAAACTTTAATCACTCTGCATCGGCACTTGCCTATAAGGATCTTGTGACACAACTCACGCCTTTCCTCCAATTCAATATCATTAAGCCTGAGAGTTCTGTGATTTGCCAATCATTTCTTCGAGATACACATACCGAGCTTCGAGTTTTCCGTGATACAATATTGAAACTCATGACATCGGTCTCGTCTTCGATTTATCAACAATCACAACTTCAGCAAACGTATGATAATGGAGTGCAAGAATCAATGCCGCAGATGCAAGAGGAGAATGGTCATACGGTTGACAACTTGGAGCCTAACGATGGCAAGAGCACGGATTCAGAAGGACAACATGATATCAGTGGCACGTCGGGGAATGTTCACGAGATTTCTCTTGATGACACCTTACCCATTTATGACGAAGAGCCTGCAAACATGGTACAATGTGATGTTGGTTACGATGTATATGCTGATGACATGCCGCATATTGAGCATTCTGAACCTAATTATGACAAACATGGGATGGAAAAGAGTGATAGAAATACCACTTCTGCTTCATCCGATGTGAGTCATAATGGGGGAGAAAGTGTTCAAAATGCTATAGTATATCATGATAAATGTTTTACAACTGCCTCGTTAACTGATTCTGATTCCAAGATTAAAGAGCTCGAAACGATCGTAGCTCGGCAATCAAAAGATTTTGAGGATGCCAAACTTGAATTTTCTAAGAAAACGGACAAATTTGAAACATACTTTGAAAAACTTGAAAAGTCAAACGTTGTTCTTGAAAGAAAATTGGATCAAACTGTTCTAGATTCTAAAGCTGAAAAGGATAATCTTTTGAAACAAATTCAACTGCTTGAATCTAAGTTGGCATCCCAAGATAACTTGCTCAAAGAAAATGAAACGTTAAAAGCCCAAGTTCAGGAAAAGGTATTTGCTATAGCTGCGTTGAAAAACGAGTTAAGAAAAAATAGAGGACCTAGTGTGGACACTAAGCTTGAAAAACCATCAATCTTGGGGAAACCGCCTACAAATCAGTTCGTCAGACAACCGATTGACAGACAACCTACGGCATTTAGATCCGAGCGACCACAATCCTCGAGACCGCGGTTTGCCTCCCAAGTTGATTTGGTTCATCTTTCTAGACCAGACACTCCAGCAACTAGGCCCTATGTGATCACTCAAGCTTTAGCAAGACCAAATCATATGATTGCCTCTAGTTTCCCTAAAAATACCAAGACCACGTCTAGAACTAGTTCAAATGACGTTGGCCATAAATCTGGTCTAAGGAAAGTCATGCAAAAGACACATGTAAGAGATAGCAATGTCAATCCTAGTTACATGCCTTCTAGATTACCCAACACTGCTAACCGTAGCATGTCATCTCCTAGGAGCATCGATCACTCATCTAGGAATTACTCGGACATTAAATATGCTACCTGTAAAACATGTAGAAAATGTGTCTTTACGGCAAATCATGACTCTTGTATCAAAAAATTGCTAAATAAGGTGAACTCCCGTGCTAGAATTAAGTCCCAGTAAAATCAAACCCGTTGGCAAAATGTGGCGCCCCACTGGTAGAATTTTCACTCTTGTAGGAAACGAGTGCCCTTTAACTAGGATAGTCTCTGATTCTACAAAGACTACTAGGGAGGAAATTGCAAAGGATGATACATCACTTAAGCCTGAACTTAAGATTTTCTATAAAAGGAAACGTTTGCCAACTAAGACAAGTGAATCATCCCCTCAGGCCACCTATGACACAAGAAAAGAAAACCGTGAACCCCCACGTGCTTCTAAAATAGATATCTCTAACCCATGCAAAAGTATACAAACTCCTAATGAGAATGCAGGTACCAAAGTTGATGTTCCAAAAGAACGAAGAGGTCCAATCGTTGTATACCGTTCAACTAAGGACACTCTTAGAGTTTGGTTGCTGAAGAAGCAGATATCGGAGAAACTAGTATCTCAGGGGATTCATGGTTAAAGCTTACACTAGGACTTACAGTCACATAACAGACTGTAACTCGATCTCAAAAGACAGGAAAGTTCATCCCGATGATGACTTATCCTAAAAACGAGAAATTCATTTTTCTCGGGCATGAGCTTATGTTAAAAACATTCCACGTTTTTAAGCTCATGCACAAGGACTTACAGTCACATAACAGACTGTAACTCGATCTCAAAAGACAGGAAAGTTCATCCCGATGATGACTTATCCTAAAAACGAGAAATTCATTTTTCTCGGGCATGAGCTTATGTTAAAAACATTCCACGTTTTTAAGCTCATGCACAAGGACTTATAGTCACATCACAGACTATAACTCGTTCTTCAAAGGCAGGAAAGTTTATCGCCGATGATAAACTTATCCTTACAACGAGAAATTAATTTTTCTCGGGCATGAGCTTATATCGAAAACATTCCAAGTTTTTAAGCTCATGCACAAAGGCTCTTCATTAAATGTTAGATGATGACCCGATCTTCAAATTAAGGAAAGTTTATCGCCGATGATAAACTTATCCTCACAACGAGAAATTAATTTTTCTCGGGCATGAGCTTATATTAAAAACATTCGAAGTTTTTAAGCTCATGCACAATGACTTACAGTTAAATGTCAGACTGTAACTCGAACTTAAAATAAAGGAAAGTTTATCCTTTATGATAACTTATCCTCTTAACGAGAAATTCACCTTTCTCGGTCATGAGCTTGTATTAAAACATTCGAAGTTTTAAGCTCAGAAAGGAAAGTGTATCTTTTAAATAAGAGAACTTTTCCTCATAACGACAAATTAACCTTTCTCGGTCATGAGCTTTCTGTTAAAACAGTCAAAGTTTTCAAGCTCATGAAAACGACTTCTAAGTAAATGTCAGCTTAGGACTCGTTCTTTAGATAAAAGGAAAGTTTATCGCCGATGATAAACTTATCCTTAACAACGGGAAGTTTACAACTTCTCGGACTTGAGCTCGTTTTATAAGATATTCAACATCTTAAGCTCAAGTAATTGGTTTTCAAAACTTTGAACACAATTTTTCGAGAATTTCTCAAAAGGTTTTTCTAAATCTTTCAAAATTATGTGTTCAAAAATGTTTTGATAAAAAGAGCATGTCTTCTGGAATCGATAATATTTACGAACCTAGAAATGTCATTCAATAATGACACGGGGTTGTAAATAAAGTTCGAGCAGAAGTTCAAACTTTTAAAACATGCTCAAAATGGTTTGCTATTATTTCAGATAGCAACCCGCTTTTCATAATCAAGTCAAGCATTTCACCGGAAAGCTTTGACTCAACAACGGGAATTAATTTTCTCGGGGACGTGACGAGGTGACCAACATTCGTGAACAAGAACCATGTGCTTCTTTCATATGATGTTCTCCATTATTCAGGTCCAACCTCGTAACTTGCTAATATTGTGAATTCATTATCACATATGATCTTTGCACGTGTTAAATACCTTACACTTGTGTTTAAAAGGTATTTAATTTACGTTTCAGCACACCCTCATTAATTTGAGGGGGAGCTTGTGTAATTCATGAAGATAATTGGATTTGCATTTTTCTTCCCAAATTTTCTTAAAAGGCTATTAAATCAATTGATATTAAAAACATCGATTGGGTTAATATTTTTAATATGGGGGAGAAAATGTGATTTAATATGGGAAATGATTAATCACAAATGGTTTGACTTAACGTGTTAGCTCATCCCGACATGTGCGAAATGTTTTCGAATATCGTAGCATATGTTAAGGGGGAGCAAAATGGATTTGCACTTCAAAATGGATTTCATGGTGACATACACTTACCCAAAACATCTCTATTCACGACGGTGAAGATTGTGGTGACATAAGGATGGTAGGATAGGTTAAAGTCCAATGATTTCTCTAGAACCGGAGGAATCTTCCCAAGGACATTCCATAGCTAGAAATAGTAGTCCTTAGGAAAGATGGAGAAAGATTGTGAACGTAGCTGAATGCCGACCAAGTACTTAAGTTAGCACTGGAACAATCACAACAAGGTGCTAGTTATGACGTATTGGTAAGCATTGAAGGGGTTGAAGAATTAAAAAGAATTGTAAAGATAAAGGGTGTAAAGAAAGAAGCCCTCCTTACAACCTTAGGCAGAAACCGGGTCAATTCATATGCTATTGAGATCAGTTTTTAATGATTCTTGATATTGAAGAAAGACATCATGGACCCAGTGATGCAAGGCACAACCCATCCCAGCTAACTCAGATATCTCTTAAAAGATATTTGTTTTAATCACACGGAGACAACACATTATCTGTTGATTTATTCACTCCGAATAAATTGGTATTGAAAAGGTGGCACTCCTCTCCAGCCTCCGATCACTAAAATCCAAAATGCACGATCGAGTCTAGAGCCATTTGAGATCATCAAATATCTCATTAGGACACACTTTCATATTTACTTGCTTCTTCACACACTGTGAAAAGTAAGAAAGTTCTTAAGAGTCCTACGCAAAATCTTCATGATCTTGCCTGAACATCCGAGTAATACGAAAGTATTTACAATGAAGATGGAAATCCTTCTTGAGCGAACGTCAAAAAGCTCATGGTAGGTGCTTGTGCGATTCTTTATGAATCAAACTTGTGATAACTGGAAAGCAACAGTGGTTTAAACTCTTAAATGAATTTAAACACGTTCCAGGCCTCTACGCAATATCTTAGTGATCTTGCCAGAACATTCAGAGTAATACTATTAAGTATTTACAGTGACGAATGGAAATCCTTCTAGTGTTAACATCAAACAGCACTTGGTAGGTAACTTGCAAGATTCTATACGAATCAAGCTCGTGACAACTGGAAAGCAACGATGGTGCGGTTCTTAATTGAACTTCACTTGTTCCAGGAACATGAATTGACGGCTTCAAATCATGCGGATAATATTATCCAAATGATTCACTCTTTACGTTCGCAGTCAGCTTTGGACGGTCGAGTAAAGAGAACGGGTTTACCCGCGAAATCTTGTCAAGGAGGTTCTTTATTGAAACTACCTGCCACAAGTACGATATTTAATATCATCCAACGGTCTTCACCGACCGGAGGTAAAATGCTACCGAATTAGAATGAAATGTTCAAGGCCATTTCATCCGTGTATATTGTTTGTTGCTAACTGTCTTATGCAGCGTAACAAAAAGGTGGCATTGCGGTGTACAATCTAGAAGAAGTCGTCACCACATGCTTATACTACAAACACTTAGTCCTTCAACAAATTCAAGAAAGTCTGAAGGTCAAGTCTTCCGCTGTATCAAACTCTAAAGCTTTCAAGAATTTAAAGGTATAAGTATGAGGAACATGAAGTCACGAAGAGGCAAATTTCACAAGTGATGGATGCACAAGGTCAAGGCAAGGAAACATGCTCAAGACTAAAGTCAAAGATCACATCAAGCATATTCACAAGAACAAGATCGAAGACTTAAGCATAGATGCTAGGTTTAAGATTTTGTAAAATGGTGTGACCTCCCTTAGGGGAGATTGTTGGAAATATGTTTTCCCAAAGAAAGTCTCGGTCACATCATTATTAGCATAGATCACGAGCTATAGAATATTTAGAACTTTGTAACTTGGAGCGACCTCCCTTAGGGGGAGATTGTTGGAAATACGTTTTTACGTATTTATGAAGGATCGGTCGCTCCAACGATATATTATTGTATTAGGCTCGTGATCCAAGTATAGCCCATATAGCCCACATGTAGGGTGGGCTATATATACCCCTCCTAGCATGTTAGGAGTGGTGGTTCTTCTCATTTTTGATTATTATTCATTTAATAAAACATTTTCTCTCTCTACTTTTCTTTTTCTCTCCTTTCTCTCTCTACACCTCATCTCCTTCTTCCCCATCTCCACCATCTAATCAATAGATCAATCCATCATTTACCAAATGCCAAGATAACGTAGACCTTCAGTTTCCAAATGGGTTGAAGCCAAGGCTTTACCCACTAATGACGCTAGGGTGGTTTGTAAATTCTTGAAACAACTGTTTGCTCGATTCGGTGTTCCTCGTGCTATTATCAGTGACCGCGGGACTCATTTTTGCAACGATCAATTTGCAAGAGTCATGGCGAAGTATGATGTCAATCACCGTCTTTCCACCGCTTATCATCCTCAAACCAACGGTCAAGCCGAAATATCCAACCGTGGATTGAAAAGAATTTTGGAACGTACTGTGGGAGAGCATCGCGCCACGTGGGCCGATAAGTTAGATGATGCTCTGTGGGCTTTCCGTACTGCTTACAAGACTCCGATCGGCTGTACGCCCTATCGTCTTGTGTACGGGAAAGCTTGCCACCTCTTTATCGAGCTGGAACATAAGGCATATTGGGCCTTGAAGTGGGCTAACTTCGACATCAACAAAGCCGGTGATTTTCGCAAGATTCAACTCAACGAGCTACAAGAATTGAGGAATCAAGCTTACGAGAACTCATTGATCTACAAGGAGAAGACCAAGATGATCCACGATGCTAAAATCAAGAACCGAGAGTTCCACGTTGGTGATCAAGTCTTACTTTTTAACTCTCGGTTGAAGATCTTCTCAGGAAAGTTGAAGAGCCGCTGGTCTGGTCCATTCACCATCGCCAATGTTTTTCCCTATGGCACCATTGAGCTTTCTCAACCAAATGGGCCCAACTTCAAGGTGAATGGCCAGCGTTTGAAATTGTACTTTGGTGAGGACATCTCTCAAGAGATGATTCCATCCCTCACCACGTTCCCCATGAACTAATTTTGGGTCGAGTCAGGCTCGTGACTCGGTTATCAAAAACAAGCGCTCCTCGGGAGGCAGCCCGAGTATCTATCCTTTTATGTTTTCACCTCCTAAGTGTAGGGGGACTTCTATAGGTGTTTGTCTGTGTGTGGTGATGTGATTACAAGGATTAGTGCACTCTTGGAACCTACGAAGAACCGTGCTCCCGTGTTATCCGAAATCTGGTTCTATCTCTCAACTATCGTGATTCAATTTTCTTCATACTCACATTTGAAATTGATCACGTTAGTCGTCTCTTCCTTAACTTGATTTAACCAACGTGCACAATGTCATAAGTGTAGGGGACACTTTTCCCACATGCTTAAACATTGAGGATAATGTTTATCTTAAGTGTAGGGGGGACTTCTCTCGATGTTTTAAGTGGACTTTTCCATGAAAATGCCTTCATTTAACCGGAAAATCCTATTTTTCAACATTTTTCAAATTTTTTATTAACTTTGGCCATTTAGTCGTAATTTTTAAATTTTTATCTTTGCTTTCATATGTATATATCCTGCAATAAAGTCAAAAATATTAATAAAGTGGTGTAGCTAGTGTAGAAGTTTTTGACATATTAGGCCCGTTGCGTTTATTTTGACTCAACCCGAATAGACTTATCCAAGTTTATTCTAGCTAGTATCCTTAACCATTTAGACCTTAATTGGTTTATTAGGCTAAGTGTCCACGAGTCTCATTACTTGAGATTTTAAAATTGTGGAGGACGAGAAATGATAGAGTCAATTATAAGTCGGTATTCTTGCACAAGCTCACTTGGCTTAATTATTTGCCTATTCTCCCATCACTTGCTAATAATTTATCTGCAATAAGTAAGGTCGTACGATTTGAAAGGTTACTTAGCTTCTAGCCCAAGATCGTTTAAAAGTTGCTCGGTAATGATAAGAGTTCATAGCCAAGGCATAACTTATGAAGAGGGGCACGAAGATTGGCGAGTCCGAAAAGGCCCTAACAAGGCATGAGGATTCCATTTTATTGCTAAAGATCCAAAGTGATGTGAAAAGCATTATTCCCAAAGTCAATATGAAGGATCAAGACTCACGACGAAAAGCAATCAACTCCCATAAAGATGATGGAGAAGTCTATCCGAAAAGACCCTAACAAGGTATGAGGATAAATAGATCCAAGTCCGAAAAGGAGGCGGATCGTTGTATCTCAAAATCCCAATTAGAGAATGAAGAATAATCATGAAGTCGTGGTCAACAAAGTTGGAGTACCTCTCAAAAGTCTCCAAATGAAGAAACTCTATGAACGATGAGAAGATCATTATCTCAAGCACGTCTCTCAAGATATGAAGTATGAAGTACATGCCAAATATCGGCCCGAGAAAGGTCTCAAATCGTGAACCGGGTTATGCCAAGATATGAACTTTTTGATATCCCGAGAAGTAGTTTTAAGAGATTTTGTCCTTTAGCTAACTATTGATCAAATCGTCCTACTTTGCTTTCAGCCTAAATAAACTATCGAAATAAGTCCAAAAATGTATCTTCATGATCATTCTAAGACAAAAATAAAATATAAGAGATACACCTAGGAATAAGGGAGTTTAAGCATTTAATTAAGCCATGTGTGTAAGTGTTTGATTTACTAACTTATAATAACAATGATCTCGTTTTAAGCTTAGTTTGGGGAACGTGAAACTTGAGGGTGATAAATCTTCGCAGCACCAAAGCCCTAATGTAAGTCCTGGATTTCTTTGCAAGTTATTTCCATCCTTTTGTTTACTTTGAAGTTTTAATTTATCTTAGTATTTTAATTTTTGTTTTAGTAGTATTTTAATAAGGCCAAGGTTGATTAATTATGAGAAAAGTGTAAAATTGCTTTATCACTAAGCATTGCATGAGGGCATGGCAATGGTTAAGTGTAGGGGATTTGATAGGTGTGTAAACACCCATCCTTTTACCACTTAATTCTGGCTAAAACAAGACCAAAACACGTATTTAATATCATTTGTTTGGAATTATGCGTGGTTTTTGTGTTTATTGTGTTTTCAGAGCTAACCGGATGAATATTAAAGAAAACATGGGACTGCACGGGTTTTACCGAAGAAAAAGACTCAAGATAAAGTCTATTGTCCAAGAGATGCAAAAGATTTGAAGTCACTGGGCCTATTCAAAGATTTATCGAAGAAAAGGACCAAAGATGGAAGATTTACATAAGTCGAAGAAACTCAAGTCTATTTAACGAAGAAATTAAAAGACGAGTTGAATTTAATCAACGACAAATCCCGAATCAGAATCAAAAACGTCAACTTTTCTGAAAAGACGAGAAGACAAGAATAACGGGAGAAAGCCCACTCACCAACCAAAGGGAACACCTATATAAAGGGTTCCCCTCACACACTTTGCATCTAGTTTTTGTTTCTTTTCTTCTCCCCACTTTTTTCTCCTTTCTGTTTCGTAGATATCACCAACACCACTAGGGTGTTTGGTGATTTTGATCTTTGTTTTTCAATCTTGTAATTTTAATTCTTGTTTTGTGATTGTTAAAACATTAATCATCAATACAAGTTCTTGTTTAATCTTTCCATTTCATCTTGTTCATCATCATCTTTTATTTCAAGTTCTTAAGTTCTTATTTGATTGATTTGATCTTCAAAAGTTGTTGGGTTTTATGTTTTTGTTGATGGGATTTGTAGTTTATGGTTAGTAGATGCTTAGTGATTAGTTTATTTAAGTTTTTGGTGAAAAACTTGGTGATTTTTGGATTAAAATCGTTTTCCCTGTTCTTCGGGTAAGCTTCTGTTTTTGAGTGTTCCCAAGTTCCGGATGAACACCAAAGTTCCGGATGAACACCAAAGTTCCGAATGAACAAGAAAGTTTCGAATGAATATGTTTTGAAAAGTTCCGAATGAGTTTCCTTTAAAAGTTCCGAACGAACTTCCGGGTGAACTTCCGAATCAAAGTTTCGAGTGAAGGATTTTTCAAAGTTCCGAATCAATTTTCCTTAAAACTTCCGGATGAACTTCCGAGTCAACACTTCCGACCCAACTTCCGACCAAAGTTCCGGGTGAAGACTTCCGGGTGAAAAGTTCCGGATCAAGAGTTTCGAACCAAGTTCCGAGTGAAAAGTTCCGAATCAAGGTCTTACTTCCGAATCAATCTTCTTTTGAGCATCTTTAATTGTTATTGTTCTACTGTTCTTAATATTTACTTTTTATTTTAATTCAAGTTTTTATTAATTGTCATTAAATTAATTGTTTTTGATTTAAGTTTTCATTTTATTACATTTAAACTTTTTAGTAGATTAGAAAACTAAACCCCCCTTTTTTAGTAACCAAGAACAATCATTCCACTTAGAACCGAGATCAATTCGAGAGGACTGAGAGACAAAATTGAACCTAGCAAAATTAGTGTATCACTTGTCTGCGTAGCTCTTCTGACGTAACCGTTCTTCTTGAAGTTTCTGCTTAGCTACTGCGACCCTCTCATTAGTCAACTCTATGATCTCTGGTCCCTCAAGTGTTCGCTCACCAACCTGATCCCAGCAGATTGGGGCGCGACACTTTCTGCCATACAACATCTCGAAAGGAGCACACTTGATACTTGCGTGCCAACTGTTGTTGTAAGCAAACTCCACCAAACAGATATAACCGTCCCAATCACCCGTCCATTCCAACGCACATGACCTCAACATGTCTTCCAATGTCTGAATCGTTCGCTTTGACTGCCCGTCTGTTTGAGGATGAAAAGGCGTGCTAAGCTTAAGTTGTGTACCCCAAGCTTTCTGCAGACTTCTCCAGAATCGCGAAGTGAATCGGGGATCTCTGTCTGAGACGATGCTGGATGGAGCACCGTGAAGTCTCATGATCTCCCTTCTATAAGTATCGGCGAGTTTACTGACCGAATCTTCCTTGCGGATCGGTAAGAAATGAGCTGATTTGGTAAGTCGATCTAAGATAACCCAAATTGCATCGTGCTTCCTCTTGGTTTGTGGAAGACCAGTAACCAAATCCATGGTGATTTTGTCCCACTTCCACTCTGGAATATCTAACGGTTGAAGAAGACCGCCAGATCGCTGATGCCGATCTTAACCTGCTGGCAGGTAAGACATTTGGAGACGTAAGTAGCAACATCCTGTTTCATACCAATCCACCAAAAGTACTGCTTGATGTCAAGGAACATCTTGGTCGAACCAGGAGCTATGAGCCTCAGCTAACAAGGCTTACCGGAGTTCTTGATCATCAGGAACACAAAGTCTCGTGCCTTGCCATAAGATACCATCTGCATCTACTCTGAACTCTCTCTACTTCTCCAAATTCTGAATTATCGCCCAGATTTCTCCATCATCATTCTGAGCTTCCTTGATCTTAGAGAGTAACTCGGTTTCTACTCTAAGATTATCCCAGTAACCGTGTTGTCCACGTACCATGATCTCTATGTCTAGTCGCTCCAAGTCTCTTATGATTTCATCCTCAATCTCAATGTCGTTGATCATTCCAGACTTTCTGCTAAGTGCATCTGCAACTACATAATCCTTCAACAGCTCTAACCATCTCCTCTGTCTCATGTTCAATTCATGCTGAGTGAAGATATACTTCAAGCTCTTGTGGTTCGTGAAAATGTCACATGATTCTCCATATAAGTAGTGCCTCCATATCTTCAATGCAAACACGACTGCAGCAAGTTCCAATTCATGCGTAGGGTAATTTTCGTCATAAGGCTTAAGCTGCCGTGAAGCGTAGGCGATCACTTTCCCATGTTACATGAGAACACAGCCAAGTCCCTTCCCCGGTGCATCACTGTAGGTTTGAAATCCACCCGTACCAGATGGGAGAGTAAGAATAGGTGGAGATACTAACTTCGGCTTTAGGTCTTCAAACCTCTTCTCTCGTTCTTCCGTCCAGACGAATTTCTCCCCTTTCTGCGTCAGTTTGGTCAATGGCAGTGCTAGGCGGGAAAAGTTCTCCACGAACCTACGGTATTAGCCAGCTAAGCCTAGGAAACTGCGGACTTTAGTCGCTGATGTCGGCCTTGGCCAATTGGTAATAGCCTCAACCTTCGCTGGATCCATCGTGATTCCTTCTTCTGATACAATGTGACCTAAGAATGCCATCTTGTCTAACCAGAACTCACACTTGGAGAATTTAGCATACAACTGCTTCTGGATTCGAATCTGTAGTACTATACGAAGATGGTCTTCGTGTTCCTCCTTGGACTTAGAGAAAATCAAGATGTCATCGATGAAGACAATGACGAACTTGTCCAGTAATTCATGGAAGATTCTATTCATCAGATCCATGAACACAGCTGGAGCATTGGTCAGGCCGAATGGCATTACTACAAATTCGTAGTGGCCATAGCGTGTACGGAAAGCAGTCATGGCGATGTCCTGCTCTTTAACCCGTAGCTGATGGTAGCCTAACCTTAGATCAATCTTGGAGAAATGTTTAGCCCCTTGGAGTTGGTCAAACAGATCGTCTATACGTGGTCGTGGATACCTATTCCTGATGGTAATCTTGTTGAGCTCGCGATAATCTATGCAAAGACGCATACTGTCGTCCTTCTTCTTAACAAATAAGACCGGTGCGCCCCATAGAGATGCGCTCGGTCGAATGAAACCTTGTTCCAGAAGTTCTTGCAGTTGATCCTTCAGCTCCTTTATGTGACACCCCGGGTCGGGTCAAAATATGCGGAAATATCCACGGAGATGTCACTAGGGTGGATCGATAGCATATAGTCCATAGAGCATAAGATAAAGAGTTATTTAAATCAGTTTACATGTTTGATAACAAATAAAATAAAATTGTCTTAAACAGGAAAGAAGGTGATTGTTTACGTTTCCCAAATAGAACTCTTGACGAGTCCTACAATGCAGATTACTATGATGCTGGAGACCATGCACACACCACGTACTAACTTCATATTCCTGAGCAAAACATACTAAAGGGGTCAACATAAGTTGGTGAATTTACAGGTTTTTAACAATTAATTAGTTTGGACATACATTAATCATAGAAGTAACAATGCACAAAGCATTCTTACTAAAATGTAGATTACATTTGTTTATTATTAGAAACTGAAGCTTAACATTCCATAGTCCTCAACAGATGAGGACGTAGTGTCTTACAAAAAGACACCCATTCCAGTTCCAACATGGTATTCGTCTGTTGTCTCGGCCAAGGCATAGTGAGCATGACTCACCCAGACGGGGATGGTCAATCCCTAATAGATCGATTTATAACATTCCGACGATTTACAACAATTTAACAGTTCCAATAATAATCAATCATAGTCAAGTTTATACAATCTAGTTATGTCCATTATGTGTTTGCATATTTTCTTTCCCAAAAGGGAAAGGTTTATCAAAAGTTTATATGGGGCTGTAAACTCACCTGGTGGTAGGCAATTGCTGTTTAATACGAATATCCAAATAAAGCTCACGCCAAAAGTTATGCCTAATCAGATAGTACAGTCTTAATAGATAGTACAAAGAACATATATGTATGCTTATACAAATTGTATTCAGTTGATTTATGCTACGGTATTTATCTAAATAACTGTAGTTCAAGTAGTATCAATATTCATTTAAACTTATTTATATAATTTTCATTTCTAAGTAAACATAAAATGTTGAACTATTAATATCAGTTAGCATACATGTATTTATAATAAACATTCAACTTACAATTAAGTTTCTTATTTAAGTAGACATAAAATGTTCTACTTAAAATATTTGTTTACGTTCTCCATTCATGTATTATAATCATCCATTTAATCTTATTATTAAGTTTCATATTTTAAGTAAACGTAAGGTGTTTTACTTACATATTAGCATTCAATTTGTTCAACGTTCATATAGTTTTTATTTACTAAAAGTATATGAGTTTATGTATGAGTAATACATATTCATAATTGTTTATATAGTTATTTCCTAAGTAAATATAAATATTTTATTTTGAAAATTAAAATATAATATTTTATTTAACTTTAAAGTTTCCATAAATTATTTTAACATTTATAAAATAATTTAAACTTAAGAATTTATACATTAATTCTTATGGTCTAAGTATTTAATTATGTTTTATTATAATTAAAAATAGAATTTAGAGTTAGGGTTTGTTAATGTTTCAGAATATGGCAAAAAGTCCCTCCATATTTTAAATAAGTATAACTTTCGGGTTTTACACATTTGGTACCTAGGGCTTGTTATAGTTTCGGCTTATGGTAGGTTTAGTCCCCCTAGTTATATCTAGGTTTTGTAACTTTACTAAAATTACAAAACAGCCCCTAGGGCTTCTTTAAGTTTCGGCTAATTGCAAGAATGGTCCCTAGGGTTATAAAATGACAAAATAACTTTTAGAAACTTCCCAAAATGGTCCCTAGGGTTTAATTCGCCGCGGATAGTATTTATTAAACCCTAGACTTTTGGATAATTACATTTTTAGTCCTTGTGTTTACTAGTTTATCAAAACAAGTTTCATAAGTTACGGTTTTAGCACTTAAGTTTCACAAATTTTCATTTTAATCAAAAAAGTTTTTATAAGTTATATTTTATTATAAAAACTCTTATTTAACATTCAAAATCGTATATGGGCTCATTAAATGGGCTAAACATCTAATGGGCTATTTTACTGGGCTTAAATATATCTCAAGTCCACTAATTTATTTAAATGGGCCTTTAAATCATTTATTGGGCTTAACTACAGTTTTAAGTCCTTTAATTAGTTAAACGGGCCTAAATGTAATCTTAAGTCCATTAAGTTACTAGGATTTATTAAATGGGCTTATTGGGTCCATTAAGTTTTGAATTAACATTTCATGGGCTTAAATAGTCCATTAACACTACTTTACATTTTATGTAAGTTTTAACTTAGGATATTCTTATAAGCTTATTATGAGCTTATTTATATTTAGTTTTAAATCCAAATAGAAGAATAAAACTTATAATTTGTTTTAGGTGATGTACCAAATTAGATCTAGGTGTGTTATAAGGTTGAAAGTAAGTCATAAGCCCTAATAGGAGCATATATTACACGGCTATAATTAGTTATAGCTTATTAAGATAGTCAAGTCTCAATTTAAGGTTGCATATAATTTATAAGTGTTACAAAAATAGATCTAACTATGTACAAGTCAAGAAAACAAGTCACAAATCTAAAATGAGATCTAAACTATGTCTAGCCCTAAAAATCAAATATAGATCCATGTACCCTCATATATAGCTCACGGCTATATTTCTAAATCTTGGTATTTCCAAGATGAACATATTAGCTAGTTTTAAGTCTTGTGAATATTTAACAAAATACATCATGATTATCTAAGTTACATGCATGTTCCCAAGGTTACTATTATACCAAGGAGACTACATATAGCCCACGGCTATATTGTCTCTTCTCAAGGTTCCCATAAAGATTTTATAAGCTTGTTTTATGTTTAACATACTCAAGTAAATCTTAATCATTAGATCTATGGTTGATAATAGCATGCATGTACATCTAACCCATTTTAGGTCTTATGTAACCCACGGCTACATTTATACACATAAGTTGTTTTTATGATTTTTAATATTCCATTTAACATGTATCATTTCATATTCCATTATTCAAAACATGGTAGACACATCATATGGTCACCATTTATTTTAGCCGTGACCTTTAAGGTCATGGTTTTCATGATCTTTAAGTTACATAAGTTCATTTTATGAGATCTATGATTATTAGTTAACCATAGTCCTATAGAACAAGATTTGTAACCCATGCAACATTTAGATTTATAAAAGGTTTCATATTGTTTTCAAATCTAGTTTAAAACATAGAATACAAATCATATGTTTCTTATTAGAGGATTTTAAATCATGTATATGCGTTTCATAATTATGTCGTGACCTATAATGGTCATAGCTTTATCAAATCTTGATTTTTAACATGTTATTTACTTATGTTAATAGGTGTATGATGATGCATGCATGAAAAAATGAAAGAACATAATGTGTATACCTTTCTTGCCTAAAAGTACCAAGGATGATCTAGATGAACAAGGAGATTTGAGATCTACTCAAGATGATGAAGAAAACCCTAGTTATAACTAAGTCGTGGCCTATAATGATTCAGCTAGGGCTTGTTTACAAGTGGAATGATGCTACCAAATGATTTGTAATCAAGATAGGACAAAGATTTAGTTGATTTAATAAATAAACTTTGGATTTTTGTGGCTTGTAGCCGAATTGTAGAGAGAGAGATGAAGAGATAAGTGAGATTGCATGAATGAGAGAATGTGTGTGTGTGTTTCGGCTTAAAGAGGAGAGAGGGAAAGGAGGGCAAAAGGTATGATTCACCTTGGTAAGACACATTGTGCCAAGTGTCACCCCTTGCCTTTCCAAGGCAACTCTTCTTCTTCCACACAAGCCTATGTGCCGTGTTTAGCTAGCCAAAAGGGAAATTGGGCTGGTGTTGGGCTTATGTTGGGCTTATCATAAAGGAGGGTGATGATCTTGGGCTAGTCCAAAGTTTAAGTATACCCCTAGTTCACTTACACACATATTGTGGCTAAATACTTACTTATAGTATATTTCTAAATTGTCTTATGTGTGGTACACACAATGCTAGTTATAACTTCATTACTTGTTTTTCCTAGTTGTATGCTCATGGTTTTAAGTTATGAAGCTATTTTCAATAAAGATGTAAGTAAAAGTATAGTTACATGATAGACATGTTTATACATACCTTAAGGAAATATAACACATGAATAAGTCTTCTAGGATTATTAGGTGGAAATTTATTGTATAAAATCATGGTAAAATCATGGATTTTATAGCACCACCCCGTTATTTTATCTTTGTCCTCAAAGCTATTAAAAACGTGGTTATCTTTTAAGTTAAGGATGTTCTAAGTATATGATTTGTTTCAGACTCTCCCTCAGGTACTGATGATGGCATGAACGCGAAGTGGTCTACACCTAGGTTTCCCTTATACGTCCGATTGGGCATTAATGAAAGCTTCTGTTGTTACATGTGAACAGAAGAGAATGTAAAGTGATTTTTTACCCGGGTTGCACTATTCATCCGATTGAGGAGTAAAAGAGACTACTGCTATGGATGGACAGAAGCAATGCAAAGAGATCTTTATCCAGATCGCATATACATCCGATTGAGCAGTAAAGGAGACTGCTGTTGTGGATGGATAGGGAGGGAATGCAAATAGATCTTTATCTGGATCGCACTATACATCCGATTGAGTAGTAAAGGAGACTGCTGATGTGGATGGATAGGGGGAATGCAAAGAGATCTTTATCAGGATCGCACTATACATCCGATTGAGCAGTAAAAGAGACTGCTGATGTGGATGAATAAGTGCGGGCTTCCCAACGGGGGTCACAGCCATACCCTTCCAGGATCTGGGAGATGACCAACGGCGTTGCGGATTTTGTTAGGAGGACAAATCCATTGCAAATGGTTTCTAATATGAGGAGGATCGCCAACATGTTTATACGTTGGGGGGTGGCTGGGGATGTACTATATCTGCATCCTTTTCACGGGTGAGATACAGGTTATATCTCCACACCCGATGATGAAGATTAGGGGCTGAAGGTAAAACAAAACATTTTAACTCTAACCCCTCCTATATCAATAGCTTTTAAGAAAAGACTTACGATTATACCTCAAGCTTGTGGGATACAAACATTAGTTAATAGTACTAAAGTTTCTACCCAACAGAGAGGTTAAGATTGTTGTTGATGGCGATTGCGTAAGAAGTTGCAAAGAGTTTGCTTCATTCGCCGTGAGGTTGAGCGAGAGGGGCGCAGAAAAGAAGTACCTCAAATGGTGGAAATAAAAGAAGATACCAAGAATAAAGAAGTGCGCGCCTTGCAGGGTGCCGTAACAAGGGTCATGCATTCACTATCACTGGTTCAAAATTTGTACAAATTCTTACTTCTAAAGATAGGAAATCACATCTCCAGAGTCTAGTGGTGATGGTATTGTCGAACTAATTGGACCCGAAGAGGAAAGAGGAATGTCCCAAAAACATGGGTCATTCAACATCTCTTTATGAGGGATGTCGGCCATAGCCCTACAAAGTACACCCATTGTGAGTTGGATGTGCCTTCGAGGTTTAGGGTTGCCTAAGTGGCGGATATAACCCTACGAAATACACCCATTGTGATTTGGATGTATCTTTCAGGTTTAGGCAGGGGAGAAACTGGTTAGGGAAATGGAGTATCCCCGGACCAAGTACTCTCTGGCTTGTTGCCGCTAGAAATGACACTAAATCTAGTGTTAACTATATCGGGGTTATGGCTCCCTAGTATAATCAAGGTTTCATCTCCCCCAAGGTACACGAACCAATTTTTGGGTCATATAGGATAATTGTATGATACTTTCTAGTCAATTCATGCTAATGACGACATCAGAGCTATCAAGACTTTCTAGGATCTGATTGATGTAAAACGGGTGATTGGGAAGTTTTAAGGAACAACCTCGAATGATGGTGTTTAACTATCATAACTTTTCCGTCGACTATTCCACAGTGTAATAGGAGTCTAGAACTAGCGGAGGGATTTCCAATTCCTCACTGAATTTTGCAATTATAATGCTTTGGTCTGCTCATGTATCAAACAAGATAGATGCATATCATTGGTTTAGTAAGAACGTACCAGGTACGATGTTGGAGCCTGGATTTGCTTGGGCATTTCCGGCCATATATACTTGCGAAGGAGTTCCCTTGTTGTCCTTCTTCTGGTTGGCCAACTTGGGACAATCAGGTCTCACATGCCCAGGGGTTCCACACTCGTAACATACCACAACTTTCTTTGGTCCACTACTACTTCCACCTGCGGGGTTTCGGTTTCCCTGCTGCCCACTTCCACTCCCACGTGCATTGGACTTGCCCTTGTTGCTATTCCCGGGATTGGTATTGGGTCGACCTGGGGTAGCAACATTTGTTTGACAACCGCGAGCAAAATGGCCTTGTTGGCCACACTTGTAGCATCCTTGGCATTGTCCTCCAGCAACATGATGGTAGTTACACTTTGAACACTTAGGCTTGGTCCCTGAGTAGTTCTTGGTGCGGGTTGTGGGAGTAGTGTCATCCGCATGCCCAACGTTTTGCTTTTTGGAAGGCTGCTGGTGCTGGCTACGAGAGTTTTCATCAGATTTCCTCTTGTTGTCTGTTTGCCTCTCGGACAGATTGCGGGCTCGCTTGTTGGTCAGCTCAGTCGCAAATTCCATAGCACCTTCAACGGTAGTGGGTCGTGAAGCTAGCACACTGTCATGAATGTTGTCAGGGAGTCCGCTGACATACTTTTCAATCTTTTCAAACATTCTGGTGCACATCAAGCTTAACTCTTGAAATCTTTGGTTGTACCAAAGGATATCATTGTTCTTACACTTGAGATCCCACAGCTCGACTTCCAACTTCTTCATTTATCCTCTGGGACAATACTTCTAGGTCATTCTCTCTTTAAGGTTGGCCCAAGTGAGAGTATAAGCAGTGTCATGTCCAAGGATGGCGACCACAGAGTTCCACCAAGTAAGGGCGCTCTCAAGCAGAGTGCATGTAGCAAACTTAACTCTGTTCTCGTCAGCACAACCGCTGATGCGGAAGACTGTCTCTAGTCTTTCAAACCACTGCATTAATTCAACAAGTCCTTCTTTTCCTCGGTAGTATGAGGGTTTGCATTTTAAGAAGTCGGGGTAAGAGCAACCCCTGTTGTTGTTGTTTCTTCGTGCATCAAAGTTTGATCATTGTTTGCATTCGGGTCAGCTCCTCTGGCTGCCATGGCCGCTGTGATTCCTTCACTTATTATTTCCTGCAGTTGTGCGACAGTAACATTTCGAGTAGCTTCTAGGGATTCAGCATTATCGGCATTGGAAGTGGTTGCATTATTGGCATTTGATCTCGTAATCACCATTTGTCTATAATCATATACAAAATGAGATTATTAGTTCAAGCATTGGTACAGTTTTTATATTATTTGCACAAGAAAACTTATACACTGATCTCATAACAAATTTGGATAACCTGTCAAGATCTCATAATATAATACATTGCACAGCAGATATAATAAAGAAAGTGATTACATGTTATTTCCATGAGAAATTTAACATTCATCAAGCATAACACAATCTAAGTCATTTGCCGGTCAGGCCTAGTCCAAGGTAATGATACACACAATCTTTAAAACATCTTATCCCAAACTTACATGTCCAAAAGAAAAGGAAAAATAAAGTACAGGATTACATCACCAAAGCTGAAAAGAAATAAAAGTATAAAGGCCCTATGTCATGATAGCCGGGATGCAACCCGTAAGCTTATCATGACGTACAAGAAGTCTAGTACGTCTATACTAATCCTGCCTGGATGGTCCACTAGATGATGCCGGGGCTGATGGTGCTGATGGAACTGGTGGGGCTGCAGAATTCCTCCTGGTGTTCCATAAAGTCCGAACTGTCGTTCGGGTCTCCTTGAGCGTACGGAGTGCAGACAGTAGTTGGTTCCGTAGTCTATCGACGACCCCTCGGAGATAAGCCATCTCCCCAGTAACCCCATCATGCCGGACAGTGGGCGAGATCAAAGAAAATTGATAATGATTGCTCCTGAGCGGTAAGAGCAGCATGGGTCTGATGCTGCACACCGTCCATGACCTGAATGCGCTGGTGGAGGCGGTAGTTCTCCTCCAATAACCACTTCAGTGCCTCGTCCGTGCTAGCCTGGATGCCTTAGCGGTCTGGGAGTCTCCCCTCATAGTGCGGAAAAGAGTGTCGATACGATCATAGATGACGGGATGGCTTTGTTGACTGACTGTCAACTGGCTGCGGAGGTCGGATATCTCTCGCTCCTGGCGTGCAGCCAGTGCGGCAATCTAGGACTGAATGGAATCGACACGTCCTGCCCCGGAGCCTTCCCCTGTCTCATAAGTGGAGATGGGTGCGGGCCCGGAATAATAGTCCGATGATAAGGATGGAGGCATGGAAGATGGTATGCTAGGAGGGACCCGGTCCTCCTTCATAGAGGTTGGGGCCAATGTGGCAGGTGCTGTGATAGAAAAAGGGTCCTCTGGGAGTACAACTTCGATGGCTGGGTCATCCTCTGAATCCGAGGCTGACAACCATCCACACTGTGTCGATCGTGGGGATGAACAAACAACTGGAGTAGGAGCTACTACGGGTAGAAGAGTCGAGGATGTAGTAGGCGGAGTCATGATGCTCTGAAATAGTATTATTTTAAGTTTGAAGTGAGTATAAGCTTACAAACAAAGAACAATATTATTTTAGATTACATGTTTTATGAAATATATCCCTTTTAAACAATTATTATAATGTTTTATGGTTACAAATATTAATACTTATATATATATATATATATATATATATATATATATATATATAGGCTCCGGTTCCATTGAGAAGGTTTTTATTTTGAGAAATTTGAGAAATCTTTGTTTGAGCCATTGATTCGAAAAATTTTCATTGATTCACTAGTTAACATCATTTAATAGTGAATCAAAACTATAAATCATAAGTTTGATTCATAAATCTTTGTAAAAATCAAGTTATGAAATGATTCGAAAAATTTGTGTAGTAAATTCAATATTTTACAAATAGCACAAAATCGAGAGTTTTTTAATGTTGATTCAAATTTTTTTTGACTCATTTTGTATTATTATCATATTAAAATGAATCAACACTTGAAAAATTTGAATCAAAGTTAAGAAGCTATGATTTTTGAAAAACCTTCTCAATTGAGAAGGTTTTTTTCCTTCTCAATCGATCCAGATTCTATATATATATATATATATATATATATATATATATATATATATATATATATATATATATATATATATATATATATATATATATATATATATATATATATATATATATATATATATATATATATATATATATATATATATATATATATATATATATATATATATATATATATATATATATATATATGTATATATATATATATATATATATATATATATATATATATATATATATATATATATATATATATGTATGTATTATCCTTTAAGTAGTTCATTTATCAATTTGTAAGTGCGAAGTTTGGTTTAATATTAACTATATTTTCATTTCAGTATTTTACTGTGTAGTGTAAAATTTTCAAGTTTAGCACGTCTAACATTTTTCATAACAATTTCTCACTAAACAGTACTAATAATCATGTTTAGTAACAATATATATACACTTAGTTCACATAGCATAAAAATGCCCTAAGATCTATATGCTTAACTAATACGGTCCCAAAATAAAATCCCAAAAAGATTTTTATAAGTTATAGTCCAGTTTTAAATAAAAGAAAAATCATTTTTTTTTTAAATTTATCTGGTTCTTTATAACTAATGCTCTGATACCATTCTCTATGACACCCCGGGTAGGGTCAAAATATGCGGAAATATCCACGGAGATGTCACTAGGGTGGATCGATAGCATATAGTACATAGAGCATAAGATAAAGAGTTATTTAAATCAGTTTACATGTTTGATAACAAATAAAATAAAATTGTCTTAAACAGGATATAAGGTGATTGTTTATGTTTCCCAAATAGAACCCATGACGAGTCCTACAATGCAGATTACTAGGATGCTCGAGACCATGCACACACCACGTACTAACTTCATATCCTGTGCAAAACATACTAATGGGTTCAACATAAGTTGGTGAATTTACAGGGTTTTAAAATTTAATTAGTTTGGACATAGATTAATCACAGAAGTAATAGTGCACAAAGCATTCTTACTAAAATGTATATTACATTTTTTTATTATTAGAAACTGAAGCTTAACCTTCCATAGTCCTCAACAGATGAGGACGTAGTGTCTTACAGAAAGACACCCATTCTAGTTCCAACATGGTATACGTCTGTTGTCCCGACCAAGCCACTGTGAGCATGACTCACCCAGACGGGGATGGTCAATCCCTAATAGATCTATTTATAACATTCGGGCGATTTACAAGAATTTAACAGTTCCACTAATAATCAACCATAGTCAAGTTTATACAATCTAGTTATGTCCATTATGTGTTTGCATATTTTCTTTCCCAAAAGGGAAAGTTTTATCAAAAGTTTATATGGGGCTATAAACTCACTTGGGGGTAGGCAATTGCTGTTTAATACGAATATCCAAATAAAGCTCACGCCAAAAGTTATGCCTAATCAGATAGTACAGTCTTAATATATAGTACAAAGAACATATATGTATGCTTATACAGATTTTATTCAGTTCATTTATGCTACAGTATTTATCTAAATAACCGTAGTTCAAGTAGCATCAATATTCATTTAACTTATTTATATAAGTTTCATTTCTAAGTAAACATAAAATGTTGAACTATTAATATCAGTTAGCATACATGTATTTATAATAAACCTTCAACTTACAATTAAGTTTCTTATTTAAGTAGACATAAAATGTTCTACTTAAAATATTTGTTTACGTTCTCCGTTCATGTATTATAATCATCCATTTAAACTTATTATTAAGTTTCATATTTTAAGTAAACGTAAGGTGTTTTACTTACATATTAGCATTCAATTTGTTCAACGTTCATATAGTTTTTATTTTCTAAAAGTATATGAGTTTATGTATGAGTAATACATATTCATAATTGTTTATACAATTATTTCCTAAAGTAAATATAAATATTTTATTTTGAAAATTAAAATATAATATTTTATTTAACTTTAAAGTTTCCATAATTTATTTTAACATTTATAAAATAATTTAAACTTAAGAATTTATACATTAATTCTTATGGTCTAAGTATTTAATTATGTTTTATTATAATTAAAAATAGAATTTATAGTTAGGGCTTTTTAATGTTTCGAAATATCGCAAAACTTGTCCCTCTATATTTTAAACAAGTATAACTTTCGGGTTTTACACATTTGGTACCTAGGGCTTGTTATAGTTTCGTCTTATGGCAGGTTTAGTCCCCCTAGTTATATCTAGGTTTTGTAACTTTACTAAAATTACAAAAACAGCCCCTAGGGCTTCTTTAAGTTTCGGCTAATTACAAGAATGGTCCCTAGGGTTATAAAATGACAAAATAACTTTTAGAAACTTCCCAAAATGGTCCCTAGGGTTTAATTTTCCACGGATAGTACTTATTAAACCCTATACTTTTGGATAATTACATTTTCAGTCCTTGTGTTTACTAGTTTATCAAAACAAGTTTCATATACGGTTTTAGCCCTTAAGTTTCACAAATTGTCATTTTAATCCAAAAAGTTTTTATAAGTTATATTTTATTATAAAAATCTTATTTAACATTCAAAATAGTATATGGGCTCACTGAATAAGCTAAACATCTAATGGGCTATTTTAGTGGGCTTAAATATATCTCAAGTCCACTAATTTATTTAAATGGGCCTTTAAATCATTTATTGGGCTTTATTACATTTTTAAGTCCTTTAATTAGTTAAATGGGCCTAAGTGTAATCTTAAATCCATTAAGTTACTAGGATTTATTAAATGGGATTATTGGGTCCATTAAGTTTTGAATTAACATTTCATGGGCTTAAATTTTCCATTAACACTACTTTACATTTTATGTAAGTTTTAAATTAGGATATTCTTATAAGCTTATTATGAGCTTATTTATATTTAGATTTAAATCAAAATAGAAGAATAAAACTTATAATTTGTTTTAGGTGATGTACCAAATTAGATCTAGGTGTGTTATAAGGTTGCAAGTAAGTCATAAGCCCTAATAGGAGCTTATATTACACAGCTATAATTAGTTATAGCTTATTAAGATAGTCAAGTCTCAATTTAAGGTTGCATGTAATTTATAAGTGTTACAAAAATAGATCTAACTATGTACAAGTCAAGAAAACAAGTCACAAATCTAAAATGAGATCTAAACTATGTCTAGCCCTAAGAATCAAATATAGAACCATGTACCCTCATATATAGCTCACGGCTATATTTCTAAATCTTGGTATTTACAAGATGAACATATTAGCTAGTTTTAAGTCTTGTTAATATTTAACAAAATACATCATGATTATCTAAGTTACATGCATGTTCCTAAGGTTACTATTATACCAAGGAGACTACATATAGCCCACGGCTATATTGTCTCTTCCCAAGGTTTCCGTAAGATTTTATAAGCTTGTTTTATGTTTAACATACTCAAGTAAATCTTTTTCATTAGATCTATGGTTGATAATAGCATGCATGTACATCTAACCCATTTTAGGTCTTATGTAACGCACGGCTACATTTATACACATAAGTTGTTTTTATGATTTTTAATATTCCATTATTCAAAGCTTGGTAGACACATCATATGGTCACCATTTATTTTAGCCGTGACCTTTAAGGTCATGGTTTTCATGATCTTTAAGTTACATAAGTTTATTCTATGAGATCTATGATTATTAGTTAACCATAGTCCCATAGAACAAGATTTGTAACCCATGCAAAATTTAGATTTATAAAAGGTTTCATATTGTTTTCAAATCTAGTTTAAAACATAGAATACAAATCATATGTTTCTTATTAGAAGATTTTAAATCATGTATATGAGTTTCATAATTATGCCGTGACCTATTGTGACAACCGTGGTTTTGAGGTTCGTCACTTGGTCTTACTTTTAGGTTATTTTATGTGTGACTACTTGATTTTTGTGCTTACGTGATTATGATGTGTGAATGAGGTTGGTGTGGTTATTGTTTATGAGTATAGAGTACTCATAAGTAAATCGAGGTACGGTTAATTCATGTTCATGAGATCACATTTGGTGACTATCAAATGAAATGGTGGTCTTTTGGTGGTTACGTATACGTATAAGTATTATAGTAATAGTGTATTTTTTTAGGATTTTCAATTTAGCATTTAGAGGTCTCGAATAAGGTAATTAGCCATATGAATATTTTTCGGGATGGTTTTAAGTCATTTAGGACTTAATTATAAAGTTTATTTAAAAATTTGAGATTTTTTTTAAAAGTGTATATTTTACGTCTTTTACGATAAAACACGTAAAATTGACTAGTTTTACGGTTTTGGGGTTTTGGAAGCTTTAGGAGTTGTAATAAATTAAGACAAATTAAGGTAATGTTAGTAGCTTATTATTTAACAATAAAAAAAGAAAAAAAATAATATAAAATAAGTATATAGGGCGGTTAGGCCGATTTAAACAAAAAAAAAGATAAGGAAAGTATAGTTGGGCTATGGGTTGGACTTGGGTTCACCCATACCCTATTTAAAGTTATAACTAAAAACAAACATCATATTTTTTTCCTCCTGGAACATACAGTCGACGGCAGAAGGGTGTTTATAGGGTTTTCTGTATTTTTTTTCATTCTCCATTTAATTAAAGGTAAACCTTCTTAAACCTTTTTGATTTAATTGTTTTTAGGATTAAATTAATCATTCTTATGATGGAATAGGGTTAGGGTTTATATAAAATCTGTAATTAATGATGTTATAATCATATTATGATGATCATCTAATCTAGGGCTTGTATTAGATGGGGTTATGGGTAATTAATTAGTTCAATTTGTTTAAAACCTGTTTTTAAAAACTGGGCAGATTTTGAGTCAATTGTTTTGATCATATCGGGAGTTCTATAAACTCTTATTTAACGATCCAAGTACCCCTGGAAAGCTATTTGAAGTGGCTTTCCAATTCAAGAAACGAGAACTAAATTGGAGGTCGGGAAGCGGGTCAAAAAAAGGTTACAACAGTCGGAGGTCAAAACAGTTTTGAATTCAGCCTGTTTTCTTTTTATGTTTTGGGTTGTTTGGGGCACTTAGGGTTGCATTGGGATCTTCTAACGAACGTGAGAGATGGTTTATATATTGTAGTTAATATCTGCACTTGGGCTAAGGTGGTGGTTTAGGGTAAGACCCCTTAATGGTAACAAACTTTTAGTACGTTTAAAATCAGGAAATCTGGAATGACAAAAGTAGATATATATATCGGGGCCTTAACAGTAGCTTTAAGGATAGGGCAATTGGGAGGTGTTAGCCAAAATATGTAAGGGTATGAATATTCCTTTTGTAGAAACCATGGGTAGGTTTAAGTGGGCGTTTGACCTAAAGTTTTGAGACCTAAAAACTAGGACTGTTTTGGGTAAAATGCGAACGGGTTAGTTATTAAACTTAACCAAGTTAAGGACTTGTTAAAGAAGGGTAATGGGGTAATTAGAGCTTATTAATGAGTTAAATATGTGAGAATAGGCTAGATGTTCATCATAGGTTAATGAGCCATCTTAGTGATTGGTTCGTTTATTGATTTCGTGTTTTTGGTTTGTTAGCTTGTTGCTAGTGCAAGGACGTGTGAAGGAGTTATCAGGTGAGTGTTCATAGTCCCATGTTTATTTTTGTTTTTGAATTCCAGATGGGATGGAAGAGACACTGTGTTGAGTTGTTTCTAAATTGTTGCTGTGAATGTTTTATGGTTGTGATGGACTTGTGTGTACACTTATGTGATTAACTGCTATGCGATTTTTGATTTGTTATTGTGGATTGACAAGGTAGTGGCCTTGTGGTTTGCCAAGGTAGTGGCCTTGGGATAGGTACATAGGGTGATCATCTAAGGTACCATGATGTTGTTTGGCAAGGTAGGAGCCTTGGATTGGTTTGGTATGATGGGTTTTGATTGATAGTTGTTAATACATAATTGTAACACATTGTCCATATGTTCTTTTGTTGATGATTGTTATTCACAGCTTGTAACTGATTTAGCGTTGGAGTCTAAACCTATGACTCTCACCAACTTTATGTTGACGTGTTTTAGTGTCTCTTTCAGGTGATACTATGGTTAAGCATGAGAAAATAAGTGGTTAGGATGGGAGAAGCATAGGATTGCATATAGAAGGAGAACCCCCGTTTCCTTCTTAGTTTTATTTGATTGGTCTTTTAATAAGTGATACTGTGGAACACATTTGTTTGTTGGTATGTTATTTGTTGTCTTAGGTAAGAAGTAGGACTGTTACTTACTTACCTAGACCCCTTGAATTTTGTTGAGATATTGTCATGACCTTCGTGTCACCATTTTTATGACATTTCTAATTTCATATAGTTGTCTCTATAGACACGCCATGTTGTGATGATATCCATACGTCGCGCCCCATGTTCCGCCATGGTGGGGTGTGACAAAATGGTATCAGAGACAATGGTTATAGAGAATTAGGTTACCTAGTCGCGTAGCCTAGTCTATAGCTTAAGGGTCCCTGCATATAGGCGTCATAGGAGTATGCGTGCATTTTATAATAATTGATGTGTTTGGATGTTTTTTTGCGATGTTGTTAAGTTAGGAACTAATATGGTTCATACTTGACCACATAATATTTTCCTTTCGGGTTTTGACTAGTGCGGGTTTAACTACCATCATCCACGCTAGTCATCTTTGTAATTTGCTAGAAAATGTATAGTTATTTGTTTTAAATTTTCCGACTCTTATGGACGGCATGCCTTAAAATTATTTATGTTTTCGTTTGGATTATGTCTACGCTAGTTTAGCTAGACCATGGATTTGTGATGTTTCAAGTTTTGACTATGTTATTTTAATAAATGGAGTTTTGGATTTTATTTTGTGTGTTTATGTGCTTGTGAGTTGATGGATTATGTGTTATGTGTAGTATTAATTTCTTATAAGTGTCATCATAGGAGGGAGTACATTGGTGAAATGGAACATGTATAATTATGGAGGCCTACATAATTATATATGTGCCACAACACCACTAGACTTTCAAGTATGATTGCATGAAAGAGAATTGATACGTGCTTGTATAGCATATGTTGGTAGTATGTATGATTATGATTAGGCGTATGTATAGTGGTAAGTATACTATATGGAGTATTCTGGTAGTTGTTAACGGGTGTCATGTTTTTACTATCAGCATGGTGAACACGCGAAATGGTGCTAGTGGAAGTGGTGATGGAAATCCTGACTTGGCTACTTTGATTGCTGCTCAAATGGCCAACATAATACCAACCATTGTTCAGCAGGTGACTAACAATCTGAACAACAATAATAACAACAATGGTCAAGGAGGAGGTGGAAACAATGGTTGTAGCTATAAGGCATTCACTTCTTGTGGTGCAAGAGAGTATGATGGGAAGGGCGGCGCGGTAGTACTTACCCAATGGATTGAGAAGATGGAGAATGTAATTCAGATGAGTGGATGCTTACCAAATCAAATGGTCATGTACGTAACTGGTTCACTGGTAGGGAAGGCTTTAACTTGGTGGAACACTCAAGTTCAAGCAAGGGGAAGAGTTGCTGCAAATGCTATGGCTTGGGCTGATTTTAAAGCTCTTATGACTACGGAGTTTTGTCCAAGCAATGAGATGGAGAAGCTGGAAAATGAGTTTTGGGGACATGCTATGGTTGGAGCGGCGCATGCAGATTACACAGATCGCTTCCATGAATTGGCAAAGTTGGTTCCCCATTTGGTTACCCCTGAGGCGAACAAGATTAAGTGGTACATTGCTGGATTACCTCCTCAGATCAGGGGAATGATTAAGGCTACTCAGCCTAACACAATACAACAGGCCATACTAACGGCAGGAATACTTACTGAGGAGGCGATATCTAGTGGAATCTTGGTCAAGGCGGGAGATAAAAGAAAGGAGCCAGAAGCCGCGAAGTCGCCTGACACCAACTAGAAGAATGCTAAGAAGGCGAATGATGGAAGAAATTTTGCCATGAGGGTACCTCAAGGTTCTGGACATCCGAACAACAACAATGCTGCCTGATGAACCTGCTCTAGGTTCCATCCAAGAGGTACGCCATGCCAGACATGCTACAATTGCTAGAAACCGGGACACTTTGCCAGAAAATGTGACGCACCTAACAGAAACGCAACACCAATCCAGTCTGTAAGGACGAATGTCACCGGGGGAAATTGTTTTGAGTGAGGACAACCCGGGCATTTCCAGAGGGAGTGTCCTAGATTGGTTGGAGCAACCAACCAGGGCAGAGGCCAGTTAGCTTTGGAGGGAAGTCGAGGAAACCAAGGCGGTGGAAACCGGAACAATTCTAACCGCAACAATGGGAACAATGGGAATCGGAACTGGAACAGGAACGAGGGAAATCAGAATAGGGGAAATCGGAATGGAGGCAAGGTTTACCTTGCAAATGCAGTAGAAGCGGTTCAGGACCCGAATGTAGTCACGGGTACGTTTTCTGTTAACAATCACCTCGCTACGATTCTTTTTGACTCTGGGGCAGATTTTAGTTTTATGTCGTCTCAATTCGTGCCTTTGTTAGATATGAACCCTAGTGTAGCGAAACCAGGATATGTGATTGAAATAGCTAGTGGTAAGCAAGAAGAAGTAGATGAGATATTTTTGAACTGCAAATTAGAGTTGGGAGAATTTAAGTTCACCATAGATTTAATCCCTCTAGGACATGGGAGCTTCGATGTAATCATTGGGATGGATTGGTTATCGAAGCATAGGGCTGAGCTAATGTGTCATGAAAAGATTGTTAAGATACCCATAGGTGATATGAAGGTGTTATACGTGTACGGAGAAAGGAATGAGAAGAAGACCAGGTCCCTTATGAATGCCAAGGATGATGAGCCACAAATCAATAAGATTCGAGTAGTAAGAGAGTTCGTCGATGTATTCCCGGATGACTTGATGGGGTTACCACCGGTGAGACAAGTAGAGTTTAAGATTGACTTAGTACCCGGGGAAACACCCGTAGCGAAGTCACCATATCGTCTAGCACCGTCAGAGATGCAAGAATTAGCCGAGCAACTTAAGGAATTACAGGATAAGGGTTTCATTCGACCAAGTTCTTCTCCATGGGGAGCGCCGGTGCTATTTGTCAAGAAGAAGGATGGATCTTTCCGAATGTGTATTGATTATCGGGAGTTGAACAAGCTGACCATTAAGAACCGTTATCCTCTCCCAAGGATTGACGATTTATTTGATCAGCTGCAAGGAGCAAGGTACTTCTCAAAAATTGACCTTAGGTCCGGTAATCACCAACTAAGGGTCTGTGAGGAGGACATACAAAAGACCGCGTTCAGAACAAGGTACGGACACTTTGAGTTCACCGTTATGCCATTTGGATTGACAAACGCGCCAGCAGTGTTCATGGATCTAATGAATCGAGTGTGCACGCCGTATCTAGACAAATTTGTCATAGTCTTCATTGATGACATACTTATCTACTCTAAGACGGAGGAGGAGCATAACCAACATTTGAGATCGGTATTGGAGCTGCTCAGGAAGGAGAAACTTTATGGGAAGTTCTCCAAGTGTGAATTTTGGCTGCAAGAGGTACAATTTCTGGGGCATGTAATCGATAATGATGGCATACATGTAGACCCAAAGAAGATTGAAGCAGTAAAGGATTGGAAGGCACCTACTACACCGTCAGAAATAAGGTCATTCTTAGGCTTGGCAGGATATTACAGGAGATTTATAGAGAATTTTTCTAGAGTATCAAAGCCTTTGACACTATTGACCCAAAAGAATCAGAAGTATGAATGGGGCGAAGAGCAAGAACATGCGTTTCAGACACTAAAGGATAGGTTGTGTAATGCACATATCTTGTCTTTACCAGAAGGGGTGGAAGATTTTGTGGTTTACTATGATGCGTCTAACCAGGGTTTGGGATGTGTTCTTATGCAGCGAGACAAGGTCATAGCTTATGCATCACGACAGTTTAAAAACCATGAGAAGAATTACACCACACATGACTTGGAACTAGGAGCTATAGTCTTTGCTCTCAAGATATGGAGACACTACTTGTATGGGACGAAAAGTGTGATCTTTACGGACCACAAAAGTTTGCAGCACATCTTTGATCAGAAAGATTTGAACATGAGGCAGAGACGATGGTTGGAGTTATTTTGTGATTATGACTGTGAGATTAAGTATCACCCTGGGAAGGCCAATGTGGTGGCAGATGCTCTAAGTAGGAAGGAGAGGCTAAAACCAAAGAGAGTAAGGGCAATGAGCATAACAATTCAGACAACTCTTAAGGATAGAATTCGGGCAGCACAAATAGAGGCCGTAAAGGAAGAAAGGTTGGTTGAAGAAAATCTACATATTATGGATCAGTACATGGAAGAAAGAGGAGATGGTTGCAAGTATTACTTGGATAGAATCTGGGTTCCGTTGTTTGGCGATACAAGGAAGGTGATATTGGATGAAGCTCATACGTCGAGGTATTCGATACACCCAAGAGCTGATAAGATGTATCGAGACATGAGAGATATGTATTGGTGGCCAGGAATGAAGAAGGATGTAGCTTTGTACGTTAGTGAATGTTTGACTTGCTCCAAGGTGAAGGCTGAACATCAAAGACCGTCAGGATTACTGCAACAACCAGAGGTTCCTAAATGGAAGTGGGAGAATATTGCCATGGACTTCATTACAAAACTGCCAAGGTCTAACAGTGGAAATGATATGATTTGGGTAATAGTGGACAGACTGACTAAGTCTGCCCATTTTGTGGCAATGAAGGAGGATGATAAGATGGAAAGGTTTTCCAAGAAATACTTGGAACATGTGGTGGCAAAACATGGAGTACCGGTGTCGATCATATCAGATAGAGATAGCAGGTTTACGTCTAGATTTTGGGGACTATTGCAGAAGGCTTTGGGTACGAGGCTGGATATGAGCACAGCTTATCATCCGCAGACGGATGGACAGAGTGAGAGGACTATACAAACACTGGAGGACATGTTAAGAGCATGTGTGATAGATTTTGGAGGAAGTTGGGAGAATCATCTGGCGTTGGCAGAATTCTCGTACAATAATAGCTACCATGCTAGTATAGAGTGTGCACCGTTTGAGGCACTCTATGGTAGGAAGTGTAGGTCACCGATGTTATGGGCTGAAGTAGGAAGTAGCCAACTAATTGGACCGGAGATGGTACAGGAGACTACGGACGCAATTACCGTGCTTAAGGAAAAATTAAAGGCGGCTAGAGATCGACAAAAGAGCTATGCGGACAAGAGGCGTAAGCCGTTGGAATTTGGGGTTGGGGACAAGGTGATGCTAAAGGTTTCACCATGGAAAGGGGTGATGCGGTTCGGGAAGAAAGGGAAGTTAGCACCTAGATTTGTGGGGCCATTTGAAATCCTTGAAAGGATTGGGCTAGTGGCATACAGGTTGAGATTACCGGAAGAGTTAAGTAGTGTACATGACGTGTTTCATGTCTCAAACTTGAGGAAATGCTTAGCAAGAACTGACTTGCAAGTGTCGGTGGACGATATTAGTATAGATGCGAGCCTTCGTTTTATTGAAGAGCCGATAGAGATTATGGACCGTGAAGTTAAAACCTTGAAAAGAAGTAAGATACCGTTAGTTAAGGTTAGGTGGAATTCTAAACGTGGACCGGAGTTCACGTGGGAACGGGAAGAGTTTATGAGGAGTAAGTATCCTCAGCTGTTCGTTAATGACGATCCTAAGAAGTAAATCTCGGGACGAGATTTCTATTAGGAGGGAGTGATGTGACAACCGTGGTTTTGAGGTTCGTCACTTGGTCTTAGTTTTAGGTTATTTTATGTGTGACTACTTGATTTTTGTGCTTACGTGATTATGTTGTGTGAATGAGGTTGGTCTGGTTATTGTTTATGAGTATAGAGTACTCATAATTAAATCGAGGTACGGTTAATTCATGTTCATGAGATCACATTTGGTGACTATGAAATGAAATGGTGGTCTTTTGGTGGTTACGTATACGTATAAGTATTATAGTAATAGTGTATTTTTTTAGGATTTTCAATTTAGCCTTTAGAGGTCTCGGATAAGGTAATTAGCCATATGAATATTTTTCGGGATGGTTTTAAGTCATTTAGGACTTAGTTATAAAGTTTATTTAAAAATTTGAGATTTTTTTAAAAGTGTATATTTTACGTCTTTTACGATAAAACACGTAAAATTGACTAGTTTTACGGTTTTGGGGTTTTGGAAGCTTTAGGAGCTGTAATAAATTAAGACAAGTTAAGGTAATGTTAGTAGCTTATTATTTAACAATAAAAAAAGAAAAAAAAATATAAAATAGGTATATAGGGCGGTTAGGCCGATTTAAACAAAAAAAAGATAAGGAAAGTATAGTTGGGCTATGGGTTGGACTTGGGTTCACCCATACCCTATTTAAAGTTATAACTAAAAACAAACATCATATTTTTTTCCTCCTGGAACATACAGTCGACGGCAGAAGGGTGTTTATAGGGTTTTCTGTATTTTTTTTTCATTCTCCATTTAATTAAAGGTAAACCTTCTTAAACCTTTTTGATTTAATTGTTTTTATGATTAAATTAATCATTCTTATGATGGAATAGGGTTAGGGTTTATATAAAATCTGTAATTAATGATATTATAATCATATTATGATGATCATCTAATCTAGGGCTTGTATTAGATGGGGTTATGGGTAATTAATTAGTTCAATTTGTTTAAAACCCGTTTTTTAAAACTGGGCAGATTTTGAGTCAATTGTTTTGATCATATCGGAAGTTATATAAACTCTTATTTAACGATCCAAGTACCCCTGGAAAGCTATTTGAAGTGGTTTTCCAATTCAAGAAACGAGAACTAAATTGGAGGTTGGGAAGTGGGTCAAAAACAGGTTACAACAGTCGGAGGTCAAAACAGTTTTGAATTCAGCCTGTTTTCTTTTTAAGTTTTGGGTTGTTTGGGGCACTTAGGTTTGCATTGGGATCTTCTCACGAACGTGAGAGATGGTTTATATATTTTAGTTAATATCTGCACTTGGGCTAAGGTGGTGGTTTATGGTAAGACCCCTTAATGGTAACAAACGTTTAGTACGTTTAAAATCAGGAAATCTGGACTGACAAAAGTAGATATATATATATATATCGGGGCCTTACCAGTAGCTTTAAAGATAGGTCAAGTGGGAGGTGTTAGCAAACATATGTAAGGGTATGAATATTCCTTTTACAGAAACCATGGGTAGGATTAAGTGGGTTTTTGACCTAAAGTATTGAGACCTAAAAACTGGGACTGTTTTGGGTAAAATGCGAACGGGTTAGTTATTAAACTTAACCAAGTTAAGGACTTGTTAAGGAAGGGTAATGGGGTAATTAGAGCTTATTAATGAGGTAAATATGTGAGAATAGTTTAGATGTCCATCATAGGTTAATGAGCCATCTTAGTGATTGGTTCGTTTATTGATTTCGTGTTTTTGGTTTGTTAGCTTGTTGCTAGTGCAAGGACGTGTGAAGGAGTTATCAGGTGAGTGTTCATAGTCCCATGTTTATTTTTGTTTTTGACTTCCAGATGGGATGGAAGCGACACTGTGTTGAGTTGTTTCTAAATTATTGTTGTGAATGTTTTATGGTTGTGATGGACTTGTGTGTACACTTATGTGATTAACTGCTATGCGATTTTTGATTTGTTATTTGGATTGACAAGGTAGTGGCCTTGTGGTTTGCCAAGGTAGTGGCCTTGGGATAGGTACATAGGGTGATCATCTAAGGTACCATGATGTTGTTTGGCCAGGTAGGAGCCTTGGATTGGTTTGGTATGATGGGTTTTGATTGATAGTTGTTAATACATAATTGTAACACATTGTCCATATGTTCTTTTGTTGATGATTGTTATTCACAGCTTGTAACTGATTTAGCGTTGGAGTCTAAACCTATGACTCTCACCAACTTTATGTTGACGTGTTTTAGTGTCTCTTTCAGGTGATACTATGGTTAAGCATGAGAAAATAAGTGGCTAGGATGGGAGAAGCATAGGATTGCATATAGAAGGAGAACCCCCGTTTCCTTCTTAGTTTTATTTGATTGTTCTTTTAATAAGAGATACTGTGGCACACATTTTTTTGTTGGTATGTTATTTGTTGTCTTGGGTAAGAAGTAGGACTGTTACTTACTTACCTAGACCCCTTGCATTTTGTTGAGATATTGTCATAACCTTCGTGTCACCATTTTTATGACATTTCTTATTTCATATAGTTGTCTCTATAGACACGCCATGTTGTGATGATATCCATACGTCGCGTCCCATGTTCCGCCATGGTGGGTGTGACACCTATAATGGTCATAGCTTTATCAAATCTTGATTTTTAACATGTTATTTACTTGTGTTTATAGGTGCATGATGATGCATGCATGAAGAAATGAAAGAACATGATGTGTATACCTTTCTTGTCTAAAAGTACACGAATGATCTAGATGAACAAGGAGATTTGAGATCTACTCAAGATGATGAAGAAAACCCTGGTTATAACTAAGCCGTGGCCTATAATGATTCGGCTAGGGCTTGTTTACAAGTGGAATGATGCTACCAAATGATTTGTAATCAAGATAGGACAAAGATTTAGTTGATTTAATGAATCAACTTTGGATTTTTGTGGCTTGTAGCCGCATTGTAGAGAGAGAGATGAAGAGAGAAGTGAGATTGCATGTATGAGAGAATGTGTGTGTGTGTTTCGGCTTAAAGAGGAGAGAGGGAAAGGAGGGAAAAAGGTATGATTCACCTTGGTAAGACACATTGTGCCAAGTGTCACCCCTTGCCTTTCCAAGGCAACTCTTCTTCTTCCACACAAGCCTATGTGCCGTGTTTAGCTAGCCAAAAGGGAAAATGGGCTTGTGTTGGGCTTATGTTGGGCTTATCATAAAGGAGGGTGATGATCTTGGGCTAGTCCAAGAGTTTAAGTCCCCTAGTTCACTTACACACATATTTTGGCTAAATACTTACTTATAGTATATTTCCAAATTGTCTTAAGTGTGGTACACACAATGCTAGTTATAACTTCATTACTTATATTTCCTAGTTGTATGCTCATGATTTTAAGTTATGAAGCTATTTTCAACAAAGATGTAAGTAAAAGTATAGTTACATGATAGACATGTTTATACATACCTTAAGGAAATATAACACATGAATAAGTGTTCTAGGATTATTAGGTGGACATTTATTATATAAAATCATGGTAAAATCATGGATTTTACACTTTAACTCTGTGGGAGCCATGCGATAAGGAGCCTTGGAAATCGGCTCAGCTCCTGGGATGAGCTCGATATTAAATTCCACTGCACGTGCAGGTGGTATGCCCGGAAGTTCTTCTAGAAATACATCTGGAAATTCTGACACTATCGATTGATCCTGAATTGATGGGGATTCAGCATGCATGTCATGAACCGTAGCTAGATAACCCTCGCAGCCACGTGACAGTAGTGCACGTGCTTGCAGGGTTGATATGATTTGTACAGACATGCCGGGTACGAACCCGTTGTGAATGTACTCTGGCGCATTAACATCACCGAAGATGACTCGATATGAATGGCAGTCTATGGTAGCATGATGCTTGGATAGCCAATCCATGCCCAAAATCATGTCAAAGTCATTCATGTCCAGCAGAAGTGCGTCAACAGGACGAACCTAGTCGTCAAACTCTAGGGGAAGACTCTTGTACATATGGGTGATAAGTACAGATTCTCTCAAAGGCGTGGAAATACTCAGTCTATTCTCTAGTGGCATGGGGAGTATTCTAACATTCTTGGCATAAGCAGTAGAAATGACCGAGTGAGTAGCACCCGTATCAACAGAACATATGCAGCTTGACCATACATATACAAGATTCTAGTGATGGTACATGTAGACTTGTTGGTCTGATCGCGAGATGTCGTGAAAACGCGTCTAGTAGTAGGAGGCGGCTTGGTATCAGCATGTCCCGATGTGCCCTCCATCTCGCCCTTGCGGCAGTCCTTCATGCGATGGCCAGGAAGACCACACTTGAAGCATGCGTCACTGTCGCGACGACATGGCCCTAGGTGCCTACGGTGGCAAGTAGAGAAAAGAGGATGAGTATATCCTCCAGCAGGTGTCCTGACTGGCTGAGAACCTGATAGAACATTATACATGAGACATGATAATAGGGTATAAAGGTCAATTAGGATAATCGTAAGATTGAATACCAGTGATAGCTGGACGGTTAGGCTATGAACCTCTCTGGTTCTGGTCCCTACCGTTACCATGATTCCTGGTATAAGATTTGCTAATGTGTCAGAATTAAGAATCATAACATGTAATCATAAGAAAATGCGTAAGTATAAGGACCTGCTGTTGTTGGAGTGTCCAGCGTTGTTACGGTAATTATCATTACCGCCACGCCTATCTGTAGAAGAACGGTCGTTAGTTTGACCGTTTCCCTTGGGTTGATTAGGCTGCTGCTGAGTAGCCGACTGAGACCGGTCCCCAGTCTTCTGCCTGGAAGATAAAATTTTAAGAGATGAAAAATTGATATATACAGAAAGAATACGGATTGATCACCACTTGAATACGAATGTTTACCTCTTATCGGGTCTCTCTGCTTCCCCGAACTCATCTGTCTCCTACAGCATCTCCAGCTTACGTGCTGCATCGGCCACTTGTGCTACCGTGTTGAGCGTATCACACACAAAGTTGTTTGCGACCGATGTGCGAAGAGCCCACCTGAAGTGGTGTGCCTGCTCTTCTGGAGTACCTGCCGCTGCACCAAGGAAACCATGTAAGCGAAGAAAGCGTTGCATGAACTCGTTGCTATTCTCCCCATCTTTCTGTCGGATCCCATGGTACTCCCTCTTCAGCTTGTCTTGCTCAGCCTTGGGAAAGAACTACTCCATCACCTTATCTCTGAAGTGAGCCCATGTCAAACCAGCCACCCAATTATCACCTCCCTAAGACTGCTTCAGTGCTAACCACCAATTTAACACATCACCTTCGAACCGGTAGCATGCCAACCTTGACTTGAAAACGGGGTCACAGCCCATAGCATCGGAGATCTTCTCAATGTGAGCCAACCAGCTTTCAGCTTCACTGGGCTATATGTTCTCTCGAAAGCTCGAGGATGGAGCTTGTTGAATCTCTCCAGCCATGTAGCCAATGTCGCTGGAGGAGGAGGAGGAGGAGGTACTGGGTGATGCTGCTGCTTGTTGGTAGCCTGAACCTCAACCCTGATTTTGTTCCTCAGCTGAGGAAGCAAAGCTTGCATTGCAGCTTGGATTGCTGCATTGAGTTGTTCCTGCTCGCGTGTGAGAACCATTTGATAGTATAACATAAAAGACATGATTAAACTGATCAAAACATAAAATATATACATGAAAAAAATTTATACCAATAAATCATGAGAAAAATTTTATGCAAGAAAATTTCGTACATGAATGCATGATGCAGTTTTATGAAAACTTTTGTATGCTCGATAGTGAACGCCTATGGTCAGTTCACCCAAAACAAAAGACATGGCGAGGGGACGCCTATGGGTCAGTCCCAAATTTAAAAGTTTCGATAAAACACATGCGACTAAATAGGGCCAGTCCTGTACCAACCATTACTTACTCATAAACCTGCGACAATAACATATATATGTATGCATGAAAATGATGAATGCATGAAAACTGACTGTCAGTTCTAGGAAGACCATAGTGACTACCCACTAATCACATGTCATGTTTTGAGAGCCTACAGGTCGAAGCCTTGGCTCTGATACCATAATTGTAACACCCCATTTTGATAAATGGAATGTCACGGGTGATTATGGCGTGTCATCAAAGCATACAAGGATAAATGTCTAAACATTACATGACCATAAAGGAAATACCAGAATTAAACATCGGTTGTCCAAAAGTAGAACTCATCACACACAAACATAAGTACTGTAAATGAAAGGAATAAACAATGTCTTTGGAAATGAGTATCAAAGTATAGATAAATGCATAAAGTAAAGAAGGCTAGAAAGCTTCCCGTCCATATGCACGTACGCTTAAAGTCTACGAGCGTCCCTGAGTACCTGCCGTTTTGGGAACATGAAAAGGAAAACGGCTGAGCAATACACTCAGTGCACGGATATACAAATATAGCATGAAGAGTATAAGCATATAAGCATGAAACAGCAGAAGAAAGTAAGTCCTGAATAACCTGGTTATATCTTAGTAAAAATGGTTTTATAGTTTGAAAAGCCTTATGTTTATCATGTAAAAACTGTTTAACATATTTTACCGTTAGCCAATATAGGTCATGAAATATCAACGTGCATGAATACTTGGAGGGGTGACCTCGTCATGCAAATTAAAGGGGCTGACTCTAATTTAATATACTGGTTTTGGGTTGGAGGGATCAGCTCCTTATGAAGGATGCAAGGCACACACCATATTCACACTGAGTAATCTGCTGAAAAACATGTAACTATGATGCACCCATACGCCCCACCTGATAATATAATAAATCGCCAAAAGCTGAAAGGGATGCCACGAGCTATCACTCCGCCGTGGTGAAGTCATAACACTGGTGCCTCCAGTGTTATGGTTATGGTACCTCCATAACTAGGTGAAACTGGTCATGCATGTATATCGCTTTAGGTATCCTAATTAAACATAAGCAATTCATAAACATATAAAACATATACTGGGGAAAACAGTTGGCTGCATACGGGAAATCCTAATAAGGAAAGAATGTCCATACTGAAAGGACGGAGAATCCGTACCTTATGTCCAATGAACGAAGAAGACGAACGGAAGAGTGTCCTACTTCGGTATCACTAATTCTGCATAAATACATACGTGTATAAGTATCTGATTACTGAGTACGTAACTGTTTTTATATCATGTCTTAGCTTGTTTTATATGTTCATGTCATGTTTTACTGATTTAAGCTTTATACTGTGTTTATCATATAATCTGTCTATTCTGATTAAGTATTACTTGTGTTTCATGTATTATTATACTCGTTGTGTAACAATAAGTAATGTAGGATATGTAAATCTTGCTTATGTTTTAGAGAGAGAAAGAGATAGAGAGATGGTGAGAACACACACACTTTTTGAGAGAGAAAACCAATGTTTTCTATGTGAAAAATGAATAACCACACACCCTCTCCATCTAAGGAGAGGTTTTATATACCCAAGCCTTGTAATGGGCTTAGGCTTACACGTTTGGGCCGGCCTACACATGTTGTAGGCTAGGCTTGGGCTTGTTTGTTAAATAACGATGTCTAGACTACGAGCTACTACTTAGTATATTGTCGGAGTGACCGAATCTTCCTAAATACATAAAAACGTATTTCCAACAATCTCCCCCTAAGTGAGGTCACTCCAAACAAGGGTGTTACCCTAGTTAACAATAATAAAATAAACCTAGCATACTATGCTTGTCTTGAGCTCGTAGTCTTCGTCTTTCTTTTCTTTTTCTTTTCTGGTGAACATGCTGATGTGATCTTTGATATCAGTCTTGAGCATTAATCTATTGCATCGATCTCGTGCATCCATCACTTGTGATCTTTTCCTCTTCGTGACCTCACATCCCACATACTTATACCTTAGTAATTCTTGAAAGCTTCAGAGTTCAATACAGCGGAAGACTTAACTTTTAGGCTTTCTTGAATTAGATGAGTTAAGTAAATAAAGTATAAGCATGCGGGGACGACTTCTTCTTGGATCCCGCAACGCCACCGTCTTCAAATGCCGCAACATAAGTAGACACGAACGAAATGGTTTTGAACATTTAATTCTAAATCGGTAGCATTTTACCTCCGGTCGGTGAAGACCGTTGGACGATATTAGATATCGTACCCGTGACGGATAGTTTCAATTAAGTAACTTCCTGACAGGATTTCGCGGGTAAACCCGTTCTCTTTATTCGACCATCCAAAGCTGACTGCGAACATAAAGAGTGAATCATTTGGATAATAATATCCGCATGATTTGAAGCCGTCAATTCATGTTCCTAAAACAAGTGAAATTTAATTAAGAACCGCACCATCGTTGCTTTCCAGTTGTCACGAGCTTGATTCATATAGAATCTTGCAAGTTACCTACCAAGTGCTGTTTGAGGTTAACACTAGAAGGATTTCCACTCATCACTGTGAACACTAAGGTATCAATCTGAGTGTTCTGGCAAGATCACTGAGATTTTGCATAGAGGCCTGGAACGTGTTTAAATTCAGTTAGGAATTAAACAACTGTTGCTTTCCAGTTATCACAAGCTTGATTCATAAAGAATCGCACAAGTCACCTACCAAGAGCTTTTTGATATTCGCTCAAGAAGGATTTCCATCTTCATTGTATATACTTTCGTATTACTCGGATGTTCAGGCAAGATCATGAAGATTTTGCGTAGGACTCTTAAGATCTTTCTCACTTTTCACAGGGTGTGAAGAAGCAAGGAAATATGGAAGTGTGTCCTAATGAGATATTTGATGATCTCAAATGGCTCTAGACTCGATCGTGCATTTTTGGATTTTAGTGATCGGAGGCTGGAGAGGAGTGCCACCTTTTCAATACCAATTTACTCGGAGTGAATAAATCGATAGATAACGTGTTGATCTCCGTGTGATTAAAACAAATATCTTTTGAGAGATATCTGAGTCAGCTAGGATGGGTTGTGCATTGCATCACTGGGTCCATGATGTCTGTCTTCAATATCGAGAATCATTAAAATGATCTCAATAGCATATGTGTTGACCCGGTTTCTACCTAAAGTTGTAAGGAAGGCTTCTTTCTTTACACCCTTTATCTTTACAATTCTTTTTCATTCTTCAACACCTTCAATGCTTACCAATACGTCATAACTAGCACCTTCTTGTGATTGTTCCAGTACTAACTTAAGTACTTTGTCGGCATTCAGCTACGTTCACAATCTTTCTCCAACTTTCCTAAGGACTACTATTTCTAGCTTATGGAATGTCCTTGGGAAGATTCCTCCGGTTCTGGAAGAATCATAGGACTTAACCTATCTAACCATCCTTATGTCACCACAATCTTCATCGTCGTGAGATAAATGGGTTTTGGGTAAGTATATGTCACCATGAAAATCCATTTTGATATGCAAATCCGTTTTGCTCCCCCTTAACATATGCCACGATATTCGAAAACATTTTGCATGTGTCGGGATGAGCCAACACATTAAGTCAAACCGTTTGTGATAATATCCCATATTAAATCACATTTTCTCCCCCATATTAAAAATATTAACCCAATCGATGTTTTTTGTGACAATCCGTCAATTTATGGTTGATATTTTATTCTCAAATATTATTTAAAACCATTATTTTAATGTTATATTATGAACTCACCCATTTCTGGCAAGAAATTTGGATTTACGTCTTGAAGTAGCATCGACTACGTCTAAACCGGAGGATTCTACGTTACGTGCTCACGTTTACATACACCGTCTTTGGTGACATTCCGACATTTCAGGAAATAAACTTGTCCGTGAATATTATTTTGAAATTTTAAATTTGTGTTGGTTCATAAACTCACAAATTTACGAGAAGAGATTAGGACTTACGATTTTAAATTAACGTCCTTTACGACTAAACCGGAAACCTTAGGATTACGTATTTATGTTTTTGAACTCTGTTTTTGATGAGACAATTTTTATTAGATTCATTTTGTGCCGTTGATTCATAATTTATAAAAACGCTTTCCGTAAATCGACCCGAGGGCACGTAAATCGAGGAAACTAGAATCGAGGAGTACCCGTGAATAATTGGGGATGAGACAAAAAAAGTTTTACCCCACCCCCAATATGGGAGGGTTTAAATAAGTTACACAAACACACTTAGGTGTCATGCTTACAAAGTAAGCAAGACACATGTCTTGCTTAACTTTGCAAGCTAGCTACCAACATCAAAACTACACAACCTAAACCACTTCCTCATTTTCTTACATGCAAAACCACAAAACCACTCCTTTCTCTCTCTCATTTTCGTCCCAAAACCACCCCTAAACACCTTCATTTGATCAATATTAACCATGAAATCATGTGTTATTCACACATATGATGAAGCCCTTTTGAAGCTCTATAGATTGGTGGTGATTTTAACATCCAAAGAGAAGTTTGCAAGATGAATTAGGGCTGATTTTCAAAGACAAACATCTCCCTTGGTGATCTTGAAGATTTCATACAAGAGTCCATAAGATTTGGTGACCCAAAACCAAGTCTTGATCCTTCAAACTACTTAATCTTGGTGGTATAGAGATTGTTCTTCCTATCCTTTTGTTATTTTGATTATGTAATCTTGTATTTTCTTTATTTATGTATATGTATATGATGATGAATGATGATTAAAAATATTATGTGGGGATTTGGTGTTGATAGATTTGATAAATATGGTTAAAAAGATGGAAAACCACATGTTAAATGGTTAAAATCTTGCTAAAATATGAAGGCTGTATAAAAACAGTAAGTAACCAAAAGCTAAACTGATAAAATGGCATAGTGAAATCAATTTACAGTAAGTATTAGGTGTTATACACATGTGAGAGTTGGCCATACAATGGAATCATAAAAATGGGTGAGATATGATCAAAACAAGTTTCGAGTGCAAATCTGCCTATACTGTTTTGGACGAATTTATTAAAATATTTAGAGGTTGATTCATCAGTAGCTATAAGGGAATACAATGAAGCACATATCATTTAGTTTATGTCATAAAAATTTGAGGTCCTATCTCCTTATAGAACTCAAGATATGATAAAAATGGTGAAAGTGAAACTAAAAATCAGATTTTGTGAAATTAAAGTTTAATACTATTAAATAAGCACTCAAATAAATATAGTATAAAATGTGAATTAAAACCCATTAACTTATATATTACATTTATATAAATATTTATAATGATAAATAAGTGGACATTATATAAAAATGGTAGTTTGGTAAGTTTTATAAGTTATAAAAACTATAAACATGTTTTTTACGTCTTTTCTGCTAATACCGTAAAATTAACGTTTTTCGTCAATTAAAACTTAGAAGATCAGACCCGTCTAATGTAAACTTTGTAAAAGTCATATACTGATATATAAGTACTTAATACAAGTAAAAAACGATAAAACCCGAACTATATAACATACGGACATTAACGGGCTAAATTAGCAGTATTGGACTATTAATCCAACTAAATGGGCTAAACACTTATAAACTTACTTACTGGGCTTAACCCACTTGGGCCCAACATGTAAAGTATAATACTGATAATAAAAGTATAAAATGGATCAATATAAGGTAATGGACCTATAATGGGCCTAATGGGCCTTGACAAGTAAAGAAGATGGACTAGTGAAACAAATATAAAAGTTGTCAACACATAATGCTAAAATGAGTAAATGAGAATGTACAAACCCACTTGATCATCATAATATGTACAAAATCATCATATGTATACATAATTGTTATTTTTATAAAGTCATTGGACAAGAGTCTAAGACGAGTATTATTTGTCTAGGTTTCCGTGATTGAAGCACGTATCGTACGTCTGAATTGCCGATAACCCGCCTTCCCACATCAACGTGAGTTCATAGCCTCGTACTCTTTTAAATGTTTTTAGGAAATATTTTATAAACCCGCGAGGGAGATAACATGTTAGTTTTACTAAAATAGGACACCATTTGTCCCGATTGTTTGTTTATTGATTTAGACCCGAATGATTGTATGACCCGATGAATGATTTTATGACCCGATAGATGAAAAGAAATGGATTATTAAAGTTAGCTTATGTCACTAAAAGTTCCATTATCATGAATTGTGAACTACCGGGATTTGGTAGACGCTTATGCATATAATAGTACTATTTAGGGACGATCACCCCAGTTCGCGCCTTGACGGTTGATCCCCGTCGTGCCACATTGATTGGTAAGCGAATTTATGTATGTGAAGATTTACATAGCGTGACCTTTGTGACGACACGCTAATTTAGATGGGAAAATGAGTTTCGGGCTAGCTACGCGTTGTTGGTTATAGTAAGGTAACAATGTCATGCGACTTATAATAATCCAATTAACGAAATACTGCTATAAGCATCGAATTACGATATATTGCCTGACTAGCAATACGGGGTCTTATTATTGATTTTATGTTCGTGTTTTGGTTTTACATAACCATATTCATATAACGATTTTTTTATTTAGCTTTATACAACGTTATAAAACGTATTGTATGATGTTTTTAACGACAATGGTTCGTATAATGAATTTTAAGGAGAAAGCCTATATTATGATTTTGATAAGGATTTGTATAAAGTAACTTTGGCTATTTTATGGCCTATTACAATGCTTTGTACAAAATGATTTTCGGTAATAATTTTATACCGATGTTATATTGATGGATTTCATTGAACTCTATGAATTCACTCGGCGTTATCGCTGACCTTTTCTTTTAACATGTTTTATCTCAGGTACTTGAAGGTAATTCTCGGGAAGACAACAAGAATTCATGACCTGCACTTAAATAACAATTTCCATTCAAATCTTTTGTAAAATTGTATGAAATGACTATGACTTGGGACCCATGTAAACTTGATATTCATGAATGGAAATGCTTTATTATTAAACGACGCAATTTTTATGCGTTGTCTATGATGTGAGTAATGTGCTATCCCGTAACACCAACGAGTCTTCCGCTGTATTGAATTGTGTATATTTGGGGGTGTTATAGTTTGGTACCAGAGCTCTCGTTATAGAGAACGAAAGATTTTTTTAAAACCAAGGTTTTGAATAAAACATTTCAAAATCTTTTAACTATAAACATTTTTTTAAAAATGTCTAAAAATCTTTTGACTATAACGGTGCCGAAGAATTCCCGAGTTACCGACAAGGCCAGACTGAGAAGTGTTATTTTAATATATATATATAACTTGTATTATATATATACATATGATGTAATTTGATTACATGATTGTTTGATGATTATTTTGATATTTATACAAGGTACTTATACGACGTAGATTGTCACAAGGAACCCTAAATCCCCTAGTAAATTAATCGAAGCTATTCTCGTAGGAATTCTAGCTATCCTAGATCTAAACCAAGTTGTGGATATTTATGATCCCAACAAAATGGTTGATACTCGTAGGAATGTAGATATTAGTTGATTGTGATATTAAAGAAGAATTGGCGAGATTATATCTGATATCGATGTCATGACGATCTTTCCTTATAGAGTGGAGCTTGACAAAATGTTACCACCGAGAAAGATGTCATCTGATTCGTTGTCACCCAATTCTTAAACTTGAAATCGAAAGGGTGAATGTTGCACTTGAGGCTGTCATTGGAACCATTGCCCAAAAGCCTCATGCCACTAGTACCTTTTCGAGAAGTCTTATTGAATGTATGAGTCATCTCATGCTAGTGACTCATTTGATAACTATTGTTGTAAGGAGCTATAGGATTGGAAATTAAGTGTTGATCATATCGAGCTTTTATTGCCCTTTTAAGGTTTATGAATAAGGTTGAAAGTACTGGAAAATGAGGTAGGATATCGAATTGAGTATAAAATTGGTTAAAGCTTGAATAAAGTAAAATTTAACCCGTATGGAATATGAGATTGTTAAGAGGAAGTCGTTAAGTTCTGTGATTGAATTATAAGATTTTAATTGATTGTTGATTTGTGTTAAAGGTTGTTCCTAGGACATTGTCCAATGACGAGGATGCCCAGTGTCCAATAAATAAATTGAAGAAATCTTCTTCTGAATTAGGACCGATGGATCTTCCAGGACAGGTGGGACACCTAATGACTCTTGTAGATTAGTATTCATTGTGGTATCTTTTAAAAATAATCCCTAACTTAACTAAGACATCAGTTGGTAGGATGAGTTCTTGGAATTGCATGACATAGTGACACATAATGTGCTATGGTACAATTTTGACTTGTTTGTGATTAATGAAAAGACTACCTTTGATTGCTAAATTCTACATATATCGATGTTATCTATCTTTGTTGCTTCATCCTAATGTTCGCATTAGTGATGCAACCATTGAACAAGTACTCATCTCGAATTGAGTTACGTCGTGGATTATTCTTCCTGAGTGCCATTGAGGTCATGAACCTCATGATTATTTGGCTAAAGCTCATTTCCTATCATATTGTAGTTAGTTCTTGGTGAACAAGTTTTCATCACTCTTCTGCAGATCACTCATTGTTTTTATAAGATAAAACAGTATCCCTTGAGAAAAATTGAATTTTCATCACCATATGAATTACTTAAAGTGAGATTTATAAATAATCGTTACCGAAATGAAGCTGTTTATGAAACACATTGGAAAACTTAATTGTTTCCATAACAAAGAAAATCTTTGTAAATTTATTTTTCATTCTTATTTGAGAATTAAGCATGAAAATCTTTTTATTATAAACATGATGATAAAATTTTGACGAACTGAGTGTTGCATCGTTAATCTTGAAATTGTATATAGTTGCGCGCCTACATACAATTTGGAATGGACCATGCAAGGCTGATTAGTAGTCACCATAAAACTGATTAATATACACTACATTTTCTTTAAAGATTGTGAAAGATTAAATTTTATGAGATCTACAAGAAGTGAAAAATAGGGACATAGTGTTTGGGACACCTACATATGTGCCCGTACCATCTATTCTTCTGAGTCGAATTTACTCATCTGTGGAAGTTGTCTTATTTGACAATTGATAATTCTTTCTTGTACAATTCTCCCGTAGTGAGATTCTTAGGAAAAGTATCTGATTACCGAGTGTTGATACCCGACTGGATGTATCGACGTTCCTATCATTTCTTTTGATTTGATTTCATTTGAATGACCTGGGTAACGATCTGAGGAGCTTTCGAATGCGTACTCAAATTATGAAAACATGTAATATATTCATATTCATTAAATGTTTTCATCTGTATCTGATTTGAAATTCTCTCACGTAGATTATGCGTTGACCTTACTCTTTTAATGGTAGTTGTGTCTCCATATATCCTTGAATTTGTGAAAGATTATGAGTTATTATTAATCTTTTGAGGCGTTCACATCTTATCGACGGCAATAAAACTGAAAAGTTGTTAGTGCCATTAGAATGGATTGATTGATTAAGATATGACGACATTGTCTTAGTCGATGGGAACTCGAGTAGAATTCCCCTAAATGATAAGATGTTGATTATCAAAAGTGATCTAAATAATTCTTGATGGATGACCATATCCTGCATTTAGACTTGAAACTATACCGTAGATGGTTGTGAATTAGTCATAGATATTATAATCTAGAAAGCACTTAAAGAAAATTTATTAAAAGATGTTCCTGCTATCTGAAACTTTAGGAGGTATTTTCTGGTGAATTACCTAAACTTTCGCCATTAAGGCAAGTTGAAATTGGTATTGATTATATTCCCAGTGCTGCACCTGTGGCATGTGCACTGCACGTCAGCACCATCTAAATTAAAAGAATTACCCTACAACTGAGGGAGTTGTAGGAGAAGACTTTTATTCTACCAAGCTCGTCATCATGAAGAGCTATGGTGTTATCATTCCTTATGTTTATTGAATACCGTGAACTAAGTAAGTTGACGATTAAAAATCTATATCCACTACCTAAGAGGATAAATTTGTTCGATCATTTACAAAGTTCTAGCGTATGTTTTAAATATTTGATCCATGGCATGGTTATCATCAACTCCGCGTCCGCGAAAAAGATTATCTATTCCAATCACTACATCCAAAACTTGTAATAAACATTATAAGTTTCACGTGATGACGTTTGGATTGACTAATACACATGTAGCATTCATAAATTGGGTGAATCACGTGTGTAGGCTGTAAATCGATAAATTCATGCTTCTGATCATTAAGGACCATTTGTTTGTTTATAAGAATAAGAAGGAGTTAATAATCATTTATAGATTTCCCTTAGACGGCTGAGAAACGAAAACCTGTACCTTGAATATTTAACATGTGATTAAAGACTAAATCCTTTATATTATTTGACGTGTAATTAATAGATAATGGAATATATTGACTTTTCGAAGATTAGAGCCATTAAGGATTAGGGTTATACCAAAATGAAAGTGGAAATATGTTTTGACAAATAATATATCAAAGGATTTTTTAAGAAATTATTCCCTTATACACAAATCATTTAACTAAACTCCGGTTTAGGGGTAAATGTTTGTGTATACCTCAAGACAACCTAAGAGGAATTGAGGAAACCATTAAACCATGACTTAAAATTTGAAACGACAAATTTTGCTTGTCAACTAAGAAAATTGTGACCAAAGTATAAACGAAGCTTTTTCGAACATTTACGGATCTTACTAATTATTTCCGATAAATCAACAAAAATCTTGTTAATTAAATTCAAATTTATTTGAACATTTTAATATAATTGGTCGAACTAAGAAATTTAAAACTTTTTACGTTTACATTTCATAAAAATTAAATATTTATTATTTAATTACTTCTAATAATTATCGACGCTTTAGACGTCGGATTGAGTAAACTGATAAAAATGATAGTTGAGAAGAAACTAAAACTCAGAAAATGTGAAGAAATAATTTTTGAATAAATTTGGACATGATAATTATTCCATCTAGGAAAGTGAACGTAATTACTGACACATTATGTAAAAATAAAGAATCAATTAGGATATATTCCTTAGTAATGATTGTGCAAAATAAATTGCCTGAGCAATTTAAATATAGCCGATGCTTGTAAAAAGGATAATAGAGATAATAAAAAGGGGTTCGCGGCTAATGTGAACCATTAGAATTGAGAAGCCGATAGCGTTAAATTCTTTTAAAGACCACTTGTGGTTTCCTAAATATGGAGATTTTGAGATTTAGTTATGTTGGAATCTTATAAGTTTAAGTATTCTATTTACATCAATCCTGATCTAATGTATCTTTGTCTGAAGAAGTTGTACTAATCGAAATTATGAAGGCAGACATCGCCTTATACATTAGTAAACGTCTAGCTATTGCAAAGGTCATCATCTGAATTTGATTCGATTTGGGTCATCGTCGACAGACTGACTAAATCTACTAATAACATTCCTGTTAACGATAGATTCTTGATGAAGAAATTAACTCTTTTGTATTTAAAGGAGTTGTGTAAACATGGTGTGCCTGTATCGATCATCTCTATCAAGATCCTCGCTTCGCATTGAATTTCTAGATATTTACTCAGAAGTCATTAAGAACAAATCTTGATGAGAGTACTGTGTACCACCCCAATCGAAGGGACGAGGTAAAGTAACGATACAAAATACTATAAGTGATGTTCTATGTTTGAATGATTGACCTTTGGTAATAAATTGTAAAATCGTTTTCCTTTGGAGAGATTATCATTGATAATTATCATGATAGGATCGAGATCGAATCTTGTTAAGATTTAAATATTAGAGCATCTGTAAGCAGGAGTTGGGATGAAGACACCCGACATACACCCATTGTGAGTTGGACTTAAGGTTTCCTATGATTGCGAACCTAACCTTACAAAATACTCGACTCGCGACACCTGAAATGATTGTTGAAATTAGGATCTGATTATTGACTGCCGGTAGTGGGTAGAAGGTTATGTGAATATGAAATGTAGATCTTGAAGTGCCAGATGGGTAGCGAAGTTATGCCAAAAATTTTAACCATGGAAAAATGAATTGATGATCTGAAAGATCATGGGATATAAGTCCCCGTTGTATGGGACCATTGAGATGATGTAAAAGATTGATTTGAAAGGCATATAAGCTGGATCTACCCTAGGACTTCAAGAGCTACGTGAATTATGTTTCGTATATCGAACTTTATAAAATGTCTATCAAGTGAAAATCTGACTATTCCTTAATGAAGTTTAGATCGGCGAAAAGTTGCATTCATCAAAAACCCATGAACATCATGGATAGAGAAAGTAAGTCGACATTAAGCCTGATCTTTCCCGTAGTTATGTTTGATGAAACTCGCGTATTGTAATGAATTACACTTGTGAGAAAAGACCGAATGTGGAGGAAATACCCACATGGCTTTAACTCTATAAGAAGCGAGTAGTAAGATGATCTTTGAGGACAAATATCCTGTTTAGGGGTAAATGCTGTGACAATCCATCAATTTATGGTTGATATTTTATTCTCAAATATTATTTAAAAACATTATTTTAATGTTATATTATGAACTCACCCATTTCTGGGAAGAAATTTGGATTTACGCCTTGAAGTAGCATCGACTACGTCTAAATCGGAGGATTCTACGTTACGTGCTCACGTTTACATACACTGTCTTTGGTGACAGTCCGACATTTCAGGAAATAAATTTGTCCGTGAATATTATTTTGAGATTTTAAATTTGTGTTGGTTCATAAACTCACAAATTTACGAGAAGAGATTAGGACTTACGATTTTAATTTAACGTCCTTTACGACTAAACCGGAAACCTTAGGATTACGTATTTACGTTTTCGAACTCTGTTTTTGATGAGACAATTTTTATTAGATTCATTTTGTTCCGTTGATTCATAATTTATAAAAACGCTTTTCGTAAATCGACCCGAGGGCACGTAAATCGAGGAAACTAGAATCGAGGAGTACCCGTGAATAATTGGGGATGAGACAAAACAAGTTTTGCCCCACCCCCAATATGGGAGGGTTTAAATAAGTTACACAAACACACTTAGGTGTCATGCTTACAAAGTAAGCAAGACACATGTCTTGCTTAACTTTGCAAGCTAGCTACCAACATCAAAACTACACAACCTAAACCACTTCCTCATTTTCTTACATGCAAAACCACAAAACCACTCCTTTCTCTCTCTCATTTTCGTCCCAAAACCACCCCTAAACACCCTCATTTGATCAATTTTAACCATGAAATCATGCGTTATTCACACATATGATGAAGCCCTTTTGAAACTCTATAGATTGGTGGTGATTTTAACATCAAAAGAGAAGTTTGCAAGATGAAGTAGGGCTGATTTTCAAAGACAAACATCTCTCTTGGTGATCTTAAAGATTTCATACAAGATTTCATAAGATTTGGTGACCCAAAACCAAGTCTTGATCCTTCAAACTACTTAATCTTGGTGGTATAGAGATTGTTCTTCCTATCCTTTTGTTATTTTGATTATGTAATCTTGTATTTTCTTTATTTATTTATATGTATATGATGATGAATGATGATTAAAAATATTATGTGGGGATTTGGTGTTGATAGATTTGATAAACATGGTTAAAAAGATGGAAAACCACATGTTAAATGGTTGAAATCTTGCTAAAATATGAAGGCTATATAAAAACAGTAAGTAACCAAAAGCTAAACTGATAAAATGGCATAGTGAAATCAATTTAAAGTAATTATTAGGTGTTATACACATGTGAGAGTTGTCCATACAATGGAATCATAAAAATAAGTGAGATGTGATCAAAACAAGTTTAGAGTGTAAATCTGCCTATACTGTTTTGGACGAATTTATTAAAATATTTAAAGGTTGATTCATCAGTAGCTATAAAGGAATACAATGAAGCACATATCATTTAGTTTATGTCATAAAAATTTGAGGTCCTATCTCCTTATAGAACTCAAGATATGATAAAAATGGTGAAAGTGAAACTAAAAATCAGATTTTCTGAAATTAAAGTTTAATACTATTATATAAGCACTCAAATAAATATAGTATAAAATGTGAATTAAAACCAACTAACTTATATATTACATTTATATAAATATGTAAAATGATAAATAAGTGGACATTATATAAAAATGGTAGTTTGGTAAGTTTTATAAGTTATAAAAACTATAAACATGTTTTTTTACGTCTTTTCGGCTAATACCGTAAAATTAACGTTTTTCGTCAATTAAAACTTAGACGATCGGACCCGTCTAATGTAAACTTTTTAAAAGTCATATACTGATATATAAGTACTTAATACAAGTAAAAACTGATAAAACCAGAACTATATAACACACAGACATTAACGGGCTAAATTAGCATTATTGGACTATTAATCCAACTAAATGGGCTAAACACTTATAAACTTACTTATTGGGCTTAACCCACTTGGGCCCAACATGTAAAGTATAATACTGATAATAAAAGTATAAAATGGATCAATATAAGGCAATGGACCTATAATTGGCCTAATGGGCCTTGACAAGTAAAGAAGATGGACTAGTGAAACAAGTATAAAAGTTGTCAACACATAATGCTAAAATGAGTAAATGAGAATGTACAAACCCACTTGATCATCATCATATGTACAAAATCATCATATGTATACATAATTGTTATTTTTATAAAGTCATTGGACAAGAGTCTAAGACGAGTATTATTTGTCTAGGTTTCCGTGATTGAAGCACGTACCGTACGTCTGAATTGACGATAACCCGCCTTCCCACATCAACATGAGTTCATAGCCTCGTACTCTTTTAAATGCTTTTATGAAATATTTTATAAACCCGCGAGGGAGATAACATGTTAGTTTTACTAAAATAGGACACCATTTGTCCCGATTGTTTGTTTATTGATTTGGACCCGAATGATTGTATGACCCGATGAATGATTTTCTGACCCGATAGATGAAAGGAAATAGATTATTAAAGTTAGGTTATGTCACTAAAAGTCCCATTAGCATGAATTGTGAACTACCGGGATTTGGTAGACGCTTATGCATATAATAGTACTATTTGGAGACGATCACCCCAGTTCGCGCCTTGACGGTTGATCCCCGTCGTGCCACATTGATTGGTAAGCGAGTTTATGTATGAGAAGATTTACATAGCGTGACCTTTGTGACGACACGCTAATTTAGATGGGCAAATGAGTTTCGGGCTAGCTACTCGTTGTTGGTTATAGTAAGGTAACAATGTCATGCGGCTTATAATAATCCAATTAACGAAATACTGCTATAAGCACCGAATTACTATATATTGCCTGACTAGCAATACGGGGTCTTATTATTGATTTTATGTTCGTGTTTTGGTTTTACATAACCATATTCATATAACGATTTTTTTATTTAGCTTTATACAACGTTATAAAACGTATTGTATGATGTTTTTAACGACAATGGTTCGTATAATGATGTTTAAGGCGAAAGCCTATATTATGATTTTGATAAGGATTTGTATAAAATAACTTTGGCTATTTTATGGCCTATTACAATGCTTTGTACAAATTATTTTCGGTAATAATTTTATACCGATGTTATATTGATGGATTTCATTAAACTCTATGAATTCACTCGGCGTTATCGCTGACCTTTTCTTTCAACATGTTTTATCTCAGGTACTTGAAGGTAATTCTCGGGAAGACAACAAGAATTCATGGCCCGCACTTAAATAACAATTTCCATTCAAATCTTTGTAAAATTGTATGAAATGACTATGACTTGGGACCCATGTAAACTTGATATTCATGAATGGAAATGCTTTATTATTAAACGACGCAATTTTTATGCGTTGTCTATGATGTGAGTAATGTGCTATCCCGTAACACCAACGAGTCTTCCGCTGTATTGAATTGTGTATATTTGGGGGTGTTACATTTTTAAAATCAATTGATTTAATGAAGTTTTAACAAAGGTTTTGGGAAGAAAAATGCAAGTCCATTTTATCTTCATGATATCAAACGTATGAGATATGATATCGATTTGTAGCATGATCACATATTCACCATATTAAAAAGAATTGACAAGGTTGGACCTGATTGATGAGAACATCATATGATAAGATCAAATGGTTCTTGTCAGCATATGGTGGTCGCCTCGTCACGTCTGAAGTCATCTCTTGACACCACATGTACGATTGGTATTCTTGTCTTGACACCAACTTGTGAACTTGGCACTTTCGGCATCGAAGATTCTGAATGCTTGACAATTGCTCCCCCTCAATTGTTGACCCGTGTTCTATTGAAAGAGCTGTAGTCGTCGGTTGAGTAGTCGCATCGTCGAGTATGTAGATACCAATTGTAGATTGCTATGGTTGTAGAGATGATAGCTTCATAAAAACAAGACTTCTCTTGTTTTAACAAATAAATGCACTGAGGCGTACATAGATTTGTGTTAGACCAAGTTATAAAGTAAACTTGATCCCTTACAAGGTTTTAAAGTAAACCTTGCCCGAGAAAATTTATTCCCGTTGTGAGCCAAAGCTTTCATAAGAAATACTTGACTTTAATGTGAAAACTGGGTTGCAGTCAGAAATAACTACAAGCCATATTGGCATGTTTTATGAAATATTTACAACTTTTGTACGAACTCTATTTATGGCGCCGGGTCGATATTAATCAACATTTCTAAGGCCGTAAATATTATCGTACCAAAAGACATGCCTTTGAAAAATAAAGTAAAATTATTTTTGGATTTTTATGAATTTTCAATTTTTATGGTTTTTATATGGTTTTATATTTTTCTATTTTGCTTTTGTGGATAAAAATATAAACAATATATATAGATGATCACCAAGGATACAGAGAATAGTTTTACCACTACTATTCTTTCGCTTCATCTTCTAGCTCCTTAAGAGTCTCAGGCGAGAAGGTTCTCATTCCTAGCTTGTCGGCCAAAAATTCAATTCGAGCGCGATCTAAAGCTTTCGTGAAAATATCCGCCAATTGATACTCAGATCATACAAAGTAAAGCTCTATTACTCCATTTTCCACTTGCTCCTTGGTAAAATGGTAGCGAATGTCGATATGCTTCGACCGGGAGAATTGAACATTGTTGCAGCATAAGGCAATTGCACTATTGTTGTCGCAGTACATTGGAGTTTTGTTGAAACCTAGACCATGGTCGGTTAATTGCGATCTCATCCAAAGAATTTGAGCATAGCAACCGGACATAGCTATGTATTCTGCTTCCGTACTTGAAATTGCAGCGCTTTTCTGCCTTTTCGATGCCCAACTGATTAGTCGATCTCCTAGTAGTTGCAAAGTTCCACTCGTGCTACGCCTTGTATCTTGACAACCCGCGTGATCCACATCTGCATATGCCATAAGTGCAATCGAAGAGTCCTTCGAATACCAAAGTCCCCGATTAATGGTTCCTTTAAGATATCGAAAGATTCGTTTCATAGTGGCCAAGTGTAACTCAGTAGGTCGAGTTTGATACCGAGCACACATACATATAGGAAACTGAAGATCAGGTCGACTAGCTGTGATATACAGAAGAGTACCGATCATTCCACGATACAGTGTCGGATCAACGGCAACTCCATGTGTATATGCATCAAGCTTAGTTTTTTCCACCATTGGAGTATCCACAGGGTCGCAAGATTCCATCTTATATTTCTTTAGCGATTCAAGGGCATACTTGGATTGATTGATAAAGATGCCTATGGGACTCTGAGCTATCTGAAGACCTAAGAAGAACGATACCTTGCCCATCATTGACATCTTAAACTTGGAATACATGAGTGTCCCAAACTCATCCGATAAGGTTTGGGTCGAGGCTGCAAATATAATATCATCAACATATATTTGTACCATAATCATATCTTTACTTCGTTTCTAAATGAACAGCGTGGGATCCACCTTGCCTTTAACGAAGCCTTGCATAATAAGGAATTGTGACAAAAGATCATACAATGCGCGAGGAGCTTGCTTCAACCCATAGAGAGCCTTCTTAAGCTTGTACACATGATTGGGATAATTAGGATTCACAAAACCATCCGGCTATTGAACATAGACCTCTTCCTTGATTTCACCATTCAGAAATGCCGCCTTCACATCCATCTGATAGACGATCATATTCATGTGGGCTGCATAAGCGAGGAATAGTCTAATAGCTTCCAAACGGGCAACAGGCGCAAAGGATTCCATAAAGTCTATGCCCAATAATTGCTTGTATCCACGAGCTAGTAGTCGAGCTTTGTTTTTCAATATACCGCCTAACTCATCGAGTTTCACCTTGTAAACCCATTTCAAAGTGAGTAACTGCACTTGATCCGGGCATGGGACAAGTTCCCAAACTTCAAGACGTATGAATTCGTTAAGTTCTTCTTGCATAGCTTCTATCCAACAAGATTGAGTAAAAGCTTCTTGCCATGTCTTAGGTTAAACTTCAGTGAGAAAAGCATCAAAATGACAAAACATTGCATGTTCTTGTAACTGACTTCGTGTGGATACCGGACGATTAGGGTCACCAATAATAGAATCTATAGGATGATCCTTTGTCCACTTGCTGTCATGTTCACGAATCCGTGGATTGGAGTAAACTGTAGAAGGAGCTTCCTCTGAGGTGGACGACCCGGCTTGATAAGGGTCGGGAATTGGTACACCAAAGAATGGAAGTTCATGCATTTGAGCGAATTCCAAATCTTGATCATCATCATCCTCTTCATCATCAATAGGCATGACATGGGTAGTTGACACATGTGTTGGTTAAGAATTACTTGTTGAAGGTATATCTTGACCAATTGTAGGTGCAGATGTATCTGATTGTGCTTTGGTTGCTGGAGCGACAACTTCGGTTACCGGAGCTATTACCTCAGGTTCTGGAGCAACAATACTTGGAGGAGTAAAGAATTCATCAAATAACGATTGAAACAACGTATCCCATTCCTTCCTAGTAGGTGGTGTAAATGATGATGAAGTAGGGTTGTTTGGGACAAGACCAGAACTAATGTTACTGGGTCCCATTTCATGAAGTGCGGGTTCAGAGCTGCTTTGCTCAGAAGCCATTGCTGTCAGCTCATCAAAATCAACATTCATAGTTTCGAGATCTTGCGAGAGTTACGGTTGTAGATTCGGTATGCCTTCTTTGCGGGTGCGTAACCAATGAAAATACCAATATCAGCCTTTGGTTGAAGTTTTCCCAAATTGTCACCATCATTATTTGGATAGCAAAGAGAACCAAATACATGAAGATATGATAAATCTTGTACTTTTCCATGGAGAAGCTCATAAGGTGTTTTACCATGGCGTTTACGAATTAGTGACTGGTTTTGGGTGTACACTGCTGTAGATACTGCTTCTGCCCATAAAAACAATGGAGCCTTTGCGTAAATTAACATCGTTCGAGCAGCTTCCATAAGTGTGCGATTTCGCCTTTCAACGACACTGTTTTGTTGTGGAGTGCGTGCAACGGATGTTTCATGAGATATGCCAACTTCTTCATAATAATCACGCAAGATTTGATTCACAAATTCGGTTCCATTATCTGTACGAATGCGTCGGACAGTAGTGTTCAGACGCACTTGAATCATCTTGAGAAATCCGATGATGAATTTAGGTGCCTCATTTTTTGTTTTAAGAAATTTCACCCATGTAAACCGAGAGTAATCATCGACAATGACGAGGATGTAATTTTTACCACTAAGACTTTCAACACGCATTGGCCCACAAAGATCCATATGCTACAGATAAAGTTTCTCTTGGTTGGTGTCTTCCGTCTTGGGTTTGTAAGATTTCTTAGTGCTTTTCCCCATTGTACACGCGGAACACAAATGATCCTTGTGAAATGAAAGTTTAGGAAGACCACGAACAAGTTCATTTTTCGCCAAATGATTAATAGCGTCAAAGTTAAGATGAGATAACCGTCGATGCCATAACCATGACTTAGTCTTCGATGCTTTGGAGAGAAGACATACGGGAGAAGCGGACATCATGTATTGTAGAGACAAAGTATAAAAATTATTCCCTCGAGTACCTTTCAATAAATCAACCCCTTCCAAATTACGAATGAAGCAGGTATGCTCTCGAAAAGCAACTTCTAGGTTTGCATCACAAAATTTTCCCACATAAAGTAAGTTGTGACCGTGACCTTCCACGTAATACACTCTTGAAATTGTAACATTCCCAATATGATATTCACCATAACCCATTATCTTTGCAATATGATCATTACCAAATCGAACCGTACCAAGAAACTTGCTGACGAAATTTCTGAGCTGAGAGCGATCTCCGGTCATATGCTTGGAGCAACCAGAGTCGAAATACCAGAGAACAATTTGGACCACCTGTTTTCAACAACAATAGTAGACAATGCATTGGAAACTATTGGTTCCGGAGTGTTAGCAGATACAGATAAAATATTATCAGAATTGCTAATATGTTTGTGACCCTTAGATTTCCTGCGTTTTCTAATGTGAGTTTTAGCACTAACAGGTTTTACTGTTCCAACTTTCTTAGGTTTTGGATTATTCGCGGGCACTAAAGTGGGAGTAGACCTATTTAAAGTGCACTTGGTTCCTACAGTAGTGTCAGTGTTCCTAGTTAAAGGACACGCTTGTGTTTTGGTAGCCTTGGTACTCCTAGTTAAAGGGCACTCTTTCTTCGCTGTAGTGGGAGTGATCCTAGTTAAAGGGCACACATTTCCTACTATAGTGAAAGTTCTACCAGTGGGGTGCCACAACCAACCAACTTGGGTTAACACTTTCCCAGTCGGTTTCCATTCTAATCCATTTTTCCAAGCATACATCTCATTCACATGGTTAATAAGGCAAGAATCATGACGACTAGAAAACATACATTCATTGCAATTCCAACATTTCAAATTAGAATTCACACTAGGCTTAGAACGCTGCACAACCGCAGAGCCTTTAGGTTTAGCTACATGATTCTTTTTATTCAAAACAGAAATAACATTCCTAGGATGGGCTTCTACTTTCTTCTTCACTTGACTACTAGATGGGGGCAAGATCCTATCATTCTTCTTGTTTCTTTTAAGCTTAGATCTTTGAGCCTTAGTAGTGGTGCTTACTCCTGTAGAAGGCAACATGGGAATATTAGAAGCTGGTTTTGATTCCGCCTTACCTTTAGTGACCAAAGTTTGAGATGGTTTAGTCCTAGGGCCCTTATTAAATGGTGTGACGACTATAAGGTTCCTTTTGATTGCACTAGAGGACGATGCTGAGATAGTGGCTGCATTATCCACAATATTCTTACCTTTTAGAGTACGAAGTGTTTCCTTTAACTCAGCCAAGACCAGATTTTTATCACAAACTTGTTCCCTCAAATCAGATATTTCGACTTTCGATTCAATTGTTTAATCAATGATTGATTCTGTGCAGTGGTATGAGCACATGCGGGCTTTAATGAATCGAAGAGTTGTGTATTTTTCTTTTTTAAGTTATCAACTTTGGACAAAATCTTGGAAACTAGATTATCTAGATCAAGTTTTAAATTCTCAACGGCCTCAAGTATGTTCACACAGTAAAGCTCCTTAGTTTTCTCTATGTCTATCGGCAAAGATTGAGCAACCTTGTCACTTGGCTGACGCTGTTTTGATTGTAAATTCAATCGAAAATTCTTTTCAAAGTTTGCATCATCGATATTAACACCTTCGAATGACGTTTCGAAGATTTCTTGAATAAATTGTTGCTTGCATTCAAGTGAAATACAATGTGTTTGAATCTCATCAAAACGTTTTGAAAGCGAAGAATACGAATCTTGAAGCTTTAAAAATTCAGCGTCAGATTCGTGACAAGTACTATCTACCACATTATCCACAGATTCAGTATTATGCACAATAGAATCATTATCAACACTTTCATTCACACAGACAGAAACTATATCATGAGACATCACTTGCTTCAGAAGCTGATCATTTCGGCGTGAAACCCGTTCTATTTCAAGTAAATTGTTTTCATAAGCATCATCCATTTCATTGAAAACACGTCTAACTTCTTTTATTTCCAAAAGCAAATCTTGATCAAGATTACTAAGACAAGTTTTAACATTCTTTACAAACGGAACAATTTCGTCTCGAAACGCAGCTCTAGTGTGCTCAAAATTCCATTCACCTTCCGTTATGGCCGAAGCCGTCGTACGTTCCAAAATGACCTTGTCAAAATCGGCTAAGTGTTGGTGTACCGCGTTTAAGTTAACAGACGCCTTACTTACCGGTGGAATTAACTTCGTTAAATCCGTTTTGACAAGTGTAGGAGACGTACTAGGAGGGTTTTCATTTGACAAACTTTGGGGCACAAGAACTGTCAATTCAGCTAGTTCCTTTTGTAAGCGAATGCGGGTCTTTTTAGACAATTGATCTTTGTTATACTGATCATAATCAATCGTATGGAATTTTGAAAGCATTTTAGAATGTGTTTCATCCGCAAGTGACTGTGTCTCCTCATAACTACGAACAAAAGGTGCTTCTTTCGATTTGCCAATTAGGGTCATATCATAAAGACACGGAATATATTCATGAGCTTGTTTTGCATAACCTGGATTAGGTGGTAAATCTTGAAGACGTTTAAGTTCGATTTCTTTAAATGATTTAGTTAAAAGATGAACCTTTTCTATGGAAGCGTATTGTTTTAAAAGCTGTTGTTCTTTAAATTTAAGAAGTTTGGTAGCATTAATTTCGGAATTCAAACTTTTTAGACTCGAGAGTTTCGAAATCCATTTTAAGTTTCTGAGAATCATTGACAACCGACTCTTTTGCTTTTAATTCATTAGAAAGATTAGCTTTTAATGATTCTATTTCTTTCAAGTGTTCAATCTTTTCAAAACGAAATTGGTCAAATTCAGAACATGTTATTTTCTCTGCTTGAGGGACCATTTCAAAAGTTTTGACCTTTTCTTTATGCAACGCAAGCTCAGCAGTTAGGGTGGAATTTGTATCTACGGATTGTCTGAGGGCCATATGCATTTGATCAATAATATGTTTAGGCACCATGACCAAATCATGTTGAGCATAAGATTCCATACACGTCGTAGCATTTGGTTGAGGTTCACTCAAATGTGTAGGATTGGGTACCACATCATTTGAGTTACTAGTTCCCGAATGCTGTTCGAGGTTGTCATTTTCATGCCCAACTTGATGTTGGTTATCATCATTATTATTAGATGTGGTTGGTACCTCACTGACGACATCAGAACCGTAGTAAGAGAGATTAGCAACGAGAGCAGCTTGGGTAGAGTGAATGTCATCACAATCCGAATCGTATGCATCAAGATCGTCCGCTTGATAAGCTGCATTAGAAGTGGAAACGACTGCAATACCTTCAGTATCTGCTGCCCCTGGGTCTGCAAGAAATGCTAACTCCTCTGAATCCAAAATCTTCCCCTTAGACTGAGCATCAACCAGATACATCTTCTCACGAAACCATGCATCATTCCTCCTCCTTTTCGGCTGAGTGCATTCCCTAGCCATATGACCTTGTCCTCGGTAATTGTAGCAATTCACAACCTTTTTAGGACCAATGGGACTTCCATTCCCATTATCTTGAGAATTAACAGCTTGAGCATTCACAGTGCTTGTAGGAGGTCCATATGAATTTTGCCTTCCCTGAATAGGTTGCACTGTTACTTGACCATCTTGAACAGTAGCTTGTTGTCGAGGATTTGAAGAGGTGCGGAGCTGATTGTTTGTTGATGGAAATCCTCTAGTTGCAACAAGTTTTGACAAGTAGGCGGTGAGATGGTTTAGTACATCAGCTGGCGTATCATTTGGAGTAAAGACCGGTGCTTGGATTGGTGGATGTTCATTAGAGTAGAAAGCTTGTGCTGGTTGTGCTTCTATTGGAAAATATCCTTGCTGAGGAGTATAGCCTATTGGAGAAGTGTTGGCTTGTGATGGTGATGTCTGATATGGTGGTTGCTGTGGAAAAGATTGTTGATGAACACTTTGTTGATATTCTTGCTGTGGCATCATTGGTGGTTGATAAGATGGTTGTTGTGGTCGCTGATAGGTGTGTGGTGGTGGCTGCTGCAAGTATGATGGTTCTTGCTAAGTATAAGCCATGTTTTGTTGAGAAGCATACATTGCAAGTGGATCATGAACTTGAGGTATAGACAACCGATCCTCGATCACATGGAATTCGTATTGTTGAAGAAAAGCTTGAAGTTGATCCACATTGGTGTTATGCAAGTCCTTAGCCAATTTAACATCCGTCACGTATTTTTTCCATTCTGGAGGAAGAGTGTTCAAATACTTGGTGTTCAATTGAAAGGTAGGAATTTCCATGCCATAGATATTGAGCTCATTCAACAATAGGGTAAATCTCAGATAGTAGTCATTGAGAGTCTCCCCTGGCACATAGGCAAACTTATCAAAAGTATCATAAAGCTTACACTCTCGTTCTTGTTTAGTTAACGAGGTGCCTTGCATTAGAACACGAATTCTATCCCATAACTCTTTGGCAACTTTATGTTTGCTGACGAGTTTGTAGACATCTGGATGAAGGGCTTGGAGAATGATATTTGTAGAATACTTATCACATTTGTCTTGAATCTTCATATCTCCAGTCAATTCACCCGTTGTGCGAGGACGAGTAGTCGTACCTTCCGTCACTGTACCATAATCTAATGGTACATTGAGCACCGATGCCCAAATTAGATGTCCATTCTCCTTGTTCAACATATAAAGTTCCATTCGGGAAGCCCATTCCTCATACATAGTCTTCACCAACATTGGTGGACGATTATCTGTACCCGAGAGGATGGACTTATCCGTAAGAGATGTGTACTCCATTTCAATAAGTGAAGATTTACAAAGTTGATCGATCAATGAAAGAAAGTAAATGTGTTTGTTGTTGTGTGTAGAATCCGAGAAATATTGTTAAAATCCCTTAAATTATGTTCTTGATAAACCAAAAATTCGAAGATGAAATTGCAATGCCTAAAAGGAATGTTGTCACAATGTTCAATCGCATTAAATCCTATCGCAATGTTCCAGTCGCAATAAATCCTATCGCAATATCCAGTCGCAATAAATCCTATCTCAATAATCCAATCGCAATACCCCTGTCGCAATACCTCCGTCACAATACCCTGTCGCAATGTCCCTGTCGCAATATGAATCGCAATATTGGTCGCAATAACAAGAAACTCCAATCGCAATCTGGATCGCAATGACAGAAAACACACAAATCGCAATCCCAATCGCAATGTGGATCGCAATGTTTAAACCCTAGATATTGCGATGGAGAGGCTGTCGCAATGGTACAAACAGTATGCTATTTTTTCCACTTTTCTCGGACAAAACACCCCAAATTCGAGATTTTAAGCCAAAAATTGATCCTAACACCCAAAAATTTTGCGTTTTTAACCAAAGAAACAATACCAAATCACTACCACAACTATGTAGATGATTTGTATCAAGATCAAACCATAAAAAACACAAAAAAAAATTTGGACGTGTGTTTCTATTGATCAAAAGCTATCAAAAAATCAAGAACACAAACACTCAATACAATCATCCCATGTCTCTGATACCATTTGTAGGATATGTAAATCTTGCTTATGTTTTAGAGAGAGAAAGAGATAGAGAGATGGTGAGAACACACACACTTCTTGAGAGAGAAAACCAATGTTTTCTATGTGAAAAATGAATAACCACACACCCTCTCCATCTAAGGAGAGGGTTTATATACCCAAGCCTTGTAATGGGCTTGGGCTTACACGTTTGGGCCGACCTACACATGTTGTAGGCTAGGCTTGGGCTTGTTTGTTAAATAACGATGTCTAGACTACGAGCTACTACTTAGTATATTGTCGGAGTGACCGAATCTTCCTAAATACGTAAAAACGTATTTCCAACAATTAACTTTCTAAAAATAGCAGGTTTCCTAAAATAAAAAGTTTCCAAAAATAGAAAGTTTCCAAAAATAGAAAGTTTCTACAAATAGAAAGTTTCCAAAAATAGAAAGTTTGCTTAAAATAGATAAGTTTCTACAAATAGAAAGTTTCCATAAATAGATTAGCTGCCTTAATTAAATAAGTTTCTAAAAATAAAAAGTTTCCATAATTAAATATAAGCTGGATAATTAAGCTAATTATATAAGCTTAAGTGTTTTCTGATTAATATTCTATGTCATGTGGTTATATAGTATAGTTTATTAATTATTTCTTGTAAATTAAATAAACTATAGGTTAAAGTATTTAATTAAATATAACATGATTTTAATTAAATAAAGGTAAAAATACTTAGGTTAAAACATGTATTATTATCTGTAAATAATATAACCTACGTCATGTAAATTAATTAATTATATGTCATGGTTTTAATAATTAATTAATTATATAGTCTAATTAAAAGATAAATACTTAGGTTAAAATTCATTAATTAATAATAAAATTAATAACCTAATTCATGTAAATTAAATTAATCATATTCATGCTATAATTAATTTAATTTAAATCTTGTCAAATAATATAACTTGTAAAAATAATAAACCTAGAAAAACAACTCATGAACCGGACCGTATTTTTATTCTAAACATGTGTGAACCGGACCCGTAACCATCACCATACCCTGACCTAAGTCGGGGTTTCCTTTGCCTTGCTGCTTCCTTGACACCATCACCACCAAACCGAGACCATATGGTCTCGGTGGTGCGAACTAAGCCAAGCCGGGACTCCCTTGGGGCTCGGTTAGGCGTCGGCCACAAAAAAACACCCCTAAACCCATGATTGATTAAACCCCATGATTAGTAACATGTTTAATTACTTGTTTTTAATTAGTTTATTAAAAACCTTCATGATTTTATGTGATTATATAAATCAAAACATAAAATAAAAGAAGTTAGGGTTTATACCGATTACATGAAATCAAGAAGGATGAACACACACGATTCCTTGCAATAACTCAAAGACCAAAAATCAAACCGAAGACCACTTTGGTGTTCTTAAATCCGGCGGCCAAAGAAGGAGAAGAAAAAGGGATTAGGGTTTTCTTGTTTTCTAAATTTGGTAAATAATGAAACATGTTTTTCCACTTTTTCCATGTTTAGTAAAAATAATGGGCTAGGCCCTTTTGGTCTTGTGTAGCCGCGGGTATGGGGCCCACATGGGGGTAACCCAAACCTTTCTCGTGTCTAAAATATAAGTGTGTTCTCGTGTTCGTGTTTTACGTGCTTTAATTAGTTATCGTTCGTGACTTAATATATTTATTCGTGATCGTAACAAATATATATACATACTTAATATTAGCTCGTGATTAATTTATGTTCATGATTTCATGTTCGTATGTTCGTGATTATAATTATTATTAACATAATTATCGTGTGTTAATACGTAATAAATACATATCGTGTTATAACACGTACGTAATACTTGTAATTCTTGTTCGTGAAACGTAAACGTGCTAAAAAAGGAAAGTCCTAATCATGTACATACTATCGTAAGGGTACTATTAATGGTAAAAGCATGCGGGTTTTACAATAAAACTTGTTTTTTGTAGTCGTTTTAATTTCTCATTTTACGAGCATTGTTCGTAATTTACATTAAGCATTTAGGCGTCATTCATTTATATGACGCGTTAACGTTTATTAAATAATAATCCCTAATTTATATATCTAAATATAAATGTTCTACGAATGTCGACATATCTATTTTATATTAACCGTTTATTTTTTTGTGTTCTACGTGTATCTTTCAAATCACGTAACTTTTAAAATATCGGGTTTCAATAATACCCATTTACTTCTAAAAAGATACAAAATAAAACTATTAACCTTCTTTTCCCCTTTTGGAGACTTTATCATAACACCACAACATAATTTCCCTTTTACTATTATAATAAAAGAAGAAAAAGAGTGCTATTCTTTCTAGACTATCTCTACACGTAGTTGTTAAGTGTCAACATAGTACCATTTTTGCTACACGTGCCATAAACCCACAAGTCATCCTAGATATCTTTGTTTCAAAATAATCATAAATTGATGCAAAAGCATTTATACGGTGAAGATCACTTATAAAGTATAATAAAACAATAGAATATGGCAAATGAGTTAGGAGTATTCTGCCATGGATCAATGATGTTCTTCTTCCATATATATTAGTGATCTTGACTTATTTTTGAGCATGAATATAAAAGAGTTCGGGTTTAGTCCAAGAACACTAACTAGGTGAGTTTACTTTATTTATTTATTAGATGTTTAACATTATTTTTATTTTTATATGTCTTAATATAATGGTTTCCTCAAAATTTCGTTCATAATTAAATATTATTGTATCTAAATTATGATGTTTTAACTCAGTTTTCACAAAAGCGCAAAAATGAAGTGTCGATCCAAAAGTAGAACAAAAAAATTGAGTTGATTGAAAAATAATTTTTTTTATTAAATTGTTCACCACACTATTATATGTCAAAGTAAATATTAAATGCATTAAGGAAATGTAGGGTTGCTTTAAGTCGGATCCGAAAGCCGACGACCAATGTTCTGCTTACGGTAGGAACAAATTGCCTAATGTTTAAAAGTTTATTTCATTGGTCAAAATTACATTTTGGGCTGCACATATTAGACTATCATACTATTTTACTTGATAATGTGTAGCTTTAATTATTAGTTACTTAAACACTTAAAAAAATGCTTATGCATGTATAGAAGTTGTGAAATTTACATGTTTTCAAACTACTAAAACATACAAATTATATACTTGTATGCTCAAAAGGAACGATTATTGGTTTCTTTATTTTTGAGCCTTCAACATAGATTTTATGGAAACCACGTATAGTGCTCAGTTGGTGTTTAACCAAAAGAGAGAAAACTATATTTATGCATGAATGATCATTAATTATCTTGCTACCACCATTTCGAGTGATAATGACATGAGAATACGTAAATATCAAATGTACGATATCTAGACTATATTTTTATAAAAGTCTTTTATATCTCTAAGACGCATCATTTTATTTTAGGTCGTCGTTCGAAGTTCGTGATTTCTCAGCTTATCTTATTTCATCGTTTCACTATCGTCACTCTTATCTTGATCGTTATCCTCAATTGACATTGTTATCGCTAAGGTGAGTTCATAGCCCCTTTTTACTATTTATACATTGTTTCTAAACGCGGGGTGAGATTTTACATGGTGGAACACATTCATTTAAAACTGTATGCCATCCAGGACTTGTATGCTATCCAGAACTTGTATGTTTTCCAGAACTTGTATGCTTTTCAGTACTTGATGATTTCCAACAATTTTTCATTATTATTATTGCTTTTAGTATATATCCCTTAAGTTTCCTCTCCTAATCATAAACCGTTAATTTACTTGTGTTTCTAAGCGCGAATGTTGTGGGTGGATCCATCGGGACTGACAATCCCCGTCTCATGTTGCGGTTGTTTAACCATTGACGCATTACATTTGTTTTGTTACTTGAGTATTTAGGCTAAATACTCACTAGAGGAACTTACATTGAGTTAAGCTTGGGTTCATGAACTAAATAGCAATAATAATGGTTTCGGACTATGGTTAATGATCATAACCATTTTCCCTATTTCTTGTTTTACAAATGAATGCTTGTGTTCCACACCTTTACTGCTAAACCTATGAATATCACTCAACTTTATGTTGACGATTTTACATGTTTAATCTCAGGTATTATTACTTAGCTTTGCTTGGATGGGAGCCCGTAGGATATTATCGCAGCTTGGAGATTTCTGTGTTACTTTTTAAAGTTTGGTTTTGGTAAAAGCTGTCAGAAGTTTATCCTATATTTTTTGTAACAACATGTTACAAAAAACCATGTTTAAATAATAGATTTTTCCGCTTATAAAACTTTGGGACCTTCGTTTAAAAACTCTTATCTTTTTGTGATGTAATGTATAAGTTTTTATTACGTCAACTTTATGTCAACAGTATTTCGTTGTTTCTTGTACCATGACGTGGAACCCCTTTGCTGCCTACGTGTTTCCTTGCCTGATTTTGGGGGTCTCACAGATTAATATCAGAGCGCTGGTTATAGGGAACTGAGTCGTTTTCAAAACTTAGTCTATGACCGAAAGTTCAAATATTTCATGTTTCTAAGTTTCAAATATATAAACTGCCATTGTTGTTCAATATCTGCACGGGTAACTCTCTAATCCTTATTATTTACTTTTAATTATCGTTGTAGTATTTCATCTCTTGATTACATTTTGAAATATTACATTACCCTAATGATGATAATTAATATCTCTTTCCAAATCCTTTGTGTTTCATGAATTATTATTGGATATTACTCTGGTTACATCTGCCCGTACTTTATTTCTTAAATTCTTGTTCTTGTAAATTGATCTTGTTGTAATGATTTTATATTGTTATGACATTGCATACTTGTATTCGGAGCGCGTATGCTGCCGACTTTTCATACTCACTTTTCTGAGTACTGTTTATGCGTGATACGACTGACCTCATATGCTCGTTCGTTTTGAACCGTCTGTTTTTCTCGACTCACTGTTACATGTTGTGCATACTCTTGTGATACCATTGTTCTGGATTAAGAAGTGTTGTTCTCGATGAAACTTCTGATTTTCATTTTACTACCGTGCGTGTTGTTTTCATTGTTAAACCTATTTAAAATATCTATTTAGATACGCAGATTTTCTTTCCGATCATTCGTAATTGAATGTCTAGTCTATAGACCATTGTGTAGCTCAACGTGTCTCTGAAAAAGACTAAAGGACATCGTGTGAGTCACACATCTTGAAGCATTCCTTGAATCCGTGTTGAATAATATCGTTGGTTTTCGTAACCTTGATTGACCATTACGTCATCGTTTTACGTGGCACTTGTATATCGATTAAATATTACTCCATTGACTATTCTACGTTTTGACTTCGAATTACAATGTTCGTTTGTATTTTGTGTAACACTCTCAAATTTCGTATCGGTACAGCGGAAGAGTCTTTTAGAGTGTTACGAGATAGCACAATAACTCCAATCATAGACAACACATAAAAATGGTTGTACAAGGTTCAACATACATTCATTCGATAAAAAGTTTTAAGTGTACAACAGGTCCCAAATTAGACAGGTCATTAAGTTTACAAAACAAAGATCGAATGAACATTTTTATTATTATGTGGGCCATCAGAGTCGATCTGCATCCGAATTACCTTCAAGCACCTGAGATAAAAACTTGCAAAAATCATATCAGCGAATGCCGAGTGAATTCATAGAGTTTAATAAAACCGTTATATAAAACAATCATTGAAATCATAACACAAGTGTAATATCAGAAGTAAGTCCTCGTATTGCTAGTCAGGCAATATATAAATCAAAGCATACATCTTAAACCGTCCATGAGACCGTAGCCTCAATATTACCATTATAGGTAATATTATTATCGTTATTAGCATCAATATTAAATCGTATTGGAATACATTTGGATTATTATTAGCCGCATGACATTGTTACCTTACTATCACAAACAGCGGGTCGCGATCCCGACAAACAATTTTCCCATCTAAGTTAGCGTTTCGTCACAATAATCACGCTATGTAAATCTTCTCATACATAAATTCGCTTACCAATCAATGTGGTACGACGGGGATCAACCGTCAAGGCGCGAACTGGGGTGATCGTCCCCAAATAGTACTATCATATGCATAAGCGTCTACCAAATCCTGGTAGTTCATAATTCATGCTAATGGGACTTTGAGTGACATAACCTAACTACTAATAATCCTTTTTATCTCTTTTATTGGGTCATCGCATCATTCGGGTCCATATCATTAAGCATACCATCGGGACTACTTGTGTTCTATTTTATCAAAAACTAGCATGTTATCTCCCTCGCGGTTTTACAAATCATTTTATAAAACATATAAAAGAGAGCGAGGCTATGAACTCACGTTGATAATGAAAGGCGGATTATCGGCTACGGGCGTGCTTCGGTCACAAAAACCTATATAAATAATAATCGGTCTTAGACTTTTGTCCAATGACTTTATCAAAATAACAAGTATACATATGATGATTTTATACATATGATGATGATCAAGTGGGTTTATATATTCTTATTTACTCATTTTAGTGTTTATGTATTGGTAACTTTTTACTAGTGTTACATATTTACATGTTTTAGATCCAATAAGCCTATTATAAGTCCATTAACTTGTATTAATCTATTTTATACTTTTATTATCAGTATTTATACTTTACATGTTGGGCCCAAGTGGGTTAATCCCAATAAGTAATTTTTATAAGTGTTTAACTTGTTTAGTTAAATTATTAGTCCAATAATGCTAACTTAGCTCGTTAATGTCCGTATGTTATATAGTTCGGGTTTTATCAGTTTTTACTTGTATTAGGTACTTATATATCAGTATATGACTTTTAAAAAGTTTACATTAGACGGGTCCGATCGTCTAAGTTTTAATTGGCGAAAGACGTTAATTTTACGGTAATAGCCGAAAAGACGTAAAAATCATGTTTATAGTTTTTATAACTTATAAAACTTATTCAACTAACATTTTTAAAAAATTTCCGTTTGTTTAACCTTATACATATTTATATAAATGAAATATATAAGTTAGTGGGTTTTAATTCATATTTTATACTATATTATTTTGAGTGCTGATATAATAGTATTAAACTTTAATTTCACAAAATCTGATTTTTAGTTTCATCTTCATCATTTTTATCATATCTTTAGTTCTATAAGGAGATAGAAGCTCATTTTTTGATGGAATAAACTTCATATTATGTGATACAAATAAGTTACTTATAGCTACTGCTCAATCCATGTCTAATTATCCTTAACTGTCCTTACAAAACTGACTATTAAGATTGGTATACTAATTTTGTTTTGATCATATCTCACTCATTTTGATGATTCCATTGCATGGCCAACTCTCACATGTGTATGACATCTAATACTTACTATAAATTGATTCCATCATGCAATTTTATCAGTTTATAACTTGGTTACTTACTGTTTTAATACAGCTAACATTTTAAGCATGATTTTAACATTATTACCTATGGTTTTTCATCTCTTTAATCATATTTATCAACACTTGATCCCCACACAACATTTTTATCATCATATATTCATCATATACATATAAAATAAGAAAGAAAATACGTTTGATCTTTACAAAAATAACAAAAGAAATGAAAAGGATGATCTTCTTTACCAACCAAGATTATATCGTGTTTTTGGATGACAACAATGATATGAGCTTAAACTCATATCCTTTTATCAACAAATAACCCTAAAACATGAAGCAAAATACCGATTTATCTTGCAAAAAACAGTATTATGTGGTATGTTTGTGTTTGTGTACACTTGTGTAGGTAAAAGGATACATTTTCAAGCAAACAAGGAAAAATCAAGCTCAAATGGATGAAAAAGACAAAGAAGGATCAAAAGTGACAAGACTTTGAAGTATAAGGACCTATCTTGACAAGTTGTCAAAGTTGAAGGACTAAAAGTGAAAATATTGTAAAAAGTCAAGATTCAAGTCAAATTGGTCAATTCTCAAGTCAACTCAGTCAAAGGACCATTTTGTTCAAGAATCAAAGTTGAAGGACCAAATATGTCAAAAGAATGAAGATCCTAGCTCAAAACAACAATCTGCCAAGTTGAAGGACCAATTCTGCCAACTTTTGAAAGATATTCAATGTTTGATCCATGTGATAACAAATCAGCCAATGAGAAGAGAGGAAATAAGTCACACGGATTGAATATTAAATACCCACTCAGCCGCATGCATTTATTATCCAATCCCAACAGTTCAATCCGTGTGACCGATTTTTAACCAATCAAACGTTGACACGTGGCGTCTTCTTCAAGGAAAAAATTTGCCAGGATCGCGTTTTAGCTACAAGCAATTTCATGGAAAGTTTTCAACACCAAACTTGATCATTTTGAAGAGACAAACACAATGGTGCCAATCAATTAACAAATCATTCACTTAATCAAGAATCCCCAATTCCTTGTTCATACCTGCAAATGCAATATGCAGAATTTTACACGTGGCAAGCTGGGATTGGTTCTGACACGTCACCAACCCCAACAAACACTTCCTTCATGTCTATAAATAGCTGGATTAGACTTCATTTGTACTGGTAGCCTAGTTTTGTAAAAACACATAGTTCTCAATTTCCTTTCCCTTTTCCTTCATTTCTACCCTAGCTACTCAAGAGTCTGACAAACTCTTGAGTTAGTTAGTTAGTTACTAGCTTCCAACAACCTTGTAACCGTTTTTCATTGAATAAATTTTGAATTCAAGCTTTCCCGCCAAAATTGTTCTTACCATTCATGTTCATTCTTTGTTGCTATTGGATACTACTGTTGCTGTTAAGTGTTTGTTATGGTCATTGATGGATCATAACTGACATTGGAGAAGTTTGTTAGCTGTTTGAGCACAATTCAGTTCATGCCATTGATAATTGAAGATTCCAAGCAGAATGATGATTCCTGTTGATTAGTTTGCTGTTCTTGTTGATTGATTGAATCCTAGTGATAAGGTGGTGGTTATCACTAGGGAAAGAGAGCTCAGCGCTCCTCTTCTTCTCAAAGGATAACTCCAATAGGTTTTAAAGTTCTTGTTTCAATTCCTCTCAAAAAGTCAAATGCATGATTTCTTTTTCTAGTGTAATTTGATGGCTGCCTGATAAAAGTTGTTTGAAGTTGTTGATTAACTGATCTTTGATAGCTTGTAGCTTAATCCTGCTTACTTGTTCTTTGAATTTGATTTAGATTATAGTTAACTGCATTAATTCAGTCACTATTGGCCTTGCATTTGGTTTGTATTTCTAGTAGTGTTAATAGATTGCATTTAGCTCTATTACCTTTCATTTTGATCACTGAGTTTAGACTGCTAAAGCTTTTGATTCAGCTTAAATCAGAACTTCAAAAGCCTTTGTAAAAGTTTGAGTAACCAGTTAAAGGAGTGTTTGGGACTAGCTTAAAAAGAGTTTTCAAGTTTTGAGTTTTGGAATTTTAGAGTTCATTTGTAGTTAATAGGTGTTATAAAAGTGTTTTCAGTCATTTACAAGTCAAAAAGCTGGTCAAACAGGCAAATGGCACTTAAAATGTTTGGGTCAGTTTTCATTCAGCTTTGGTTTTAGGACTTGTCATTTTCAATTGATCAGTATTCATTCCATAGTTGATAAAATTTCACCAAATTTGTTCTCACTTGTGGCTTATATCATAAAGGTTCATATTCCAAAAGGATTTTATACAGTTTACAATAAGCATTTAGATATAAGCAAAAATCAGATAAGTAGACTTTAAGCAAGTTTCTGTAACTTGTAAACTGAAATTTTGTATCTCCTTTTCCTATTCATAAACTTGTCAATTTTTCTTCACAAATCCCATTAAGTAGTTGAGTTACATGATTTTTGAGATTTTTAGCTTTTTGAAAAAAAGCTGGTCAACGCTTGGTCAACATAAGCCCAATTTTAGCTTAATTCAGATTCTGAGCTTATTTCTTGATGAAAAAGTTTCTAGTTTGATTTCCCATTCCTTAATTCAGTTGCTTAATCAGTTTCAATCAAAAAATCAAGTTGTGACTGATTGGATTTTGCTATAGCTTATTTTGTGGTTATTGATAAGCACTCATTTGCTTATTTCTTATCTTTAGCCAATTTCCTTTGACAAGTGTAGCTTATTTTGGATTTGAAACATTTTGCAATTTGTCTCATCAAATTTGGTTGAGTATTAAGCTCAAACGAGCTTATTTTCAAGTTTGTCCCGTTTTTGCTTAAAAAGTTTTTGAAATTGCACTTTGGTCCCTATTGTTCTTAACAGTTGGTAAATTTGGCTAAAGTTCCATGTTTTTAGGGTTTGCAAGTGTTTAGTCCCTGGAGTTTGAAAAGTTGTTAAATTCAGTTAGATATTTGTTAGTTTGTTACACTTTTGGTTAGGTGGTTATAAATTTTGTATTTTTGATCCTTGTAGTTAACTGTTTTGCACTTTTAGTCCCTATAATTGTTAGAGTTTACATTCCAAGCATTTATCTTTCATAGATTTTACAATTTCAGTCCTTTAAGTTTCATATTTTGCATTTTGAAGATTTACTTGAATAAAAACGTGGTATTTGCAATATGTTTTACATATAAGTAGGTAATATTTTTCCATTTTGCAAGGCTTTGATTGAATTAGCAAATAGAATATCCAAGCAAGCTTAACAACCAAGAACAATTAAAAACCCGATATTGGTTGGACTTTCTATTAGCAAGAACTGAGAAAAAACGAACTGCATTATACACAATTTCAAATGGCGCCGCTGCCGGTTCTTTGACTACACGAGAGACTATCGATTGACGGTTTTCATTGGCTTTTGGGTCCGTTCACTTTGTGAACGTTATTTTTTTACGTATCATAAATCAAAAACAAATAAAAATCAAAAATATAAAAATATATAAAAACTAAAAAATTAACAAAACAATTCTTTTCCTAAAGAATTGACCAAAAAAATAAAAAAAAAATCCAAAAGCAATCTTTTTCCTAAGAGATTGCACCCAAAAATATATATTATTGGTTTCTCTCGGTTTTTATATACATATAGTATTTTCCCTTAAAAAACTCATAAATACAAAAATATTTTCCATATATTATTATAAGTAAATACGTATACGTATAAGAACAATCAATTTACATATCTTCCATAAGTATTGCCGAGGCAATACACCGTGTTGAGGGGCGTTCCGGTCCTTGACACGTGTATCGATCAAACAAAATAAAGCAAGAATAGATAAATACTCTCAATAAGCAACAATTCGAAGAATACGAACATTTAAGTGAATAGAAAGGCGATGTGCTATAAAATGCCATCTAAGGGTCAATAGGTACTTAAGTGCTTCGCGCCACCTAACCCCCCGTTCACTTGGGAGTATTCTAAGAAGGAAGGCTTCATTGGGGGTCTTGCACCCAAAGTAGTATATACGTATAGTGTTATTTTCTTGTGGATATTTAATATTGAAACTCGAAGAGGATAATCCATTTCTCTTCAAAGCCACACGAGAGCTTCTCTCTCATTCCTCGTATTGAGTTGCATGCTCACTCGCGGGCGTGCACAAATACCGATTGGTGTACAACCTCTTCCTCTGAAAAGGAAGAAAAAGAGAAAGAGTAAGACCACCACCGTCCACCAAGCCGATCACGAGAATCGTGCTTTGACTCCACCACAAGAAGCCATGGCTATTGATAATCGCACTTTGTATGAACGTATGCAATCTAACATTCATGGATATTCTAGTGCCATTAAGATTCCCGACATTCCCGCTAACACATTTGAGCTACATACATCTATGATCAATATGGTTGCACAATCACCTTTCTTGGGTAAACAAAATGAGGATCCTCATGCTCACCTTAAGAGATTCCTTTCACTTTGCAATACCATTAAGCATAATGGGGTTCCATATGAGGTGATTAGGTTGATGTTAGTGTCATTTTCTTTAGAGGGAACCGCTAAGCATTGGTTAGACACCCAACCACCCGATAGTATCACCACATGGGATGGTTTCACCACTAAGTTTTTGAACAAGTTCTTTCCTCCACATAATACTATGGCTTTGAGGACTTTAATTATGGGCTTTCAACAAAAACCTAGTCAATCCTTTAGTGATGCTTGGGAAGAGTATAGTGAGTTGTTGAGGCGATGCCCTAATCATGGATTGGATCAAGTTCACCAAATAAGCCTCTTTTATGATGGCCTTAAATCTCACCACCAAGATTCACTCAATGCTTCCGCGGGAGGGAGTATTCTTCTTAAGACCTATCAAGAGGCTTTGGACATTATTGAGACTAAGGAAATGGTTCAAACAAACAATCCATTTGAAGAAAAGGTTCATGTTATCCAAAACAATTCTCAAATCCCGTGTGACAACCAACTCCTCAAGTTTCAAGAAGCGATTTTTCAAAGGATGGATAGAGATAGTGAGAGGAATTTCCAAGTACAACAAGAAATGCTTCAAACTTTTAAGAACTTGTCATTGAACAATTCCTCAAATAATGTGAATGCCATCACCATTTCTTGTGTTACTTGTGGAGGTCCCCATTCTTATGAACAATGTGATAAGGTGCAAGGGTATCAAGGGGAATGCTATGCTTACCAAGAGGAACATCGTGAACACTTCAAGCCTAATATCAATCCAAATAACCTTTCTTACAAGTCCCAAAACTACCTTACTCCACCCGGATTCCTAACCCAACCACCCACCCAAATTCAACAAAATCTACCTCAAATTTTACCAAGGAATCAAGGGCAAAGACCACCATACCAAGGAAATAACTACAAGGCACCCAATCAATTTCAACCTCAAGCAAATACCTTTTATCCACTAAATCAAGGATTTACCTCCCAACCTTTACCTTTCCAACCTCAAGGTTTTCAAGGTCATGTGCCACAAGAGTTTAACACAATGGATCTCTTGCAAAAAATGAATCAAGAGAATGAAAGGAAGTTCCAAGCTATGGAGAAGAAAATGAATGACCAATTCAATAAGGTTTTTGTGGTATTAAATCAAAGACCACAAGGGGCTTTACCTTCCAACACACAAACAAACCCACGGGCCAATGTCAATGCTATTACAACAAGGAGTGGAACAACAACAAAGGATCCTTCACCTCCTAAACCTACTATTGTTCAATCCACTTGTGCTCCTACTTGTGACAAGCCCTCTACCTCTACTTCACCACCTCAAAATGCTCTCATTTCTCCAATTTCAAAGCCTATTCATGAAACACTCAATAAGGAAAATCCTTCATCCACACCTCAACCACAACCAAAACCAAGTCTTCCTTATCCCTCAAGATTGAGAAAAGAAAAGCTTAAAAACAAGGATGATATCCAAGTTTCTAACTTTTTGAGGATGTTCAAGCAACTTAACATCAATATCACCTTTGCGGAAGCCTTAGCCAATATGCCTAAGTTTGCTAAGATGATTAAGGACATGCTTTCTAACAAGGAAAGATTGGTGGATTTGCCTAATGCTTCTTTGAATGAAAATTGCTCCGCGGTTTTGCTTAAGAAGTTGCCTACTAAGCTTGGAGATCCGGGGAGGTTTTTGATTCCTTGCAATTTTCCGGGGGTGGAAAATTATATGGCTTTAGCGGATTTAGGAGCAAGCATAAATCTTATGCCATTATCGGTTTGGAAGAGACTTTCACTTCCCGAGCTCACTCCTACTAAGATGACTCTCGAGTTGGCCAACCGAACTATAGCTTATCCGGTGGGAATTGCGGAGGATGTTTTTGTTGGGGTTGATAGATTTACATTTCCTGCGGATTTTGTGGTGGTTGATTATGATATGGATCCTAGAGTGCCTTTGATTGTTAGTAGGCCATTTTTGAGAACGGGTCGTACTTTAATCGATGTGGCGGAAGGAGAACTTACAATGCGGGTAGGAGATGAGAGAGTGGTGTTTAACATGGGGAAGTTGTCCAAAAAGTCTAATGAGCCCGAAGCGGTAAAACATATTGATGTTGTGCATGAGGAGGAAACACAAGATGATCTTCTTGATGAAGTTTGTGATGAGTACTTTTATGAAGCTTGCTCAAGTGGAGATTATGATTACCCTCATATTGAGACCATTGCTTCCATTACTTCCTCCTTGGATTTTCATGAACCTCAAGAGCTAAACTTTAGTGAAATTCCTTATGACACCCCACTTTTCCACCATACTAATCACTTTGATGAGGACTTAAGTAATGAGGGATCTTTTCTTTGTGATTCACCAACATATGATGACTATAGTGATGATGAGCTTTCTACTTGTGACTCTCCATTTGTTGATGATCATACTTCTTTTGGTTTTGAGGGATCACCCATTTTTGATAACCCAATCTATGATGTCTATGGTGATGAGGAGGATTCTATCATTGATGAGATTGATGCGTTTTTAGTGGAGGATATATCTTTTGAGTATACTCTTGGTTACCTTGATGAGGAGGGGGACATACTCTATTTAGAATCCCTATTGAATGAAGATCCTTCACCTTCTTCCTTGCCCATTTCAACTTTTCAAAGTGATAAAGGAAAACAAGTCATGATAGTTCCTTCTAAGAGCTTGTTGTCACCCATGCCTTCACAACCTTTCTCTCACAATGTGATTTACAAAGAAGAGTCTTCTAAGGCAATCAATACTTGTTGTTTTCCCATCAAGGAACGGATTTTTGATCCTGGCATAGAGCCTGCTAAACCATCTCAGTATCCACCTGATGCAACAAAAGGAAACCTTATGAAAGATTTGAGAGCTTTACAATATCACTTTGGGAAGAACATATGGGACACCATTTTAGAGAACTACACCTCATTCTTTTCACCATTGCTTGGGAAGCTAGTTGTTGAATTGTGTTATAGGTGGGAGGGTAAGTATGTATTTGATCCTGGGGATATTTATGGAGTTTTGATAAATGCACACTTGTTTTACCTCATCATGGAGATTTTTCTTTAAAAAGGGCAAAATGTTTCTTCTCCATGATAGGTTTTAGACACTTTTAAGTGTGGGATGAGTCGAGCTAGAGACTCATTAACTCAATCATCGTATAACTAGGTTTAGAGTGTTGTAGGTTAGAAATAAAGGCATAGACTTGGAGATAAGTGTAGGGGAGACCTTCTTTTGTCTTCATGATTTTTTGTAGGGTTGCTCACTCATTTCATGCTTTGGAGCTTATGGAGGAGGCCCTTGTATCCGGTTCACTTCATTACTATAGTGATTTTTCATTGCCACCTTGTGCTTAAACATGATTTCACTAATAGTTGTCCTTTCCTTAACTTGGGTTAAGCAAAGTCTATTCATTGTCATAAGTGTAGGGGAAGTTTTTATACTTCCATGCTCTTAAACATTGAGGACAATGTTTAGCTTAAGTGTAGGGGGGTCTTCTATCGAAGTGACCTTACCTAGAACTTGTCATTGTCTTGCATGATAACATGGAAAATTGAATTTTCAACATTTTTCAAATTTTTGATCTACTTTGGCCAACAAAAATATGCATTCATAATTTTTGCATCAATCATTTTTCATTTGCATATCTGCATTGTATATATTCTTTTATTTTTCATCAAAATATATAAAAAAGGAAAAAAATATAATAAAACATGGTTTTAACAAGTTTAGACTTCTTTGACATATTAGGCCCGCCATGGATATTTTGACTCAACCCGAGTTTGCTTATTTTAGCACTCTCTAGCTAGTATCCTTAACCATGTAGTCCTTCATTGGTCTATTAGGCTAAGCATCCACCAATTTCATTATTTGAAATTTTAAATTTGTGGAGAATGGGAAATGATAGAGTTGAAGCAAGTATAAAAGGGCTAGATAGACTTCATGATAATTACTTGTGGCTAAACCCTTCTCTTCTTTACCTCTATTTTCTTCGCATGTATATAATTGTTAATAAATAATCAAGTACGGTTTTGATTGGTTTGTAATCTCTTATGCATTTTTGGCTAATCATTTATGGTTGATATGAGTACGTCTTAAGATTCTAAGTTAGCACGTTTTATGTGTACTAGACTTATGTCATGCTCCATACTTAGCGGGTGTTTTTCTTTTTCTTCTTTTCAAATTTCTTTGTGAGGAATAAAGAAAAATAAGAGCGGCTTATGAAAAAAAATGAGTGGCTAGAAAAAAAAAAAAAAAAAGAAAAAAATAATGCAAGACTCCCAAGAGGGGCAGTGTGGTGTTAATTATAGTGACTATTGAGTTCCAATATTACCTTGACGGGTTGCGGGGATTCAATAGATTGCTCCAATCCAATATTACCTTGACGGGTTGCGGGGTTGAAGATCCAAAGTCTCAAAAAGATGGCGGATGTAAATTATTGCGTGAGTTTTATTTTTCTTTCCTTAGCGAGTGTGTAGCTACTTATGAAAGTATGACATGAGGATTTTACACATAAGGCGAATGACTTATTACTCTTGAAACGGACTTGTATTAATTGTGAGCGGTTTTTCAAGTAATGGATGAGAAGATTACTTAGGATTAAAACCGTGCTTCCTTATTTTTGGATTTTGCACTTCTTATACTTCACACTTGAAATAATGACAAATTTGCCCACAAGCAATTTGCTCAAATAATAACCGGTTCCACATTTAATTGTCATGAATAAGTTGATGCACTTTTTACTTGTGAATACAATGATCCCATTTTTAAGCTTGGTATGGGGAAAGTGAAACTTGAGGGTGATAAATGTCCATGGTACCCAAGCCCTAATCTAAGCCATTGAATTCTTTATGAGTTATTTCCATCAAAACCATTTCAAGAAAAATCAAAAAGATATTGATATAATTGTATTTTGTTCATTGCAAAGTCAAAATCATGCATCATTTAGTTTAGAGTAGTGTAGAAGCATCTCATATGGCCAAGGTGGATTAATTATGAAGAAAATGTAAATTTGAACTTAAATATATAATATTGCATGAGGACATGACAATGTTCAAGTGTAGAGGATTTTGATATGAGCTTAAACTCATATCCTTTTATCAACAAATAACCCTAAAACATGAAGCAAAATACCGATTTATCTTGCAAAAAACAGTATTATGTGGTATGTTTGTGTTTGTGTACACTTGTGTAGGTAAAAGGATACATTTTCAAGCAAACAAGGAAAAATCAAGCTCAAATGGATGAAAAAGACAAAGAAGGATCAAAAGTGACAAGACTTTGAAGTATAAGGACCTATCTTGACAAGTTGTCAAAGTTGAAGGACTAAAAGTGAAAATATTGTAAAAAGTCAAGATTCAAGTCAAACTTGGTCAATTCTCAAGTAAACTCAGTCAAAGGACCATTTTGTTCAAGAATCAAAGTTGAAGGACCAAATATGTCAAAAGAATGAAGATCCTAGCTCAAAACAACAATCTGCCAAGTTGAAGGACCAATTCTGCCAACTTTTGAAAGATATTCAATGTTTGATCCATGTGATAACAAATCAGCCAATGAGAAGAGAGGAAATAAGTCACACGGATTGAATATTAAATACCCACTCAGCCGCATGCATTTATTATCCAATCCCAACAGTTCAATCCGTGTGACCGATTTTTAACCAATCAAACGTTGACACGTGGCGTCTTCTTCAAGGAAAAAATTTGCCAGGATCGCGTTTTAGCTACAAGCAATTTCATGGAAAGTTTTCAACACCAAACTTGATCATTTTGAAGAGACAAACACAATGGTGCCAATCAATTAACAAATCATTCACTTAATCAAGAATCCCCAATTCCTTGTTCATACCTGCAAATGCAATATGCAGAATTTTACACGTGGCAAGCTGGGATTGGTTCTGACACGTCACCAACCCCAACAAACTCTTCCTTCATGTCTATAAATAGCTGGATTAGACTTCATTTGTACTGGTAGCCTAGTTTTGTAAAAACACATAGTTCTCAATTTCCTTTCCCTTTTCCTTCATTTCTACCCTAGCTACTCAAGAGTCTGACAAACTCTTGAGTTAGTTAGTTAGTTACTAGCTTCCAACAACCTTGTAACCGTTTTTCATTGAATAAATTTTGAATTCAAGCTTTCCCGCCAAAATTGTTCTTACCATTCCTGTTCATTATTTGTTGCTATTGGTTACTACTGTTGCTGTTAAGTGTTTGTTATGATCATTGATGGATCATAATTGACATTGGAGAAGTTTGTTAGCTGTTTGAGCACAATTCAGTTCATGCCATTGATAATTGAAGATTCCAAGCAGAATGATGATTCCTGTTGATTAGTTTGCTGTTCTTGTTGATTGATTGAATCCTAGTGATAAGGGGGTGGTTATCACTAGGGAAAGAGAGCTCAGCGCTCCTCTTCTTCTCAAAGGATAACTCCAATAGGTTTTAAAGTTCTTGTTTCAATTCCTCTCAAAAAGTCAAATGCATGATTTCTTTTTCTAGTGTAATTTGATGGCTGCCTGATAAAAGTTGTTTGAAGTTGTTGATTAACTGATCTTTGATAGCTTGTAGCTTAATCCTGCTTACTTGTTCTTTGAATTTGATTTAGATTCTAGTTAACTGCATTAATTCAGTCACTATTGGCCTTGCATTTGGTTTGTATTTCTAGTAGTGTTCATAGATTGCATTTAGCTCTATTACCTTTCATTTTGATCACTGAGTTTAGACTGCTAAAGCTTTTGATTCAGCTTAAATCAGAACTTCAAAAGCCTTTGTAAAAGTTTAAGTAACCAGTTAAAGGAGTGTTTGGGACTAGCTTAAAAAGAGTTTTCAAGTTTTGAGTTTTGGAATTTTAGAGTTCATTTGTAGTTAATAGGTGTTATAAAAGTGTTTTCAGTCATTTACAAGTCAAAAAGCTGGTCAAACAGGCAAATGGCACTTAAAATGTTTGGGTGAGTTTTCATTCAGCTTTGGTTTTAGGACTTGTCATTTTCAATTGATCAGTATTCATTCCATAGTTGATAAAATTTCACCAAATTTGTTCTCACTTGTGGCTTATATCATAAAGGTTCATATTCCAAAAGGATTTTATACAGTTTACAATAAGCATTTAGATATAAGCAAAAATCAGATAAGTAGACTTTAAGCAAGTTTCTGTAACTTGTAAACTGAAATTTTGTATCTCCTTTTCCTATTCATAAACTTGTCAATTTTTCTTCACAAATCCCATTAAGTAGTTGAGTTACATGATTTTTGAGATTTTTAGCTTTTTGAAAAAAAGCTGGTCAACGCTTGGTCAACATAAGCCCAATTTTAGCTTAATTCAGATTCTGAGCTTATTTCTTGATGAAAAAGTTTCTAGTTTGATTTCCCATTCCTTAATTCAGTTGCTTAATCAGTTTCAATCAAAAAATCAAGTTGTGACTGATTGGATTTTGCTATAGCTTATTTTGTGCTTATTGATAAGCACTCATTTGCTTATTTCTTATCTTTAGCCAATTTCCTTTGACATGTGTAGCTTATTTTGGATTTGAAACATTTTGCAATTTGTCTCATCAAATTTGGTTGAGTATTAAGCTCAAACGAGCTTATTTTCAAGTTTGTCCCGTTTTTGCTTAAAAAGTTTTTGAAATTGCACTTTGGTCCCTATTGTTCTTAACAGTTGGTAAATTTGGCTAAAGTTCCATGTTTTTAGGGTTTACAAGTGTTTAGTCCCTGGAGTTTGAAAAGTTGTTAAATTCAGTTAGATATTTGTTAGTTTGTTACACTTTTGGTTAGGTGGTTATAAATTTTGTATTTTTGATCCTTGTAGTTAACTGTTTTGCACTTTTAGTCCCTATAATTGTTAGAGTTTACATTCCAAGCATTTATCTTTCATAGATTTTACAATTTCAGTCCTTTAAGTTTCATATTTTGCATTTTGAAGATTTACTTGAATAAAAACGTGGTATTTGCAATATGTTTTACATATAAGTAGGTAATATTTTTCCGTTTTGCAAGGCTTTGATTGAATTAGCAAATAGAATATCCAAGCAATCTTAACAACCAAGAACAATTAAAAACCCGATATTGGTTGGACTTTCTATTAGCAAGAACTGAGAAAAAACGAACTACATTATACACAATTTCAAACAACTTGATGAACACCAAATATATCTCCAATATCATCAACCACCAAGATTGTTTGTTGAGAGATTAGCCCTAGGACACAAGCAAATCACCTTCTTTGATGTTAATATGGTCACCAATCAATCAAGGCTTCAAGGTTTCTCCATAATATGAATAGATAACATAAGATTTGTGGCTTGAATTGATCAAAAGGGGTGTTTGATGGTGGATATGGGACGGTAAGGGAGGAGTGGGAGAGAGGATTTGTGAGTTGTTTTGCATGTGTGTGTGAGTGCAAATGGTATGGTTAAGTGGTTTTGTGGTTTGGTGGAAGTGTTTAGCTTACATGTTAAGCATAAGCTTACATGTGTAAGCTAGTTGCTACAAGGGTGCCACATCAAGTGATGTGGTGTCCCTCTTTGGCCGTCCCTTTGTAGTGGGGTGGGATAAACTTGTTTTGTCCCATCCCGCTAATTTACGGGTATTCTTCGATTCTAGTTTTTTCGATTTGCGTGCCCTCGGGTCGTTTTACGAAAAACGTTTTTATAAATTATGAATCAACGACACAAAACGAATCTAATAAAATTTGTCTCATCAAAAACGGAGTTCAAAAACGTAAATACGTAATCATAAGGTTTCCGGTTTAGTCGTAAAGGACGCTAAATTATGCACGTAAGCCCAAATTTAAATCCGTAAATTGTGAGTTCATCAACCAACACAAAAATAAGTTTCAAAATATTATACGAGAAAATAATTCACTACCTGAAAATGTTAGATTGTCACATTTTGAAATCATTATCGTCATCTTGTAATTCATTCTCTATTATGCGATGATTGCTTGGAACACGATTGTACTTCTATAAACTTGTTAATGTTCTGTTTCTTTCTTGATATGTCTTGTGATTTTGGAAAATCACGCACCAAGAGACCTTCCTGCATTGCATCCCGAAATCTAAGACATGGATGTCATGCGTCGTTTTGGAGTTTCTTAGATTATCATTGGTATTCTTAAACTATTTTTCTTTATATGCTTAATTATACAATCTATTTTCGTCTTTATGGAAATTTACTGTTGATACAGAATCTTGCATGGGCATTTTGGTCATTTTATGTTGGGTTTTAGGTCTAAGATAAACTAGAATGTTGTCCGAAACTTATTTTTACACCAAATCGCTTCATACTCCGATTCTTGAAAATGTCATTTAACGAGTCAATTGGTCTGGTTAGACCCAAAAGTCAAACTTAAAATTCAAACCTGATATAATTTAAAAATATGGTTTGTTGCGTTTTTAAGTTCGTTTGAGCTCATAAAACTTTAATGAATGAGATTTTACAACTACCAAACATTGATTGCGTTTGAAAAACGTTTAAAAATAGAAACTTTCCGGGTTAGTTGTATTATTTGAGAATTGATAATGTACTTTCTTAAAAGCATATTTATGTCAACTAAATTACAACGCGAAAACATACATATTTCCTTTATCCTCTATTTTATACATGACTTATTTGTCATTTTATTTTATTTTATTTTTTCTTCTATCGTACCACTGATTTGGACCGAGGTTGAAGTTCTTATTTTCATCATTCGTTATCCTTCTTGACACGGGACTCTTGACAACTCCAACTAAACCTCTTGAAACCTTATCAACTTGTAACCATTTCATTGACTGTCTTGAACTATTCATTACCTTCATGTAACCCACTCGCGATTTTATAAGTTACCATATAAGCCCAAACTGGTATTGTTTGCGAATCATTTTACAAAATGTTTCACATGGGCTTCCTTAAATACTTGAACACTATCTTATAAAATTAATTTATATTAATTATACGATGTATTTTCACAAATTGTTCAACCATTGGTCTTGTAAAGAAATCTTGTAACATTAAAATTGTTGAATTAAATATCTAGCCAGTAACTTATTGGCGAAGAGTTTCATAAATTATTTTGATTCCTGTTTTTACAAATGGCATTATATGCATATTCTAAATAATATGACCTACAATACTGGTTTGACGAAGCTGAGCATCGCATTGCTAGTCCTAAATTGTGCATTGTCTGATCACCTATGCTTAATTTAGAAGGAGCCATGCGAGGCTAAATAGTAGTTACCTTAAATATTTTGTCAAAGAACCAACTTTTACTTATGTTTCTTAAAAAGTTAGATAAAATAAAGTTTTGAAAACTATTACATCATATGCGTGTAGCTCTAGTTCGCGAAATACACATATGATCCTTTATCTTTTCTTGAACGAATTACATGCCTGCAAGCACATACTTTGTGACAATCCGTCAATTTATGATTGATATTTTATTCTCAATATTTATTTGAAAACATTATTTTAATGTTACAATATGAACTCACTTATTTTTGGGAAGTAATTTGGATTTACGTCTTGAAGTAGCATCGACTACGTCTAAACCGGAGGATTCAACGTTACGTGCTTACGTTTACATACACCGTCTTTGGTGACAGTCCGACATTTCAGAAAAATAAATTTATCCGTGAATAATATTTTGGAGTTTTAAATTTGTGTTAGTTCATAAACTCACTAATTTACGAGAAGAGATTAGGACTTACGATTTTATTTTAACGTCCTTTACGACTAAACCGGAAACCTTAGGATTACGTATTTACGTTTTCGAACTCCGTTTTTTATGAGACAATTTTTATTGGATTCGTTTTGTTCCGTTGATTCATAATTTATAAAAACATTTTTCGTAAAACGACCCGAGGGCACGCAAATCGAGGAAACTAGAATCGAGGAGTACCCGTAAATAAATGGGGATGAGACAAGTGGGACACTTGTCCCACCCCCAAAACCGGCCAACACTTAGCTACAACACATCATATGATGTGTCAAAGTGTTAGCTTAACACTTACATGTGTAAGCTAAGCTTACAAAGTAAGCTTCCACTACATCAAAACAAGCTAGCCAAAACCATTCACACATTTTCACTCAACATGCAAACCACCATTTTCTCTCATCTCTTCCATTTTGGCCGTCCCTCATCCCACTCAAAACCCTCATTTGATCAAAATCAACCACAAAATCTCATGTTATTCATATACATGTTGATGCCCTTTTGAAGCCCTATTGATTGGTGCAAGTTATAACATCCAAGGAGGACTTTCCATGAAGTGTTAGGGCTGATTTTCCACAAGGAGTCTATGAAGAATGGTGGTCATGAAGATGGTCTTGGTGCATCACAAGTTTCTCCATCCAAATCCATGTCAAACTCATAACCTACATCAACTTGGTGGTATAAAGATTGTCCTCCTCATCCTCTTGTTATTTTTGGTTATGTAATCATGTATTTTATTTCCTATTGTATATGTATATTATGATTATATGATGATAAAAATGTTATGTGGGGATTTGGTGTTGATAAACATGATTAAAAAGGTGAAAAACTATAAAGAACAAGGCTAAAATCTTGCTTAATTTACATGGCTGTATAAAACAGTAAAGAAACATGTTATGAACTGATAAAATAATGAAGTAGAATGGATTTACAGTAAGCTATGGGTTTTGTACACATGTGAGAGTTGGCCATGCAATAGAATCATTGTAATGAGTGAGATATGATCAAAACAAGTTTAAGGTACAAATCTGAGTTCACTGTTTTGGACGATTTTTAGAAACTACTTAGAAGATGATTCAACAGAAGCTATAGAAGAGTTAAATGTAGCACATATCATGTAGTTTATGTGATAAAAATGTGAGCTTCTATCTCCATATAGAACTCTAGATATGGTAAAAATGGTGAACATGAAGATAAAAATCAGATTTTTAAGAATTAATGTTTATTATTATTATATAAGCACTCACATTTTATTTTATAAAATGTATAATAGAAACCCACTAACTTATAAAACTTATTTATATAAATATATAAAAGGTTAAGTAAATGGATAAATTATATAAATGGTGGTGAAATAATATTTATAAGTAATAAAAACTATAAACTTGATTTTTACGACTTTTTCGGCTATCGCCGTAAAATTAACGTTTTTCGCCAAATAAAACTTAGACGACCAAACCCGTCTAATGTAAAGTTTATAAAATTCATATACTGATATATAAGTATCTAATACAAGTAAAAACCGATAAAACCCGAACTATAAGAAATACGGACACTTACGAGCTAATTAAGCATATTGGACTAATAATTGGACTAAATAAGATAAAAACTTGTAAAAAGAACTTATTGGGCTTAACCCATTTAGGCCCAACTTGTAAAGTGTAGATACTGATAATATAAGTATAACATGGATTGATACAAGTTAAAGAACTTATAATAAGTTTATTGGACTTAAAACGCGTAAATGGGTAAAACTAGTAAACTAATATAAAAGTTATCGACATATAACACTAAAATGAGTAAACGAGAATATGTAAACCCACTTGATCATCATATATATATATATATAATCATCATATGTATACATAATTGTTATTTTTGAAAGTCATTGGACATGAGTCTAAGACGAATATTATTTGTCTAGGTTTCCGTGATTGAAGCACGTACCGTACGTCCGAATTGCCGATAACCCGCCTTCCCACATCAACGTGAGTTCATAGCCTCGCACTCTTTTAAATGTTTTTATGAAATGTTTTATAAACCCGCGAGGGAGATAACATGTTAGTTTTTATAAAATAGGACACCATTTGTCCCGATTGTTTGTTTATTGATTTGGACCCGAATGATTGTATGACCCGATTGTATGACCCCATAAATGATTAAAGGACCCGATAGATGAAATTAAATGGATTATTAAAGTTAGGTTATGTCACTAAAAGTCCCATTAGCATGAGTTGTGAACTACCGGGTTTTGGTAGACGCTAGTGCATATAATAGTACTATTTGGGGACGATCACCCCAGTTCGCGCCTTGACGGTTGATCCCCGTCGTGCCACATTGATTGGTAAGCGAATTTATGTATGAGAAGATTTCTATAGCGTGACCTTTGTGACGACACGCTACTTTAGATGGGCAAAATTTGTATCGGGTTAGCTACCCGTTGTTGGTTTAGTAAGGTAACAATGTCATGCGGCTTATAATAATCCGACTAACGAAATACTACTAGACGCTCCGAATTACGATGTATTGCCTGACTAGCAATACTGGGTCATACTATTGATATTATGTTTGTGTTTTGGTTTTCATAACCATACTCATATAACGGTTTTTATTTTCATACAACGTCGTAAGACGTATTGTATGACGTTTTTACGACATTGGCTCGTATAATGATTTTTGAGGCTTTTTATAACCATATTCATATAACGGTTTTATTTAATCTATACAACGTTGCAAAACGTATTGTATGGTGTTTTTAACGACAATGATTCATATAATGATTTTAAAGGCAAATGCCTATATTATGATTTCCGATAAAGATTTGTATAAAATGACTTTGGCTATTTTATGGCCTATTAAAATGATTTGTACAAGATGATTTTCAGTAATAATTTTATACTGATATTATATTGACGGATTTTATTAAACTCTATGAATTCACTCGGCGTTATCGCTGACCTTTTCTTTTAACATGTTTTATCTCAGGTACTTGAAGGTAATTCTCGGGAAGACGACAAGAATTCATGGCCCGCACTTAAACAATATTTTCCATTCAAATACTTTGTAAAACTTTGTATGAAATAATATGACTTGGGACCGATGTAACTTTAATGTTTATGAATGGAAATGATTTATTATTAAACGACGTGATTTTTATGCGTTGTCTATGATGTGAGTAATGTGCTATCCCGTAACACCAACGAGTCTTCCGCTGTATTGAGTTGTACAAATTTGGGGGTGTTACAGTTTGGTACCAGAGCTCTCGTTATAGAGAACGAAAGATTTTTAAAACCAAGGTTTTGAATAAAACTTTTCAAAATCTTTTAACTATAAACATTTTTCTAAAAATGTCTAAAAATCTTTTGACTATAACGGTGCCGAAGAATTCCCGAGTTACCGACAAGGCCAGACTGAGAAGTGTTATTTAATATATATATAACTTGGATTATATATATATATGATGTAATTTTATTACATGATTGTTTGATGATTATTTTGATTTTTATACGAGGTATTTATACGACGTAGATTGTCACAAGTAACCCTAAATCCCCTAGTAAATTAATCGAAGCTATTCTCGTAGGAATTCTAGCTATCCTAGATCTAAACCAAGTTGTGGATATTTATGATCCCAACAAATGGTTGATATTCATAGAAATGTAGATATTAGTTGATTGCGATATTGAAAAAGGATTGGCGAGATTAAATCTGATATCGATGTTATGACGATCTTTTCTTATAGAGTGGAGTTTGACAAAACGTTACCACCTAGAAAGATGTCATCTGATTCGTTATCACCCAATTCTTAAATTTGAAATCGAAAGGGTGAATGTTGCACTTGAGGCTGTCATTGGAACCATTACCCAAAAGCCTCATGCCACTAGTACCTTTCCGAGAAGTCTAATTGAATGTATAAGTCATCTCATACTAGTGACTCATTTGATAATTGTTGTTGTAAGAGCTATAGGATTTAAAATTAAGTGTTGATCATATTGAGCTTTTATTGCCTTCACAAGGCCGAAGAATAAAGTTGAAGAATTGGAGAATGAAGTAGGATATCAAATTGAGTATAAGTTGATTGAAACTTGAATAAAGTAAAACTTAACCTGTATGGAATAAGAAATTGTTAAGAGGAAATTATTAAGTTCTGTGATTGAATTATGAGGTTTTAAATGATTGTAGGTTCGTGTTAAGGATTGTTCCTAGACCATTGTCCACTAACGAGGATGCCTAGTGTCCAGTAAATAAATTGAAGAAATCTTCTTCTGAATTGGGACCGATAGATCCTATGGGACATGTGGAACACCTAATGACTCTTGTAGATTAGCATTCATTATGGTATCTTTTAAAACAATCCCTAACTTAACTGAGACATCAGTTGGTAGGATGAGATCTTGGAATTGTATGACATAGTGACACATAATGTGTTACGGTGCAATTCGACTTGTTTGTGATTAATGAAAAGACTACCTATGATTGCTAAATTCTACATGTATCGATGTTATCTATCTTTTATCGCTTCATCCTAATGTTCGCATTAGTGATGCAACCATTGAACAAGTACTCATCTTGATTTGATTTACGTTGTGGATTATTCTTTTTGAGTGCCATCGAGGTCATGCACCTCATGATTATTTGGCTAAGCTCATTTCCTATCATATCATAGTTAGTTCTTGGTGAACCACTCTTCATCACTCCTTTGCAGATCACTCATTGTTTCTATAAAGTTAAAACGGTATCCTTTGAGAGAATTTAATTTTCATCACAATAAGGATTATTCAAAGTGAGATTTATAAGTGATTGATATCAAAATGAAGTTGTTTATGAGACGCTTTGGAGAACTTAATTGTTTTCATAACAAAGAAAATATTTGTAAATTTATTTTTGATTCTTATTTAAGAATTAAGCATGAAAATGTTTTTATTATAAACATGATGACAAAGTTTTGACGAACTGAGTATTGCATCGTTAATCTTGAAATTGTATATAGTTGCGCGCCTAGATACAATTTGGAATGGACCATGCAAGGCTGATTAGTAGTCACCATAAAACTAATTAATAAACCCTAAATTTTCTTTGAAGATTGTGGAAGATTAAAATTTATGAGATCTGCAAGAAGTGAAAAATAGGTACATAGTGTTAGGGACACCTACATATGTGCCTGTAGCATCTATTCTTCTGAGTCGAATTTACTCATCCGTGGAAATTGTCTTATTTGACAATTGACAATTCTTTCTTGTCCAATTCTCCCGTAGTGAGATTCTTAGGAAAAGTATCTGATTACCGAGTGTTGATACCCGACTGGATGTATTGACGTTCTTATCATTTCTTATGATTTGATTTCATTTGAATGACCTGGGTAACGATCCGAGGAGCTTTTGAATGCGTACTCAAATTATGAAAACATGGGATATATTCATATTCGTTAAATGTTTTCATCTGTATCTGATTTGAAATTCTCTCGCATAGATTATGCGTTGACCTTACTCTTTTAATAGTAGTTGTGTATCCTAATATCCCTGAATTTGCGAAGGATTATGAATTATTATTAGTCTTTTGAGAAGTTCACATCTTATCGACGGCAATGCAACTGGAAAGTTGATAGTGCCCGTAGAATGGATTGATTGATTATGACATGACGACATTGTCTTAATTGATGGGAACTCGAGTAGAATTCCCCTAAATGATAAGATGCTGATTATCAAAAGGGATCTAAATAATTCTTGATGGATGACCATATCCTGCATTTAGACTTGAAATTTTACCGTGAATGGTTGTGAATTAGTCATAGATATTATAATCTAGAAAGAACCTGATATGAATGTATTAAAAGATGTTTATGTTATCTAAAACTTTAGGAGGTATTTATTGATGAATTACCTAGACTTTCGCCATTAAGGCAAGTTGAAATTGATATTGATTATATTCCCAGTGCTGCACCTGTGACTTGTGCACTGTACGTCATCACTATCTAAATTAAAGGAATTACCGTACAACTGAGAAAGTTGTCGGAGAAAGATTTTATTATACCAAGCCTGTCATCCTGAAGAGCTATGGTGTTATCATTCCTTATATTTATAGATTACTGTGAATTGAGTAAATTGACAATCGAAAACGCTATCCATAACTCGAAATGGAAGAATTGTTCGGTCATTTACAAGGTTCTAGCAAAAATTGATCCATAGCATGGTTATCATCAACTTCGCATCTACGAAAGAGATTATCTATTCCAATCACTACATCCGGTACTTGTAATGAACATTATGAGTTCCACGTGATGTCGTTTGGATTGACCAATGCACATGTAGCATTCATAAATTTGGTGAATCACGTGTGTAGGCTGTAACTTGATAAATTCATGCTCGTGATCATTAAGGACCATTTGTTTGTTTATAATAATAAGAATGAGTTAATAATTAATTATAGATTGCCCTGAATTGGCCAAACAATTAAAACCTGTACCTTGAATATATAACATGAGATTTAAAGACTTAATCTTTTATATTATTTGACCGTATGATTAATAGAAAAAGGAATATATTGACTCTTCAAAAATTAAGAGCCCTTTTAAGACTTTGGATTTTTACCAAAAAGAAATGGAAATATATTTTGACAAATGTTTTAAACAAAGGATTTTAAGGGATTATTCCCTTATACACAAACCATTTAACTAAACTTCTGTTTAGGGGTAAATGTTTGTGTATACTTCTGGACATCATAAGAAAGATTGAGGAAACTATATAACTTATGACTTGAAATTTGAAACGACAATTTTTGCTAAGAAAGAAAATTTTGACCAAAATTTAAACAAAGATTTTTCGAACATTTACGAATCTTAATAATTATTTTCGATAAATCAACAAAAATCGTGTTAATTAAATTCAAATTTATTTTTGAACATTTTATATAATTGGTCGAACTAAGAAATTTAAAACTTTTAACGTTTACGTTTCATAAAAATTAAATAATTATTGTTAATTTACATGTAATAATTATCAACACTTTAAAACGTCAGATTGAGTAAAACAGATAAAGATAATAGTAAAGACGAAACTAAAACTTAGAAATTACGAAGAAAGAAATTTTGAATAAATATGGTTATGATATTTATTTCATCAGGAAAGTGAACGTAATTACTGACGCATAATATAGAAAGAATATCTGAGTGAATTGTGGACATGATAATTATATCATCATGAGAAGTGAATATAGACACCGACGCATTATGTAGAAAAGATAAAGAACCAGTTAGGACATGTTCCTTAATAATGAAGGTGAAAAATAAATTGCCGAACGATATAAAAATAAACAATGTTTGTAAAAAGGATAATATAGATTATAAAAGAGGTTCGCGGCTAATGTGAACCATTAAAATTGAGAAGCCAATAGCGTTAAATGTTTTAAAGACCACTTGTGGTTGCCTAAATATGGAGGATTGTGAGATATAGTTATGTTGGAATTTGTAAGTTTAAGTATTATATGTATGTCATTATGACTAAAAGTATCTTTGTCTGAAGAAGTTGTACTAATGGCAAATTATGAAGACAGACATTGCTTCATACATTAGTAAACGTCTAGCTATTGCAAAGGTCATCATCTGAATTTGATTCGATTTGGGTCATCGTCGACAGACTAACCAAATCTGCTAATATCATTCCTGTTAATGACAGAATCTTGATGAAGAAATAGACTCTTTTGTATTTAAAGGAGTTATGTAAACATGGTGTGCCTGTATCGATCATCTATATCAAGATCCTCGCTTCGCATAGAATTTCTAGAGATTTGATCAGAAGTCATTGAGAACGAACCTTGATGAGAGTACTATGTACCACCCTAATCGAAGGGACGAGGTAAAGTAATGATACAAAATACTATAAGCACTATTTTATGTTTGAATGATTGACCTTTAGTAATAAACCGTATAATCGTTTTCCTTTGGAAGGATTATCCTTGATAATTATCGTATTAGGATCGAGATCGAATCTTGTTAGGATCTATATTAGAGCATTTGTAAGCAGGAGTTGAGATGAAGACACCCGACATACACCCATTGTAAGTTGGACATGTCTTTTAGGTTTAAGGTTCCCTATAATGGCGAACCTAACCTTGCAAAATACCTGACCCGTGAAATCTGAAATGATTGTTGAAATTAGGATTTGATTATTGACAGCCGGTAGTGGGCAAGAGGTTATGTGAATGTGAAATGTAGATCTTGAAGTGCCAAATGGGTAGCGAAGTTATGCCAAAAATTTTAACCTTGGAAAAATGAATTCATGATCTGACAAATCATGGGATATAAGTCCCCGTTGTATGGGACCATTGAGATGATGTAAAAGTTAGGATTGAAAGGCATATAAGCTGGATCTACCCTAGGACTTCAAGAACTGCGTGAATTACGGTTCGTAAATCGAACTTGATGGAATATCTATCAAGTGAAAATCTGATTGTTCTTAGTAAAGCTTAGATCGGCGAAAAGTTGCATCATCAGAAACCCGTGAACATCATGGATAGAGAAAGTAAGTCAACATTAAGCCTGATCTTATTCCTGTAGTTATGTTTGATGAAACTCGCGTATTGTAATAGATTACACTTGTGAGAAAAGACCGAATGTGGAGGGAATACCCACATGACTTTAACTCTATAAGAAGCGAGTAGTAAGGTAAGATGATCTTTGAGGACAAAGATCCTGTTTAGGGGTAAATGCTATGACAATCCGTCAATTTATGATTGATATTTTATTCTCAATATTTATTTGAAAACATTATTTTAATGTTACAATATGAACTCACTTATTTTTGGGAAGTAATTTGGATTTACGTCTTGAAGTAGCATCGACTACGTCTAAACCGGAGGATTCAACGTTACGTGCTTACGTTTACATACACCGTCTTTGGTGACAGTCCGACATTTCAGAAAAATAAATTTATCCGTGAATAATATTTTGGAGTTTTAAATTTGTGTTAGTTCATAAACTCACAAATTTACGAGAAGAGATTAGGACTTACGATTTTATTTTAACGTCCTTTACGACTAAACCGGAAACCTTAGGATTACGTATTTACGTTTTCGAACTCCGTTTTTGATGAGACAATTTTTATTGGATTCGTTTTGTGCCGTTGATTCATAATTTATAAAAACATTTTTCGTAAAACGACCCGAGGGCACGCAAATCGAGGAAACTAAAATCGAGGAGTACCCGTAAATAAATGGGGATGAGACAAGTGGGACACTTGTCCCACCCCCAAAACCGGCCAACACTTAACTATAACACATCATATGATGTGTCAAAGTGTTAGCTTAACACTTACATGTGTAAGCTAAGCTTACAAAGTAAGCTTCCACTACATCAAAACTAGCTAGCCAAAACCATTCACACATTTTCACTCAACATGCAAACCACCATTTTCTCTCATCTCTTCCATTTTGGCCGTCCCTCATCCCACTCAAAACCCTCATTTGATCAAAATCAACCACAAAATCTCATGTTATTCATATACATGTTGATGCCCTTTTGAAGCCCTAATGATTGGTGCAAGTTATAACATCCAAGGAGGACTTTCCATGAAGTGTTAGGGCTGATTTTCCACAAGTAGTCTATGAAGAATGGTGGTCATGAAGATGGTCTTGGTGCATCACAAGTTTCTCCATCCAAATCCATGTCAAACTCATAACCTACATCAACTTGGTGGTATAAAGATTGTCCTCCTCATCCTCTTGTTATTTTTGGTTATGTAATCATGTATTTTATTTCCTATTGTTTATGTATATGATGATTATATGATGATAAAAATATTATGTGGGGATTTGGTGTTAATAAACATGATTAAAAAGGTGAAAAACTATAAAGAACAAGGCTAAAATCTTGCTTAATTTACATGACGGTATAAAACAGTAAAGAAACATGTTATGAACTGATAAAATGATGAAGTAGAATGGATTTACAGTAAGCTATGGGTTTTGTACACATGTGAGAGTTGGCCATGCAATGGAATCATTGTAATGAGTGAGATATGATCAAAACAAGTTTAAGGTACAAATCTGAGTTCACTGTTTTGGACGATTTTTAGAAAATACTTAGAAGATGATTCAACAGTAGCTATAATAGAGTTAAATGTATCACATATCATGTAGTTTATGTGATAAAAATTTGAGCTTCTATCTCCGTATAAAACTCTAGATATGGTAAAAATGGTGAACATGAAGATAAAAATCAGATTTTTAAGAATTAATGTTTATTATTATTATATAAGCACTCACATTTTATTTTATAAAATGTATAATAAAACCCACTAACTTATAAAACTTATTTATATAAATATATAAAAGGTTAATTAAATGGATAAATTATATAAATGGTGGTGAAATAATATTTATAAGTAATAAAAACTATAAACTTGATTTTTACGACTTTTTCGGCTATCGCCGTAAAATTAACGTTTTTCGCCAAATAAAACTTAGACGACCAATTCCGTCTAATGTAAAGTTTATAAAAGTCATATACTGATATATAAGTATCTAATACAAGTAAAAACCGATAAAACCCGAACTATAAGAAATACGGACATTTACGAGCTAATTAAGCATATTGGACTAATAATTGGACTAAATAAGATAAAAACTTGTAAAAAGAACTTATTGGGCTTAACCCATTTAGGCCCAACTTTTAAAGTGTAGATACTGATAATATAAGTATAACATGGATTGATACAAGTTAAAGAACTTATAATAAGTTTGTTGGACTTAAAACGCGTAAATGGGTAAAACTAGTAAACTAATATAAAAGTTATCGACATATAACACTAAAATGAGTAAACGAGAATATGTAAACCCACTTGATCATCATATATATATATATAATCATCATATGTATACATAATTGTTATTTTTGTAAAGTCATTGGACATAAGTCTAAGACGAATATTATTTGTCTAGGTTTCCGTGATTGAAGCACGTACCGTACGTCCGAATTGCCGATAACCCGCCTTCCCACATCAACGTGAGTTCATAGCCTCGCACTCTTTTAAATGTTTTTATGAAAAGTTTTATAAACCCGCGAGGGAGATAACATGTTAGTTTTTATAAAATAGGACACCATTTGTCCTGATTGTTTGTTTATTGATTTGGACCCGAATGATTGTATGACCCGATTGTATGACCCCATGAATGATTAAAGGACCCGATAGATGAAATTAAATGGATTATTAAAGTTAGGTTATGTCACTAAAAGTCCCATTAGCATGAATTGTGAACTACCGGGTTTTGGTAGACGCTTGTGCATATAATAGTACTATTTGGGGAAGATCACCCCAGTTCGCGCCTTGACGGTTGATCCCCGTCGTGCCACATTGATTGGTAAGCGAATTTATGTATGAGAAGATTTCCATAGCGTGACCTTTGTGATGACACACTACTTTAGATGGGAAAAATTGGTATCGGGTTAGCTACCCGTTGTTGGTTTAGTAAGGTAACAATGTCATGCGGCTTATAATAATCCAACTAACGAATTACTACTAGACGCTCCGAATTACGATGTATTGCCTGACTAGCAATACTGGGTCATACTATTGATATTATGTTTGTGTTTTGGTTTTCATAACCATACTCATATAACGGTTTTTATTTTCATACAACGTCGTAAGACGTATTGTATGACGTTTTTACGACATTGGCTCGTATAATGATTTTTGAGGCTTTTTATAACCATATTCATATAACGGTTTTATTTAATCTATACAACGTTGCAAAACGTATTGTATGGTGTTTTTAACGACAATGATTCGTATAATGATTTTTAAGGCAAATGCCTATATTATGATTTTCGATAAAGATTTGTATAAAATGACTTTGGTTATTTTATGGCCTATTAAAATGATTTGTACAAGATGATTTTCAGTAATAATTTTATACTGATATTATATTGGCGGATTTTATTAAACTCTATGAATTCACTCGGCGTTATCGCTGACCTTTTTTTTTAACATGTTTTATCTCAGGTACTTGAAGGTAATTCTCGGGAAGACGACAAGAATTCATGGCCCGCACTTAAACAATATTTTCCATTCAAATACTTTGTAAAACTTTGTATGAAATAATATGACTTGGGACCGATGTAACTTTAATGTTTATGAATGGAAATGATTTATTATTAAACGACGCGATTTTTATGCGTTGTCTATGATGTGAGTAATGTGCTATCCCGTAACACCAACGAGTCTTCCGCTGTATTGAGTTGTACAAATTTGGGGGTGTTACATACTTCCTTACTCAACGATCTTTGTTTTACTTGTTACCTCATCTTCCTTCGAGATATAATTCTCGTTACCACTCGTCTAATCTCTTACCATTGATACTAGACTTGAAAGTTTCAATGATGTTATGCTTCTACATTGACCAACCTTCTCTATCTGTTTTGGTAGACCTTCGAAACGTCTCTTGACGCAGATAATGATTTATGACTGGACGTGAGCAATAATTTCGTGTATACGTCATGATGTGTGTTAGATTTTATCATCTTGAAATTCATTCGTGTGAACCATGTGTTGGTTTCGCCTCTCATTGCTAATGTTGTTCATTTTACTGGAATTACTCCCAAGTGACTTCTTAAGAATTTTCTTAATTCGAAAATTTATTGTGTGTCTTTTCTTTTTTTATCGTGTATCGACCACCGAGAACTTAATAAGTTGTTGTTGGTGACGCCAACCACACTTATGAATTAATGACTTGCTATATTCCTTGTTACTTATTGTCTTATCATCAATGCATATATTCTATCATGTTCGTTAAGAAATTGTACGAATTTCGTTTTATTCCCTCCTGTTATTATTTGAATACTAATTGTTGACTATTATTTGCTTCATATTTGTTTTCTATCTTGTCGCATTTTAAAAACTCGGATGTGTCCCATGTTTACTATTTTATGCATTAAACACCTTTATGGCTTTCTATAAATTAGTATAAAGTTTTAAGAACGTTTTACATATTTTACCAAGTGTTTATATTATCAAAATACCGTTTCAAGTTAAAGGTCGAATTTATATATCATCTTTTGTAAAATTATAACTAGTGTTTAAAAGGACGCCATACCTTACCTTTTAAACTATTTCATTTTTATCATACTTACTTTCAAGTTAATAAAATTACCTATGTAATTCATATTTCTCCTTATTTTTTAAGGTAGATTGTCGTGCTTTATAGTTGCGCGTTTTGCGATTCCTTGTTGATTATCAATTTTAACTCCTTTTAGCGCACCTTGTCCGTTTAAGTAATTCGTGTTCATTCTATCTCTTTATATTTCTTCGTACTGAACAATTACTATTTTAATCCGAGTTTGAAATTAATTCGAAAAGAAGTTAAGAAGCTGAAGCGTAGTTGGATTCCAACTATTAAGGTTTGTCGTGGTGCAGAAATTACCTGGGGAAGTGAAGCATCATTTCTAAACTATGTATCTCCTTTTGTTTGCATATTCTTCCGTCTACAGTTGAACTCTGTGGGACCAGAGTTCCTTTAGGGGGGTTGACTGTGGGAACTCGCATTTCTCGGTATTATTTTTTTCCTTTACTCATGCTTCTTGAATTTTATAACATGTTACATTTTCTTTTATTCTTCATACGTAAATCCTGAGATCTCGAGAATTTTAATTAAATTATATTTTAATTATTTTTCTAATCATTGATAATATTTTATTCAGAATTATAAACAAATAAAAAAATTAATTATTTATCGGCAAAGATTATGTCCGTCATCGACCGTAAATATTCTCGTTATAAAATAAAACTGTTTTTTTTGTAGTCGTTTTAATTTCCCTTTTTACGAGCATTGTTCGTAATTTACATTAAGCATTTAGGCGTCATTCATTTATATGACTCGTTAACGTTTATTAAATAATAATCCCTAATTTATATATCTAAATATAAATGTTCTCCGAATATCGACATTTCTATTTTATATTAACCGTTTATTTTTTTGTGTTCTACGTGTATCTTTCAAATCACGTAACTTTTAAAATATCGGGTTTCACTAATACCCATTTACTTCTAAAAAGATACAAAATAAAACTATTAACCTCTCTTTTCCTTCCTTTTGACGACTTTATCATAACACCACAACATAATTTCCCTTTTACTATTATAGTAAAAGAAGAAAAAGAGTGCTATTCTTTCTAGACTATCTCTACACGTAGTTGTTAAGTGTCAACATAGTACCATTTTTGCTACACGTACCATAAACCCACAAGTCATCCTAGATATCTTTCTTTCAAAATAATCGTAAATTGATGCAAAAACATTTATATGGTGAAGATCACTTACAAAGGTTAATAAAACAATAGAATATGGCAAATGAGTTAGGGGTATTCTGCCATGGATCAATGATGTTCTTCTTCCATATTTATTAGTGATCTTGACTTATTTTTGAGCATGAATATAAAAGAGTTCGGGTTTAGTCCAAGAACACTAACTAGGTGAGTTTACTTTATTTATTTGTTAGATGTTTAACATTATTTTTATTTTTATATGTGTTAATATAATGGTTTCCTAAAAATTTCGTTCATAATTAAATATTATGTATCTAAATTATGATGTTTTAACTCAGTTTTCACAAAAGTGCAAAAATGAAGTATCGATCCGAAAGTAGAACAAAAAAATTGAGTTGATTGAAAAATAATTTTTTTTATTAAATTGTTCACCACACTATTATATGTCAAAGTAAATATTAAGTGCATTAAGGAAATGTAGGGTTGCTTTAAGTCGGATCCGAAAGGCGACGAACAATGTTCTGCTTACGGTAGGAACAAATTGCCTAATGTTTAAAAGTTTATTTCATTGGTCAAAATTATATTTTCGGCTGCACATATTAGACTATCATACTATTTTACTTGATAATGTGTAGCTTTAATTATTAGTTACTTAAACACTTAAAAAATGCTTATGCATGTATAGAAGTTGTGAAATTTAAATGTTTTCATACTACTAAAACATACAAATTATAGACTTGTATGCTCAAAAGGAACGATTATTGGTTTCTTTATTTTTAGCCTTCAACATAGATTTTATGAAAACCACGTATAGTGCTCAGTTGGTGTTTAACCAAAAGAGAGAAAACTATATTTATGCATGAATGATCATTAATTATCATGCTATCACCATTTTGAGTGATAATGACATGAGAGTACGTAAATATCAAATGTACGGTATATCTAGACTATATTTTTATAAAAATCTTTTATATCTCTAAGACGCATCATTTTATTTTAGGTCGTCGTTCGAAGTTCGGGATTTCTCAGCTTATCTTATTTCATCTTTTCACTATCATTAGTCTTGTCTTGATCGTTATCCTCATATGACATTGTTATCGCTAAGGTGAGTTCATAGCCTCTTTTTACTATTTATACATTGTTTCTAAACGCGGGGTGAGATTTTACATTGTGGAACACATTCATTTAAAACTGTGTGCTATCCAGGACTTGTATGCTATGCAGAACTTGTATGCTATCCAGAACTTGTATGCTTTTAAGTACTTGATGATTTCCAACAGTTTTTCATTTTTATTATTGCTTTTAGTATATAGCCCTTAAGTTTCCTAACCTGATCATGAACAGTTATTTTACTTGTGTTTCTAAGCGCGAATGTTGTGGGTGGATCCATCGGGACTGACAATCCCCATCTCATGTTGCGGTTGTTTAACCATTGACGCATTACATTTATTTTGTTACTTGATTATTTAGGCTGAATACTCACTAGAGGAACTTACATTGAGTTAAGCTTCGGTTCATAAACTAAATAGCAATAAAATGGTTTCGGACTATGGTTAATGATCATAACCATTTTCCCTATTTCTTGTTTTACAAATGAATGCTTGTGGTCCACACCTTTACTGCTAAACCTATGAATATCACTCAACTTTATGTTGACGATTTTACATGTTTAATCTCATGTATTATTACTTAGCTTTGCTTTGATGGGAGCCCGTAGGATATTAACCCATCTTGGAGATTTATGTGTTACTTTTTAAAGTTTGGTTTTGGTAAAAGCTGTCAGAAGTTTATCCTATATTTTTGGTAACAACATGTTACAAAACCATGTTTAAATAATAGATTTTTCCGCTTATAAAACTCTGGGACCTTTATTTAAAAACTCTGATCTTTTTTTGATGTAATGTATAAGTTTTTATTACGTAAACTTTATGTCAACAGTATTTCGTTGTTTCTTGTACCATGACATGGAACCCCTTTGCTGCCTACGTGTTTCCTTGCCTGATTTTGGGGGTCTCACAGACTTCAACCTCTTCAACTAAACCTTTAACAGAATCCACTTCAACCAAAACTCTAGCAAAGCTGGCCCTTCCATACGATTTCTCACACATTTCATGTAACACCCCCAAATTTATACAACTCAATACAGTGGAAGGCTAGTTGGTGTTACGGGTTAGCACATTACTCACATCATAGACAACGCATAAAAATCGCGTCGTTTATTAATAAAGAATTTCCATTCATAAATATCAAAGTTACATCGGTCCCAAGTCATATTATTTCATACAAAGTTTAACAAAGTATTTGAATGGAAATTATAATTTAAGTGTGGGCCATGAATTCTTGTCGTCTTCCTGAGAATTACCTTCAAGTACCTGAGATAAAACATGTTAAAAGAAAAGGTCAGCGATAACGCCGAGTGAATTCATAGAGTTTAATAAATTCCATCAATATAACTTTGGTATAAAAGTATTACCAAAAATCATTTCGTACAAACCATTGTAATAGGCCATAAAATAGCCAAAATCATTTTATACAAATCTTTATCAAAATCATAATATAGGCACTTGCCTTAAAACCATTATACGAATCATTGTCGTTTAAAACACCATACAATACGTTTTGCAACGTTGTATAGATTAAATAGAAACCGTTATATGAATATGGTTATATAAAACCAAAACACGAACATAATATCAATAGTATGACCCTGTATTGCTAGTCAGGCAATACATCGTAATTCGGAGCGTCTAGTAGTATTTCGTTAGTTTTGGATTATTATAAGCCGCATGACATTGTTACCTTACTAAACCAACAACGGGTAGCTAACCCGATACTCAATTTTCCCATCTAAAGTAGCGTGTCGTCACAAAGGTCACCCTATGGAAATCTTCTCATACATAAATTCGCTTACCAATCAAAGTGGCACGACGGGGATCAACCGTCAAGGCTCGAACTGGGGTGATCGTCCCCAAATAGTACTATTATATGCACAAGCGTCTACCAAATCCCGGTAGTTCACAATTCATGCTAATGGGACTTTTAGTGACATAACCTAACTTTAATAATCCATTTGATTTCATCTATCGGGTCCTTTAATCATTTATCGGGCATATAATCGGGTGATACAATCATTCGGGTCCAAATCAATAAACAAGAAATCGGGACAAATGGTGTCCTATTTTATAAAAACTTAACATGTTATCTCCCTCGCGGGTTTATAAAACATTTCATAAAAACATTTAAAAGAGTGCGAGGCTATGAACTCACGTTGATGTGGGAAGGCGGGTTATCGGGAATTCGGACGTACTGTACGTGCTTCAATCACGGAAACCTAGACAAATAATACTTGTCTTAGACTCATGTCCAATGACTTTATAAAAATAACAATTATGTATACATATGATGTATATATATGATGATCAAGTGGGTTTACATATTCTCGTTTACTCATTTTAGTGTTATGTGTCGATAACTTCTTACTAGTTTACTAGTTTACGTGTTTTAAGTCCAATAAACTTATTATAAGTTCTTTAACTTGTTTTAATCCATTTTATACTTATATTATCAGTATTTAAACTTTCCATGTTGGGTCCAAATGGGTAAGCCCAATAAGTTCTTTTTATAAGTGTTTATCTTATTTAGTCCAATTATTAGTCCAATATGCTTAGTTAGCTCGTTAATGTCCGTATGTCCTATAGTTCGGGTTTTATCGGTTTTTACTTGTTATATATGTTTATATATCAGTATATGAGTTTTATAAAGTTTACATTAGACGGGTCCAACCGTCTAAGTTTTATTTAACAAAAACGTTAATTTTACGGTAATAGCCCAAAAAGTCGTAAAAATCATGTTTATAGTTTTATAACTTATAAAACTTAACAAGTTACCATTTTTATAAAATTTCCACTTATTTACCATTGTACATATTTATATAGATGTATTATATAAGTTAGTGGGTTTTAATTTATATTTTATACTATTAAATTTTAAGTGCTTATATAATAGTATTATACTTTAATTTCCAAAATCTGATTTTTATCTTCACTTTCACCAAAACTGCCATATCTAGAGTTCTATATGGAGATAGAAGCTCAAATTTTTATCACATAAACTACATGATATGTGCTCCATTTAACTCTGGTATAGCTACTGTTGAATCATCTTCTAAGTATTTTCTAAAAATCGTCCAAAACAGTAAACTCAGATTGGTACTCTAAACTTGTTTTGACCATATCTCACTCATTACAATGATTCCATTGCATGGCCAACTCTCACATGTGTACAAGACCCATAGCTTGCTGTATATCAATTCTACTTCATCATTTTATCAGTTCATGACATGTTTCTTTACTGTTTTATACAGCCAACAAATTTAGACAAGATTTTAGCCTTGTTCTTTATAGTTTTTCACCTTTTTAATCATGTTTATCAACAACAAATCCCCACATAACATTTTTATCATCATATAATCATCATATACATATACAATAGGAAATAAAATACATGTTTACATAATCAAAATAACAAGAAGATGAGGAGGACAATCTTTATACCACCATGATGATGTAGGTTGTGATCAAAACATGGATTTTGATGGAGAAACTTGTGATGCACTAAGACCATTTTCAAGACCACCAATCTTTATAAACTCCTTGTGGAAAATCAGCCTTAGTACTCCATGGAAACTCCTCCTTGGATTTTATAAGCACCACCAATCAATACGGTTTCAAAGGGGCTTCAACATATGTGTATATAACATAAGATTTCATGGTTGATTTTGATCAAAATTGGTGTTTAAGGGGAGATATGGGACGGTACGATTGAGGAGGAAGAGAGTGTTTGAGGTGATTTTGCATGTGTGAAATGATGTGTGTGAAAGTTGCTAGTTGTTTTGAGGTGTGTTAGCTTAACTTTGAAGCTAACTTGGACAAGTGTTGCTAGTTGCTATAGTTTTGACACATCATTTGATGTGTTGGTGAGTTTTGGCCGCCCCATGTGTAGTGGGGTGGGATAAATTGTTTTGTCCCATCCCACTAATTTACGGGTATTCCTCGATTCTAGTTTCCTCGATTTGCGTGCCCTCGGGTCGTTTTACGAAAAACGTTATTATAATTTATGAATCAACGGCACAAAACGAATCCAATAAAATTTGTTTCATCAAAAACGGAGTTCGAAAACGTAAATACGTAATCCTAAGGTTTCCGGTTTAGTCGTAAAGGACGTTAAAATAAAATCGTAAGTCCTAATCTCTTCTCGTAAATTTGTGAGTTTATGAACTAACACAAATTTAAAACTCCAAAATAATATTCACGGACAAATTTATTTTCTGAAATGTCGGACTGTCACCAAAGACGGTGTATCTAAACGTAAGCACGTAATGTAGAATCATCCGGTTTAGACGTAGTCGATGCTACTTCAAGACGTAAATCCAAATTTCTTCCCAAAAATAAGTGAGTTCATAATATAACATTAAAATAATGTTTTCAAATAAATATTGAGAATAAAATATCGACCATAAATTGACGGATTGTCACAGCATTTACCACTAAACATGATTTTTGTTCTCAAAGATCATCTTACCTTACTACTCGCTTCTGATAGAGTTAAAGCCATGTGGGTATTTCCTCCACATTCGGTCTTTTCTCACAAGTGTAATCCATTATAATACGCGAGTTTCATCAAACATAACTACGGGAATAAGATCAGGCTAAATGTTGACTTACTTTCTCTATCCATGATGTTCACGGGTTTCTGATGAATGCAACTTTTCATCGATCTAAGCTTTATTAAGAAGAACTCATATTTTCACTTGATAGATATTCCATCAAGTTCGATATCCGAAACATAATTCACGCATCTCTTGAAGTCCTTGGGTAGATCCAAATTATATGCCTTTCAAACCAATCTTTTACATCATCTCAATGGTCCCATACAACGGGGACTTATATCCCATGATTTGTCAGATCATGAATTCATTTTTCCAAGTATAAAAATTGTGGCATAACTTCGCTACCCATTTGGCACTTCAAGATCTACATTTCACATTCACATAACCTCTTGCCCACTACCGGTTGTCAATAATCAGATCCTAATTTCAACAATCATTTCAGATTTCGCGGGTCGGGTATTTTGTAAAGTTAGGTTCGCCATCATAGGAAACCTTAAACCTAAAAGACATGTCCAACTAACAATGGGCGTATGTCGGGTGTCTTCATCTCAACTCCTGCTTACAGATGCTCTAATATTTAGATCCTAACAAGATTCGATCTCAATCCTAACAAGATGATTATCAATGATAATCTTTCCAAAGGAAAATGATTATACGATTTATCACCAAAGGTCATTCATTCAAACATAAAACAACACTTATATTACTTTGTATCGTTACTTTACCTCGTCCCTTCGATTTGGGGTGGTACATAGTACTCTCATCAAGGTTCGTTCTCAATGATTTCTGAGCAAATCTCTAGAAATTTGATGCGAAGCGAGGATCTTGATAAAGATGTTCGATACAGGCACACTATGTTTACATAACTCTTTTGCATTTATCATTAACGGGAATGATATTAGCAGATTTGGTCAGTCTGTCGACGATGACCCAAATCGAATCAAATTCAGATGATGACCTTTGCAATAGCTAGACGTTTACTAATGTATGAGACGATGTCTGCCTTCATAATTGCCATTAGTACAACTTCTTCAGACAAAGATACTTTTAGTCAAAAATGACATACATATAATACTTATACTTACAAATTCCAACATAACTATATCTCACAATCCTCCATATTTAGACAATCACATGTGGTCTTTAAAACATTTAACGCTATTGGCTTCTCAACTCTAATGGTTCACACTAGCCGTGAAACCTTTAACTATTTATATTATCCTTTTTACAAACATTGTTTATTTTTATATCGTTCAGCAATTTATTTTGCACCTTCATTATTAAGGAACACATCCTATTGGTTCTTTATATATATATATATATATATATATATATATATATATATATATATATATATATATATATATATATATATATATATATATATATATATTTTTACATAATGTGTCAGTATTTATATTCATTTTTCCTGATGATATAATTATCATGTCCATATTTATTCAAAAATTATTTCTTCCTAATATCTTCCATGTTTTAGTTTCGTCTTTACTATTATCTTTATCTGTTTTACTCAATCCGACGTCTAAAGCGTCGATAATTATTATAATTAATTAAATAATTATTAGTTAATTTTTATGAAGCGTAAACGTAAAAGTTTTAAATTTCTTAGTTCGACCAATTATATAAAATGTTCAAAAATAAATTTGAATTTATTTAACACGATTTTTGTTGATTTATCGAAAATAACTAATAGGATTTGTAAATGTTCGAAAAATCTTTGGTTATACTGTGGTCAAAATTTTCTTAGTTTGAAAAAGCGTAAATTATCGTTTCAAATTTTAAGTCATGGTTCAAATGGTTTTCCTCAATCCCTTTTAGGTTATCTTGAGGTATACACAAACATTTACCCCTAAACAGAGGTTTAGTTAAATGGTTTGTGTATAAGGGAATAATCCCTTTAAAATCCTTTGTTAAAATATTTTTCAAAACATATTTGCACTTTCTTTTTAGTAATAATCCAAAGTCTTAAAAGGGCTCTTAATTTTTAAAGAGTCAATGTATATTCCATTATCTATTAATCACATGGTTAAATCATGTAAAGGTTTAAGTCTTTAATCTCATGTTATGTATTCAAGGTACAAGTTTTCGTTGTTCGGCCAATTCAGGGCAAACTATAAATAATTATTAACTCATTCTTATTCTTATAAACAAACAAATGGTCCTAAATGATCACAAGCATGAATTTATCAAATTACAACCTACACACGTGATTCACCAAATTTATGAATACTACATGTGCATTGTCAATCCAAACGACATCACGTGAAACTCATAACGTTCATTACAAGTACCGGATGTAGTGATTGGAATAGATAATCCTTTTCGCAGATGCGAAGTTGATGATAACCATGCTGAGGATCAAAAACCTTGTAAATGATCGAACAAATCTTCCATTTCGAGTTATGGATATCGTTTTCGATTGTCAATTTACTCAGTTCACAGTAACCTATAAATATAAGGAATGATAACACCATGGCTCTTCAGGATGACAGGCTTGGTATAATAAAATCTTTCTCCGACAACTCTCTCAGTTGTACGGTAATTCCTTTAATTTAAATGGTACTGACGCATAATGCACAAGCCACAGTTGCAGCACCGGGAATATAATCAATACCAATTTCAATCTGCCTCAATGGCAAAAGTCTAGGTAATTCACCAATAATACCTCCTAAAGTTTCAAATAACATAAACATCTTTTAATAAGTTCATATTAGGTTCTTTCTAGATTATAATATCTATGACTATTTCACAACCATTCACAATATAATTTCAAGTCTAAATGCAGGATATGGTCATCCATCAAGAATTATTTAGATCACTTTTGATAATCAACATCGTATCTTTTAGGGGAATTCTACTTGAGTTCCCATCAATTAAGACAATGTCGTCATGTCATAATCAATCAATCCATTCTACTGGCACTATCAACTTTCCAATTCTATTACCGTCGATAAGATGCGAATTTCTCAAAAGACTAATAATAACTCATAATCCTTCACAAATTCAAGGATATCAGGAGACATACCTACCCTTAAAAAGAGTAACGTCAATGCATAATCTATGCGAGAGAATTTCAAATCAGATACAGGCGAAAACATTTAACGAATATGAATATATCCCATGTTTTCATAATTTGAGTACGCATTCGAAAGCTCCTCGGATCGTTACCTAGGTCATTCAAATGAAATCAAATCATAAGAAATGATAAGAACGTCAATACATCCAGTCGGGTATCAACACTCGGTAATCAGATACTTTTCCTAAGAATCTCACTACGGGAGAATTGGTCAAGAAGGAATTGTCAATTGTCAAATAAGACAATTTCCACATATGAGTAAATTCGACTCAGAAGAATAGATGCTATAGGCACATATGTAGGTGTCCCTAACATTATGTCCTTATTTTTCACTTCTGGCAGATCTCATAAAATTTTATCTTTCACAATCTTCATTGAAAATGTAGTGCTTATTCATTAGTTTTATGGTGACTACTAATCAGTCTTGCATGGTCCATTCCAAATTGTATGTAGGCGCGCAACTATATACAATTTCAAGATTAACGATGCAATGCTCAGTTCGTCAAAATTTTATCATCCGTGTTTATAGTAAAATCATTTTCATGCTTAATTCTTAGATAAGAATTAAAATAATTTTACAAATATTTTCTTTGTTATGAAGACAATTAAGTTTTCTAAGGTGTTTTATAAACAACTTCATTTCGATAACAATCACTTATAAATCTCACTTTAAATAATCCATATAGTGATGAAAATCTAATTTTTCTCAAGGGATACTGTTTCAACTTATAAAAACAATGAGTGATCTGCAAAAGAGTGATGAAAGCTTGTTCACCAAGAATTAACTACGATATGATAGGAAATGAGCTTAGCCAAATAATCATGAGGTTCATGATCTCGATGGCACTCAAAAGAATAATCCGCGACGTAACTTAATTCAAGATGAGTACTTCTCAATGGTTGCATCACTAATGCGAACATTAGGATAAAGCAAGAAAAGATAGATAACATCGATACGTGTAGAATTTAGCAATCAAAGGTAGACTTTTCATTAATCACAAACAAGTCAAATTGTATCGTAACACATTATGTGTCACTATGTCATACAATTCCAATATCTCATCCTACCAACTGATGTCTCAGTTAAGTTAGGGATTTTAAAAAGATACCACAATGAATACTAATCTACAAGAGTCCTTAGGTGTTCCACATGTCCCGGAAGATCCATCGGTCCCAATTCAGAAGAAGATTTCTTCAATTTATTTCTTGGACACTAGTTATCCTCGTTAGTGGACAATGGCCTAGGAACAACCCTTAACATGAACTACCAATCAATCAAAACCTTATAATTCAATCACAGAACTTAACGACTTCCTCTTAACAATCTCATATTCCATACAAGTTAAATTTTACTTTATTCAAGTTTCAACCAATTTTATACTCAATTCGGTATCCTACCTCATTATCCAATACTTCAACCTTATTCTTAGGCCTTAAAAGGGCAATAAAAGCTCAATATGAATCAACACTTAATTTCCAATCCTATAACTCTTACAACACAATTATCAAATGAGTCACTAGTATGAAATGACTTGATCATTCAACTAGACATCTCGGAAAGGTATTAGTGGCATGAGGCTTTTGGGTAATGGTTCCAATGACAGCCTCAAGTGCAACATTCACCCTTTCGATTTCAATTTAAGAATTGGATGACAACGAATCAGATGACATCTTTCTAGGTGGTATCGTTTTGTCAAACTCCAGTCTATAAGGAAAGATCGTCATGACATCGATATCAGTTTAATCTTGCCAATTCTTCTTTAATATCACAATCAAGTAATATCAACATTTCTACGAATATCAACTATTTGTTGGGATCATAAATATCCACAACTTGGTTTAGATCTAGGATAGCTAGAATTCCTACGAGAATAGCTTTGATTAATTTACTAGGGGTTTTAGGGTTCCTTGTGACAATCTACGTCGTATAAATACCTCGTATAAATATCAAAATAATCATCAAACAATCATGTAATAAAATTACATCATATATATATATATATATAATCCAAGTTATATATATATTAAAATAACACTTCTAAGTCTGGCCTTGTCGGTAACTCGGGAATTCTTCGGCACCGTTATAGTCAAAAGATTTTTAGACATTTTTAGAAAAATGTTTGTAGTTAAAAGATTTTGAAATGTTTTATTCAAAACCTTGGTTTTAAAAATCTTTCGTTCTCTGTAACGAGAGCTCTGATACCAAACTGTAACACCCCCAAATTCATACAACTCAATACAGCGGAAGACTAGTTGGTGTTACGGGTTAGCACATTACTCACATCATAGACAACGCATAAAAATCACGTCGTTTATTAATAAAGCATTTCCATTCATAAATATCAAAGTTACATCGGTCCCAAGTCATATTATTTCATACAAAGTTTTACAAAGTATTTGAATGGAAATTATAATTTAAGTGCGGGCCATGAATTCTTGTCGTCTTCCCGAGAATTACCTTCAAGTACCTGAGATAAAACATGTTAAAAGAAAAGGTCAGCGATAACGCCGAGTGAATTCATAGAGTTTAATAAATTCCATCAATATAACTTTGGTATAAAAGTATTACCAAAAATCATTTCGTACAAACCATTGTAATAGGCCATAAAATAGCCAAAATCATTTTATACAAATCTTTATCAAAATAATAATATAGGCATTTGCCTTAAAAACCATTATACGAATCATTGTCGTTAAAAACACCATACAATACGTTTTGCAACGTTGTATAGATTAAATAAAAACCGTTATATGAATATGGTTATATAAAACCAAAACACGAACATAATATCAATAGTATGACCCTGTATTGCTAGTCAGGCAATACATCGTAATTCAGAGCGTCTAGTAGTATTTCGTTAGTTTTGGATTATTATAAGCCGCATGACATTGTTACCTTACTAAACCAACAACGGGTAGCTAACCCGATACTCAATTTGCCCATCTAAAGTAGCGTGTCGTCACAAAGGTCACGCTATGGAAATCTTCTCATACATAAATTCGCTTACCAATCAAAGTGGCACGACGGGGATCAACCGTCAAGGCGCGAACTGGGGTGATCGTCCCCAAATAGTACTATTATATGCACAAGCGTCTACCAAATCCCGGTAGTTCACAATTCATGCTAATGGGACTTTTAGTGACATAACCTAACTTTAATAATCCATTTGATTTCATCTATCGGGTCCTTTAATCATTTATCGGGTATACAATAGGGTCATACAATCATTCGGGTCCAAATCAATAAACAAGCAATCGGGACAAATGGTGTCCTATTTTATAAAAACTTAACATGTTATCTCCCTCGCGGGTTTATAAAACATTTCATAAAAACATTTAAAAGAGTGCGAGGCTATGAACTCACGTTGATTTGGGAAGGCGGGTTATCGGCAATTCGGACGTACGGTGCGTGCTTCAATCACGGAAACCTAGACAAATAACACTTGTCTTAGACTCATGTACAATGACTTTATAAAAATAACAATTATGTATACATATGATGATTATATATATATGATGATCAAGTGGGTTTACATATTCTCGTTTACTCATTTTAGTGTTATGTGTCGATAACTTCTTACTAGTTTACTAGTTTACGTGTTTTAAGTCCAATAAACTTATTATAAGTTCTTTAACTTATTTTAATCCATTTTATACTTATATTATCAGTATTTAAACTTTCCATGTTGGGTCCAAATGGGTTAAGCCCAATAAGTTCTTTTTATAAGTGTTTATCTTATTTAGTCCAATTATTAGTCCAATATGCTTACTTAGCTCGTTAATGTCCGTATGTCCTATAGTTCGGGTTTTATCGGTTTTTACTTGTTATATATGTTTATATATCAGTATATGAGTTTTATAAAGTATACATTAGATGGGTCCAACCGTCTAAGTTTTATTTAACAAAAACGTTAGTTTTACGGTAATAGCCGAAAAAGTCGTAAAAATCATGTTTATAGTTTTATAACTTATAAAACTTAACAAGTTGCCAATTTTATAAAATGTCCACTTATTTACCATTGTACATATTTATATGGATGTATTATATAAGTTAGTGGGTTTTAATTTATATTTTATACTATTAAATTTTGAGTGCTTATATAATAGTATTATACTTTAATTTCCAAAATCTGATTTTTATCTTCACTTTCACCAAAACTGCCATATCTAGAGTTCTATATGGAGATAGAAGCTCAAATTTTTATCACATAAACTACATGATATGTGCTCCATTTAACTCCTCTATAGCTACTGTTAAATCATCTTCTAAGTATTTTCTAAAAATCGTCCAAAACAGTAAACTCAGATTGGTACTCTAAACTTGTTTTGACCATATCTCACTCATTACAATGATTCCATTGCATGGCCAACTCTCACATGTGTACAAGACCCATAGCTTACTGTATATAAATTCTACTTCATCATTTTATCAGTTCATGACATGTTTCTTTACTGTTTTATACAGCCAACAAATTTAGACAAGATTTTAGCCTTGTTCTTTATAGTTTTTCACCTTTTTAATCATGTTTATCAACAACAAATCCCCACATAACATTTTTATCATCATATAATCATCATATACATATACAATAGGAAATAAAATACATGTTTACATAATCAAAATAACAAGAAGATGAGGAGGACAATCTTTATACCACCATGATGATGTAGGTTGTGATCAAAACATAGATTTTGATGGAGAAACTTGTGATGCACCAAGACCATCTTCAAGACCACCAATCTTCATAAACTCCTTGTGGAAAATAAGCCTTAGTACTCCATGGAAACTCCTCCTTGGATGTTATAAGCACCACCAATCAATAGGGTTTCAAAGGGGCTTCAACATATGTGTATATAACATAAGATTTCATGGTTGATTTTGATCAAAATTGGTGTTTAAGGGGAGATATGGGACGGCACTATTGAGGAGGAAGAGAGTGTTTGAGGTGGTTTTGCATGTGTGAAATGATGTGTGTGAAAGTTGCTAGTTGTTTTGAGGTGTGTTAGCTTAACTTTGAAGCTAACTTGGACAAGTGTTGCTATAGTTTTGACACATCATTTGATGTGTTGGTGAGTTTTGGCCGCCCCATGTGTAGTGGGATGGGATAAATTGTTTTGTCCCATCCCACTAATTTATGGGTATTCCTCGATTCTAGTTTCCTCGATTTGCGTGCCCTCGGGTCGTTTTACGAAAAACGTTTTTATAATTTATGAATCAACGGCACAAAACGAATCCAATAAAGTTTGTTTCATCAAAAAAAGAGTTCGAAAACGTAAATACGTAATCCTAAGGTTTCCGGTTTAGTCGTAAAGGACGTTAATATAAAATCGTAAGTCCTAATCTCTTCTCGTAAATTTGTGAGTTTATGAACTAACAACAAATTTAAAACTCCAAAATAATATTCACGGACAAATTTATTTTCTGAAATGTCGGACTGTCACCAAAGACGGTGTATGTAAACGTAAGCACGTAACGTAGAATCCTCCGGTTTAGACGTAGTCGATGCTACTTCAAGACGTAAATCCAAATTTCTTCCCAAAAATAAGTGAGTTCATAATATAACATTAAAATAATGTTTTCAAATAAATATTGAGAATAAAATATCGACCATAAATTGACGGATTGTCACATTTCAGCTGTCATTCTATCCATACTAATAAGATTACCCACTCTACTTGCAATCCTACTTATACCCTCAATATTCCATGTTTCTAGCGGAACATCAAAAATCTTAACCCACAATGGAACTTTAGTCAGCCTAGGTTTTGACAAACAAAGACCTGGTTCCCATTTTTGAACAAAGAACAGGATATTATCAACCAACCATGGCCCACTTTCCAATAGAGTTTGCATACCATCCACCGATTTAAACTAATAGAAATATAGACCGCTATTGTTCATGATAATATTATCAAGCCCATATGGCCTCCACATCCTCCTAAGATTACCCAGCAGTTCCTTATAGCTCATCCTAAAACACACAAAATGTCCAATCAATGTCAAACCCCACTTGTCATTCACATCAGCCATCATACAGTCTAAAACATCCACCTCCGTACCAGCTTTAATCGTACCCGGAAAATATGAAAGTTTCCTACTACTCATGACCGAACTACCCGTGACAGCAGTTAGGAAGGAGAAAGGATTCTTAGCAGACCCCTCACCCTCCTTCATAACCTTATCATTAATATTACTTCCTTCCCCAACTTCAAAATTAGACACAAACGTAATTCCCTTATTATTATCCTTTTCACTAACCTTAAACATTCCTGGTTTGATGACACTACCAAGACTAACCCTAGTAGGAATCTTAGGTTTAGAAGGGGCAACATTATCAGGGTTAAATACAGTATTCATACTAAATGGAACAGGCATTTCAGTAGCAATAACATTCAACTTATCATTTAACTCCATACCACTATCAGACACATTGCTATCATTAGAAACATTAGCTATATTACTTACATCTTTCATATTTCCTACCAAAACATCACTTCTGTTACCTTCATTAACATCATTCTCCTTGTTTGGACCCCAAAAAGGTTCAGCCTCCTCCCCTGGGTTAACTGAAACAGTTTTTCCCAAATTTCCATCACCAACATCACCAATCACCTCATCCATATAATCAACATCCTCACCCACCTTAGTACTAGAACGAGTACTAACACCTTTCTTTAATACAACACCAGTGGAATTAGACATAAACTCCTTATCCATATATTTCATGGTATTCATAGCATTAGGGTTCATATTCCAAGTGGTTTTCACAGGTTTAAGAGACATGTTTGATTTCCTACTAGGTGGGTTAACCACCTGAGATGGATTAACCATAGGGGTGTGTTGTAATTAAGACATGAATCATAATGCCCAGTACGAGGTTAAGAAAAAACTTTAATGAAAGGATTAGGAGCGGTTTAAGAAAGAGGGAAAAATAATACGAACAGTAAAACCCACTAATAAAATGGATTTAAAATGGTGAATATGAATGATTTTATTGTAAAATGATATATCAATATGTTTGTAATGAATAGAAGAACAAGGATCTAAAATAAAATTCAAGATTCCATGGTTGGATCAAAATTAGATGATGATTCTTTATAAAATACTTTATAAAGTTTTTAATATTCAATTTTAAATGCTAATTAAAGCCTTAAATTTCAATAAAATTAAAAATAAATTAAAAATATGATTTTATCATATGAGAATCTTACTTATATTATATAAAAACTAAAAAGTATTTTTCTTGATTTTCTAAAACCTTTTTACTATTTTTAAATGGCTAAAAATTATTAAAAGATTAAAATAATCCTAAAAATTAATTAAAAGATGAGAAAAATAATTTTTCTTTTCCAAAAATCTTAACTTAATGTATTTAAAGTAAGAAAAATGAAAAAGTTGAAAGAATTATCAATGTCACCCTGATAAGACAAAAACATATTTATTAAAAACTAATTTAAGTTAAAATAATTCTAGAAAATGATTAAATAAAGTTCGAAAAGAAATTTCTTTTCTAAAAATCTTAAAATACTTAACTTAAAACAAAAAAATAAAAAAACAGAAAACACGACTTTTTTCTACTAAATGACAAAAACAGAATAATAAAAATCTAATTTTAATTCAAAATAAATGCAATAAATAGTTAACTAATCAGAAAATTAAACTTTCTTTTTTTAAAAATGCTAAAATAAATCAAAGATCAAGGGAAAAATTTTAAATCTCAAAAATATTACTGTTTAGCCACTAAAGACAAATAATCAATAAGTTGAAAGGGACATGTCTGAGTACTTTTGTTTTTAGTGCTAGTAGTGGGTAGCAAAGTGCTATCAGTGGGAAAGGAGTTCCTACTGATGGTTCACATAAAGTGAATAAGCTGTTTTTGAGCTTGTTTGATGATATCTTTAGACAATGAGAGCACCCCACAAGTCAGTTGACTTGTGGGAGTCACAAATAATACAAATTCAACAACTAAAAACACACCAGATAGCTCAGTTAAATCAAAAGAGGCTCAGATATGTAAAAAACCTCTAGCAGATGGATACAGTAAGTGATGTGTGTACTTTATATCTATCAAAAGCTCATAAAAATGAATCCAAACCCAATCACATATTTAAATATCCTAGTACTGATGTGCAAGTAAGATTTCACTTCAAAATTAAGTTTCACTCAACTGAAATTGTTGTGATATGGTTGACAATGGTGTAAATCACTTTACTGATGTGTTATGCATTTAGGTGAAATTCAATAAGCCCTCAGAGATGCTATAAGCAAATAGAACCCAAACAATCACTCACAAATTCTTTGCAAGCCTAACAACTACCAGTGGACAAGATAGCATGCATCAAACCACAAAAATCAGGCTCATACACCCCCTACTGATGAATGTTGGGAATAAAATGTGCCAAGACACTCAGACGCTGACAAGAGTATATTGGACGCTGTTAGGAAGAAATCAAGGGCTGACAGATTAAGCATTGACAAGAGATATCCAAGCGCTGACAAGAAGAAGTCCAACCACTGATAGGAAAACTTAGTCAACACGTTTATTATTTGAAGAAAAGATATACTCAATATTGTATTTTCTATATTTATCTTTTCTTAGAATAGTTGATAGGTTATCCTTTGTACAAGACTCCTTATGTTATAAAAGGAGGCCGTAGGGTTTGTAGTTTAGACACATTATTCATTATTCAACTTTCATTGTACCCAAGTTTGATTATCAATCAAAAAGTGAAAGTTTGGTTTATTTGTTTTACTTGTTCTTTAATCTAAGTGTTAAATCCGCATAACAGTTGGATTGTTCATAACAACAACAAAGTTTCTCTATGTGTTAAACTTGATTCAATCTCGTTAACACAAAGCTAACCGATCTAAGTTTGGGATTAACAAGTGGTATCAGAGCTTGTTGAGGAACTTTGATCTAGAAGAACAGTAAACTCTAAAAACACTAGAACCCTAAAACCAGAAAAGATGTCTGCTACAAAATTTTCTTCCTCTTCAAACCACAACCTAAAAATCCATGTGCTCGACCCTGACAACTTTGAACAATGGAAGTTCAATTTTGAACAATACCTTCAAATTCATGATCATACTCTCTGGGAAATTATTGAATATGGAAATCAATTCGATAAAGCAGCTAAGATTGTTGTTGCTATTGCAGCAAGGTCTACCACTGGTTCTACTGCTAAAGAACGTATAGAAAGACCTGAGAATGGAAGAGCTGTCTCAACTGCTGATATAGCCAAAAGAAGGAATGACATGAAGACCTTAAGCATTCTCAAACTCTCTCTGGGTCCAAACAATCAGCATAAGTATAGAAGCTTTGAGCCTGCCAAAGAACTTTGGGCAGCTCTTCAAGTCAACTATGGTGGTAATGATGACACTACCAAAGAAAAGAAGAAGAAACTCTTGCATGAATATGTTCTATTTAAAGCTCTTCCCAATGAAAAGCTAAGTGAGGTAAGAAGCAGGCTTCTAGATATCACTAGCAAGTTGACCTTTATGGGAACATAATATGAAGATGAGGACACTCATTACTAATTTCCTTAAGAGTCTTGGTGAGGCATGGAAAATTAAAGCTAGGTCTATTATTGCTACCAATGCCCATAGGAGTTCTACTTTTGATGACGTCTACAATAAGCTAAAGATTGTAGAGAATGAAATCTTGTTGGATAATGGAAGCAAGTCGACATCTGGAAACATGGCTTTCATCTCACATAGTGAAGCTCAAGTCAATGAGAGGGAGTCATATGTGCATCCTGTTACTGGATCACCTTATGTCAGTGGTGGATCAACCTTCGCCAGCGCCTCACATTCAGACGCTGACACATACAATGTTGACTACCCAAGGCTTAAACCTGCTGGTATTGATCTGGATATACTATGGGCATACATTGCTGCATTGCCCAATGGTTCCTTGATTACATATGAGAATCTTGAGCAAATCATTGATGAGAATTTGGAATAGATGGATATTAAATGGAATATGTCACTTGCAAGCATAAGGGCCAACAGATGGAATAGAGGTTTAGAAAGAAGATGACCTTCAATGCTAAAGACACTGATGGATTTGATAAATTTAAGGTTGAGTGTTACAACTGCCATAGGATGGGTCACTTTATGAGGGAATGAAGATCTCCAAGAATATTTGATGCTGCAAAGGCTTCAAGCCAAGTCATCAAGGTTGAAGAGACAAAGGCTATGGTTGCCATGCAAGACATTGATGGTGTTGAATGGGACTAGAGCTTTTTGGCAAAGGATGTGGAAGAGAATAAAGTTTTGATTGCAGAGAAGGAAGAAGAAGAGCATGTTCACTTTGCTCTTATGGCACATTCCTCGTCTTCATTAGATAATGAGGTATATGATGATGCTTACTGTAGTAAAGGCTGTCGTTTAAACACTGAAAAGCTTAACAAATAAATCTTAAAGTTAAAATCAGATGTTTTTTTATGAAAAATGCAAGCTATCAAATTATCAAATGGCACTTGTTCAAACTGAAAAAGACTGTGGAGGAATATAAGAAAATCGAATTTGACCTAAAAGATCAAATTAATGTTTTGTCTTATGATCTTAAAGTTAGTATTGAACTTAGGGACACTCTGATGAGATCCAGAGAAGAAGTGCAACTTAAGTTAGATGAGGCCATTAAGGATAAAGAAAATGTAGGACTTAAAATTAAAATTTTTGATAAAGCCAGCCAAACCCTAGAAAAATGTGTTAGTGAACAAAGAAACCCTAGGGATATGTTTGGGATTGGGATGAATGAATATGTTGTTGTTCCTCCACCTGCTGGGAACTTTTATTGTGTTTAGAGAAAGGATCTCTCTTGGACTAGTATTCTAGAACTCCAAGAAGAGGAATTTATTCCTCAACCTAGAGTGCTCACCCCAGTTGAGGAATATCAACAAAAGGTTACTGACCTTAATAAATGGAAAGCAGACAACCCTTTTCTCTTTGTTAAGGGTGGAATGCTTAATGAGAGTCCATTTGAGCCTACACCTATAGTTGTGACCAACCCTACCACTGGAAAACCTGTTGACCTTGGCGCATCTGTTAAGAGAAAACCTAGTGTTAAATATGCTGAAATGTATAGAAAACCTAGGTCACCACAAAGCCAAGCTAGTGTTAATGGGAAAGGGCTCTTTCAATCTAGACCTAGAGTTATGTCTAGAAAAGTGTGTTACACATGTGGGAGTTTTTCTCACTTGGCCTATAAATATGTCAGTGCCTCAAAAGTCAACACTGACAATAGGTCAACCATGGTCAAACCTAGACCCTTTGTCCAAACAAGTCCACAAGTTACTAGACCAGCTCCCTTCTTTACTAAAGGGACAAATACTCATGGACAAAGGCCCTTTCAAAAGACCAACACCTGGCCTAACAGACAATGGATTCCTGTAGCAAACCCTAATTTGGGCGCTGACAAGAACAAGTTCAGCACTGACAAGAACAAATTTAACGCTGACAGGAACAATTCCAACGCTGGCAGCTTTAGGTATGGTTTGCAAATACCACAACAAGCTGGTGTTGGTTCTTGTGTTAGACAAAGTAAGAATAGGTGCTTACAGCCTAAGGGAAAGGGGTCTAAAGCTTCATCTAGTTTGACTTGGAGACCTAAACAATACCAAAACCCTTATTCTGATGGAATTTCTATGACCTTTAACAAATTTCATTATATTTTAAAGGTCATGACTAAACTAATTGGGGTAAACTGGGTGTTCAGGCCACAAAGGGATGAACAAGGGGTTGTTATAAGGACTAAATCTGTTCTTGTTGAACAATCACATGAATCCAAGTCTGCTCAGGCTTGGGTTCCCAAAGAAAACTAACTTGTTTTCTTTATGTGCAGGGCATTCAAAAGCAGGTCAATGGTCATGGATATTGGGACAGTGGATGCTCTAGGCATATGACGGGGAAAGAATATTATTTGACTAACTTTACCCCCATTAAATATGGTGACAAAGTGTACTTTGAAGGAGGATATGGTACTATTTCAAGCAAAGGCAGTCTTATCACCAATAACTTACGTTTTGAAAACGTATTTTTCGTAAAAGAACTTGACTATAATTTGTTTAGTGTGTCACAAGTATGTGATAACAAAAATAAGGTTCTTTTCACTGATACTGAATGCATGGTGTTAAGTAAAGATTTTAAGATGCCTGATGAGAAGTTTATTGATTATAGAACACCTAGGCATAAAGACATTTATAATGTTAATATTAATAGAATTAGGATGAACAACAATTTGTCATGTCTGTATGCTAAAGCTTCAGTAGATGAAAGTAATCTATGGCACAGAAGGTTAGGGCACATAAACTTTAAGAATATCAATAGAATTATGAGACATGATTTAGTTGATGGTTTGCCCTCAAAAGCTTTCCACAATGATCATTCTTGTGTTGCATGTCTTTAAGTCAAACAACACAAAGTCTCATTTAAGTCTAAACTTGTGCACTCTAGTTCTAAACCACTTCACTTGCAACATATGGACTTATTTTTCCAAACTAATATAGAAAGTTTGAATGGTAAATCTTATTGTTTTGTTATAACTAATTATTTTTCTAGATTTACTTGGACTTTCTTTTTGGCCTTAAAAAGTGATACTACCACTATTTTGATTAACTTTATTACCCGAATTGAAAAGAAGACAGGGAATGAGGTTAAAATACTTAAAAGTGATAATGGTGGTGAGTTTAGAAACAAGTTGTTAGATGCCTTCTATGTTAATAAAGGGATTACTAGGCAGTTTAGCATAGCTAGAACTCCACAGCAGAATGGTGTGGCTGAAAAGAAGAATAGAACCCTCATAGAAGTAGCTAGGACAATGTTGGTTGATGCTAAGTTTCCTATTGCTTTTTGGGCTGAGGCTGTGAATATATCCTGCTATGTTCAGAATAGAGCATTGGTCAACAAAATCCATAATAAGACACCTTATGAGCTATTTTGGAATAGGAAACCCAACATAGGTTTTCTTAAACCCTTTGGATGTCATGTAGTAATTTTAGATACTAGTGATGCCTTAGGAAAGTTTAGTGCAAAAGGTGATGAAGGCTACTTTATGGGTTATTCAGTGCAGAGCAAAGGGTATAGGGTTTACAATAAGAAAGAAAAACGCATTCTTGAAAAAGTGCATGTTATGTTTTTAGAAAGTAAACCTAGTGATCCTAAAAGTGGACCAGACTGGTTCTTTGCTTTAGAACCATTATCTAGAAAATCGAATTATATGCCTGTTACTAATCCAGACATTGTGAAAAGGGATTCAAATGTTGTGGAAGAACCTATTGTTGAAAGTACAGGTACACAGGTTGCTAAGGAAGAAGGATCACATGCAATCAAGTCAGACCCCATACTTGAGTATGTTACCATTCCTATATGGACTGATGGATTTGCACAAGCTTCTGCTGCTGCTGAAAAGGAGGAAGTAGGGCTACAAGAAAAGGCCAGTTGATGAAAACATCCATGAATCTTCAAGTGCTAACAAAGCCAAATCCGACGCTGATAGGTTAAATTCAGACGCTGATAGCTCAAACGCTGACAACCTGTTTGGACATTTAATCTCTTCCAATACCTTTGAACAAGGTAAACCTTGCATACTTAATCAAGAGATTCATTCAAGTGAGGAAGGGAGTGGATATGAAGATGATATTGGCAACATGGAAACTGAAATAGAAGACAACACACTTCTTGGGGGAGGAACACTTACAACTACTATCAAAAATCATCCTCCTTCCTTAATCATTGGTGATGTTTTGTCTCCTATTCAAACAAGGAGGTCTCATCAGACTCAAGGTGGTTTCATTGCCAATATCCACAAGAAGGTTGATACCCCTCTTGTACATGTATGTTTGTTTGCTTGTTTTCTGTCACAACACGAACCCAAGAAGATTTTTGATGCTCTCAAAGAACAAAGTTGGGTGGAAGCAATGCAGGATGAGCTTCAATAGTTTGCTATTCAAGATGTTTGGGAGTTAGTGGATTGTACATGGTATGGTAGACCTATTGGGACACGTTGGGTTCTTAGAAATAAGAAAGATGAAAGAGGAATTGTGGTCAGAAACAAGGCACGTTTAGTTGCTCAAGGCTATATACAAGAAGAGGGAATAGACTATGAAGAGGTTTTTGCACCTGTTGCAAGGATTGAAGCAATAAGGATTTTCCTAGCCTATGCTTATTGCAAGGGTTTTACAGTTTATTAGATGGATGTAAAGAGTGCTTTTCTATATGGTAAAATTGAATAGGAGGTTTATGTAAGGCAACCTACTGGTTTTGAAGATCCAGAGCATCTAGAAAAAGTGTATAGAGTCAAGAAAGCAATGTATGGACTTCATCAATCCCCAAGAGCATGGTATGGTACATTGTCCACCTATCTGGTGGAAAATGGATTTAAGAGGCGCACCATAGACCAGACCTTATTTATCAAGAAGATTGGTAAGGATTTTATGCTTGTTCAGGTCTATGTGGATGATATTATCTTTGGTTCATCAAGTCCAAATATGAGTGAATACTTTTCAAAGCTTATGACAGACAAGTTCAAGATGAGTGCCATGAGAGAGATGAACTTCTTTCTAGGTTTACAAGTGCAACAGAAAGAAGATGGTATCTTTATCTCTCAAGACAAGTATGTAGCAGAAATCTTGAAGAAGTTTGGTTTTTCTCTATATGAAAAATGGGCTAGCACACCCATGGATAGGCAACACCCTTTGGGAAAGACTGATGATGGAAAAGAAGTGGATGTCAGGCATTATAGATCAATGACTGGCTCATTGATGTATCTTACAACCTCTAGACCTGACATCATGTTTGTTGTGTGTGCATGTGCACACCATCAGGTGACTCCCAAAGAGTGTCATCTTCATGCTGTCAAAAGGATCTTTAGATACCTTAGGTGCTATCCCACCTTGGGATTATGGTATCCAAAGGATTCTCTATTGGAGCTTATTGGCTATTCAGACAGTTACTATGGAGGTGATAAGTTTGATAGGAAATCTACAACTGGTGGATGCCAATTTCTTGGGAGTAGATTGATATCTTGGCAATGCAAGAAACAAACAGTGGTGGCCAACTCTACAACTGAAGCAGAATATGTTGTTGCAGTTGCTTGTTGTGGACAAGTTCTATGGATACAAAACTAGCTGTTGGATTATGGGCATAATTTTATGCATACCAAGATCTTTGTAGATAATAACAGTACATTATGCATTATTAAGAATCCTGTACATCACTCTAAAACAAAACACATAGAAATTACACATCATTTTATAAGAGATTGTTTTGAAAAAGGTTTAATATATCCAGATAAGGTAGATACAAAAGAAAATGTGGCTGATCTTTTAACTAAACCTTTTGATGTTGGGAGGTTCCAGTACTTGGTAACAAGTATTGAAATGGTCAATCTCACCTAAATATGTGTTTTTGAAATCATTGTATAGTTTGTACAGGATGTGTACTGTTATTAGTTTAGGTTTTCCACTTTATTTTTCTAACATTGACAAAGGTTATTTTAACGCTGATAAGTGTTAAAATGGACGCTGACAACAATATGTTAGTTTTGTGGTGTTTGATCTAATCATGCAGGTAGTATGAGCATTGTACAAATGGATACAGAGTTGCTTATGGATCTTTTGGCTGCTAGGAATGTGTTCAAGTTTATGGATGATGGTTAGAATGTTTAGATTCCTATCTTGACATAAATTTTTATTTGGCAACTTTGTATATCATAGGTTAAGGGGAGGTTTATGAAACCTTTAGGATTTTTGGGTATTCTTAGAATATTCTTATCACAATTCTAGATTGTGTCCACTGGTGAGTACGAGTTAGTTTTCTATATCGTGAGGCACTGTAGCATGCAAAGTTGATATATTCTGCACGCTGCCAAGAATTTTTGGCCTAGAATTGGATTTGGTCGGTTGGGAGACTTGGGAACATTTTTATTGGGCTTACCTGGGAAGTTACAAAGAGTTTATATGAGGTAACTTCACTGTTAAGAACTTTGGTTAGCAAGGGACATTTGAGGACAATTCTGTCTATCTTGCTTAAGCAAGTGTGCATGATTGGACAGTGCTTGCCACCCTATAGTCATTTTCAGTCTAAGAGTTATCTTCACTAGGGTAAACTACTTTGTTAAGGTCTTTTTTATTTTTAATTATTTTTATTTTTGGACGCTGACATTTTTCTTTCCAAACGCTGATAAGACCAATTTGAGCGCTGGCATGGCAAATTTCCAACACTGACAAGAATATAGTCGTTGGACGCTGATGCTTCATTTTTTACCGTTGACAAGCATTGGGTCCTACCCAGTTGTTATTTTTGACGAAAATATGGGCCGTAATTTTAGGAGTTGGTAACTTTTAATTAATGTATGAGATAAGTTATATATTTTTTAAGATTTCCATCATTACTTTTTGAATATAACTGCCTCATATTTTAACCAATCACATGTTTTCACCTCTCTTATAAATTTGGCTAATTTCTTTCAAACAGGGTAACTACTATTCTCTTCTAACTAAAAACTATCAAACCTTCATATCTCCATAACTTTTATATCACATTTTTCTTGCTTCAATCTTCATGGAACCAAAGTTTAAACCTGCTTTATTGGAATTGGGGTTCAGAAGTTAACACAACATGGTGGCATATTTGGAAGTTGATAATACTCTGTTTCCCCAATATACTCAGATGGTTGGGTATTTGAATGCGTCCCCATTAAGGTATGCACTTTCACATACTCCTCTTGTCCCTATCACACACATTAAACAGTATTAGAACATTGTTCGTTCCTCAAAAGTTAATGGAGTGATTACATTGACTGCTACTGTCCATGGGGTTCCATGGGTGGTTACTGAAGCTTTGGTTCGCCAAGCTTTGCATCTTAATGATGCTGATGGTACAACCACCCTTCGCCTTTGCAGAGCTAGAGCAAGGACTTCAAGCTTTGGGGTATAATTTGCCCCCAGTGGGCCATTTTAATAAGTATACAAAACAACAATTTCCACCTGCTTGGAAGTACCTTATATATGTCATCCTTCATTGTTTGAGTCCCAAATGCTCCTCACACAATGAAATCAACCGTTCAATTGGGAGTGCCATTGTGTGTCTTGCAACTAGGCACATTATAATTTTTCAAAAATGATTTTTGATGGCATGTGTCACAATAAGGGTAACAAGATGACTCTTGCTTACCCTTAGGTTTTTACAAATGGTTTTTGACTTACAAGGATACTGCAATAGGGATCATGACAATTTTTATACGATCCCTGTTCAAAAGAAAACAATTTTTGGTAATATGAACACTGAACCATACAGAGACCTACCACTCACCCCAGCCATGCTTGTTGTCATTGAGGCAGTAGCAAACCCACAACCTCAACCAGACCCATTACCTGAACAACCTCCATCATCCCAGCATATGGATATTGACCCACAACCCTTCAACGCTGACACTCAAAATGTGGGCGTTGACACTACCAATCCAAACGCTGACACCCTTTTACCAAAAACCCAAACACCCCCTTTCACCCAAACAGACCCTCAATCAACTTCCTCTTCTACACCCCCAGATTCAAGGTTGGAAAAATGCCAAAGGACTGCTGGAGTGTTCTCCTCTGGTGGTCCTAGCCATGTAGCAGAGAGAACCACCACCACAAGTGTGGTTGGTGACATGGGTGGGGCTGGGACTATTTGCTCTAGCTTAGATTCAGGTCAAGATAGTCCCAACATCATTAAGACCTCATCCATGCCCATTGAATCTCTTTTGGGAGGTCAAATTCCCATCATAGAGGAGGGCAGATTGGAACCTTATACTCTTTTGGAATTGATGGTGGTTTGCATTAGCTTGCAAAAGCAAAATGTAGACCTTGTACAAGTTGTCACAGGTCAGGGTCTTGAACTCAAGCAATTGAGGGAGAGACTAGTTGTTTTGGTGACTGCCCAAGCTAGGAGGAGGCAGGAAATAGTCCTTTCATCAGGGGAGGATTCTTACAAAGGGGAGGAAGATACACCAACAGAACCTTTCAATTTGAGTGACAAGGGCTCACAGGAATAAGAAGGTGGTTCTTTTGGTACTAAACAGGTGGAAGTTGCTGAAGCTTTGACTATCTTGAAGCATGTTATTGATGTCTCATTGATCACTCCAAAGAAGCTATCATTTGTGGAGATGATGGAACATGTTACAAAGTCAGCCGCTGATGTTCAAAGTTTGAGCGTTGACAATAGCAAAGAAGGCGTTGACAGACCTACAGGTATGATTGGTGTATCCTAACCACCAGTTATCATTAGGGAGGTTACAACACAGGTACCAACAACTACTTTACCAGCTATTGGAGCAAAAGACAATGGTAAAGCAGTTTTGGTGGAAGTTGAGGTGCCAAAGAATGCAACACAGGTACACTTTGATCAAGTTTTGGCTGCACAACTGCAAGAACAGGATTGGGCTACCACATTAAAAGAGAAAGATGGTAGTGATGATGATGAGAGCTCTGGATCTAGTGTAATGATTATAGAGGATCCAGAAAGGTTAGAGTATGGTCAGGATGAGTTAGCCAAGGAGAGGCTAAGAGAGTTAAAGAGCAAAGTAGATTTTGATATGCCTGAAGTTAGAGAGATGTACTTTGCATGGGAGAACAAGACAATAGATAATCCAGAGATGTCCATCACTGGACAAATATGGGGATTGGAGATTTTGTTGAGAGTACAGGAAGACTGCAAAGTGATTTTGAAGCACAAGGCTAGCAATGTGCTTTATGAACTCAAGAGAGATAGAAGAGAGTTGTACTACATGTTTCTTAGATGCCATCAAGGTGGATGGACCTTTGATAGATTGAGAAGACTCTCTTTTGCAGAACTGGAACATCATGTTTATCCAATTTGGGTAAGAATTTATGAGGAAAATACTATGAGGCTTCTCTCAGATGAAAGGAGAGAAGATATTGAAGAGAGTTTGCATGTTGTAGAGGTATTACCATTGGATTTAAGAAACCCAATAGTTCACTATGAAGAAGATGCAAGTGGGTTCTGGATGGTCACCAGATATGGCAAGAAGGTACATAATTTTACTTCTTTGATCTCATTATTTGCAAGCCTGGATAGAGAAGACTTAGTAGACCTTTGGAACTTGTTGAAGGCCAACTATGAGGCTGAAGCACCTACTTCAGTCAATGGAATAAAGATCTAGACACCCATTAAAAGGATGATTCAACCAGAGGAAGCAGTTCCAATATGGTTGGATCTGGATGATATCAGTGGACTACAATGGCGTCTACATTCAGCAGCTGGTGTTTACCATTTAAGCACTATAAAGTTTTCAGAATACGTTCTTGTGGATGCTCAATATCCTATGTCCAAGGAAGTTTTAAAGAAGATGGTGTCTACACTGCTGGAAATGGATTATACTAGTGATGTTGGCAAAGACTTAATTAGATTTATTTATTATCTAATTAAAAAGTAATTTGTATTTGTAAGAATCCTCCTTGTAGTTAGTTTTTATTCAAAAACTTTATTACTAGAGTTGATATCAAGTTTAGGGGAGGATTGTTGGGAATAAAATGAGCCAAGACACTCAGACGGTGACAAGAGTAAATTGGACGCTGATAGGAAGAAATCAAGCGCTGACAGATTAAGCATTAACAAGAGATATCCAAGCACTGACAAGAAGAAGTCCAATCATGGATCGGAAAACTTAGTCAACACGTTTATTATTTGAAGAAAAGATATACTCAATATTGTATTTTCTATATTTATCTTTTCTTAGAATAGTTGATAGGTTATCCTTTGTACACGACTCCTTATGTTATAAAAGGAGGTCGTAGGGTTTGTAGTTTAGACACATTATTCAGTATTCAACTTTCATTGTACCTAAGTTCGATTATCAATCAAAAAGTGAAAGTTTGGTTTATTTGTTTTACTTGTTCTTTAATCTAAGTGTTATATCCGCATAACACTTGGATTGTTCATAACAACAACAAAGTTTCTCTATGTGTTAAACTTGATTCAATCTCGTTAACACAAATCTAATCGATCTAAGTTTGGGATCAACAATGAACGAAGCATTTTTTTACTTGACCAATTTTAGTTTATGAGCAAACAGTTTTAACAAAAGTGTGATATTGACTCACACCACTTAAACACACATACACAATAACAACAACCTGCAATCATTATCTCCTAAGATGACAAGAACAACGGACCCAAACACTACTTAATTTTAGAGAGCAATTGTTTTCAAACTAAAATCTTATAAATCAACTTCACATCATGTAAATCAAACACAATTCAGTCATCAAACCTTAAATAAGCAGAAAACAAACAAGACTTAACAATGAAACACTAAGCAATAACAAAACCTCACAAATGTTAAAATTTCTTGGCAGAAATATTAGAAGGTAAGTGGACTTACCTCCAAGGTGCACATCCACACCTTGGAGTGTATGAGCTTAAGTGCAAGCTATGCACTAGCTTCTTTAACACCCCTACTAAGAAAGATCAAACAAAAAATAATAATAATAAGATAATACCAACTGATGTCCCCTTTTTATTCTCTTGTTAATATCATATAATCATTAAAAAATTCTATTACAGATTAGCATGAAACATGAGCCCCACAAGATTCAATCACCCAAATTCGACAAGCCACAATCTCTTCTCAAAACCTTTTGGATTTTTAAACCGAAAATAAACCAAGAATTTATGCCTCACTAGTTTCTTACCCAAGCTTCTATTCCCACAGATATTTGATATCTTATGGATATCAGCTATCTATGGTCATATGGAAACCCAAATAAGCAGCTTATGTAGCTTTTATAACTTCCCTCTTTGACTTTATAAAACTGAAACTTTGTAAATGAAGAACACAAACAGAAACTTAAACAGAGTTTTTAAACGAATTCAAAGTAAACAAGAAAAATGATAACAATATGAAGTAACTTGGGAACTTGTTTTATTCATCAAACATTAAACCAATTTTCATAAATCTGTCAAAGTGGATTTACAAATTTGTGAACCAGAAAAACAAGAACAAGAAAAAAATGTAGACATCCTATGCCTTTATATAGGAGGCGTACAATGGTTCTAGAAGACTAAACCCTAATATGTTAAATCCCTCAAATGCCCTTTTGTTGAAAATAATTTGAAAATGGGTCAAGATCAACCCATGTGAAGTAGCAGGGACCATGTGATGATGCTGAGCTAGTGAATCCATCCTAGCCATCAAATAGTTATGGCCAACACGCTATGAAATCCTCTTCGTTCATATCTATGTCCCCTTTTGGTTTCTTGTGATATGTAGGGTAGGGGAAAGATGGACCAGCCATGTGGGTGAGAGTGACAGGGTTTTGAGAGAGGGTTTTGTTTGGAATGATGTGAATCATGAATCTGGACATTCATGCCCCAATTCAAAGTAATTAAGGGGATTTGGGATTGTGTTCTTGGGCTAGAAAGGGGATTAGGGGGTGGTTTGATGATAAACAATGTTTGTTTAGCGCCAGTTTGTTTAATAAAAAACGATTTTGAAAAAGTTATTAATATTAAAAATCTGGTTAGTGGGATTTGGGTGATGTGGCGAGAGTGATGAAGTGGGGTGTATCAATTGGTTGCTGGTGCTGAGGTGGACTGGTGATTGGTAGAATGGAGTTTGCATGTCTGGCAACTTTAGTCCCCTGCTTTTATATTTTGTGTCTTTTTATGTTTCAAACAGCTAACTTCAAATCCCTTTGTAAATGAAGTTTCAAACTTCATAATTTGGCCACAAATACTTTTCAAAAAGTATTTCAAGGGTATGATTTGCCATTTCTTGAATCTTGAAGGGCTTTAAAGGACTATTCTTGAAACTTTAAGGTCTTCACTTGTTTGTTTGACTTTGTGGAGGACTAAAAGTGACAAGTCTTCATTTTGTAGGGGCCATTCTTGCCAATTCTTCAAAGTTGAGGGTCCTTTTTGTAACTTTGACAAATTTAGGGACCAAACTTGTAATTATGAATATACAAGGGTATAAAGTGTCAATTCTTCAATGATGTAGGACCCTTCTTGTATATCTTCAATTTTTCAAGGGTATTTTTAGAAATTCATCATTTGGGTCCGGTTTATTGTGCGGCTTCATTTCCCGTGTTCGTTTTTGGTTGATTCTTGTGATCTTTTGTTATTTTCTCGATATCCGTACCTAAAATACACATTGAGCAAATACAAGTATATATTTGGCACTTCTTACGATATTTTCATCGTTTTAAGCCCGTTTTGGACGATGAGACTATGTATAAAAGCAGTCTCATCAAAAACAAATCAACGAAACTCTCCCTTAATCAAAGTGTCGATTAAAGAATCAAAAGGAATAAAAGTAATTACACGAAGTGAAAACCTTCTTTCGACTTTGTAGTATATGGATAACACTAAGAGGGTTCAATAATTAATCAAAATCAAATATTTAATAATACTTTGGATTGGCAAACCATAAATTAGTCCTTTCTTTCAAAGTACGCACAAGCAAGCGAAGAAACGAGGCGGCGCTTAATAGCCTTTTTCTTTAGGTTTTATTTTTCAACAACCACTTTATACCCACCTTATATTCAATATTAATCTAGACTAAACCTCTTAAGAGTATTATCTATTTTGCCTTTAATTTTCATTGACTTAATACACATAAAAATTATCGGATCGATAATAAGTTCGGTGTATTGCAAGAAATACTTTTGGAGATATGTTTGTTAATTGTTCTACGTAATACAATATATATTAACGAAGAAAAACGAAAATGATTTGGTGTAATTTAAGTTCAAATTACACTATTTATTGATACGGATAATAATAAGAAAAATATATACACAATATGCATAGTTCCAAAAATGGAATGGCAAAAGATGTAACTACTCAACAAAAACGTATTAAATAGCACAATCACCTCCCTGACAGTGGTTCCATTTGATAGATGGTTTTAGGGGGTGTATATGTAATTACGAAAAATGAAGGTCAAAAGCGTAAAAACATAAAACCACGGATTCATTGTAAGTCGAGGAGAATTGTTTTCACACAATACGTTCTTTGGATTAGTTTCAGAATTGAAAAGAGAATATTTTAAATTAAAAGACGATTCTACACAAAGGCGATTAAAAACAAAGACGAATTACGTAATCACGCAAATCGAGATAAAATAATATTAAAATATTTCCAAAATTCAAAAAATTTCAAAATTTTTAAAAATATTTCTATTTAACTATATAAAAACAAAAATTAAATTATAATTTAATTAAAATGCTTAATGGGCTCAAAAACAGCCCACAACCAAAATGGATCAAAGGCTTATTGGGCTTTTTAGCCTAATAAGAATATTTTGGAAAAACAAAAATGTAAAAGCCCTACTTGACTTAAAATTTGATTATGAACAATATAACTGGCAAAAAAACTGAAAATGCTTCTATAAGCCTCATTAAGATATAAGCTAGCTTAATTGGCCTTAAAAGCCCAATAAGCAATCTAGTGAGATTATTGTGAAACTTATCGAACCAAAATACCTCTTTAGGAAATATAAACTTTATTAAAAAAATGGAAAAAAATATAAAGATAGCTTATTCAAATAATCTATAAGCTAAAATAAAAAAGATAAAAAGCTTATTGCTTAAGCTTATGAGCTGTTTTTCACAAGAGATCCCTAAAATTAGATTCAAAAACTAATGGAAGAAATAAATTTACAACAATCTATAACGATAATCTGAAAATAAGCAAAACAACATTGCCTAAATTGTGCTTAAGAGCAATGTTATAAAAGAACTTTTTGAAAAAGGATTAACCAATAAGCCTAGAATAAGCAGAAACCGAAAAGCAATTGTTTTCACTACACGAAAAAATAGTCGGTAAGAGTTCTAGGCTATATTAGAGGTTGATATTTGGATGAAATAAGCAAGCTAGACTAAGGAAATGAATGGCCAGACAAAAATCAAAATCAACTGATAAAAAGCTTATAAATAAGCTAATAAGCACTTAGTTCAAATAAAATAAAATGAAAACTAGCGAAATATAAAAAACCAAATCTCACCAGCTTTTTAGACAGGCTAAATAAGCTGAGAAAAAATAGATTTGCAAAAAAAAACAAAGGAAAAAGTGCTCCGAATAAGCTGATGTAAAGAGATAAGCATTATGGCAGCTTATTTGACCAGTTAGTACTAAAATAAGAAAATAATAATAGAGGTTGAAAAGGACAAAGTAGAAAGATGGTTTCTATGTATGTGTGAGTGTTTGAGGGTGTGAGAAGGTCTAGGGGTCGAATCCCCTATAATCCTTTTTGCTTCCTCAAACACCTTTTTCCTTTTTGAACAAATAAATCCTCATATAAGCTTTGGCTTATTTAAGGTGGGATAAATAATGTAACAAGCAAATAAAAGCACCTATGAACCAATTATCAGCAAACAAAGAACCAACACTCAACACAATACCATAGCCTAATGAAACAGTGCAACTGTGATAAGCAATCAAGACAAATCTTTGGCCAATTTCACTTATCCAATAAGCTGAGAAATGAAAGATGAACTAGAAATATATGATACTAATCATATAACCTAACTATGGGCCAAAAATCAAGACAATGCACCTCTTAACCAACTCACAACAAATGCTGGTGTACTTGACCAAGGAATTGGTCAAGTTTTGTTAAGCGAGGAATTTGATTTCAAGCTAAAGGGAAAACCATTAAGACAAATGTGTACATGCAAACAATATGAGGCAATTATAATATGCAAGCAACAAACAAACTCTAACCAACAACACTAAAGAAATCAACATACCTAATAATTCAATATTAGATAAAAAATAAAATTTTATTCTAACTTTTGGTTTTTTACTAACAAAGAAAGAAGGTAAAAGTTGTTATCAGCTAGGCCACTCCTATCTCACATGTATGCACAACCCCAAGTGTCAAATAAGTCCTCGACTTTGTTTGTCAAGCAAAGCCAAACACCCTTAAAATTCAGGATAAGTGTTTCTAAGCAAGAAATAGGCACATTCAATTCACAAATCTTAAAACAAAATGCATGGAAATAATGTAAACAAGACAATAAGCTAATCAATAAGAATATTTAAGCTAGCAATAAGAAATTCAAATAAGCTAGCAGTTATAGTTATAAAATAGTGAAAAAGATAAATATGTACTCACATTAGTCCACACTTCACAGACATCCCTGCGACCTAATCTTGCTATAAGCACACCGAAGACCTTTTTAAGTTATGCAAACCCTAAATCAGGTTATGAAGAGCTTATGTCACATGATCCATAATACTTGCTTTTTACACCAAATATAAAATTTCGTTGTTCCGAATCTTTTCGAATTGAAAACCGGTCTAAAGTGCGACTCAATCGTCTTTTGGTGAATCAAGAGAATGGTTTGGTTGATTTGTTTTAAACTATTAGCAAGTAATTAAAGTGTCGATGAGTAAAAGGGAAGTTAAAAGGTTAATATTAAAATGACAAGTAAAATAAATGCATGGAAACTTAAAGGTGAAAATGAAAAAGTAATAACACACTAAATAAAACTAACACTTGGGAAATTTGCTGAAAATAAAAAGTACTATAAGAAAGTAAGATCGAAAGAAACCACAAGCTCACAATCGGAATAAGCTGAGAATAGCCCCAGATCGGAATGTATTCCGATCTGGAGGTCGAAATGTTGTAAAGGTGCAGCGATCGGAATATGTAACAATAAGGGGTCAATCGGAATACTGCTAACAACCCCAATCGGAATATTAAACTTACTCACAATCGGAATATGGGAAAGATTAACAATCGGAATGACCAGAATCACACGAATCGGAATATTAAGGTGGCTCAATCGGAAAGTCAAAGCCCTAATCCGATTGGACCAATCGGAATGTTGAGTGTGGTGCCGTCGGAATATGGATCAATCGGAAAGGGGTTTTACAACCTTTCCTAAAATTGTGGAAATTGGTTAGGATGGTGTACCGGTCGGAAAAACCTAATCGGAAAGGGGTTTTAAACTCCCTTTTCCGAAAATAAAGGGATTTGGTTAAGCTAGACAATAAGCTAAGTTCAATAAGCTAATATCCACAACTTAACAATCCGAATACTTAACCGAATCAAATAAGCACTTATCTCAACTTATTCAACTCGAAAATAAGCAAGTTTTTAGATCAAAAAATAAAAACATAAACTTTTTAATAAAACTTTTTGATAAGAAAAATAAGCTAATCATAAAAATAAGCCAATAAGCACAAAGTCTTAAAGCTTAATCAAATGAAAACTTATAAAATGATCAAAAGATTAACTTTTAAGCACGAAATCAATTAGAACAACACGGATCTTATGATATACGCACCAAAATCAATCTAAAATCAAAGAAAAGTAGAATGAGATTAAGGAATAAAAGCTTAAAATAGAACTTGATTAATAAAAATAAGCAATACAAAGTGTTTAATCTTGAAAGATTAAAAGAAAAGATGAAATTTAGTGAGAGAAAGTTTAAGACTTTCTCTCTCTAAAACTAGAGAAAACTAAAAAGTGAAAAATTAACTAAAAACTCTAACTCCCCTCCTAATGACTATTAGGAAGGTATTTATAGGGAAGGTGGAAGGAGTGCATGTGTTGCATCTTCTTTCTTGCTTTCTTTACGTTTTCTCGACTCGACTTTAATTCTTCGTCTTTGTCGTCTCGGGATTTGAACTTGTCTTTTTAATTTTCTTCTTTTATTAGACTTAAGTTCTTCGACTTCGTTAAACTTCCGTCTTTTGACTTTTTCTTCGATAAATCTTCAGAATAGGCCTTGGACTTCCGTTCTTTTTGCACTCTTGATCTTTTGACTTCGTCTTTTCCCGTTTTCTTCAATAAAAGCCCGTGAAAGCCCGTGTTTTCTTCCTTTTTCATATTTTGGTCCTAAAATACAATAAAAACACAAACCACGCATAATTCCGACTTTTACGACATAAATCACACGTTTTGGTCTTGTTATTATTGGAAATAAGTGGTAAAAAGGATAAGTGTTTTCACACTTATTAAATCCCCTACACTTGACCATTGCAATGCCCTCATGCAATGCATTAATTTTTAAAGCACGGTTTACATTTTCCATCATAAATAACCCACCTTGACCTTTATTAAATACTAAACATAAAAGATAGAAATAAGTAAAGAAATTAAAAACTTACATTGGGTTTTGGCGGCCATGAACATTTATCATCCTCAAGTATCACGTTCCCCATACCAAGCTTAAAAACGAGATCATTGTTATTATAAGTTAGCAAACTATCACGAACTCATGTGGGCCAATTACTCACTTAGACTCCCTTATTCCTAGGTGTATCTCTTATATTTTATTTTTGTCTTGAATGATCACGAGGATGCATTATTTGACTTATTTCGATAGTTATTTAGTCCGAAAATAAGGTGAACGATTTAATCAATAGTTAGCTAAAGGACCAAATCTTTTAAAACTGCTTCTCGGGATATCAAAAAGTTCATATCTTGGAATAACTTGGTTCGCGATTTGAGACCTTTCTCGGGCCGATATTTGGCAGCGACTTCATACTTCGAATCTTCGAGAGATGTTCTTGAAATTATGGTCTTCTCTTCATAATAGGAATTTCTTCACTTGAAGTTTTTGAGAGATTCTTCATCTTTGGACCACGACTTCTTCATTTTTCTCCAATCTTTATTTTGGACTTTGATATACAACCATCCGCCTCCTTTTAGGACTTGGATCTATTCATCCTCATACCTTGTTAGGGTCTTTTCGGATAGACTTCTCCATGACTTTTGGGGAGTTCTTGCTTTTCGTCGTGTGTCTCGATCCTTCATATTGATTTTCGATAAATGATTCTTCACATCACTTTTGGATCTTTTAGCAACAAAATGTAGCCCTCATGCCTTGTTAGGGCCTTTTCGGACTCGCCAATCTTCGCACCCCTCTTCATAAGTTATGCCTTGGCTATGAACTCTCGTCATTACCGAGCAACTTTTAAACGATCTGGGGCTAGAAGCTAAGTAACCTTTTAAATCGTACAACCTTATTTATTAGCAGATAAATTTATTAACAAGCGGAGGGAGAATAGGCTTATAATTAACTCACATAAATTCACGAAAGAATACCGAACTTATAATTGGCTCTATCATCCTCGTTCTCCACAGTTTAAAATCTCAAGGAATGAGACTCATGGATGCTTAGCCTATTAAATCAAAGTTTTGGGTTTTCGAGTCGCCTGTAGGATCTTGCAAATTCTTAGACTTTTTCAAGTTTAGAAATCGCATTTTAAAGTTCCCTTGATAAACGACTCTCTAGGATCAATTATAGGAACTTGCGAAAAGTTCTTGTTCTTAACCCGTGAGAGTTAAGACTTTCCCGTTTTATAGCTCCCTATATAAAAGCCTAGCAAAACTTGACTTAAACACGTTAAGGATACTAGCTAGAGTAAACTTAGGCAAGTAAACTCGGGTTGAGTCAAAATGTTCACAACTAAGAAAAATCTAAAACCACTTTATTAAAAATTTATTCTAGCAAAGAAAATAAGCATAATAAAGGCAAATACAACTATACAACTAGGCCAAAATAGATTAAAAATTTTGAAAAATGTCGAAAAATCAAATTTTCCGGTTGAAGTGAAGGCAAATTCATGGAAAAGACCACTTACTTCGATAGAAGTCCCCCCTACACTTGAGATAAACATTGTCCTCAATGTTTAAGCATGTGGGAGTAAACTCCCCTACACTTATGACATTGTGCACTTTGTTTAAATCTTGCTAAGGAAAGGACAACTAAAGTGAATTCAATGTGAACATATAAAATATGAAATATTGAATCACAAGAGTTTAGGATAGAACCGGGAAGATGGGAAACACGGTATCACGGTTCGTCAAAAGTCATCAAGATGCTCTCTAAAGCTTTAATCCCTGCACAGCACAAGAAACAAGACAACAAACATATGCGGGGCTCCCCCTACACTTATTATGAAAGCAGTAAAGGATAGAACACGGGTTGCCTCCCGAGAAGCGCTTGTTTTTGTTCACCGAGTCATGAGCCTGACTCGACCCAATTTTAGTTCATGGGGAACGTGGTGAGGGATGGAATCATCTCATGGGAGATGTCCTCACCAAAGTACAGCTTCAAACGCTGGCCATTCACCTTGAAATTTGGGCCCATTCGGCTGAGAAAGCTCAATGGTCCCATACGGAAAGACTTTGGCGACGGTGAATGGACCAGTCCAGCGGCTCTTCAACTTGCCAGAGAAGATCTTCAACCGAGAGTTAAAGAGTAAGACTTGATCACCAACGTGGAACTCTCGGTTCTTGATTTTAGCATCGTGGATAATCTTCGTCTTCTCCTTGTAGATCAGCGAGTTCTCATAAGCTTCATTCCTCAGTTCATTGAGCTCGTTGAGTTGAACCTTGCGATGATCACCGGCTTTAATGATGTCTAAGTTAGCCCACTTTAAGGCCCAGTGCGCCTTATGTTCCAGCTCGATGGGTAGGTGGCAGGCTTTCCCGTACACAAGACGATAAGGTGTACAACCGATCGGGGTTTTGTAAGCAGTACGGAAAGCCCACAGAGCATCATCTAATTTATCGGCCCACGCGGCGCGATGCTCTCCCACAGTACGCTCCACAATTCTCTTCAAGCCACGATTGGAAATTTCGGCTTGCCCATTTGTTTGGGGATGATAGGCGGTGGAAAGACGGTGAGTGACACCATACTTTGCCATGACTCTTGCAAATTGATCGTTGCAAAAATGAGTCCCGCGGTCACTGATGATAGCACGAGGAACGCCAAATCGAGCGAAAAGCTGCTTCAAAAAGTTCACAACAACCCTCGCGTCATTCGTAGGGAGAGCCTTAGCTTCAACCCATTTAGAGACGTAGTCGACGGCGACGAGGATGTACTTGTTCCCTTTGGATGATGGAAATGGCCCCATAAAGTCGATGCCCCATACATCAAAGATTTCACATTCCTGTATGAAATTTTGAGGCATCTCATCCTTATGTGTGATCTTGCCTTGACGTTGGCAAGCATCACAATGCTTAACCATTTCGTGAGCATCACGATAAATGGTGGGCCAGTAGAATCCGGAATCAAACACTTTCTTAGCGGTGTAGTTGGGACCAAAGTGACCACCGGTGGGTCCTTTGTGGCAAGCTTGGAGGATGTCAAAAGCTGCCGGTCCGTCAACACAACGACGAATAATCAGATCGGCACACTGTTTGAATAGATAAGGGTCATCCCAAAAGTAAGTCTTAACATCGTTCAAGAACTTCTTCTTTTGTTGGGATGTTAACCCTTTGATGAGAATACCACCTGCTAAGTAGTTTGCAATGTCCGCAAACCACGGGGTGCCATCAAGATTGAGATTTATAGACATTAAGGTCTCAAGGGGGAAAGAGTCATTGATCTCTTTGTTTGGATGATCCCCTTGATATGGATCCTCAAGTCGACTCAGATGATCCGCGGCCAGGTTTTCGGCTCCCTTCTTGTCACGAATTTCAATGTTGAATTCTTGAAGGAGCAAAACCCAGCGAAGAAGTCTTGGCTTAGAATCGTTCTTAGTCATCAAGTACTTCAACGCGGAATGGTCCGTGTATACGATGGTGGTGGATAAAACAAGATAGGGGCGAAATTTCTCAAAAGCATAGACAACAGCTAAAAGCTCTTTTTCGGTTGTCGTATAATGCAATTGAGCCCCCGTCATTGTTTTGCTAGCATAGTGGATTGGTTGGAAGTGTTTATTTACTCGTTGGCCCAAAACCACACCAATATCAAAGTCGCTAGCATCGCACATCAATTAAAAAGGCAGCTCCCAATTAGGGGTAACCAAGACCGGTGTCTTAGTTAGCTTATCCTTAAGAAGATTGAAGGCTTCGAGACACTCTTTAGAAAAGATAAAAGGAGTATCTTTTTCCAAGAGGTGGGTCATAGGGCGAGCGATTTTAGAGAAATCCTGAATGAATCGACGATAGAAGCCCGCATGACCCAGAAAACTTCTCACACCCTTCACGGTTGAAGGTGGAGGTAATTTGGCTATGACATCAACTTTAGCACGGTCGACTTCAAGACCGGCTTTAGAGATTTTGTGTCCTAGCACAATGCCTTCTTTTACCATAAAATGGCATTTTTCCCAATTTAGAACAAGGCGAGTATCTTCGCACCGCTTAATCATACGTTCCAAATTGGCAAGGCAAGAAGAGAAGGAATCCCCAAAGACCGAGAAATCATCCATGAAGACTTCCATGGTTTGCTCAACCATGTCATGGAAGATAGCCAACATGCACCTTTGGAAAGTCCCGGGGGCATTGCATAAGCCAAATGGCATTCTTTTATAAGCAAATGTGCCGTAGGGACAAGTGAATGTTGTCTTCTCTTGATCTTGGGGATCTATGGGTATTTGAAAATAACCCGAGAAACCATCCAGAAAGCAGTAATATTCATTACCAGCTAAACGTTCAAGCATTTGGTCCATAAAAGGTAGAGGGAAATGATCCTTTCTCGTGGCATCATTGAGTTTGCGGTAGTCTATACAAACTCTCCACCCAGTAACGAGACGGGTAGGAATTAACTCGTTGTTTGCATTAGGCACAACGGTGATTCCGACTTTCTTAGGCACACAATGGACTGGACTAACCCACGGTGAATCCGAAATAGGGTAAATCATACCCGCATCAAGAAGTTTGATAACCTCTTTTTTGATGACTTCATGGATTTTAGGATTCACCCTTCGTTGAATTTGAATTGTGGGCTTAAAGTCGTCCTCCATGAGAATTTTATGTGTGCAAAAGTGAGGATCAATTCCACGGATGTCGGAGATTTTCCAAGCGATAGCTCGTTTATGCTTCTTCAAAACAGCGACAAGTCGGGCTTTTTCGTCTTCTTTCAGATCCTTTGCGATGATGACCGGTAGCTTCTCGTCGTCTTCCAGAAAAACGTATTCAAGATGAGGAGGTAGGTCCTTAAGCTCGAGAGTAGGAGGATCCTTAATAGATGGTGAAACTAACGATGGATCATCATTAGTCACCTCTTTAGGAGCAGGAGGAGACAGCGGGTCCTCATTGAGAAGTCTCTCAATAGTACGAATATCTTCATCCCAATTGGTGGACAAATTATCATACTTAATATCGAGAGGACCCAAGCTAGCTTCGAAATCACCCAAGTCACTTTCTCCGAAAGGAGTCAATGCTGGAGCAATTGAGGCAACGGTCTCAACATTGGGTAGAGAAGAAAGAGTGCTTTTGCAAGCATCATGAAAATGTTCTTCACAAGCCTCATCGAGAACATCAATAGCGTTAACACTCTCATATGAATAAGGTTGCTTAGAAATCTTACCCATGTTGAAGACAATTTTATCGTCACCAACTCTCATGATTATTTCGCCTGCGGCTACATCAATAAGAGTGCGACCGGTCCTCAGGAAGGGACGTCCAACAATTAATGGAACACGGGGATCCATCTCGTAGTCAACGACGACAAAATCCGCCGGGAAGGTGAATTTGTCAACGCCAACAAAGACATCTTCGGCTATCCCCACTGGATAAGCAACCGTACGGTTGGCTAATTCCAAAGTCATTTTGGTGGGGACTAGCTCGGCGAGAGATAATTGCTTCCAAACACTTAAAGGCATTAAGTTTATACTGGCACCTAAATCAGCTAGGGCCATGCAATTCTCTACTCCCGGGAAGTTGCAAGGAATCAAGAAGCGACCCGGATCACCAAGTTTGGTGGGCAATTTCCTTAAGAGCATTGCGGAGCAGTTCTCATTAAGTTGGGTCTGAGCGATGTCAAGAAGCTTTTCCTTATCACTGAGAAGATCTTTAAACATTTTAGCGTATTTGAGCATGTGGGCGAGAGCCTCGGCAAAGGAGATGTTAAAATTCAACTGTTTAAATATTTTTAGAAAGTTTGAAACCTGAATATCATCCTTGCTCTTTTGCTTCTCTTTCCTCAACCTTGAAGGATAAGGTATATTGGATGAAGAAGAAGGCTTTAAGGGAATAGGATCACTCACAACCACGGGTGGTGGGGAAATGGGGATAGAAGGGGAAGGAGGTGAGGAAAGTTGCTCTTTTTCCTTGTTCACAATCACGGGTGGAGGTGTAGGAAGCTCGGGTTCCATATAACCTTTTCCACTACGAGTAGTGATTGCTTTCATCTCCCCTCTTGGATTCGCAACGGTATTACTCGGAAGAGTACCCGAAGAAGAGGGTTGATTACTTTGGATGAGCGAACCAATCATATCACGAAGGTGAAGAGCTTGATTGTTAAAAGAGTTTTGCATGTTGGCATTAATATCATTGCTGTGTTTGGCCATATCATTCCTTAGCTCGGCTCGAATATCGCTCCCTTGTTTCACCATGTCATTCTTCAAGTTGACAAATTGACTCTGAAGATTCGTCACCATCTCATGATTAGTCTTCATGAACGTCTCGACGTCTTGGTTTACGGCCATCGGTTGATTGAGAGGTGGAGCTTGGGAATTTCCTTGAGTTGGGTATGGGTTTCTTTGGGATTGATATTGATTTTGAGCACGAGGTTGGGATTGGTTGTTGCGGTTAAAGCTTTGTTGTTGGTTTTTGTTGGTAGGAGGGAAACCAGGAGGAGCAAGATAATTGTTGGAACGATAACTTAGCAAGCCACGGTCTCCTTGAGGGCGAGCTTGATAGCCTCCCGTGGGATAAGTGTCGTAAGCTGCGTTAACGTTTTCAGAATAATTGCTTTGGGTAGAAGGACAATCATTATAAGAGTGAGGGCCACCACATGTGTCACAAGAAATAGCAACGGCTTTAGCTTGTTGAAAGTGGTTTGTGGCCATGGCCATGAAATTCTTGTTCATTTCAGCGAGTTGTCGAGAAATTTCAGACATTTCAGGATTGGAGGTAGTAGATGAAACATTGACTCTCGAGTTAGATCGTGAGGATGCGGATGAATCCTAATTCTTGTGGTGAGTAGTCATGTTTTCGATCAACTCTCGGCACTCCTCCGGTCTCCTTTTCATAAAAGTACCACCGGCGGCGGCATTGATCGTGTCACGATCACGAAAAGTGAGACCATTGTAAAAGGTGTCAATGAGAGTGACGGGGAGCATATTGTGATTAGGACAGCGGTCGATCAAATCATTGTAGCGTTCCCAAGCATCGAAAAGCGATTCATCATTCTCTTGCATAAATCCACTGATTTGGTTACGAAGGCTAGTGACCATGGATGGGGGAAAGTAGCGCGATAAAAAGCGTTGAGTCATGTCGTTCCACGTATGAATAGAATTCTTAGGAAGACGGTCAAACCATTTTTCGGCATGGTGAGAAAGCGAGTGTGGAAAGAGTTGGAGGCGAAGGTCATCCATAGAAACACCGGGGCACTTCATGCTTTGGGTAATGGTAATGAATTTGTCGAGGTGTTTGTTGGCATCATCATCCGGAATTCCACGAAATGGGTTCGTTTGCACTTGTTGGATCATGTGATGCTTCAACGAAAACTCCTGAGCCGTGACGTGCATCGGCGCAATCGGGCCTCCGCGTCCGTTCATGGTGGGTTGACACAATTCCTCCATGGTTCGTAAATCAGGTAGAAGGACATTGTTGTTGTTGTTGTTGTTGTTGTTATTCAAATTGTTTTGAGGTGGGTGATTATTGTTGTTATTAACACCAGCCATATCTAAATCTTCAAGAGTCTCGGGCTCAGAATAGTTGGAAGATCTAGTACGCATACACCTGCAGAAGAAAAATATACACAAAGAGAATATCTATATAATCTTTTTGGTTTTTATAGGTTTTTTAATGTTTTTGTATTTTTGAAGAGTTTAATATTTTTTAGGATTTTTTTTTTTTAAAATTTTTGAAGCGAGGAAAATAACGTTCAAAGAACGGATCCCAAAATTCAATGCATCTCTCACTAGAAACCGTTTATCTTAACGAAAAGAGCCGGCAGCGGCGCCATTTAATACTTGCTTTTTACACCAAATATAAAATTTCGTTGTTCCGAATCTTTTCGAATTGAAAACCGGTCTAAATTGCGACTCAATCGTCTTTTGGTGAATCAAGAGAATGGTTTGGTTGATTTGTTTTAAACTATTAGCAAGTAATTAAAGTGTCGATGAGTAAAAGGGAAGTTAAAAGGTTAATATTAAAATGACAAGTAAAATAAATGCATGGAAACTTAAAGGTGAAAATGGAAAAGTAATAACACACTAAATAAAACTAACACTTGGGAAATTTGCTGAAAATAAAAAGTACTATAAGAAAGTAAGATCGAAAGAAACCACAAGCTCACAATCGGAATAAGCTGAGAATAGCCCCAGATCGGAATGTATTCCGATCTGGAGGTCGGAATGTTGTAAAGGTGCAGCGATCGGAATATGTAACAATAAGGGGTCAATCGGAATACTGCTAACAACCCCAATCGGAATATTAAACTTACTCACAATCGGAATATGGGAAAGATTAACAATCGGAATGACCAGAATCACACGAATCGGAATATTAAGGTGGCTCAATCGGAAAGTCAAAGCCCTAATCCGATTGGACCAATCGGAATGTTGAGTGTGGTGCCGTCGGAATATGGATCAATCGGAAAGGGGTTTTACAACCTTTCCTAAAATTGTGGAAATTGGTTAGGATGGTGTACCGGTCGGAAAAACCCAATCGGAAAGGGGTTTTAAACTCCCTTTTCCGAAAATAAAGGGATTTGGTTAAGCTAGACAATAAGCTAAGTTCAATAAGCTAATATCCACAACTTAACAATCCGAATACTTAACCGAATCAAATAAGCACTTATCTCAACTTATTCAACTCGAAAATAAGCAACTTTTTAGATCAAAAAATAAAAACATAAACTTTTTAATAAAACTTTTTGATAAGAAAAATAAGCTAATCATAAAAATAAGCCAATAAGCACAAAAGTCTTAAAGCTTAATCAAATGAAAACTTATAAAATGATCAAAAGATTAACTTTTAAGCACGAAATCAATTAGAACAACACGGATCTTATGATATACGTACCAAAATCAATCTAAAATCAAAGAAAAGTAGAATGAGATTAAGGAATAAAAGCTTAAAATAGAACTTGATTAATAAAAATAAGCAATACAAAGTGTTTAATCTTGAAAGATTAAAAGAAAAAGATGAAATTTAGTGAGAGAAAGTTTAAGACTTTCTCTCTCTAAAACTAGAGAAAACTAAAAAGTGAAAAATTAACTAAAAACTCTAACTCCCCTCCTAATGACTATTAGGAAGGTATTTATAGGGAAGGTGGAAGGAGTGCATGTGTTGCATCTTCTTTCTTGCTTTCTTTACGTTTTCTCGACTCGACTTTAATTCTTCGTCTTTGTCGTCTCGGGATTTGAACTTATCTTTTTAATTTTCTTCTTTTATTAGACTTAAGTTCTTCGACTTCGTTAAACTTCCGTCTTTTGACTTTTTCTTCGATAAATCTTCAGAATAGGCCTTGGACTTCCGTTCTTTTTGCACTCTTGATCTTTTGACTTCGTCTTTTCCCGTTTTCTTCAATAAAAGCCCGTGAAAGCCCGTGTTTTCTTCCTTTTTCATATTTTGGTCCTAAAACACAATAAAAACACAAACCACGCATAATTCCGACTTTTACGACATAAATCACACGTTTTGGTCTTGTTATTATTGGAAATAAGTGGTAAAAAGGATAAGTGTTTTCACACTTATTAATCCACCATGGATCCTTGAAATATCAACCTTTAGGACAGATGTGAACTAAAGAGTGGAAAAGAAGTAACCAAACACTCATAAAAAACTTGTTCAATCAGAGACTATGAAATCCACAAGTGCTATAAACTTGAGCTTATTTGTTTGATAAGCTAAGCTTATTGCTACAGTGTTGAAATTTTTAAAAGCTTGACTTTGTGAAATCAAACTTAGAGAAAATAAATAACTTGCAAGAAAATTAAATTTAGACAGAAAGTTAAAGAAAATAACATAAACAACACGTATTAAAATGGATCTTAATTCTTTAATTCATTAAAATCGTATTAAAATTACAAAGCAATGAAAGACAAAAATTGGAACAAGCTATATCTACTACTACTAAGTCCTATATATACCACAACGTGAGATGAACAAACACTAAACCCTAATAAACTGAAATTCCAAAACTACCCTTGGATATTCTCTTTGAATATAACGATTTTGAATTGGTTCTAGATCGTTCTTGTGATACCATGTGAAGTAGTAGGTTGTATAGTAGATCTTGGTCGTTTTTTTTTGTTGTGGGAAACAAGCAAACTAATCAATACCATCCATGGTCTTCAAGTCTTTGTAAAATGGGGACCCGTGATATTCTTTGGTTCGCAAGGACCTACATGTTGAGTTGGCTTGAATCATAGCACATGGATGATTTTGTTTAAAGGTTCATCATGTTTCTACCAAGTATTAGCCAAAACCCCTTTGTTTTGAGTATGTTTGTGACTGGGTTCATATAGGGTTTATATGGTATGTTTATCGAGTTTAGGGAAAGTTAATGTATTTCCCTCCAAGATTAATTATAATCCTACAAAAAGGTGTAGATTGGCGGGAACTCCCTGACCCTTGGTGACTTTTAGCACCACCCATTGTCCATCCCACAAGGAATAGCTCCGGTAACTCTCCTGGCCCAAAGGAGCAACATCTGGAGTGAGACGAGCCGAGACTCGACCCTCGATATCTTATTCCACAAAGTCTCTTTAGTGTGCTCATAGGTTTTGCGGAGGCGCGTACCTATTTAAACAAATACCAAGGGTGGAAATTGAACTTAAGTCATTTGACTCAAGTACAAGAGCTCCACCCATTGGACTAATGCTCCAATGGTAGATTAATTATAATTAATCTGTTAAAACTTTCAACAATTACACTTTTGGTCCCTCTCTTTGGTAAAAACAATCTCATCCATTTCCCTTTCTAATATCTTCCAAGTTTTGGCAGTTTAAGTCCTTCAGTCGGTATAAAGGATTCTAAGGACTACTTTTGCAATAATTTCAAACTCTAGGGACCCATTGAGTAATTATGATTCTCAAGTGTATAAAATGAACATTTAGGAAAGTTAAGGGGTAAAATGGTAATTTCATTAATTCTTTAAGGGCATTTTGGTAATTTAAGATCTTCTAGGGTTTCAAAACCCATAAAATGACATCTAGCTTTGGCTTTCTTGTACGTCTTTATTTCTCGTGTCCGTTTTATCTTGAATTGATGATTTCCAAGTAATTTCTTGATATATGTGCCCGCACATACTGTTAGCCTCAAAATATTGAGTCAACAAGAATGTTCGGTCATAGGTTTTTATTGTAATATTTATTAGAATGTTGTAATACTTAGTTAAAATAGTCGTGACATGACGGGCTTGATGGCTAGCTTAAAAGGCCTCTTTTAAGGTACTAAGCATTTTATTCAAGCCCAGCCCTTTAAACAAATATAGTCCATTAAGGCTACATGTAAGCACGACTATATATACCTCTCCTAGCATGTTAGGAGAGGTTGGAAGTTCTCATTTTCTTAATCTAATATACACATAGTTAATCACCTCTCTCTCTACTTTCTCTCTCTAGAAATCTTCTTTCTTTCTTCTTTAATTCAATTAATCAACCATGGTGAAGTGATAAAATATGGGAACAAAAATTGGTATCAATCGCCATAGGATAGATTCGTGTTTAGTTTGTGGTTATTTTTTTATTCGTGTGATTTAATCATTAAATCATCTCGTCTAAAAAATTTTGTGTTTTCAAGCTCTCTTCGTACAAATTGACTACAAAGTTGTGGTAGGAATTTGTGTTAGTCATTTTGGTGTTTCTCACGAAAAAAATTGGAAGTTTTGGCTTGATTATTGGGTAAAAAAATCGTCATATTAAGCTTTTGGTTAGTTCAAGTATTCGGAATAACAGGGTTTCATAAGTCGGAATACAAGGGTTTATCTTATTCTGACTTTTTTGAAAATTTGGGTTTTTCATAATTGTGCTAGTGGAATTCCGAATTAGCTTCTTGACTAGCATATTCCTGATTAGCTTCCAGTTTCTCATTCCGGATTAAGGATTCCGAATTACCAAGCCAACTCTCATTCCGGATTAAATATTCTGAATTACTTAGCAAACTCATATTCCGAATTACCAAGCAAACTCATATTCCAAATTACTAAGCAAACTGTATTCTGGATTACATCAAGTTCACGGATTCCGACTTATGTAAAGGATAAACGGATTCCGACTTATGTAAAGGATAACGCATTCCAGATTATAACCTTGTGAGGTTTCTGAATTGTGAATTCCAACTTGTGGATTCCGAATTGTGTATCGGATTACGGATTCTGACTTGTGAGGATTCTTACTTGTGGATTTCGAATAGTGGTATTCCGACTTGTGTACAGATGGGTGATTCCGACTTGTGATTCCGACTTGTGATTCCGACTTGTCATTCCGGATTGTATACACAAGTGGATTTCGGATTGTTTACACAAGTTAACATATTCCGACTTGATTCCGGATTAAAATAAATTGGATTCCAGATTGTTTACACAAGTGGATTCTGACTTGTTCACTAAAGTGCATTCCGACTTTTTTGTCTAAGAATTTTTGGTTTCTTACGAAGACATTGTTTAGGGTTTTTCACTAAGTTTCTCGGAATTTCAACTACAACCTACTCACAACAACATCTACTTAAGATCATATTCACTTCATTCTCGAGATAGATTCTACTACTGAATATCGTGTTACTAATAACAACATCATGGCGGCGGGTAACAAAGAGAGACCACCAATGCTTGTGTCCGGTCGATATGCACAATGGGAATCACGATTTCTTCGATATCTTGACACAAAACCTAATGGTGATGTTCTTCGCCGTTGCATCACAGACGGACCCTATACTCCCACTACAATCACCATTCCTGCAACTCCAGCAACCGACTCGGCGCCAGGTGTCGCTGAGCAGACTATTAAGGAAACATATGAGAATACTTCGAAAGAGAACCGTGGTTGGATTGATGCAGAGAAGGAAGCAATCTATCTGATTCTAAGTGAGATTAGGAATGATATTTACTCAACGGTTGATGCATGCTCTACTGCTAAAGATATGTGGTTTGCAATTGAACGTCTGCAACAAGGAGAATCATTAAACAAACAAGATGTCAAAACAAACTTGTTTTGGAACTTTGGTAAGTTTACTTCATTGGATGGGGATCAATTGATTCATATTACTCAAGATTCTACAAAATGATGAATGACATGACAAGAAACAAATTGGAAGTCTCCACCATGCAAGTCAATGTGCAATTTCAACAACAACTTCAACCAGAGTGGACACGATTTGTAAATTTTGTGAAACAACAAAATAAGTTGGACGAGGTCAACTATCACACGCTCTTTGACATTTTGAAACAATTTCAGAATGAGGCAAATGAACTTCGAGCTGAACGGGTATCAAAGTCTGCTAATCCACTTGCTTTGGTGTCTACCACTCACCATGTCCAAGATCATCGCTCTCGTGCTCCAAAATCATACTCCACTACATCCTCCTCACCAAGATACTCCACTACATCCTCCTCACCAAGATACTCCACTTCATCCAAGTCTTCAGCTCCCACAAGATCACGTGTTAAAGAACCAAGAGCACCATCACCATCACCTGAGCCATCATCTTAAGATGACAATGATGAAGAACAAGCTCAGAAGGATAGGGAAATGAACCAACAAATTGCTTTCATTATGAAGACCTACAAGAAAATCTTCAAACCCACCAACAACAATCTCCGAACATCATCTAACACAAGGAACCAATATGTTGAGAGTCCTCGAAGGTATGACATACATCAACGTGATGAAAGTCCTCGTAGGTATGATCGACGTAATCCAAAACATGTTGAGGGTTATGCGCGGTATGATGTTGAGGGTTATGCGCGGTATGATCGACAAACTGCTAAGTATGATACTCAGAGGATTGCTACCGTTACTGGGAATAGGGAAACTATTAGAACTCAAGTGGTTCAGCAAAGTGGGATTCAGTGCTTTAATTGTCATGGTTATGGGCATATGGCAAAGGAATGTAGGATGCCGAAACGGGTTAGGGACTCTAGTTATCATAAGGAAAAGATGCTGCTTTGCAAGAAGATGGAAGTTGGGGTTAAATTGTCGGTTGAGGAAGGAGAAATGCTTGATGACACTGATGATGAAGCCTCCGACCAAGGACTTGAAGCAAATTACTCGTACATGTCAAAGGTTGAAGAAGTTCTGAAAGTCACTAAAGATGACAATGGTCCTATCTTTGATACTGAGCCAATCGATAAGGTACACACTGATGAGGAATATAATGTGTTTGGTAATATTCAGGAGCATTGTGAGCTACCCAAAGCCATTACTGACACATGTATGATGGAAACGGTTGATAGCAATACTACACCCGATTCATCAGACATATGCAATAATGAGTCTGAGGATGATCAACATGAAAACGAGTATAATGATGATGAGGAGCGTATTGCGCTTGCTAACTTAATTGCTTCTTTACAAAAAGATGTCAAAGAAACTAGAAAGAGTCAAAGGCAATTAAAAAAGGCAAACGCTACGCTCACTCAAAATTTTAAAGAAAGCAAAGCTGCAGTCATAAAATCTAGTGAGCTTCTTGCAAGCTATAGAGCTGAGCTTATTAAAAAAGACAGAGCTTGCAAGGTACAAAGGGGGTGTTGTTACTACTAAAAAGGATGTTTTTGAAACTAAATACAACGAAACTCTTAAGATTTTAGAACAAGAGAAACGTAATTATAACACCTCTTTAAGTACGGAACAACTAAAAACGTATCTTGCTACCACCAAAGTGAATGACTTAGCTCAAAAGATTGATTTTCTTCAAGAGGATAAAACTAAACTAGTCACTGCGAAAACGGAAGAGGTTGCTAACTTGAAAAAGGATTTCAAAATTAAACAAACTAAAGACATTGACAAAGTCGTGCAACTTGAAGTTCAAATTGATTTTTATAAGAAAATTGTTTATAAAACAAATCAATCTATTCAAACTATGCGAATGTTGGCACCTCGTTCGTTTTTCAAGGGTAATGCTAGTTTTGCTAGTCCTAAGTACCTCGAGCAAGCTCAATCTGAGAACCCGCGCCTATATCTTGAGGAGTCCTAATGGACCGACGATGATTGTTTAATTGCTAGGACCGATAGTGACGAGTCATTAATTTTTGAAGAAGAGAGTAGATCACCACTGAATAAAGCCTTTGTGAAACCATATAATTATGCTTATGAAAATAGTCTTTATGAAATTTTCAAACCACAAAAACAGAAGTTTCGTGAGCAAATATTTTACGAATGTGAACAAATAAGAATTAAATGGAGACAAGTTTTACGATTGATACTTGCCATATAAAGCTTCTGTAAGTAAGAGTAAGCAAGCACTTAGTTTTCTTAAACAAAACATCAAAAATTTAAAAAAGGTTGTTGACGACGACTGGAAAGAACGTGAACATTTGAAAGACAACAAATAAATTCCTCACGATATAACTGTGCGTGTGAAAAGTATTTTGATTCCGCTTGCGGAAAGAACGCAAAAACATATTTTGGAATTTGAAAAATTAATTAAGCAAGAAATGTTTGATGATTTAAAATATGTAGAATCTCTTGAACAAGAAGTGAATGACCATCAACCTAAAAGAGACGAATTTTCTATAGCATATGATCTACTCTTGCAAGAATGCCTCTTAAAAGATATTATGTGTGTTTATGTTACATTTTGTGCTGATATTGATGAATATTCTGATGTTGCATACAAATATCTTGATCAAGTCGAAGAGTGTGAACGTCTTGAAACTGAGCTTTCGAATAAAGTTGACCAAAAAGAGTTTTCGTTATTTCTACATAGATATGATTATCTTCAAAAACATTGTCATTCACTTGAACTTGCTTTGCAAAACAAAGTTGGTAGCTTTTCAAATGATACACCTTTGGAAGTAAAATTATCTGAGTCATGTCGATTACTAAACGAAAAAAGTCTTGATATTTCGGATTTGAAATCTCAGTTACAAGAAAAAGACATAGCAATAGCAGAGTTGAAGAAACTCGTTGCTAAGATGGGTGAGAAAGTTGTGGAACCTAGCGTTAAGAAACCTTTTGTTAGAAAACCCAATGCCTATAACGTGAATAGACCCTCTATCTTGGGAAAAGCATCCGCTTTCTCAAATCCCTCATTTGCAAAACCTTTGTTTTCACCCAAGATGGATGGAAAGGAAAGGTTACCACAGAATCAACCCATAAGGAATAGTCAAGCACCAAGCGTTAAGCACAATAATGTGATTAAACCAGAGATGTATAGAATGACCACTAAACCCACAAACAAAGTTAGTCAATCGCCTCAGACTTCTAGAAACACTAATACTCGTGTGTCTTCTACTACATGAGTCATCTCCACTGCTAGTGTTAGCCGGCCACAGCTTAAGCGCACTCAAGTGAATGATAAGGTTTGGAAACACAAGAGTTAAGGGAAGATGAAGGAAGTATAAGAACACCCTAGGAATTTGAATGTTTTTAAGAATAAAATGTTTGTAATCGCGTGTAATGACGATTTGAATGCTTTGAATGATTTGAATGCTTTGAATGATAAATTTGTTTGTGTCAAATGTGGAAAATGTGCTAATGATAATCATTATGTGTGTGATATGAATCATGTCAAAGGCGTAGATACTAGAACTAAGAAGCAAGTTGTGATGCCTATTAGTGCTAGTAAACCCAAGCGCAAAGTGAACCATTCTAGTGCACCCCCCCCCCCCCCCCAAATAAAAGTATTGCATCAGACTCCACCACTAAGAACCCTAGAAGCAAAATTAGGGAATTATATGAGTCTGCTAGCAAGTCTTGGAAATGGTGGTTTGCTAATCAGTGTCCTCAAGGATATCAATGGATGCCTAAAGTTAGGACAACGAGTGTTAGTATGCCTTTAAATGTTGCCACGGACACTAATGATTCTGAAATCACAACTAACATGGTATCCAATTTAGCAAATGCTCCATCGTGCTCTAATTCTTATGCAGGTGATACAAATAATTCTCTTCATACTGGACTCCAGATGCACGAAGCACATGATGGGGAATCTCAAGCTTCTAATTAACTTCGTGGAGAAGTTCCTGGGTACGGTCCGAATCGGAAATGATCAATTTGCACCGATCCTAGGATATGGAGATTCGGTTCAGGGGAATATCACGATCAAACGGGTATACTACGTCGAAGGGCTCAATCACAATCTTTTCTGTGTTGGTCAAATCTGTGATGCAGATTTGGAGGTTGCTTTCAGAAAGAAGACATGTTTTGTTCATGATTATGATAGAAATGATTTACTCATTAGTTCACGGATACCGATCTTTACACAATCTCACTTCAAGACACAATTTCTACAACTCCAATTTGCTTCATGGCTAAAGCTTAAACGACTCAGGCATGGTTATGGCATCAACGTTTATCTCATCTTAATTTTGATACCATCAACTTGCTTTACAAGAAAGTTATTGTGAGAGGCCTTCCAAGCTTGAAATTCATCAAAGATCATCTTTGTTCTTCTTGTGAGCTTTGTAAAGCTAAACGAAGGAGCTTCAAGACAAAGACTACACCAAGCTCTAAAGGACGGTTAGATCTGCTTCATATAGATTTGTGTGGTCACATGCGTGTTCAAAGTATCAATGGGAAGAAATACATTATGGTAATTGTCGATGATTACTCAAGGTACACATAGACTCACTTCTTAAGGTCCAAGGATGGAACACCTGAGGTTCTCATCAACTTCCTTAAGCAGATACAACGTGGTCTTCAAGCTCAAGTAAAAGTGGTTCGTACTGACAGAGGCATATAATTTTTTAATTCAACTCTGAAGAAATATTTTGACGAAAAAGGATTTGAACATGAAACATCTATTGCTCGAACACCCGAACAACATGGCATTGTTGAAAGACGAAACCGTACTTTAGTTGAGGCTGCTCGAACATTATTATCCGCTTCAAAACTTCAACTATTCTTTTGGGCGGAAGCCGTGTCAACCGCATGCTACACATAAAACCGATCCTTAATTATTCCAAGACACGAAAAGACACCATATCACATAATTCATGATCGAAAACCTTCACTCAAACACCTTCACGTTTTTGGATGTACTTGTTACATTATACGAGATGGTGAAAATTTGGATAAGATGAAAGATGTAAAACCCGTAAAAATAAGGTCATAATTTAATTCTATTTTCAATTATTTTGAAGTATTTTATAACGTTAAATATTATTATGTTTAACGGTTTAAGTTGAAACCGATATTAAATATTATATTTTAATATTTTGACGAGCAACGAGGACTACTAGTGATCGCGATACCGACGGATGCCAAAAATTTTATATTTTATTATCGGTAGTTTCGATATTTAATACTTTCGACGATATCGTTTCAATTACGTATCGAGGCGTTATATTATTATTTTTCGTGTGCGATTTAACTTTTAAAAAGTACAATCTAACATTTTCAGGTAGTGAAATATTTTCTCGTATAATATTTTGAAACTTATTTTTGTGTTGGTTGACGAACTCACAATTTACGGATTTAAATCTGGGCTTACGTGCATAATTTAGCGTCCCTTACGACTAAACCGGAAACCTTAGGATTACGTATTTACGTTTTTGAACTCCGTTTTTGATGAGACAATTTTTATTGGATTCGTTTTGTGTCGTTGATTCATAATTTATAAAAACGTTTTTCGTAAAACGACCCAAGGGCACGCAAATCGAGAAAACTATAATCGAGGAATACCCGTAAATTAGTGAGGTGGGACAAAATACATTATCCCACCCCACTAGCTAACATGGGATGGCACACATGACACCACATCTAAGGATGTGGCATCATGTTAACTAACTAGCTACAAGTGTAAGCAAAGCTTACACCTTAAGATACTCTTTTCCACTATCTAACACAAAACCATCAACTAACTTCACACATTCCATTTACTTACATGCAAACCAACACAAATCCTCTCAAAAACCTTCACCATTGCCATCCATATTGAAGCTACAAACACCCCTTTTGATCTTTTCTAGCCATGAAATACATGTTTACTAGCTCTATCATGGAGTTATCTTGAAGCCTTGATCATTTGGTGGCCATTTTAACAACATTGGAGGTGATTTACTTGTGTCCTAGGGCTGATTTCTCAACTATTGTTCTTGGTGTTTTATGATCTTGGAGTTACTTGTGGTGTTCATCAAGTTCTTGTCTTCCAAAAACAAGAAATACACTTGGTTGGTAAAGAAGATCATCCTCTCCATTTTCTCTTGTTATTTTTGTAAAAAACAAATGTATTTTCTTTATTTTGTATATGTATATGATGTATATATGATGATAAAAATGTTGTGTGGTGATCAAGTGTTGATAAATATGCTTAAAATGTTAATAACCATGAGAAATAAGGCTAAAATCATGATTATTTAGTTGGCTGTATAAAAACAGTATATAACTAAAACTTGAACTGATAAAATTGCATGGTATGATCCATTTACAGTAAGTACAAGATGTTATACACATGTGAGAGTTGGCCATGCAATGGAATCATTATAATGAGTGAGATATGATCAAAACAAAATAGGTGTGCTAATCTGAATAAGCTGTTTTGTAGGGACTGTTAAGCATAGATAAACTTAAAATGAGCTTCTAATTCATTATAGAACTCTAGATATGATAAAAATGGTGAAGATGAAAATAAAAATCAGATATTGAGAATTAATGTTTATTATTATTATATAAGCACTCAAATTTTATTGTATAAAATGTAAAATAAAAACCCACTAACTTATGAAACTTATTTATATAAATATGTAAAAGGTTAAATAAATGGATAAATTATATAAATGGTAGTGGAATAATACTTATAAGTAATAAAAACTATAAACTTGATTTTTACGAATTTTTGGCTATTACCGTAAAATTAACGTTTTTCGCCAATTAAAACTTAGACGATCAAACCCGTCTAATGTAAAGTTTTTAAAAGTCATATACTGATATATAAGTAACTAATACAAGTAAAAACCGATAAAACCCGAACTATAGGACATACGGACATTAACGAGCTAACTAAGCATATTGGACTAATAATTGGACTAAATAAGTTAAGCACTTATAAAAAGAACTTATTGGGCTTAACCCATTTGGGCCCAACATGGAAAGTATAGATACTGATAATATAGGTATAAAATGGATTAAAACAAGTTAAAGAACTTATACTAAGCTTATTGGACTTAAAATAGGTAAGTAGGTAAAACTAGTAAACTAGTAAAAAGTTACCAAAACGTAAACACTAAAATGAGTAAAGAAGGATACTTAAACCCACTTGATCATCATCATATGTACAAAATCATCATATGTATATTGTTATTTTGATAAAAGTCATTGGACAAGAGTCTAAGACCGATTATTATTTATATAGGTTTCCGTGACCGAAGCACGCCCCTAGCCGATAATCCGCCTTTCATTATCAACGTGAGTCTATAGCCTTGCTTTATACTAGTTATTAAATGATTTTAAACCCGCGAGGGGGAATACATGTTTTTATAAACATAGAACACAAGATTTTTATGGTATGCTTTGTCCCTCTATGAATGGACCCGTGGTTGCCTTTAAATTGCATTAAGTGATTGCCTTTGTTAAAACCTCAATTATGGACCGTTAATTAACCTATGATGGGTTAACCGCTAGTACAATTAATAGATCTATGGGGGAAGCCGCCCCGGTTCAGTTTTTGTGGACTTGTCATAGAAGCTTAGGCCCGACCTCCACACTGTTTGGACATATTGTATTGAGAAGTCAGGTATACGGCAATGTACCAATAATCTGGAGGTAATGACAATTAATAAATCTCTCGTCTTATTAGACTGATATGGGAGTGTCTAAGGGCTCGGTTCCATGAGCTTATTGCAATTTATGCTATATACAATTATCATTGTTGATGCAAATTATTATTTGATGCTTATAAGCATGCCACAAACTTATAAATCTTTGCTTGTGTTCAAATTGATTTCATAAACCTATAGATTGACTCGGCATTTTTGCTGATTGTTTTACTCACATGTATTTCAGGTAATCAAGAAGTAGAAGCTTGGAGGTCACGGGAAATGAATTTGTGCACTGCTTTTGTTGTTCAAACTCTTTGATTTATTTATCGTTCCATTTTTAAAACAAACTAATATGTTGTTTTAACTTATCTTTTGGTAACGATTACTTGGGACTACGCTACTCTGACAAATGTTTTAGGAACGATAAATCTAAAACGTCTCTTTTTGAGTCGTTCTTTATAAATTATGTGTTGTAGTATCATTGTTTAGCACCCAAAGATGTATTCCGCTGCGTGTAAATTTGGAGGTGTTAAAGATTGGTATCAGAGCCATGAGTTATAGAGAACTAGGTCTTTTTCTAAAAACCTAAACTATAACTGTCGGTTTTATTTTTCAAAGATTCGGTGCACATGATTTCGCGTGACTTCAGGTTCAAGCTACTTCTGGGATTACAACTTTAGTATACATTATTATGTATGCCTTATTGCTAAGTATTTCTAAATAAATACTATAATCCTTTATCGATATATATTTATGTCGTTAAACTTTTTGATAAAAGTTTATCATTTATTAATGATTAACTTAAATAAATACAATGAATTTTCAAGATCTTTCTGTATTTATTTTTGAACTATTTAAATTGCTTTTATTGCAAAAATTTTTATATTATGACCTTACATAACTTCATCTACGCGCGTTACTTTCATTGTTTAACCCTTTGTGATATCTATATAGATATTCAAATCGTCTTCCGGCTATTTGTGCTTGAACGTCTTTTAACGTAATCTCTAGACCATTGTGTAGCTCAATGTGTCCTTGGAATAGACTAACCGCTATCGTGTGAGTCATACATTTTGAAACATTTCTTAAAATAGTGTTGAATAATACCATGGTTTTTTTCATAATATTTTGTTAATTTTTATTATCGTTTTATACGACATACGAAGATTAAATTCATTGACATTTATATGTATCGACTCCGAAGTGTATTGTTCGCTTATATCTCAGTAACGTCATCGTTATTTTATAAATCATCATCTAGATTATGGCACTAGAATTGGAATACGATTTTACTTATATAAAATTGTATCATTTGTTTTTCATTAACCTTCTCGCTCCCGAAGTGTAGCATGTTAATGTTCCATTCTTTTCTTGTTATGTTTTGCGTTTTTGACAATCGTGGCACCAAGGAGATTTGCCTACATTGCATTTTGAAATCTAAATTACGAACGTTTTTCACCGTCTTGCTTCCTAAATTTCGTGTTGAATACCTTGAAGCATTTTCTGTCATTCATCATGCTATATTTTATTTGATGCTCATTACGAGATTTATTTTTTCGTTGTTATAAAATCCACAAGACATGTGTGTATATATGTATATATTTTGAGCCGTTAAGAAGTGTCGAAAAATACACTTTATGCAGAAACTGTAGGGGCAGTATAAACAGGTCAAAACTTAAAAGTAAAACCTGCGTTTTTTTAAAATAAAATAGTCAAACCTGCACAGAACTTGCAGGGGTATTTTGGTCATTTTACATTGGTTTTCAGGTCTCGGGTAAAACTAGAAAGTCGTCTGAAACGTCGTTTTGCATCAAAATGCTTTAGACTCTGAGTCTTAGAGATGTCGTTTATCGGGTCAATTAATCGGCTCATATTTAAAAGTTAAATCTGATAGAAAAATCAGAACATGAGTTTTAAATGTTTCTAAGCTGTTTTGATTTCATTAGAGATCGTAAAATTTTAACAAATATTATTTTACAATTAACGAATACTAGTTGCATGTGAAAATATTTAAAAATAGAAACAGTACAGGATTAGCAATTACCGGATTAATGGTGTAATTTAAAAACGAATAACATACTTTCTTAAAAGCATGTTGTGTCGAGTATCTTACAAAGAATACACATGTGGATTGTTTTATTCTTTTCATATATATGACTCATTTGTCATTCGATGTTATTTTATTTTCGTTTTCTTCTAACCTTCCACTGATTTGAGTTGAGTTTTGAAGTTTTGCCTTCACATTCTTCGTTGACATTCTTATCGCGTATCTCATGACGTTTTCGTCTAAACCTTATAACCCTTTGAAAACTTAACAACTTGTAACCATTTCATTGGTTGTTTTATGAGCTACTATTTGCCACTTTTTGCAAAACTTTGACTACTTTATACGTTGTCATAATGTCATATTATAAATAAATCTGATATTGTTTTACGATTATTTTCACTAATTGTTTTTACTTTGGTCATATAAAATACTTTTCGTAACATTAAAAGTTGCTTATTAAGTATCTCACAAATTACTTGTATCCTATAAATTTATAAACTATTTTAAATTCCATTTTACAGATGGCATGGTTTATATATAAACATAAGAAACGTAATACTTTTCGACGAAACTGAGCACTGCATTGCTATTCCTAAATTATACATGGCCTGATCACCTATGTCTAATTTAGAAGGAGCCATGCAAGGCTGAATAGTAGTCACCTTAAAAATCTTGATAATAATCAACTTTTTACTTGTATTTATGATAAAGATAAATAAAATGAAATAAAATGAAAAGTAGTTTTAAAAACCCTTATGTTTCATGCAAGTAGCGCAATTTCTATGCATCCGCATACGTTTTCTTACCTTTTCTTGAACGAATTACGCACTTACGAATACGTTTTTACCCGACAATCGTTTTTCCACTTGTTACTTCATTTTGTCTTACAACTGATTTCTGATCTTTCGTCTAATTACTAACTCTTGATAAATGACTTGAAAGTCTCGATGTTTTATCCTTCCTTCTCGCCCAATCTTCTTTATGCGACTGGGTAGATCCTTGGAATGTCTCTGCACGTGAATAATGATTTATCACTAGAGTGATTTCCGTATATCCGGGATGACGTCCGTCACTCTCGTTTGTCTCGAAATCCACCCTTGTGAACCGTGATTTGACTTCTCCCTTTAAACACTAACATCGTTCGTTTGAATTGTTTTACTTACATGTGATTATTAGGAATTTCCTTTTATTAAAATTTTTGTATGGATCTTATTTTCGATCGTGTAACGACCACCGCTAAGTTAACGAGCTGATATTGGTGAACCATCGACCGCACCAACCAAATTTGACAACTTGTTTAATCTATTATTTCTTATCATCATACCATCAATGCCTTTATTTTATTATTCTCTTTAAGAATTCATACGACATTTGCTTCGTTCTCTTTTGTACCATTGATTTCGTATTAATTGTTGACTATTATTTTCATTCGTATTCGTTTGTTATCTTGTCACATTTCGAAACCCGAATATATTCCATGTTTATATTGAAATAATAAACACCTTTAAGTATTTCTACAACAAATTATAAAATTTTTATGTTTATACATTTTCCAATGATTTTCAATTATCGAAATAACCATCACAAGTAAAAGGTCAAATTTATACACCATATTTTGTATAACTAAAACTAATGTTTAAAACAAAATTATGTTCTACCTTTTGAACTAATTGACTTATCATACTTTACTTTTAATGTAATGAAATTACCAGTTTAATTTATATTCCTAGTAATGATTTAATTTAGAAATTATATTTTCTAATTGTAAACATCAATACGAGTTTAATTAATAAATTCATGTCAATCTTTCAAAGTTTCTTAAGACAACCAAAATAAATTATGAAGCTATCTAATTCCTATTTTGATATATCATCTTTATCAAGAAAGTACCTCAATTGCGTTTTAAGGTAATACCAAAACCGGGATGGATGATTGTGACAAACATTATTTTAATGTTAATATTTAATTCATTCTTCGCTCTCATTTTTCTAGTATTGGGAATAATTATGTTTTACAGTTACGTGAGTCGAGATCCCTCGTCGATCGTTAATCTTAAATCATTTTAACACATCTTGTTCGTTTATGCGTTTATTGAAGTCATTTTTATCTCGTTCTGTTCCTCGTATTGAAGATCACTATTTTATTCTGAGTTTAAAATGAATCTCGGGAAGCAGTGTATAAGAAGAAACGATAAGTGTCACCAGGATTTATGTGTGTACTCGTGGAATGATTGAGGACCGAATCTCTTAATGAATGGAGTTAATAAATTCGTTACGACCTCGAGGAGTATGTTGAAGCCGACACCGCAAGTGGAAAGACTCTGGAGATCAAGTGGTTATTATCAAGGGTTCGTTCAAGGTTTTCTCGATGATTAACGGTGGAGATCTATACTCGATGTTTGTGTTCGACCTTTTCTTTTATGTACTTATATGGTGTGTGATCTAGTCAAATGATCGTAAGTTGTGAGAACTTGAGACGGCATCATCCGATGACGTCCGATCATGTAGAACACATATTATGTAATATCTTTTTGACTTTCAACGACGATGTTTATTGAGACTTTAATGCACATAGGCGAAAGTGAGGCGAGTTGAGCGCCGGGACGTCGCTCCCTTAAGGTGGTGAGGATGTAAAACCCGTAAAAATAAGGTCATAATTTAATTCTATTTTCAATTATTTTGAAGTATTTTATAACGTTAAATATTATTATGTTTACCGGTTTAAGTTGAAACCGATATTAAATATTATATTTTAATATTTTGACGAGCAACGAGGACTACTAGTGATCGCGATACCAACGGATGCCAAAAGTTTTATATTTTATTATCGATAGTTTCGATATTTAATACTTTCGACGATATCGTTTCAAATACGTATCGAGTCGTTATATTATTATTTTTCGTGTGCGATTTAACTTTTAAAAAGTACAATCTAACATTTTCAGGTAGTGAAATATTTTCTCGTATAATATTTTGAAACTTATTTTTGTGTTGGTTGACGAACTCACAATTTACATATTTAAATCTGGGCTTACGTGCATAATTTAGCGTCCCTTACGACTAAACCGGAAACCTTAGGATTATGTATTTACGTTTTTGAACTCCGTTTTTGATGAGATAATTTTTATTGGATTCGTTTTGTGTCGTTGATTCATAATTTATAAAAACGTTTTTCGTAAAACGACCCGAGGGCACCCAAATCGAGAAAACTAGAATCGAGGAATACCCGTAAATTAGTGAGGTGGGACAAAATACATTATCCCACCCCACTAGCTAACATGGGATGGAACACATGACACCACATCTAAGGATGTGGCATCATGTTAACTAACTAGCTACAAGTGTAAGCAAAGCTTACACCTTAAGCTACTCTTTTCCACTATCTAACACAAAACCATCAACTAACTTCACACATTCCATTTACTTACATGCAAACCAACACAAATCCTCTCAAAAACCTTCACCATTGCCATCCATATTGAAGCTACAAACACCCCTTTTGATCTTTTCTAGCCATAAAATACATGTTAACTAGCTCTATCATGGAGTTATCTTGAAGCCTTGATCATTTGGTGGCCATTTTAACAACATTGGAGGTGATTTGCTTGTGTCCTAGGGCTGATTTCTCAACTATTGTTCTTGGTGTTTGATGATCTTGGAGTTACTTGTGGTGTTCATCAAGTTCTTGTCTTCCAAAAACAAGAAATACACTTGGTTGGTAAAGAAGATCATCCTCTCCATTTTCTCTTGTTATTTTTGTAAAGAACAAATGTATTTTCTTTATTTTGTATATGTATATGATGTATATATGATGATAAAAATGTTGTGTGGGGATCAAGTGTTGATAAATTTGCTTAAAAATGTTAATAACCATGAGAAATAAGGCTAAAATCATGATTATTTAGTTGGCTGTATAAAAACAGTATATAACTAAAACTTGAACTAATAAAATTGCATGGTATGATCCATTTACAGTAAGTACAAGATGTTATACACATGTGAGAGTTGGCCATGCAATGGAATCATTATAATGAGTGAGATATGATCAAAACAAACTAGGTGTGCTAATCTGAATAAGTTGTTTTGTAGGGACTGTTAAGCATAGATAAACTTAAAATGAGCTTCTAATTCATTATAGAACTCTAGATATGATAAAAATGGTGAAGATGAAAATAAAAATCAGATTTTGAGAATTAATGTTTATTTTATATAAATATGTAAAAGGTTAAATAAATGGATAAATTATATAAATGGTAGTGGAATAATACTTATAAGTAATAAAAACTATAAACTTGATTTTTACGACTTTTTCGGCTATTACCGTAAAATTAACGTTTTTCGCCAATTAAAACTTAGACGATCAAACCCGTCTAATGTAAAGTTTTTAAAAGTCATATACAGATATATATAAGTAACTAATACAAGTAAAAACCGATAAAACCCGAACTATAGGACATACGGACATTAACGAGCTAACTAAGCATATTGGACTAATAATTGGACTAAATAAGCTAAGCACTTATAAAAAGAACTTATTGGGCTTAACCCATTTGGGCCCAACATGGAAAGTATAGATACTGATAATATAGGTATAAAATGGATTAAAACAAGTTAAAGAACTTATACTAAGCTTATTGGACTTAAAATAGGTAAGTAGGTAAAACTAGTAAACTAGTAAAAAGTTACCAACACGTAAACACTAAAATAAGTAAACAAGGATATTTAAACCCACTTGATCATCATCATATGTACAAAATCATCATATGTATATTGTTATTTTGATAAAAGTCATTGGACAAGAGTCTAAGACCGATTATTATTTATATAGGTTTCCGTGACCGAAGCACGCCCGTAGCCGATAATCCGCCTTTCATTATCAACGTGAGTCTATAGCCTCGCTTTATACTAGTTATTAAATGATTTTAAACCCGCGAGGGGGAATACATGTTTTTATAAACTTAGAACACAAGATTTTTATGGTATGCTTTGTCCCTCTATGAATGGACCCGTGGTTGCCTTTAAATTGCATTAAGTGATTGCCTTTGTTAAAACCTCAATTATGGACCGTTAATTAACCTATGATGGGTTAACCGCTAGTACAATTAATAGATCTATGGGGGAAGCCGCCCCGGTTCAGTTTTTGTGGACTTGTCATAGAAGCTTAGGCCCGACCTCCACACTGTTTGGACATATTGTATTGAGAAGTCAGGTATACGGCAATGTACCAATAATCTGGAGGTAACGACAATTAATAAATCTCTCGTCTTATTAGACTGATATGGGAGTGTCTAAGGGCTCGGTTCCATGAGCTTATTGCAATTTATGCTATATACAATTATCATTGTTGATGCAAATTATTATTTGATGCATATAAGCATGCCACAAACTTGTAAATCTTTGCTTGTGTTCAAATTGATTTCATAAACCTATAGATTCACTCGGCATTTTTGCTGATTGTTTTACTCACATGTATTTCAGGTAATCAAGAAGTGGAAGCTTGGAGGTCACGGGAAATGAATTTGTGCACTGCTTTTGTTGTTCAAACTCTTTGATTTATTTATCGTTCCATTTTTAAAACAAACTAATATGTTGTTTTAACTTATCTTTTGGTAACGATTACTTGGGACTACGCTAGTCTGACGAATGTTTTAGGAACGATAAATCTAAAACGTCTCTTTTTGAGTCGTTCTTTATAAATTATGTGTTGTAGTATCATTGTTTAGCACCTAAAGATGTATTACGCTGCGTGTAAATTTGGGGGTGTTAAAAAAGAGAAAGGTGATGCATGTATTCTAGTGGGATATGCAACTCAGTCTAAGGGATATAGAGTTTACAACAAGAGAACAAAATTGATAGTCGAGACTATTCATATCCGATTTGATGAATTACAAGAGATGGCACTTGAACAAAACAGTTTAAGTCCTGATCCACAACGACAAACGACTTCCGTTCACAACCGCACGGAAATCGGAACTTAAGACCACAACAATGAACCGTCAAGTTCAAAGCTGGTTCAAGGAAATGTTCCAAGAGCAGATATGACAGTCAACACGATAATTGAAGAGTTGGAAATGTTATATGGACCAATGTATGATGAATATTTCACGGGGGAGAATCATGTTGTATCAAAGTCTTCCGCTGCCACTCATGATTAGAAAGATGATACCGATCATCGTCAACAAATGGATACAACTTCATCCACTTCAACACGGGTTGCTGCAGATTACCTCCTCAGAATATCACATCAACAACCGCTCCTACAACATCAGCAACTACTGTCATTGCTCTAGAAAGCAAAAATCAAGAAGACAATGAATTAAATGACGAAGACGAATTTATCAACCCATTCAGTACACCGGTACACGAAACTGGAGAGTCTTCTACTCGCCATGTTGATACGTCAAATATGCATACCTTTTATCAGCGACATCATTCAACACATCATTGGACCCGAGATCATCCTTTGGTTCAAGTAATTGGAAACCCTTCATAGCCCGTTCGTACAAGACGACAACTTGAAACCGATGGTGATATTTGTATGTTTGCACTCGCCGTGAGTACATCTGAACCAACAAATATCAAATAAGCCTTGGAAGATCACGCTTGGATTGAATCGATGACGGATGAACTTCAACAATTTGAAAGACTTAAAGTCTGGGAACTTGTTGACAGACCATACGATGTAACACCATTAAATCTTCGATGGATCTGGAAAAACAAGATGGATGAAGAAAACACGATCATCAAGAATAAATCTAGGCTAGTAGCTAAAGGGTATGGCCAGAAAGAGGGTATTGATTTTGAAGAATCATTTGCACCAGTAGCTCTTATGGAAGCGGTCAGGATCTTCCTTGCTTATGATGCACATAAGGGATTCATCATTTATCAAATGGACGTAAAGACGACATTTCTTAACGGTCCTTTGAAGGAAGAAGTCTATGTCACTCAGCTGGAAGGATTCGTCAATCCTTATTATCCTGACAAGGTGTATCGTCTCCACAAAGCACTTTATGGACTCAAGCAAGCTCCATGGGCGTGGTACGACGAGCTCTCAAAATTTCTGGTATCCAAAGGTTTCTCAAAAGGTTCCATTGATCTAACTTTGTTCACTTATAAATATGGGGATGACATTTTGCTTGTGCAGATTTATGTTGATGACATTATTTTTGAGTCTACAAACCCAAAACTTACAAAATGATTTGAAAAAGTAATACACAGCAAATTTGAAATGTCAATGATAGGCGAACTAAAATTATTTTTAGGAATTCATGTTCACCAATCCCCAAGTGGTATCTTTATTAACCAAGCTAAGGATTGTCAAGAGATAATCAAAAAGCATGGTATGACCTCACGTAACCCCTTTGGGACAGCATTATCAACCACATCCCTAGATGCTGATTTGAAGGGAGATGCCATAGATCAAACGAGATATCGTTCCATGATCGGCTCTCTCATATACTTAACAGCAAGCCGACCAGATATATCACATGCTACATGTTATTATGCACGATATCAAGCACGACGCACTGAAAAACACCTCAAGGAGGTTAAACGGATCTTTCGGTATCTTAAGAATACCATTCACATGGGACTCTGGTATCTGAGGGAAACCATTTTCTTTCTAACGGCCTATTCAAATTCTGATCATGCAGGGTGTCTTGATACACGAAAAAGTACTTCTGGTGGTGCAAAATTTCTAGGTCAAGATAAGCTCGTGGGATGGACTTCCAAGAAGCAGGATTGCACATCACTGTCATCAGCCGAAGCGGAGTATGTGTCTCTATCTTCATGTTGTGCTCAAGTTCTTTGGATGAGAACACAACTCATGGATTATGGCTTCCACTTTGATAAAGTACCTATGTACTGTGACTCAAAGTCTACCATATCCATCTCATGCAATCTGGTACAGCATTCCCGTACGAAGAACATTGATGTTAGATATCACTTCATTAAGGAACAAGTTGAAAGGGGTATTGTTGAACTATACTTTGTTAGAACTGATTACCAATTAGCTGACTTGTTTACAAAAGCTCTTTCGAAAGAGAGGTTTGCGTATCTAGTTTGGCAAATTGGTATGAGATGTTTGGCTCCAGCAGAACTGGAGATTCTGGCAAAGAAGCCTACTTGATTCATCTATCAAACATCTACATGTAAATATAAATGAAAAAGAAAAATACAAAATTAAAAATCTTTGAAAATACAAAAATATTCTTCTCGACGTGTCTTTCAGTATCGATAATATGGTCGTGCCTAGAAATGTCGCTCAATAACGACACGGGTGTGTACATAAAGCTCGAATGAAAGTTGTACATATTTTTTCAAAACATGTCATTTCTACTTTTAATAAAGGAAAATGTCTATTTTGGACATTTATTCAAACAACGGGTAGAGCAATCTATCTTGGGTTGAGCTTGTCACAAAACATTCAACGTTTTGAGCTCAACGCAATGGCTTGTAATCACTGTTAGGACCATTGGAATAGTTATTTGTAATAGGTAGACTAGGAGGTATGTAGTTCCTCCTGGTCATAGTAGTAGTAGGAGCAAGTCGTGCTCCTGGTCTTATATAAAGTCAAACTTTATTATTTAGTTATTCTATTAGGATATGCATGAGATGTGTTAGGAAAGCATATGCATATTAGTTTTACACGTTTTGGTTAATGATGTATTAGGGTTTCCTTGTAGTATAAAAGGAACCTTAGGCAGAAGGGTTACACAAACCTTCATAAAACATAATTCTAGTTATTATTAATATTAGAAATCCTTAGAAAAGGATCAAGTCGTTATAGTTATTTTGTTCTTCTTTATAGTATTTGTATTCCACACTTATACTGTGTATAGAGTCTCTCTGTGAATAGACTTGTGATTACAGAAGTCGTTCACTGTTCCTAACAGCCTGCAAGATCCACATCTAGTGGACCCAACAAGTGGTATCAGAGCCTGGGAGAGTCTCTGTACAAGAAAAATCAATTATTATCATTACTAACATCTTTGTTTAATTATTTCTGCCTCAAGTTCTACTCAAACAGCAGTACATAATACTCCTAGAACTCAGCAACCTCAGCAGATCATTGCTACGGTTTCCAACACAAATGGTAAGTTTCCTCTTCTGAAAAAGGACGAGTATGATAGTTGGGCAATGAAGATGGAATGTTGGATCACCAACACTGATCAAGACCTTTGGTAGATCATTCTGAATGGAAACAGCAGGAAGTTGACTGGAAGAGACAAGAATGGTAATATTACTCTTCTTGACCCTAAAACTCATGAAGAAATCATAGCTGTTCAGAAGGAGATCAAAGCAAAAACTATTTTGCTTCAGTCTCTTCCTGATGATCACATGGGTGACTTCTATCATTTGGATGATGCTAGAGAGATCTAGAATGGAATAAAAGCAAGGTTTGGTGGGAATGAGGAGTCAAAGAAACTACGAAGATCCATGCTGAGAGATGAATTCACAGAATTCAAGATCTCAGAAACTGAAGGTATCCATCAAGGGTATGACAGGTTCCAAAAGATATTGAGCCAGTTGAATCAACTTCGGTCGAAACCTGACGATGGTGATATCAATGCAAGGTTTCTTAGCGCCTTACCCTACTCATGGAATCAGGTGGTAATCTCTCTCAAAGCAAAAGGTGGGCTTGACTATCTTAATTTTGATGATTTATTTCATAAGCTCAAAACCTTTGAGCCTTATGTGAGGGGATACTCAAGTGATTCTTTTCCCACTCCTGCTAACTCTGCCTTTGTAAGTTCTATGGGATCCAGTCCCATGTCTTATGCTACTAGCCCAAGCAATGCTGTGTCTTCTCAATATACTTTTCAGCATACTTCTACTCCTGAACCAAAAGCCAAGTCTGGTAGCATGGTAGAAGTTGTTCTTCACTCTTTTGTTTCTGACGTTGATGCTCAACAGCAACTTGCTTTTGATGACTTCAAACAGGTTGATAAACTCGACCTGGATGAAATGGATCTAAAATGGCAGATGGCCATGCTCACTCTTATGGTTCACAAGTTTGAGAAGAAATCCGGTCGAAAATTTAATTATAACCCAAGAGAGCCCGTAAGGTTTGACAGAAGCAAGGTTCGATGCTATAACTGCCAGCAGCAAGGTCACTTTACAAGAGAATGCCCTAACAAGCATGACCAGGAAAAGAGCAGATATTCAGCTTTTACGATTCAGGAGGTGAAGGATGACAAGAAGGCGTTGGTGTCTGTTGACTCTATGGTCAACTGGAATGATCATCAGAAGGCTACCCTAGAAACAACTGAGCCTTCTACTGATGTGTTTGCAATGATTGCTGGGAATCTATCTGATGCCGAGGAATCAGAAGAGTTTGCTCTTATGGGAATCTCACCTCAGGTACAACATTGTCCTCTTGGTTGTCATGATAAATATTCAGAATTGTTGTCCCAATATAATGACTTAAATGATCAGAATGATAAGTATTTTTTAGAGGTTCAAGCCTATAAGGCTTCTTTAAAAATATTGGAACAACAAAAGAGGTGGCTTCAAGATACTCAACGTGAGTATGAGGATAAAATTAGGATATTGAACATTGATTTAGAAAACACAACAAATATGCTTAAATACACAGAAAAGGTAAAAGATGACAGTATCAAAGAAAAACAAGAAATGAAGGAAAAATTAGATGCTACACTTCTGAGATTTGAAAAATGGCAAAAGGCACCTAAAAATCTTTCAAAATTAATTGATAGTAGCATGTCTGGTAGGACTAAAAGAGGGTTAGGATTTGATAAATATATTGATTCAGAAGATGTGTTTGATTTATCATTTTCAAGTATCTTTGATCCTGACAAGGAGGAAGAGGGAACACCTAGCTACAATAGGTTTAAACCAGCAGCAGAAATGCACGCTGTCCCTCCACCTCTTACAGGAACTTTCATGCCCACTCCTAGGCATAATGACTTGGATGGATCACAGATGCATGAGTCCCCAAAAAGTTCTACTAATACTAATGACTTTGTCTCGTGTACTTTCAATGACAAAGCCAGTGACTGTGCATCATGTGGTTCAAGTGAAGAGTCGAGACCTACAAGTTCCAAGTCGAATGACCATGCTGCTACTAGTGCTAGGAAGTGTGAAGAGAGAGTTGCTTTTACTTGAATAGTGTCTAGTCCTGGTTTATTGAGTCCTAGGAAGAATGTTTCTCCTAGAATTGTGTGTAATAAAGTTAGCAGTATGAAACAATGTCATTCTAATAAAAGGTCGTTTAAAACATGTTTAGTTTGTGGGAGTAAATTTCATTTTATTAAAGATTGTGATTTTTATGAAAAACATTCTTCTATACATCAAGCATTTCCTGCTCCTAGTCCACCAGGAGTTGTTCCATATTCTTCTAGAAGACTAAACCCAAGTGCTCAATCTTTTTCCTCTTCTAGAAGGACCTCTCCATTAGTTTTTGATCATTGGAGAAACACTGGTTTAATATCAAATAGACCAACCAGTAACTATTTTCAGAATTTTAATCCAAATTATGCATAGAATTTTGACCACATGTATTTTGGATTGGGAAATCTGGGAACTGCTGTTAAGCCCTCAGCAGGTTATTCTAGGTCAAACAATAACACCAATATGATGAATAGGAAACCAAAGAACAACGGTGGATCTCGTCAATCTTCTTGGCTATCCTCTAAAGATCCACAAGGCAGGCTCAAACCTGCAAAGGTTTGGGTCCCCTTAAGACACTAACTTTTGCATCTTTCTTGTCTTGTTGTTGTAGGTTACTTCATATCAAGATCCTACTCTAGGAATTGTTGATAGTGGATGCTCTAGGAGCATGACAGGAAATAAAAGTCTTCTATCTAACTTTGTACCATTTCAAGGCGGAAAGGTCTATTTTGGAGGAGGTGAAGGCAGGATCAATGGCAAAGGAACAATACATACGCCAAATCTTAATTTTGAGCAGGTCTATTATGTGGAAGCACTTCAACACTTCAACTTGATATCTGTCTCTCAGATTTGTGACAAGAAGCAGTTTGTCCTCTTTACGAATACTGATGCACTAGTGTTATCCAAAGACTTTAAACTCCCGGATGACTCACAGGTTCTAATCAGAATCCCTAGAAGACACAACCTCTATAGTATCAAGCTGAATGATGTCAATCCTACTGGCCAACTAGCATGTTTGGTTGCTAAAGCCTCAGAAGATGAAGCCACTCAATGGCACCGAAGGATGGGACATGTGAACTTCAAGACCATTCACAAACTAGCAAATCTGAATCTGGTCTCTAGTTTACCTCCTAAGTCATTCAGAAATGATCTTAATTGTCTTGCATGCAACAAAGGCAAACAACATAAAGCATCCTTTAAGGCCATTAATGCTCTCAGCCTTATAACCGAACCATTGCAGCTACTACACATGGATTTATTTGGTCCTACCTCTATTAGGAGCATTGACCACAAACAATTCTGTCTGGTGGTAACTGATGGGTATAGCAGGTTTACGTGGGTTTTCTTCAAGGATGCCAAGAGTGAGACCTACTCAATTCTCAAGGATTTTATTACACTTATAGAGAACCAGTTGTCCAAGAAGGTTAAAGGTATTCGATGTGATAATGGAATAAAATTCAAAAATGCAGACCTCATAGCACTTTGTAATTCTAAAGGCATCAAAAGAGATTATAGTGCAGCAAGAACTCCTCAACAGAATGGCGTGGCAGAAAGAAAGAACAGGACTCTAATAGAAGCTGCAAGAACAATGTTTGCCGATTCCAAGCTTCCAACCATGTTCTGGACAGAAGCTGTCAATACTGCAAGTTATGTTAGTTTCTATTACAAATCCTCACAAGAAGACTCCCTATGAGCTACTAACATCCAAAGTACCAAACATTGCTCATTTGAAGCCATTTGGGTGTCATGTCACCATTCTGAATACAAGTGACTATTTGGGGAAATTTGATGGCAAGGCAGATGAAGGATACATTGTGGGATATTCAGCTCACTCTCAGGCTTATCGTGTCTACAATCTCCAAGCCAAGCGAGTAATTGAAACTATAAATCTTAGGTACTTTGAGGAGAAGTCAAACATCCAAGGGAAGGGTCCTGAATGGTATTTTGATCTTGATTATCTTAGTGATTCATTAGGATATTTTCGTTTCAAAACTAACCATGATGCAGGTTCACAAGTGTTTTCAACTTCTAGTGCAGGTGCTCATTCTAGTCTTTTAGAATCAGATGACGAGGATTATTTTTTTGTTGTTCCATCCTATTCCACCACAGTCTCTCCTAATCCTCCTAGTGATGCAACTCCATCAGATATATTGGATTCAAAAGTAGCTCTTGACACATTACTCAAACAATAACAAGAAGCTACTACAGCAGCTGCTCAAGGTGGCATTGAGTTTCCTTTGAATACGACTGCTGAAAAAGCTGCTCCTAGTACTCCAACTGTTACTCCTAGTGCTAGTTCAACACCTATTGGTAGTCCGACTAGTGATTCTACTTCCCATACTAGATTCTCAAGTCCTTCTGACCTGGGGAACTATCAAAAGAAGTCTTCTACCAAGCTGGATGATATTCATAAGCAACCAATAGATGGCATTTTCAACTCTACTTCATATGATGATGACTTTGTTGGGGATCTTAATAACTTGGCACCAGAAGTGGAAGTAGCTTCCAATCTAGTGTTGCAGTCACACAAAGACCATCCTACTACTCAAATCATTGGAGATCCTGGTTCTACTGTCAAGACTCGCAGAATGCATAAGAAGGCCACGTCTGATCATCATGCTCTTGTGAGCTATATTGAGGATCAAAAGCGTAATAATCATACGGACTTTCAACATTGTTTGTTTGCTTGTTTTCTTTCAAAGGTGGAACCTAGATCAGTCTCTCATGCTCTTGAGGATCAAAGTTGGGTGGAGGCTATGCAAGAGGAAATGCAGCAATTCTTGTTTTAGAATATTTGGATCCTAGTTGACTTGCCGGATGGAAAGATAGCAATTGGTACCAAATGGATTCTCAAAAACAAGAAAGATGCACAGGGTATTGTGGTGAGAAATAAGGCGAGGTTGGTTGCACAGGGTCATACACAACTTGAAGTCATTGACTACACTGAAGTTTTTGCTTATGTTGCTAGGATTGAAGCCATTTGTCTATTTTTGGCTTTTGCTTCTTATGTGGGCTTTACAGTTTTTCAGATGGATGTCAAGAGTGCATTTCTCTATGGAAATATTGACGAGGAAGTTTATGTCACTCAACCTAAGGGCTTTGTAGATCCACTTCATCCCAAGAAAGTTTACAAGGTGGTCAAAGCTCTCTATGGACTTCATCAGGTTCCTAGAGCTTGGTATGAGCGTCTCTCCACTTTCTTGTTGAAACATGGCTATAGAAGAGGCACAATTGACAAAACACTATTTCTTAAGAGAAATACCAAGGACATTATCCTTGTTCAGGTTTATGTGGACGACATTATCTTTGGTTCTACTAAAAAGGAATGGTGTGATGAGTTTGAACAACTGATGAATGGTGAAATTCAGATGAGTGCTATGGGAGAGCTTACATTTTTCCTTGGTCTTCAACTCAAGCAACAGTCAGATGGAATCTTCATAAGTCAAGATAAGTATGTTCATGAGATCCTTCAGAAGTTTGATATGGATCCTCTTAGACCAGCAGCAACACCTTATGAAGATGCTAAAGTCAAACTCAAGAATGAGCCAGATCCTCCGGTAAATGTTCACATGTACAGGTCCATGATTGGCTCACTCATGTGTTTGACTGCATCACGTCCGAATATTATGTTTGCAGTAAGTGCTTGTTCTAGACATCGGGTGGCTCCAACGGTTTCTAACTTGAATGCAGTCAAGATGATTTTCAAGTACATCAAGGCTCAACCCAAGCTAGGCTTGTGGTATCCTAGAGAATCACCTTTTGTTCTTGAAGCATATAGTGATAGTGACTATGCAGGTGCTAATAATGACAGAAAATCTACTACTGGTGGTTGTCAATTTTTGGGTCGAAGACTTATCTCATGGCAATGCAAGAAACAGACGATAGTAGCTACTTCTTCAATAGAAGTTGAATATGTAGCTGCTGCTAGTTGTTGTGGACAAGTTTTGTGGATTCAAAATCAGATGCTGGATTATGGGTTCAACTTTATGAACACCAAAATTTTCATTGACAACCAAAGCACTATCTGCATTGTGAAGAATCCTGTCTTTCATCAACGTACAAAACATATTGAAATTCGGCACCACTTTATCCGGGATGCCAATGAGAAGAAGTTGATATAGGTTCTTAAGGTTCATACGGATGATAATGTTGCTGATCTGTTGACTAAAGCCTTTGATGGTCCTCGGATCAACCACTTGGTGGTTCACATTGGGATGGTCAATCCTTGAGACCTAGGATTGAGGGGAGGCTAAGCCTAAGGGGAGGCTTAGTGTACATATTTACTTGCACAGATTAACATATAGGTAGTTTTTAACAACAGATTGTATGGGTTCTTGCGGTGTGTGTTACTTCTAGTGGAAGATTTTGCTCACTTCTGGTGGTTGTCTTCATTAATGTTTGGCTTCTACTAATTTATGGTTGGCTTCTAGTGGATAAAAATCCTTCCTTATCAAGTAATGGTTGGCTTCTAGTCTTGGTTTGGGTCTCTGTTCACTTCGTTGACTTCTGTTGACCACGTTGTGCTTCTAGTGTTGACCCTTATGCGTTTTGACTTTTAGTCAACGCAAGCTAATTCTGGTATATATCATCTTATTTAACTTTGGTAAATTAGGATTTGCAAATAATGTTATAAGGGGCAAGTGGTTACTTTGCATTAACTGCCTAATTTGAAAGGGCAACCCACATTATTAGGGGTCAATGAACAGTTACTAGACCATTATTTATGGTCAATTACCCCCTTGACTCATTCATCACAATCATAACACACACACACATGCTCCTACTCTCTCAAACCCTAACCAATCATCTTCCATCACTTCCAATCAACATCAATGGCTGCTTTGGTCTACCAACTTGCTCATAATAAGGTAGCATATCTGGGAGATGGTCCTAAACGTGATGAATTCACAGACATACTAGAGTTTATTGAGGCTTCTAACCTCATGTATGCTTTTACTGTTTGCCCAATTGTTTATGATAGTGTGATTCGCCAGTTTTGGGATACTGCTACTCTTGTGGTTGTGTTTGGTCGCCCACGTGAACTCTATGCTACCATTGATGGACGTTCTTATGTGGTTACTGAAGATTCTATTAGGAGTTCCCTTCATCTTCAAGATGAAGGTGGTGTTGTTTCCATCCCCAATGCTGAGGTTTTGGAGGGGATGGCTGCTATTGGGTATAACCATGGGGGGAAGTTCAACTTCCAAAAGAATAGGTTTTCCCCTCAGTGGAAGCTTCTAGTGCACTTTTTGATTCACTGTTTAAGCCCCAAGTCTGGGAGTTGGGATGCCTTTCCCACTCCTTTGGCTACTGGTTTGATCTGCATAGCACAGGGTAGGGTGTTTAGTTTTTCTCGCTATTTGTTTGATGGGATGGTTAGCAATTTGACTAGTACTGGATCTAGGAAGAAATTTTTGATGTATCCTGGGTTTTTGCAGCAGATACTTGTGTGTTTACCTCGTGATAGGGAGGAGTATGAGACCCCCAAGCTTACTACTAAAGTTTACTACAATATGGCCCATGAGTTTAGAGGGGATTGGAGGCCCCTTATTGATGCAATGCTGGGCCTTGCCCAAGGTCCTCCTGTTGTTGTTCCTCCGGCTGTCGAAGCCGAGGAGGAACTTCCATTAGGTGATGATCCTATGGAGGAGGAGCATCCTGCTGGTGGTGCATCTAATGTGGTTGTGGAAGAGCCAGTTGAGGAAGTGGTGGTTGAAATGCCATCCACTTCCAATGATGCCCCCTCTTCTATGCCACATTCGTCTCCATTTGTGGATACTCCCCCTCCTAGTCCAGTCACTCACTCTACTTATAAGCCCTCTGGTTCTCGTGCTCATAATGATGACCCCTTTATTGCTTCTGGTTCCAATGAAGCCTTCCCAGACCCAAGTCCTCTTGGTGGGAAAGCGGAGGAGCCTACTACACTGACTTCTTTGCTTGATCTCATGCACATGTACCATGAAAGGATTCTTTCTTTGGAGGCGGATTTGAATCAACATCGTAAGCTTACCAGGGAATTTTTTCTTCCCATGGCTGACCGGATTAAAGCTTTGGAGACACAGCAGAGGAGGAGGAAGAAGCATGTGGTTCAGTCTGATTCTGACGAGGAGGTTGAAGATCTTGTGGAGGATGTCTTGAATTTGTTGGCGAAGGCTGTGTTTGCTGATAAGTCATATGATGATCTGCCGATTCCTCCTACTTATTCAAGCATCCCTCCTACTGCTGCTACACCTAGAACAAAGGAATATATTGCTGGTACTACTGCTGGTCCAACTGCTCGACCGTCTCATGATCCTAAGGGGAAAGCCCCTATGACTGATGCTCCCTTACCCCCTCGTAAGCGTACTCGCAGACAACTTGAGGAGGATAGGTTGGGTGAGGAGGCTGCGCAAAGAATGCAAGCGGAGATTGACCAAGCTGCAAGGGTTGAGGAGGAAGCTCTTTAGAAGCAAAGACGTGAACAGTTGCATCATGATGCTATGCATTGGGATGATAGCGATTGGATGCGGGTGCTCACTATTCTTACCTCGGATTATTCACAGTTTACGGATCTCTTGGGTTCTGATGTGAATGAGCAGAATTGTATTCCTCAAGCTATGGTGTTAATGCGTAAGCAACAATTATCGCTTGCTGCTCAACTGCGTGAAAAGCGTAAGAACAGGCCTTTGACAAGAACCAAGGAGCGAAAGTTAATGCAGAGGTATGTCGAATATCAGTCGGGTGCTCACTTTACTGTTAGTTGGACATGGGAACGAGTTCGGGCATTGTCTTTTAACGAGCTTAAGGATCTATATGAACGAATGATCAAGCGTCAGAACACACCGGTTCCGGAGCGTTTCATCTATCGTCCTCTTCCACGAGTGGTTCCTACTTCTCCACCTGCTGTTGCTCCTGGTTCTTCATCTAATGTTCTTCTTGGTTCTACTGGTATCCCATCTGTTGTTGATGTTTCTACTGCTGGTACCACACCTACACCTTCGGTTGCTCATCCTGCTTCATCTTCGGGTCCTACCATCACCACCACCTATGCTACCACTACCACTACTACTGCTACTCCTGCTATGGCACAACCCTCACCACCCGTGACTGGCTCTCAACCTACTCCTTCTCCTGGTGCAGCTACCGTTAATCCTTTGGTTGGACAAGGTATTGATTCTACTTCTGTTGATCCTATTCCTGCTGCGAAGGTAAAGGTTGAAACCTCGTCTGGTGCTCCAACTCCTCATCGTTCCATTCGCAAGAAGATGGCTAGACGTGGCAAGTCTGTTCCTTATGAGAAACGTGCTCCTGAAAATCTTGTTGATGCAGCTTCCGATAGTGACTCAGATTTGCCAATGGGTACAGGGTTTATTACTGCTTGGACGGTTAAGCCATCCACCACTATTCCTGGTACTTTCACCCATAGGATTTCCATCAGTGATGGTTATGTTCGTTATGCTTCGGGTTTGCCAGGTATGTTGACTTGGGTAGATCATAGGGATCTTATGTCGTTGTATGGGTTTGTAGATGCTGGTATGCCTACTCATCCTAGTGAAGTGCCCTCCTGGCCTGGTCTGACAATGTGGGCTGATTTGAAGATGATGCTTGATTCCCCTCCACATGCTCCACATTCTAGTGTCTGGAAGGATCAGCCACGCTGGGTAATCAAGAGATGGAAGTTGTATGCTGGTTGTGGAGTGCATGTCTTGGATTTGGAGTCTGGTGCCATGGTATTCATGCTTACGGATCTTGATTATCCGTTAACTATTGCTAGTATGGAGGCCATGCTTGCTTGTCACTTGTAGATTTCCAATGCCCCTTCCGAGAATGAGACTTCTATGGCTACTACTCTGGTGGAAGGGATCCAAGCACGGTTGCAAGCTGAGAAGGTAGCTGCGTCTGGTATGTGATGGGTTTGTTTGTAAGTTTTTATGTTTTGTGTTTTTTTGTTTTTCTGTTTATACTGCAATTCTTTTCACCAATATGTACAGTGATTGGTGACTTACATTTTAGATAGTTAAAAAAAACCTTTTATATAATATCTGCTTATCCTTTAAACAAATCATGCATTTTACACTTGTGAATAATACAATATCTGCTTATACTTTTTCAATCCTTAGGTTCCTTTTGACTGATTCACACTTGTGCTGGTTTGGTGTTTCATCTGGTGTTGGACTTGGTCCACACAACAAATGGTGCTCAACTCACCATGTCTCACAGACAAGAAAGAGTTGATTCACCTTGAGGGTACGGCCCCTGGTGTGATTCTCAAATCCGTTGATGGTTGCCAGGTTACCCAAAACTGGATGGTTTTCACTTGCCATGGTCCTAGACTGAAAAGTGGCTAATCCAAGGGGGTACGACTCTTGGTAAAGATTTTATCAAATCCGTTGATAGCTATAATAGCTTGCTCAAAGCTATAGGGTTTTCAACTCACCGATGCTTCATTGCTAAGATTTGGCGAGTCCAGAAGGGTACGACTTCTGGTAAAGACATATCAAATCCGTTGACGACTGTGATGGTTTGCCTAAAATCATCAGGGTACCCCCACTCACCATTGATTCACGTTCTAAGAGTTGGGCTGGGTTCTGGTCTCCTAGGGTGATGCTTATTCCACCATAAAGACTGGCTAGCCCAAGAACAAGCAGCTACTTGGTAAAGGCTCATCAAACCTGCTCATGTTGTTGTGAAGATTCAACACGATGTAGATTTGTTTCAAGCTTTGGAGAAGCTTCTAGTGTTCCTTGTTGCAGCGGTTCTTATGTTCCTTGTATTGCTGATGCTGCTGTTTCTTTTGATGTTCTAATCCTCAAGCTTTGTTGCACGATTTACCAGGAAACTTGAACTCAACAGGTCAAATTCAAGTTTAGGGGAGGATTGTTAGGACCATTGGAATAGTTATTTGTAATAGGTAGACTAGGAGGTATGTAGTTCCTCCTGGTCATAGTAGTAGTAGGAGCAAGTCGTGCTCCTGGTCTTATATAAAGTCAAACTTTATTATTTAGTTATTCTGTTAGGATATGCATGAGATGTGTTAGGAAAGGATATGCATATCAGTTTTACACGTTTTGGTTAATGATGTATTAGGGTTTCCTTGTAGTATAAAAGGAACCTTAGGCAGAAGGGTTACACAGACCTTCATAAAACATAATTCTAGTTATTATTAATATTAGAAATCCTTAGAAAAGGATCAAGTCGTTATAGTTATTTTGTTCTTCTTTATCGTATTTGTATTCCGCACTTATACTGTGTATAGAGTCTCTCTGTGAATAGACTTGTGATTACAGACGTCGTTCACCGTTCCTAACAAGCTGTAAGATCCACATCTAGTGGACCCAACAATCACTTTTAGATTGCAACGTGGATCTATATTCACGGGGGAGTGTACGCTTTAGTGCCCTTACCCTCAGTAAAAGAAGAGGAATCTTCTTACACTTGAGTGGATTCGTGATACAAGAGATTTTGCTAGGTTGAAAGTTCGTTTCTCGGTATCTTCTCGAATTGATTTCCGGTTCAAAGTGTAACTCAGTTGTTCTTGGTGGAAAAGAAATAGAATGGTTGTTGATGTCTACACTAATTAAAAATAAAGACTTGAAACAATAAAAATAAAATAAAGACGGTAAAAAGAAATACTGAAAGATAAAAACTTGACGGGAAATTAATGATGAGAAATTAAAAACGTGACGAGAAATAAAAAGGCAAACTTAAAAGTAAATAAGGCAAACTTAAACTAAAGGCAAGTAAATAAAAAGTGCGACTAATTAAAAAGGCGGGAAAAGTAAAGTTTAAAACTTAAATACATAAACATAAAATAAGCTAAAACTGAAATTACAAAACTAAGGAAAAGTGCTCATCCGGAATACACCCTTCATCCGGAATAAATCCTTCATCCGGAATAAATGCATTCATCCGGAATAATTCTGTTCATCCGGAATAAAAAGCTTCATCCGGAATAAACCCTTCATCCGGAATAAACATTGATTCGGAATAAACAGCTTCATCCAGAATATTCATTGATTCGGAATAAACAGCTTCATCCGGAATATTCATTGATTCGGAATGTAGGCTTCATCCGGAATAAACATCGATTCGGAATAAAAATACTGATTCAGAATAATAACTATAAAATGTTGGTTTGGAATAAAAGAACTGATTCGGAATAATTAATATAATAAGCTCATTCGGATTACTTCCTTGATCCGGAATAATCCCTTGATGCGGAATATTCACTGATCCGGAATATTGCTTAAAATCCCTTCATTCGGAATAAAAGAAAGAAAAGGTTGGTTCGGAATATAAAGCACTGATTCGGAATCTGGGCACATAAACAGTAGCGAAGAACAAGGGAAATAAAAGCCACGAATTTAAACAAAATCAATCAAAATCAACCAAAAGATTAAACCAAAACAACCACAAATGATCTAATAACAATAACCAAACGATCCAAATCAATAAAACTAACAATCATAACCAAAATAATCAAAACCCACTTAATCTAATTAATAAAAACTCAAGAACATAAGCATAAACATAAAGATTAAATCAATCACAAGAAAGGAAGATGAGAGATTAACAATTAAGATAATGATTCAACAAACATAAAAGTAACTTACTTGGAATTAAAGGAATTTAAGGTGCAAGACAATTAAGTAAATGACATGAATTTAAATGTGCAAAAATTAAAGATGGAAGAGCATAGTTTGTCAAACTAGCCAACAAAATGAAATGAAATGAACTAAGGCCTATTTATAGGAGGATTAGGAAGGTGCTTAGAGGAAGCTTCCTCCCCTCTTTCTTCTTTCTTTAATTGTCATTAAGTCCTTAATCTTCTTAATTCTTTGACTTTAACGACTTTGTCTCGGGGTTTATACTCTCGTCTTGTAATTTCTTCAATAAATTAGACTTGAGTTCTTCGGCTTTTAGTAAACTTCCGTCTTTTGACTTTTTCTTCGATAAAAGCCCGTGAATGCCCGTGTTTTCTCCCCTTTTCACATTTTCGTCCTAAATCACAACAAAAACACAAACCACGCATAATTCTGACATTTACGACATAAAATACATGTTTTAGCTTGGTTATTATTGTAGTTAAGTGGTAAAAAGGATGGGTGTTTACACACCTATCAAATCCCCTACACTTGACCATTGCAATGTCCTCATGCAATGCATTAGTTTCAAAGCACGGTTTACATTTTCCATCATAATCAGTCCATATTGTCCATTATTAAAGGGATAGAAAATTATAAACATTCAAAGGAAGACAGTAAGTAAAGAAATCAAAGACATACCTTAGGGTTTTGGAAATGTTATGAATGATCATCATCCTCAAGTTTTCACATTCTCCAAACCAAGCTTAAAAACGAGATCATTGTTATTAAAAGTTAGCAAACTAACACGAACTCATGTGGGCCAATTATTTACTTACACTCCCTTATTCCTAGGTGTATCTCTTATATTTTATTATTGTCTTGAATGATCACGAGGATGCATTGTTGACTTATTTCGATAGTTATTTAGGCTGAAAATAAAGTGGGACGATTTAATCAATAGTTAGCTAAAGGACAAAATCTTTTAAAACTGCTTCTCGGGACCTCATAAAGTTCATATCTTGGCATAACTTGCTTCGCGATTTGAGACCTTTCTCGGACCGATATTTGGCAGCGACTTCATACTTCAAATCTTTAGAGACGTTCATGAAATAATGGCCTTCTCTTCATAATAGGAATTTCTTCACTTGAAGTTTTGAGAGATTCTTCATACTTGGACCACGACTTCTTCAGTTTTCTCCATTCTTTATTTGGGATTTTGATATACAACGATCCGCCTCCTTTTTGGACTTGGATCTATTTATCCTCATACCTTGTTAGGGCCTTTTTGAATAGACTTCTCCATGATCTTTACGGGAGTATTTGCTTTTCGTCGTGTGTCTCGATCCTTATATTGATTTTCGATAAATGATTCTTCACATCACTTGGGATCTTTAGCAACAAAATGTAGCCCGCATGTCTTGTTAGGACCTTTTCGGACTCTCCAATCTTCGCATCCCGCTTCAATAAGTTATGCCTTGGCTATGAACTCTAATCCATACCGAGCAACTTTTAAACGATCTTGGGCTAGAAGCTAAGTAACTTTTGAACTCGTACAACCTTATTTATTGTAGATAAAATTTATTAGCAAGCGATGGGAGAATAGGCTCATAATTAACTCACATAAATTCACGAAAGAATACCAAAATTATAATTGACTCTATCATCTCTCGTTCTCCACAATTTAAAATCTCAAGGAATGAGACTCGTGGATGCTTAGCCAATTAAATCAAAGTTTTGGGTTTTCGAGTCGTCTATAGGATCTTGAAAACTCTTAGACTTTTTCAAGTTTAGAAATCGCATTTTAAAGTTCCCTTGATAAACGACTCTCTAGGATCAATTATAGGAACTTGCGAAAAGTTCTTGTTCTTAACACGTGAGAGTTAAGACTTTCGCGTTTTATAGCTCCCTATACAAAAGCCTAGCAAAACTTGACTTAAACACGTTAAGGATACTAGCTAGAGTAAACTTAGATAAGTAAACTTGGGTTGAGTCAAAAGATTCACAACGATGAAAATTAAAACCACTTTATTAAAATTTTATTCTAGCAAAGAAAGAAACTAACTATACAAAGGTAAAAACTAATAGGCCAAAATAGATCAAAAATTTAGAAAAATGTCGAAAAATTGATTTTCCGGTTAAAATGAGGACAAATACAAGGAAAAGGCCACTTAACTTCGATAGAAGTCCCCCCTACACTTGATATAAATATTGTCCTCAATGTTTAAGCATGTGGGAGTAAACTCCCCTACACCTAGGACATTGTGCACTTTGTTTAAATTTCGCTAAGGAAGAGACAACTAAAGAGATTCCTATTTTAATATTGGAAAATATAAAATAGTGAATCGAAAAGAGTTTAGGATAGAACCGGGAAGACGGGAACACGGAATCATGGTTCGTCAAAAGTCATCAAGAGTGTGTCCTTGAAGCTCTAATCCCTGCACATGATAAGAAAGAAAACAAGAAACACCAACGGGGCTCCCCCCTACACTTATGGTGAAAACATGTAAAGATAGATAGATAATTGGGTTGCCTCCCAAAAAGCGCTTGTTTATATTAACCGAGTCACGAGCCTGACTCGTCCCCGAATTAAATGGTCCATGGGGAAGCCTCAAATGTAATACCGGGATCAAAGACCTTGTCCTCGTTCCCGGTTGACATCAACAAAGGAGAGGCGGGGGGATAAGTCTTGAATGGGAGAAAGGTTCTTTCAACATACGAAAAGTATGTGAAATCGTGATCCACGGGAGGTGGGGTGGGTAAAGTAAGCATATTGTCATCCCCCAAAGACAATGAATGTTGAGCACTCGGCAAAGCCGTAATGTTATCAATCATGAAATAGTGAATGTCACCTCCCGGGTCAAAGCACTCATCCTCCATAATAGTGGCTAAAGGGGAGGATGAAGGTGCTCGGGAGGGGGACTTGGGACAATACCTTCCTGCAACAAATTATCAAAAATAATATCCCCCTCCATGTCATCATCATCAATACCCGAAGGTATTGAGTGAATGTCGATTTCTTCCAGCAATGGGTCATTATCTTCAACGGGAGGAATAGATGGAGGTAAAGACTCAGAAAGAGGAGAAGTCAACTCTTCGATTTGAGCAATAAGAAGATGCACTTTCCGTAATCTGTCGCGGAGATCACGTCTTCCACCTCATCTTTAAGAGCAAGTTCATCGGTGAACTTCTCGTAAGCCGGAGAGAATAAATCGTCATCGCCCGCATCTCCCGGTGGAGATTGAGAAATTTCAAAAGTGAAATTCTCATAGCTTGGAGAAAAATAGTCATAATTAGGATCGACCTCTTCCGTAAGAGCAACGTCGTCCTCAGACTCCATAGCAGTCGGTATGTCACAAACCTCATCATCAATGAATTTATCGAGACCAAAATCACTAATCTCACTCAATGAATCATCATCCTTAGATGCATTAGGATTATCGAGAGTAGGAGTAGCAACTTCAGTAGACGGGTCAAGAGCGTAGACATCATCGTCGTCATCATCATCATAATAGACGGGACCATGCCAATTAGGAATGACATAGTCGGCTAACTCTTCCTTGATAACCTCCACATCTTTAAGAAGCTCATGAAGCAAATTTTGTTGTTCATCTCCCCGAGTATGTTCAATTAAACCAATTCTATCCCACGCTGTAATTAAACATTTTGGTGTAGAAGTGAAAACGACCAAATTGGCTCAAAGGGGTGTTGGTGGATTTCAAGATTTCGTCACCATCAAGTAAAGGTTGCCTTTCCTTATGCAAGTCAGCTCGGATTTGAGCTAAACTTTCTACAACATGGTTCAAACAAGTGAGTTGTTGGTCAAGACTAATTTGGTGAGAGGATTAATGATTGAGGGTGTGATGTGGGGGCTCAAAGTTATACACACTGGGATGATAGCACGGAATTTTCTCAAAGACCTTTGACGGATCACAAGAAGAAGCATCGTGAGGGCCCCCACAAATATAGCACCATGGGTATGGAGAAAAACCGGGTGCGTCATGTGGATAGCTATTACCATTGTCATAATTGTAACCCGGTTCTTGCCCGTGATCATACGGGTATCGAACCGGATACGAAACATACCAATGAGAATCGCTTCCACAATACATGCAATAGGGAGGAGTAAGTTCATTAGCAGTAAAGGATGAGTTAATCGAATTACACGATGGACAAAATCCTATTTGTGAATCGATGGAAATGGGAGGAAAGTCTCTTCCGCATCGCTCGCATGAACACCATTGACATGATTCGCCCCCATATAGTCGTCTCCAACACCCGACGCAATGGACATAAGAATCCATAAAGAAAAATAGATAAGCAAGAAGAATATTTTTGGTGCAAAACTTTGAAAAAGAGATGCTTTTTAAGATTTTTCAAATGTTTATGGGATTTTTGAAAGTTTTTGTGACACGAAAAATAACGTTCACAAGTGAACGAGTCCCAAAAGCCAACGCGTCTCTCACGAAAAACCGTTAATCTTCACGAAAAGAGCCGGCAGCGGCGCCATTTGATACAAGGCTTTACTCAGTTAAAAAGTTCTTTGTCGTATGTCTAATCGAATTGATAACTGGTTTAAAGTGCGACTCAGCTGTCTTTGGTGGAAACAAATAGTTGTGTCGTTGTAGTATATTAAAAGTGCAAAAACTTTAAAGTAAAGAGCAAGAAAAATAATGCTAAATCTAATTTAAAATATATGACAAGAAATTAAAAACATGACGAGAAATAAAAAGGCAAACTTAGAAGTGAATAAGGCAAACTTAAACTAAAGGCAAGTAAATAAAGAGTGCGACTAATTAAAAAGGCGGGAAAAGTAAAGTTTAAAACTTAAATACATTAACATAAAATAAGCTAAAACTGAAATTACAAAACTAAGGAAAAGTGCTCATCCGGAATACACCCTTCATCCGGAATAAATCCTTCATCCAGAATAAATGCATTCATCCGGAATAATTCTGTTCATCCGGAATAAAAAGCTTCATCCGGAATAAACCCTTCATCCGGAATAAACATTTATTCGGAATAAACAGCTTCATCCGGAATATTCATTGATTCGGAATAAACAGTTTCATCCGGAATATTCATTGATTCGGAATGTAGGCTTCATCCGGAATAAACATCGATTCGGAATAAAAATAATGATTCGGAATAATAACTAGAAAATGCTGGTTTGGAATAAAAGAACTGATTCGGAATAATTAATGTAATAAGCTCATTCGGAATACTTCCTTGATCCGGAATAATCCCTTGATGCGGAATATTCACTGATTCGGAATATTGCTTAAAATCCCTTCATTCGGAATAAAAGAAAGAAAAGGTTGGTTCGAAATATAAAGCACTGATTCGGAATCTGGGCACATAAACAGTAGCGAAGAACAAGGGAAATAAAAGCCACGAATTTAAACAAAATCAATCAACATCAACCAAAAGATTAAACCAAAACAACCAAAAATGATCTAATAACAATAACCAAATGATCCAAATCAATAAAACTAACAATCATAACCAAAATAATCAAAACCCACTTAATCTAATTAATAAAAACTCAAGAACATAAGCATAAACATAAAGATTAAATAAATCACAAGAAAAGAAGATGAGAGATTAAAAATAAAGATAAAGATTCAACAAACATAAAAGTAACTTACTTGGAATTAAAGGAATTTAAGGTGCAAGACAATTAAGTAAATGACATGAATTTAAATGTGCAAAAATTAAAGATGGAAGAGCATAGTTTGTCAAACTAGCCAACAAAATGAAATGAAATGAACTAAGGCCTATTTATAGGAGGATTAGGAAGGTTCTTAGAGGAAGCTTCCTCCCCTCTTTCTTCTTTCTTTAATTGTCATTAAGTCCTTAATCTTCTTAATTCTTTGACTTTAACGACTTTGTCTCGGGGTTTCTACTCTCGTCTTGTAATTTCTTCAATAAATTAGACTTGATTTCTTCGGCTTTTAGTAAACTTCCGTCTTTTGACTTTTTCTTCGATAAAAGCCCGTGAATGCCCGTATTTTCTCCCCTTTTCACATTTTCGTCCTAAATCACAACAAAAACACAAACCATGCATAATTCTGACATTTACGACATAAAATACATGTTTTAGCTTGGTTATTATTGTAGTTAAGTGGTAAAAAGGATGGGTGTTTACACACCTATCAAATCCCCTACACTTGACCATTGCAATGTCCTCGTGAAATGCATTAGTTACAAAGCACGGTTTACATTTTCCATCATAATCAATCCATATTGGCCTTTATTAAAGGGATAGAAAATTATAAACAATCAAAGGAAGACAGTAAGTAAAGAAATCAAAGACATACCTTAGGGTTTTGGAAATGTCATGAATGATCATCATCCTCAAGTTTTCACATTCTCCAAACCAAGCTTAAAAACGAGATCATTGTTATTATAAGTTAGCAAACTAACACGAACTCATGTGGGCCAATTATTTACTTAGACTCCCTTATTCCTAGTTGTATCTCTTATATTTTATTGTTGTCTTGAATGATCACGAGGATGTATTGTTGACTTATTTTGATAGTTATTTAGGCTGAAAATAAAGTGGGACGATTTAATAAATAGTTAGCTAAAGGACAAAATCTTTTAAAACTGCTTCTCGGGACCTCATAAAGTTCATATCTTGGCATAACTCGCCTCGTGATTTGAGACCTTTCTCGGACTGATATTTGGCAGCGACTTCATACTTCAAATCTTGAGAGACGTTCATGAAATAATGGCCTTCTCTTCATAATAGGAATTTCTTCACTTGAAGTTTTGAGAGATTCTTCATACTTGGACCACGACTTCTTCAGTTTTCTCCAATCTTTATTTGGGATTTTGATATACAACGATCCGCCTCCTTTTTGGACTTGGATCTATTTATCCTCATACCTTGTTAGGGCCTTTTTGAATAGACTTCTCCATGATCTTTACGGGAGTATTTGCTTTTCGTCGTGTGTCTCGATCCTTATATTGATTTTCGATAAATGATTCTTCACATCACTTGGGATCTTTAGCAACAAAATGTAGCCCTCATGTCTTGTTAGGACCTTTTCGGACTCGCAAATCTTCACATCCCGCTTCAATAAGTTATGCCTTGTCTATGAACTCTAATCCATACCGAGCAACTTTTAAACGATCTTGGGCTAGAAGCTAAATAACTTTTCAAATCGTACAACCTTATTTATTGTAGATAAAATTTATTAGCAAGCGATGGGAGAATAGGCTCATAATTAACTCACATAAATTCACGAAAGAATACCAAAATTATAATTGACTCTATCATCTCTCGTTCTCCATAATTTAAAATATCAAGGAATGAGACTCGTGGATGCTTAGCCAATTAAATTAAAGTTTTGGGTTTTCGAGTCGTCTATAGGATCTTGCAAACTCTTAGACTTTTTCAAGTTTAGAAATCGCATTTTAAAGTTCCCTTGATAAACGACTCTCTAGGATCAATTATAGGAACTTGCGAAAAGTTCTTGTTCTTAACACGTGAGAGTTAAGACTTTCGCGTTTTATAGCTCCCTATATAAAATCCTAGCAAAACTTGACTTAAACACGTTAAGGATACTAGCTAGAGTAAACTTAGATAAGTAAACTCGGGTTGAGTCAAAAGATTCACAACGATGAAAATTAAAACCACTTCATTAAAATTTTATTCTAGCAAAGAAAGAAACTAAGTATACAAAGGTAAAAACTAATCGGCCAAAATAGATCAAAAATTTAGAAAAATGTCGAAAAATTGATTTTCCAGTTAAAATGAGGACAAATACAAGGAAAAGGCCACTTAACTTTGATAGAAGTCCCCCTTACACTTGATATAAACATTGTCCTCAATGTTTAAGCATGTGGGAGTAAACTCCCCTACACTTAGGACATTGTGCACTTTGTTTAAATCTCGCTAAGGAAGAGACAACTAAAGAGATTCCTATTTTAATATTGGAAAATATAAAATAGTGAATAGAAAAGAGTTTAGGATAGAACCGGGAAGACGGGAACACGGAATCACGGTTCGTCAAAAGTCATCAAGAGTGTGTCTTTGAAGCTCTAATCCCTGCACATGATAAGAAAGAAAACAAGAAACACCAACGGGGCTCCCCCTACACTTATGGTGAAAACAGGTAAAGATAGATAGATAATTGGTTTGCCTCCCAAAAAGCGCTTGTTTATATTAACCGAGTCACGAGCCTGACTCGTCCCCGAATTAAATGGTCCATGGGGAAGCCTCAAATGTAATACCAGGATCAAAGACCTTGTCCTCGTTCCCGGTTGACATCAACAAAGGAGAGGCGGGGGGATAAGTCTTGAATGGGAGAAAGGTTCTTTCAACATACGAAAAGTATGTGAAATCGAGATCCACGGGAGGTGGGGTGGGTAAAGTAAGCATATTGTCATCCCCCAAAGACAATGAATGTTGAGCACTCGGCAAAGCCGTAATGTTATCAATCATGAAATATTGAATGTCACCTCCCGGGTCAAAGCACTCATCCTCCGTAATAGTGGCTAAAGGGGAGGATGAAGGTGCTCGGGAGGGGGACTTGGGACAATACCTTCCTGCAACAAATTATCAAAAATAATATCCCCCTCCGTGTCATCATCATCAATACCCGGAGGTATTGAGTGAATGTCGATTTCTTCCAGCAATGGGTCATTATCTTCAATAGGAGGAATAGATAGAGGTAAAGACTCGAAAAGAGGAGAAGTCAACTCTTCGATTTGAGCAATAAGAAGATGCATTTTCCGTAATCTGTCGCGAAGAATCACGTCTTCCACCTCATCTTCAAGAGCAAGTTCATCGGTTAACTTCTCGTAAGCCGGAGAGAATAAATCGTCATCGCCCGCATCTCCCGGTGGAGATTGAGAAATTTCAAAAGTGAAATTCTCATAGCGTGGAGAAAAATCGTCATCATTAGGATCGACCTCTTCCATAAGAGCAACGTCGTCCTCAGACTCCATAGCAGTCGGTATGTCACAAACCTCATCATCAAAGAATTTATCGAGACCAAAATAACTAATCTCACTTAATGAATCATCATCCTTAGATGCATTAGGAATATAGAAAGTAGGAGTAGCAACTTCGGTAGATGGGTCGAGAGCGTAGATATCATCGTCGTCATCATCATTATAATAGACGGGACCATGCCAATTAGGAATGACATAGTCGGCTAACTCTTCCTTGATAACCTCCACATCTTTAAGAAGCGCATGAAGCAAATTTTGTTGTTCATCTCCCCGAGTATGTTCACTTAAACCAATTCTATCCCACGCTGTAATTAAACATTTTGGTGTAGAAAAGAAGGGAAAACGACCAAATTGGCTCAAAAAGGTGTTGGTGGATTTCAAGATTTCGTCACCATCAAGTAAAGGTTGCCTTTCCTGATGCAAGTCAGCTCGGATTTGAGCTAAACTTTCTAGAACATGGTTCAAAGAAGTGAGTTGTTGGTCAAGACTAATTTGGTGAGAGGATTGATGATTGAGGGTGTGATGTGGGGGCTCAAAGTTATACACACTAGGATGATAGCACGAAATTTTCTCAAAGACCTTCGACGGATCACAAGAAGAAGCATCGTGAGGGCCCCCACAAATATAACACCATGGGTATGGAGAAAAACCGGGTGCGTCATGTGGATAGCTATTACCATTGTCATAATTATAACCCGGTTCTTGCCGGTGATCATACGGGTATCGAACCGGATACGAAACATGCCAATGAGAATCGCTTCCACAATACATGCAATAGGGAGGAGTAAGTTCATTAGCAGTAAAGGATGAGTTAATCAAATTACACGATGGGCAAAATCCTATTTGTGAATCGATGGAAATGGGAGGAAGGTATCTTCCGTATCGCTCGCATGAACACGATTGACATGATTCGCCCCCATATAGTCGTCTCCAACACCCGACGCAATGGACATAAGAATCCATAAAGAAAAATAGATAAGCAAAAAAAAAAATTTGGTGCAAAACTTTGAAAAAGAGATGCTTTTTAAGATTTTTCAAATGTTTTTGGGATTTTTGAAAATTTTTGTGACACGAAAAATAACGTTCACAAGTGAACGGATCCCAAAAGCCAACGCGTCTCTCACAAAAAACCGTTAATCTACACGAAAAGAGCCGGCAGCGGCGCCATTTGATACAAGGCTTTACTCAGTTAAAAAGTTCTTTGTCGTATGTCTAATCGAATTGATAACTGGTTTAAAGTGCGACTCAGCTGTCTTTGGTGGAAACAAATAGTTGTGTCGTTGTAGTATATTAAAAGTGCAAAAACTTTAAAGTAAAGAGCAAGAAAAATAATGCTAAATTTAATTTAAAATAAATGACAAGAAATTAAAAACGTGACGAGAAATAAAAAGGCAAACTTAAAAGTAAATAAGGAAAACTTAAACTAATGGCAAGTAAATAAAAAGTGCGACTAATTAAAAAGGAGGGAAAAGTAAAGTTTAAAACTTAAATACATAAACTTAAAATAAGCTAAAACTGAAATTACAAAACTAAGGACAAGTGCTCATCCGGAATACACCCTTCATCCAGAATAAATCCTTCATCCGGAATAATTCTGTTCATCCGGAATAAAAAGCTTCATCCGGAATAAACCCTTCATCTGGAATAAACATTGATTCGGAATAAACAGCTTCATCCGGAATATTCATTGATTCGGAATAAACAGCTTCATCCGGAATATTCATTGATTCGGAATGTAGGCTTCATCCGGAATAAACATCGATTCAGAATAAAAATACTGATTCGGAATAATAACTAGAAAATGCTGGTTCGGAATAAAAGAACTGATTCGAAATAATTAATATAATAAGCTCATTCGGAATAATTCCTTGATCCGGAATAATCCCTTGATGCGGAATATTCGCTGATCCGGAATATTGCTTAAAATCCATTCATTCGGAATAAAAGAAAGAAAAGGTTGGTTCGGCATATAAAGCACTGATTCAAAATCTGGGCACATAAACAGTAGCGAAGAACAAGGGAAATAAAAGCCACGAATTTAAACAAAATCAATCAAAATCAACCAAAAGATTAAACCAAAACAACCACAAATGATCTAATAACAATAACCAAACGATCCAAATCAATAAAACTAACAATCATAACAAAAATAATCAAAACCCACATAATCTAATTAATAAAAACTCAAGAACATAAGCATAAACATAAAGATTAAATCAATCACAAGAAAGGAAGATGAGAGATTAACAATAAAGATAAAGATTCAACAAACATAAAAGTAACTTACTTGGAATTAAAGGAATTTAAGGTGCAAGACAATTAAGTAAATGACATGAATTTAAATGTGCAAAAATTAAAGATGGAAGAGCATAGTTTGCCAAACTAGACAACAAAATGAAATGAAATGAACTAAGGCCTATTTATAGGAGGATTAGGGAGGTGCTTAGAGGAAGCTTCCTCCCCTATTTCTTCTTTCTTTAATTGTCATTAAGTCCTTAATCTTCTTAATTCTTTGACTTTAACAACTTTGTCTCGGGGTTTCTACTCTCGTCTTGTAATTTCTTCAATAAATTAGACTTGAGTTCTTCGGCTTTTAGTAAACTTCCGTCTTTTGACTTTTTCTTCGATAAAAGCCCGTGAATGCCCGTGTTTTCTCCCCTTTTCACATTTTCGTCCTAAATCACAACAAAAACACAAACCACGCATAATTTCGACATTTACGACATAAAATACACGGTTTGGCTTGGTTATTATTGTAGTTAAGTGGTAAAAAGGATGGGTGTTTACACACCTATCAATTCGTCAAGACATTCAAAGTCTAAGAGCTCAAGTTTATGCTTTTAAAAATCCATTCTTTTGAAAAAAATTGGAATTTTGAGATTTTTCAAAAAGCGTTGAACACAATTTTTTCAAAATTTTTTAATGATATTCAAAATCTTTCAAAAATTGTGTGTTCAACAACTCCTATCCTCAAAAGTTTAATGTGGATCATATCCTCACAATGACATATCAATTGGATCAATTTTTGAGGGGGAGCGTTCCAAATTCATGCTAAGTTTGACACATTTTTCTCCCGAAAGTTTTTCAAGACTATTTTTTTCACAATATATTTTAATCAAATTTGGTATCTCTAATATCAAACAATTTGATATATTAGAGATAAAGAAAATGTGATTAAAATATGATCTAAAGACTCAAGCACTCATGGTTTCGATCAGATACCCACAACATCTTTAATTCACGACATTATTGATGTCAAAAGGGTGGTTAGGTTTAAGTCCTATGATCTAACCAGAACCGGAGGGATCTTCCCAGGGACAACCCAATAGATTATTAGAAGTCCTTAGGAAAGATGGAGTAGAATGTGAACGAAGTTGAATGCCTACTAAGTACTGATGCTAGCACTGGAACAATCACAACAAGGTGCTAGTAATGATGTATTGGTAAGCGTTGAAGGGGTTGAAGAATGAAAAAGAAATGTAAGGATAATGGGTGTAAAGAAATTATCCCTCCATACAACTCAGGCATAAACCGGGTCAACACATCATGAAGACAACGCATCATGGACCTAGTGATGTAATGCACAACCCCTTCCTAGCTGACTCGGGCTTCTCTTAAAAGAAGTTTGTTTTATTGTCACGGAGATCAACACGACTTCTATTAACTTTCTCACTTCGAGATAGTTGATATTGAATAGGTGGCATCTGCTCCAGCCTCCGACCACTAAAAGTGCACAAATCGAGTCTAGGGCCAAGAGATCAATCAATCTCGTTAGGACACACGGATGAAAATCAAGAGAGTCATACGCTATATCCTTGCGATATTGCTAGAACACTCAGAGTGATACTACCTAGTAGTCAATATTGAGTGGAAATCCTTCTAGTGTTAACATCAAACAGCACTGTAGTAGGTCATGTGTAAGATTCTTTATGAATTGAACATATGTAAAACTGAAAAGCAACAGTGGTTTCTTTCTTTATCGATTCAAACTCGTTTCAGGTTTCTACACATTATCTTTATGGTCTTGCCAGAACATTCAGAGTGATATTTATTAATATTCACAGTGACGAATGGAAATCCTTCTAGCGTCAACATTAAACAGCGCTATGGTAGGTAACTTGCGAGATTCTTATGAATCAAGCTTGTGTCAACTAGAAAGTAACAATGGTAAGATTCTTAATGATCAAACTTGTTCCAGGAATTTGAATTGACGACTTTAATCAAGCGGATATTTATCCAATTGATTCACTCTTTATGTTCGTAGTCTTGGTTTGAGACGGTCGAGTAAAGATAACGGCTAGTACAGCCGCGAAACACTGTCAAGGAGGTTCTTAACTGAATCTACCTAATCACAGGTACAATATTTAATATCGTGTAACGGTCTTCACCGACCTGAGGTAAAACGCTACCGATTTAAGACGAATGTCAAAGCCATTCAGTCCGTGTCTAAGAATTTGTCTCGAGAAGGTGGCGTTACGGTGTACTCAGCAAAGTCAAAGATTCAAAACCACATACTCATGCCCAAAGACATTAAACAATCAAGAAAGCTAAATACTTCCGCAACTCTGATGATCAAAATCTTCCTTATCAATTAATGTAGAGGAATGACCTCTCTTCAAAGGAGTTTGTTAGCAAGCTTTCAAGATAGTGTAACGTATGTGCATGTGGATGAAGACACAAGATCAAAAGATGGCAAAGACAAGCCAAGGATAATTTGAAGATCTCAAGTTTAAAGACAAAGTCGAAAGACAACGATAAAGGCTCAAAGATCACAGCATGAAGGAACAAGACTACTATTACACGTTCAAGATTCATTTATGACGAAATTCGTACTCTCCATTGAACTCCAAATATCGAAGAGGAATGACCTCACATTGTGGGAGATTTTTAGCCTCAAAATATTGAGTCAAACAAGAATGTTCGGTCATAGGTTTTTATTGTAATATTTATTATAACGTTGTAATAGTTAGTTAAAATAGTCGTGACATTACGGGCTTGATGGCTAGCTTAAAAGGCCTCTTTTAAGGTACTATGCATTTTATTCAAGCCCGACCCATTAAACAAATATAGTCCATTAAGGCTACATGTAAGCATGACTATATATACCTCTCCTAGCATATTATGAGAGGTTGGAAGTTCTTATTTTCTTAATCTAATATTCATATATTTAATCATCTCTCTCTACTTTCTCTCTCTAGAAATATTCTTTCTTTCTTCTTAAATTCAATTAATCAACCATGGTGAAGTGATAAAATATGGGAACAACACATACACAAACAAAGAAAACAAGCATACATGGTGCACATTTGACGATATTTTGCTCATTTTAAGCCCCTTTTTAGGTACGAAAAGATGTGTATTTAGGGTCACATCATCCATCCATTAAAGGACCTTAAGATCCTAGTATCAAAAGAGTTATCATTTGGAGCATGATCCCTTGGAAAATGATAACCGAACTAATACAAGGTTTTTGGCCCGTATAAAAATTATATGTTCGTTGTTCTGGTCTAATCGAATTGATCTAGGTTCTCTATGTGACTCAGTTTTATTTTGGTGAAAACAAATATTTTTAGTTGTTTTTAAATTTAAATGTGCAAAGACTTAAAAGTAAATGTCGTTAAAGTAAAGTGGCGTGAAAATTAAATCTAGTCTAATTAAAATAAAGGGTGCAATATTAAAAAACTTTTGAAATTTAAATTAATTAAAATGAATAAAAATAAAAGCGTGACGAGAATTAAAAATGGACAAAGTATAAAAACATAGCTAAAAATTAAACAAGACAAAGTATAAAGAAAATGTCCCCAATCGGAATATATTCCGATCTTACCTTGATCGGAAAATCAAACCAAACCTGTCGGATTGTCGGGGTAGACCAATCGGAATATGTCACTTACCCAATCGGAATAACCCACGACCCTCTGATCGGAATGATGATACCTACCTGATCGGAATTTGGAAGAGACCTGTGGTCGGAATGTTAATCGGAACACCAAATCGGAATAGCTGTCACCTATTGATCGGAATGATCCAATGAACACCTCGATCGGAATGAAGAATAGAGCACCAATCGGAATATCTGTCACTTACACACAATCGGAATGCCCAAAACCTTTCTGATCGGAATACCAAGATCCTCCCAGATCGGAATATTGAAACCCTTTTCCGACCAAGCACAGTAGCTATGGTCGGAATGTAAAACCCTTTTCCGATTGGTCAGATCGGAATAAGGTGGAAAAAACACAAATTAAGCTAATCTAATAAGCTACAATCCTAATAAGCACAAGACGAAAAACTTAAGGAAAACCGTGTGAAAATAAGCTACTAAACTGAAAGTTAACAACTTTAAAGACACGAAATGAATAACCTTTATAAAAAACAACTTTTTATATAAAAATAACTTTTATAAAAACTATATAAACTTGAAAATAAACAAAATAAGCTATGAAAACAAATGATTTAAAACAATCAAAAGCATAAAAATGAAATCTTTAAACAAATAAACAAGATCAAAAGCATATAAATCAAAGATTAGAGAAAGGTAGAATGAGATCAACAAGATAAAGTAAAGGTGCGAGTAATTAAAGAAACACTTACTTGAAATTAAAAGGTAATTAAGGTGCAAAACATGTATTTAATGGTGCAAGTAATTAAATGTGCAAGTAAATAAAAGTGGAAGAGATAGTTTGTCAAGCTATCCAACCATGGAAGAACTAATTGTCGCGATTAGTCAACAAAACTAAATGAGATGAAAATGAGAGGTTTATATAGGTGATTAGGAGGATGGTTAGAGGAAGCTTCCTCCCCTCCTTCCTTTCTTCTTAATTGCGCCCTTAAGTCCTTCCTTGTTAATCTTTTTGTTAATCTTGGAGTTTGATGACTTTTGGCTCGGGATTTCTTTGGACTCGTCTTTTAATTCTTCGATAAATAAGACTTGAGTTCCTCGGCTTTAAGTAAACTTCCGTCTTTTGACTTTTTCTTCGATAAATCTTCAGAATTTGTCTTGGACTTCCGTTCTTTTTGCACTCTTGACTTCTTGACTTCGTCTTTCGTTTTTTTTCTTCAATAAAAGTCCGTAAATGCCCGTGAATTCCCGTGTTTTCTCCATTTTTCACCTTTTCGTCCTAAATTACAACAAAAACATAAACCACGCATAATTCCGACATAAAAGACATAAAATACACGTTTTGGTCCGGTTATTATTGTAATTAAGTGGTAGAAAAGATGTGTGTTTTCACACATATCAAATCCCCTACACTTGACCATTGCAATGTCCTCATGCAATGCATAGTTACAAAGCACGTTTACATTTTTCATCATAATTAATCCATGTTGGCCTTTATTAAAGAGATAGAAAATTCAAAATAAAGAAATTAAAAACATACCTTGGGTTTTGGAAATGTCATGAATAATCATCATCCTCAAGTTTTAACTTTCTCCAAACCAAGTTTAAAAACGAGATCATTGTTATTATAAGTTAGTAAACTAACACGAACTCATGTGGGCCAATTACTCACTTAGACTCCCTTATTCCTAGGTGTATCTCTTATATTTTATTGTTGTCTTGAATGATCACGAAGATGCATTTTCGACTTATTTCGATAGTTATTTAGTCCGAAAATAAAGTGAACGATTTAACCAATAGTTAGCTAAAGGACAAAATCTTTTAAAACTGCTTCTCGGGACCTCATAAAGTTCATATCTTGGCATAACTCGCTTCGCGATTTGAGACCTTTCTCGGACCGATATTTGGCAGCGACTTCATACTTCAAATCTTGAGAGACGTTCATGAAATAATGGTCTTCTCTTCATATAGGAATTTCTTCACTTGAAGTTTTGAGAGATTCACACTTGGACCACGACTTCTTCATTTTTCTCCAATCTTTATTTTGGACTTTGATATACAACGATCCGCCTCCTTTTATGACTTGGATCTATTTATCCTCATACCTTGTTAGGGTCTTTTCGGATACACTTCTCCATGACTTTTGGGGAGTTTTTACTTTACGTCGTGTGTCTCGATCCTTCATATTGATTTTTGATAAATGATTCTTCGCATCACTTTGGATCTTTAGCAACAAAATATAGCCCTCATGCCTTGTTAGGGCCTTTTCGGACTTGCCAATCTTCGCATCCCGCTTCAATAAGTTATGCCTTGGCTATGAACTCTAATCCATACCGAGCAACTTTTAAACGATCTTGGGCTAGAAGCTAAGTAACTTTTCAAATCGTACAACCTTATTTATTAGCAGATAAATTATTTAGCAAGCGATGGGAGAATAGGCTCATAATTAACTCACATAAATTCACGAAAGAATACCGGACTTATAATTGGCTCTATCATCTCTCGTTCTCCACAGTTTAAAATCTCAAGGAATGAGACTCGTGGATGCTTAGCCTATTAAATCAAAGTTTTGGGTTTTCGAGTCGCCTATAGGATCTTGCAAATTCTTAGACTCTTTCAAGTTTAGAAATCGCGTTTTAAAGTTCCCTTGATAAACAACTCTCTAGGATCAATTATAGGAACTTGCGAAAAGTTCTTGTCCTTAACCCGTGAGAGTTAAGACTTTCGCGTTTTATAGCTCCTTATATAATAGCCTAGCAAAACTTGACTTAAACATGTTAAGGATACTAGCTAGAGTAACTTAGATAAGTAAACTCGGGTTGAGTCAAAAGATTCACAACGTTTTGAAAATTAAAACCACTTATTTAAAGATTTATTCTAATAAGGCAAGAAAATAACTATATAAAAGGAAAACTAATAGGCCAAAATAGATCAAAATTTTTGAAAAATGTCGAAAAATTGATTTTCCGGTTAAAATGAGGACAAATACAAGGAAAAGGCCACTTAACTTCGATAGAAGTCCCCCTACACTTAAGATAAACATTGTCCTTAATGTTTAAGCATGTGGGAGTAAACTCCCCTACACTTAGGACATTGTGCACTTTGTTTAAATCTCGCTAAGGGAAAGACAACTAAAGAGATTCCTATTTTAATATTGAGAAAGTATAAAATAGTGAATCAAAAAGAGTTTTAGGATAGAACCGGGAATAATGGAACACGGAATCACGGGTCGTCAAGAATCATCAAGAGTGGATCATTGAAGCTCGAATCCCTGATTAAGAAGTGAGGAGAGGAAATAGCAAACCAACGGGTCTCCCCTACACTTATGATAAAGAAAGCGAAAAGATAGATGCATGGGTTGCCTCCCAAGAAGCGCTTGGTTTTTGTTAACCGAGTCGTGAGCCTGACTCGACCTTGATCATCAACGGAAGAAGCATGAAACATATCCACCAGGATCAAAGACATAGTTTTCGTCCATCAATAAACACAAGCTTAAGGCGAACAAAGCAAGCCAAAGGAGGATAGGCAGGGTTCCCTTAAGCAGAGATGGAACACGGTGGGAGCAAGTATGGTGAGGTGCAAGCATGTCTTCAATATTTCCAAAGATTTTTCCTTTTATTTCATCAGGTGGATACTGAGATGGCTTAAAGACTTCAATACCGGGGTCGAACACCTTTTCCTTTAAGGGAAAATAGCACTCAGGCTCAGTAGAGTGTGAAGAAGATCCACAAAGAAGCACAACCTCGTCCTCAGAAGGGGGACAAAGAGGTGTCAAATCATATGTGCAACGGATATTGGTGTCGACCGGTTTCTGCTCCTTAGAAAGAATGTGCTTCAAATCCAAAGTAGGATCAAGACGATAATCTTCAAAGTCCAAAGGAGGTGCATCACTCTCATGAGGGAAGTAAGTGTTGAGAAACGTAGAGAAATCTTCCTCAAATGAATAATCATCCAAAGTAGGATCGAGTGATGGCGGAGGATCTTCATCGTGAGAAGAATCGCTCGAAAGAGTATCAGCCTCATCGAAATCATCATACGTGGGCAGATCGGGATACTCAGAAGTAAGGTCATCATAATCATCCGAATCTGAGCTAGAATCATCATCATCATAAGCATCAAAGACCGGTGGCGAATCATAAATAGGAGAAAGGTCCAAATTGGGGCGAGAATCATCCGCATCATCTTGAAAAAGTGGATTATCGATGCAAGAGTCGAATAGAGGATTTTCGTAGATGGTAAAGTCATCGAGCACATTAATCATATTCACTGATTCGCGGCCTCCAAAGGTGGTACTTGTAAGCTTCCCCATTTTGAAAACTTGTGCATCATCCCCGACTCTTAAGATTAACTCACCTTCGGCCACATCCACTAAAGCTCGTCCGGTTCTCAAGAATGGCCGACCAAGTATTAAAGGGATACGAGGGTCCATTTCATAATCAACTACGACAAAATTGACCGGGAAAGTAAATGTGCCAACTTTAATAAACACGTCTTCGGCTATACCAACGGGGTAAGCGAGAGTGCGATTAGCAAGCTCAAGAGTCATCTTTGTTGGAGTAAGGTCGGGCAATGATAGTGTTTTCCAAACACTCAAAGGCATCAAATTAATACTAGCCCCGAGATCAGCAAGGGCAGTAAATTCTTCAGTTTTGTTGAACACGCAAGGCAACACAAAACGACCGGGATCTCCAAGCTTTTCCGGAAGTTCTTTAAGAATAACTGCAGAGCAGTTCTCATTTAAGCGTGTGTTGGCGAGTTCAATCAGCTTCTCCTTCTTGTTAAGCAATTCCTTAAATGCTTTAACAAATTTGGGCATGTGGACAAGTGCTTCAAGAAAGCTAATGTTGAAGTTCATTTGAGAAATCATCTTCACATAGCGTGACACTTCGGAGTCCTCTTTGGTTAGCATTTTGTTCTTGCCTAAACGAGAAGGATATGGGATATTGGGTTTGGGTGGTGAAGGTGCAGGTGTGGGTAAAGGTTGAGATGTTGAAGGGTCATTCGTAGGAACTTCATCACGTCGAGGCGGAGACGGTAATGGTGCACTAATACTAGGTGTAGGAGGAGTAGGGATACATGGTGGTGGAGGAGGTGTAGATGATGAGGGTGGGGTTGGTGGTCCTACGATGGTGACTCCACTACGAGTAGTAATAGCGCTCACATTGGCTAGCAGATTAGTGACGGTGTTTGAAGGTAGAGAACTTGAAGTAGAAGGTTGAGCAGGGGGCAAGAAACTAGCAAGCATATTCTTCAAATCATTGGTTTGACTGCTGAAGGAGGATTGAATGTTATCTCGAAGCTCGGATCTTATCTCATTTCCTTTCTTTGTGATATCTCCTTTGAGATTGATAATTTGACTCTGCAGGTTCTTGATTTGCTCACCTTGGGTTCTCATGATGGCTTCAACATCGGGGTTAATGGGTGGGTTTTGTTGGGCGGGTGGGTTATAAGGATTAGAAGCTCTTGGTGGGATTTGATTGCTTCTATTGTAGTTGTTGGCGGGGTTTTGGTTTTGAGCAGAAAAACCGGGTGAAAGGTGGTTGTTGGATCGGTAGCTCAGCAAATTTCTATCCCCTTGAGGTCGAGCTTGGTAATTTTCCGGTGAATAATTACCGTAAGCTGCATACACATTTTCCGGATTTCCTTGTGTAGAAGGACAATCGGTGTATGAGTGAGGACCGCCGCATGTTTCACAAGGAGTAGCAACAGCTTTAACTTGTTGTTGTTGTTGGTTTGAAGCTAAGAGTTGCATACTTCTGCTCATTTCAGTCAGCACACGGGTGAGTTCGGTCATATCAGGGTTTGCTGAGGTGGAGGAAACATTGACTCTCGGATTGTTCCTTGAAGAAGCAGAGGAATCCCAGTTTTTATGGTGAGTAGTCATGTTCTCAATTAGCTCTCTACACTCCTCGGGTCTCCTTTTCATGAATGTGCCACCGGCGGCTGCATTAATCGTATCACGATCTCGAAAAGTCAAACCGTTCTAGAAAGTATCAATTAAGGTTACAGGGAGCATATTGTGGTTTGGACATCTATCGATCAAGACATTATATCTCTCCCAAGCATCAAAAAGAGATTCATCAGGGTCTTGCATGAAACCGCTGATTTGATTGCGAAGGCTTGTGACCATGGATGGTGGAAAGTAGCGCGATAAAAAGCGTTGAGTCATGTCATCCCAAGTATGAATAGAATTCTTCGGGAGACGATCAAGCCATTTCTCGGCATGATGTAATAAAGTATGTGGAAAGAGTTGTAGGAGAAGTTCATCCATTGTGGCACCGGCCAACTTCATGCTTTGGGTGATTGTAATGAACTTGTCGAGGTGTTTGTTGGCATCATCATCAGGCAATCCTCTAAATGGGTTTGTTTGCACTTGCTGAATCATGTGGTGCTTCAACGAAAACTCAGGAGCGTTGATTTGCATCGGCGCAATCGGTCCTCCTCGTCCAAACATGGTTGGTTGACAAAGTTCCTCCATGGTCCGAAGATCGGGCTGTGGAAGAACATTGTTGTTATTATTAGGGTGCGGTGGATTATTGTTGTTTACACCTGACATAGCTAAATCTTCTTGAGGCTCGGGCTCTTGATAATTAGAAGATCTAGTACGCATGCACCTACAAAGACAAAAGAAAAAGAAACCAAACACAAAAACAATATATATACACAATAAAGATAAAATCTTTTTGGATTTTTGTAATTTTTAATTTTTATGGGTTTTTATCAATTTTTATGATTTTTGAGTTTTTTTATGCAAGAAAAATAAAGCTCACAAGTGAACGGATCCCAAAAAGCAACGCGTCTCTCACAGAAAACCGTTAATCTTTACGAAAAGAGCCGGCAGCGGTGCCATTTAATACAAGGTTTTTGGCCCGTATAAAAATTATATGTTCGTTGTTCTGGTCTAATCGAATTGATCTAGGTTCTCTATGTGACTCAGTTTTATTTTGGTGAAAACAAATATTTTTAGTTGTTTTTAAATTTAAATGTGCAAAGACTTAAAAGTAAATGTCGTTAAAGTAAAGTGGTGTGAAAATTAAATCTAGTCTAATTAAAATAAAGGGTGCAATATTAAAAAACTTTTGAAATTTAAATTAATTAAAATGAATAAAAATAAAAGCGTGACGAGAATTAAAAATGGACAAAGTATAAAAACATAGCTAAAAATTAAACAAGACAAAGTATAAAGAAAATATCCCCAATCGGAATATATTTCGATCTTACCTTGATCGGAAAATCAAACCAAACCTGTCAGAATGTCGGGGTAGACCAATCGGAATATGTCACTTACCCAATCGGAATAACCCACGACCCTCTGATCGGAATAATGATACCTACCTGATCGGAATCTGGAAGAGACCTGTGGTCGGAATGTTAATCGGAACACCAAATCGGAATAGCTGTCACCTATTGATCGGAATGATCCAATGAACACCTCGATCGGAATGAAGAATAGAGCACCAATCGGAATATCTATCACTTACACACAATCGGAATGCCCAAAACCTTTCTGATCGGAATACCAAGATCCTCCCAGATCGGAATATTGAAACCCTTTTCCGACCAAGCACAGTAGCTATGGTCGGAATGTAAAACCCTTTTCCGATTGGTCAGATCGGAATAAGGTGGAAAAAACACAAATTAAGCTAATCTAATAAGCTACAATCCTAATAAGCACAAGACGTAAAACTTAAGGAAAACCGTGTGAAAATAAGCTACTAAACTGAAAGTTAACAACTTTAAAGACACGAAATGAATAACCTTTATGAAAAACAACTTTTTATATAAAAATAACTTTTATAAAAACTATATAAACTTGAAAATAAACAAAATAAGCTATGAAAACAAATGATTTAAAACAATCAAAAGCATAAAAATGAAATCTTTAAACAAATAAACAAGATCAAAAGCATATGAATCAAAGATTAGAGAAAGGTAGAATGAGATCAACAAGATAAAGTAAAGGTGCGAGTAATTAAAGAAACACTTACTTGAAATTAAAAGGTAATTAAGGTGCAAAACATGTATTTAAAGGTGCAAGTAATTAAAGGTGCAAGTAAATAAAAGTGGAAGAGATAGTTTGTCAAGCTATCCAACCATAGAAGAACTAATTGTCACGATTAGTCAACAAAACTAAATGAGATGAAAATGAGAGGTTTATATAGGTGATTAGGAGGATGGTTAGAGGAAGCCTCCTCCCCTCCTTCCTTTCTTCTTAATTGCGCCTTTAAGTCCTTCCTTGTTAATCTTTTTGTTAATCTTGGAGTTTGATGACTTTTGGCTCGGGATTTCTTTGGACTCGTCTTTTAATTCTTCGATAAATAAGACTTGAGTTCCTCGGCTTTAAGTAAACTTCCGTCTTTTGACTTTTTCTTCGATAAATCTTCAGAATTGGTCTTGGACTTCCGTTCTTTTTGCACTCTTGACTTCTTGACTTCGTCTTTCATTTTTTTCTTCAATAAAAGTCCGTAAATGCCCGTGAATTCCCGTGTTTTCTCCATTTTTCACCTTTTCGTCCTAAATCACAACAAAAACACAAACCACGCATAATTCCGACATAAAAGACATAAAATACACGTTTTGGTCCGGTTATTATTGTAATTAAGTGGTAGAAAAGATGTGTGTTTTCACACATATCACGGACCCTCAAATCTTTAAACTTGAAAAACAATCTCCTTTGTTTCCCGAAAGAGCTCAAGGAGACATTTGTGGGCCAATTATTCCTCCTTGTGGACCATTTCAATACTTTATGGTATTAATTGATGCATCATCTCGATGGTCCCATATTTGTTTGTTACATCAAAAAAATGTTGCTTTTGCAAGGCCATTATCCCAAATTATTCAATTTAGAGCACATTTCCCAAATTACCAATCAAGAAGATTAGGCTACACAATTTAGGAGAATTTACATCTCAATCATTTAATGATTTTTGTATGTCAATTGGGATTATGGTTGAGCATCCTGTAGCACATGTGCATACACAAAACGGCCTATCTGAATCTTTGATTAAAAGATTACAAATGATTGCTAGACCGTTACTTATGAAATCAAAATTTCCATATTTTGTCTGTCTTATCTTACATCCTGTTGATCTTATTAGATTAAGACTAGGTGCATCTCATAAGTATTCTCCACTCCAACGGGTTCTGGAAGAAAACCAAGTTTGTATCATCTAAAAGTTCTTGGTTGTGGTGTATATGTCCTAATTTCACCACCACAATGTACAAAAATGGGACCTCAAAGAAGATTGGGAATTTACAACCCGAAATTTAAAATCAACATTTAGACCGAGCTCTAATTTTATTCATAATATTCGGACCAATAATGATTACCCGACTTTTATTATAAATGATTGTCTCTGCGAATATATTTTAATTATTGACTGACCCGCAAAGTTATGGCTTTAACGTATCAAATACGCGCCATTTATTACTTATCGGCAAAGTCTATGTCCGTCATCAAGCGTAAATATTCTCTTTATGACATAGAAATATTTTCTATTTGTCGTTGTTTTAATTTATCGTTTTTCGAGAAATCTTCGTAATTTGCGCTAAAACCTTTAGGCGTAATCCGCTTATATAATGTGTTAACGTATTTTAAATTATAAGCCCTCATTTATTTATCGAAATACGAATGTTCTCCGAATGTCGACGTTTTTATTTAATATTGAGCGTTTATTTTTCCTAATTTAGCGTGAATACTTCAAATCGCGTAACTTTTAAAATATCGGGCTTCGATAATACCCACTTTTATAAATTATAAACCAAAATTTATATAAATTTCCAGCCCATTCTCTCAAATCCCACGCCACTATATTAATCCAACACGTAAGTCTTGACTTTTCCTCTCTTACGCCAAGTGTAGAAATGATTTTTGCATGTAACTCTTTTATCATCCAAGTAGATCTCAAAACTCCATATTTTTAGAAAATAATAAAAGTAACTCATCTTCTTCTTATTTGTTTTCTTCTTGTCGTGAACAAAAATACATAAAACATTATCACTACCTTGAATTTTACTAGTTTTTGTTGCAAGGAGTACATGTCTAGTGCTATAGTTCAACATCTTTTCTTGGTTTCTTCATAAAACACCATTATCCAACAAGTATCACCATCCTTATTTTTAAAGATTCCTGGCTATTTTTTTTACATCTACGAGGAGTATTTGTGTCAAGATTTTGATCAATTTGTCCTTGATACATCCGTCATTTCTTGTAAGTATTATCTTAATTATTTTGTATTCTCACTTTTATGTGATTTTGTAATAAGTTTTTATTTGACTTTTGTAAATATTGATGGAATAGTTTAATTTGGGTGATGGACATTGAATATGAATATTGTTTACATAAAAAGCAAGCTAGACAAGCCCTTAGTGTATATTACGATTTTTACAATAGATCAGTGACAAATATTGCATTACGAGACAAAATCAGTAGGTTTTGAGGTTGGTTGAAAGTCATGGGCTGATAGGCCTATGTTTTGTTTGTCGGATGGCTCGTCTCATGATGATACCCGATGAATTAGATATGAACATGTCAAAACAGAACTGTCTGTAGAAAACTCCAAATAATTGTATACAGACCCTTAAATATATAAAACTAAAAAGGTAGCTAAATATATGTAGAATCTCCATGAGTCAGATAGTTTTCTATAGACATACGGTTTGGAAATGACGGCCAAAACCCTGAAACTAAACTAGGCTGTCCAAAAACAGCCTCGACCCGGGGTGATGTTGTGATCATTTTGATCCTTTATCTTATAAACTTAAATAATGGGTGTTCCTAATCTATATAGTAGACTTAATTACGATCATGGAGGTATAAAAACTGAGTCGAGTCTCATTACGGGTAAGAAATTAAACTAGTTTCGTAACACGTAATCTAGAAACCAGACATAAATGAATATAACTCGAGATGGTCTATTTGTAATTTCACTCTATTGTAAATATAATTTGGGGTCCTATATATATATACTTAATACCAGTAAATCAAAGGAACTCACGAAGATGTCGAGATAAAGGATTCATTTAGACTATTTATGGTTTATTAGAAACGATATAGTTAGCGGGATATGTTGGGAAATTAGCAAAACAGAATCATATTAATAAAATGTGAAACTTACTTATTTTTATAAAAACTTAAGTGGTAGGACCCGTTTCTCGTGAAATCGAGACCCGTTCACATACTGATTTTTATGAAACCCTAGACCCGACCATCGCAAAATATTAATTGATTCTTTTGTGATAACAATAATCAGAAACAGGTTATGATTACCGTTACTTTAAACAAACAAATAGATGTCGTAAGCATACACGATGATGCCCTAATGTTCATACCAATAGATGTACTAATTCAAACAAACAGATGACCCAATGTAAAATTATGCTCTTATCATATTAAGATGCTAAGATACTAAGAGATGTCATAGCACATATTTTGGATGCACTAACTATACAATCAAACATTGTAACAATTAGTGTGATGCCCTAATCATACTAACATATGTTGTTATCATAACAATAATCGATAATTGAGTATGATTACACGTTACCCTGAATATACAAACTGATGCCCTAATCATACAAACAAATGCCCTAACCTAACATGACACTCTTATCATACTAAAAGATGTCGTAACATATATTTTTGATGTATTAATTATACAACAAACGTTGTAAAAATTCGTGTGATGCCTTAATCATACTAAAACATGACCTTATTATAACAATAATCGTTATATTACTATTAACATTACCTTAGCATAAAAATAGATGGCCTAAACATACACAATGATACAATAATACTCATGCATAACAAAAAGATGCCATAGCATAACATTATGCTATAATCAAACTAAATACTAACAGATGTTGTAACACATATTTTATATTGTGGATGCACTACTATACAAAAAATTGATAACTAATTATCATTACATGTTACCTTGAACATATAGAAAACATAATCTCGGTAGAAAACATAGAAAACAAAACGGATGCCCTAAAAATATCAAACGAATGCCCTAATAATTTTGTTTAGGGCATCTGTTTTTATGTTCTATGTTTCTATAAATGGATGAACTATACAAAACCAGTAGATGCCCTAACTTAACCTGGTACTATTTTCATACTAAAAGATATCATATGACATATTTTGGATGAATTATATAAACAAACTTTATAACAATTCATGTGATACACTAATCATACTAATAGATGCCCATATAACAATAATTAACAACTGATTATGATTACACGTGATGAGACTGCTTTTTTACATAGTCTCGTCGTCCAAATAGGGCTTAAAATGCATTAAATATCATCAAAATACCCAAATATATGCTTGTGTTTGTTGCTTGTGTATTTTAGGTACGGATATTGAGAAAATGACTAAAGATCACAAGAATCATGCAAAAACGAACACGGGAAACGAAGTTGCACAATGAACCGGACCCGAATGGTGATTTTCCAAAAATACCCTTGAAGTTTGAAGATTTGTCATGTTTGGTCCTTCAAGTTTCACAAAGTTGTCACTTTATACCCTTGAAGAATCAATATTGACAACTTAGGTCCTTAAAAAGTGAAGATTTGTCAAAACAAGTCCTTGAAGAATCGAAGATGTACACAAGACTGAAGCGAGGATTGCACTTAACGAAGCAAAAACGGGCATTTCGGATCGACTCGACAACATTTGAAGTTTTTACAAGTAAAAGTCAAACCCGAAACTCGATAAATAAATGGACATGAAAAACCGATCCCAAAACCCTTATTATTATTTTACGAGCCAACCCACACCCGTTTAACGGGCCGAGTCGGACGTATTAAATTTATTCACAAAATAAAATACAAGACTCATTTTTACATCTTTTGTCGGATCCAACAACATCACACAGCCCATCATAATTTCTTTTTTTCATGAAGTTGGTCTTGACCTTACTACTAAGCCCGAAACAAAACCCAAAAAAATGAAGAAGAAGTCCACACATCCTATTTTTGTTGCAACGTTTTTATAAAGAAAAAAAAAGGGGGCGAGTAATTTGTTAAACACAGATTAGGGTTTGTTCATCATAAACAACAGCCTCCATTGTTAATCCCAATTCAAAACATCCCCATGTGACTCAATTTCTTCCAGCTCAGCTTTGGGGACCATAACAAGCTCAGGTCACTATCACTTTTTCAGAGATTGAAGACCAAAGAACGATTGGGATTTAAAGGCGTGTTTCCCACATCAAAACAAGGGCTCAGATCATCTCATGACAGTTGTGCATCACATGGAGCTCATAGACAACCTAGAAGATCATTTCAAAAAGAGCATATCCCTACTTTGATGCGAATATCCTTCAAGGGCAGAAGAGGAAATCAAGCATTAGGGTTTGTAGTTCGTTTTATCCTTCTAGAATCCATGTACCCTCTATATAAAGGGATTAGGTTCACTTATATTTTTTTCTCTCGTCTCAGTTTTTTTAAAAATCCTTTGTAATGTCTTTGGAAGATAAATGAAACTTTTGTTTAAAAAATATTCTGAGTACCATTGTCTTATTTAATTTACTGTTTAAATTTATTGTTTGAAAGATTGGTGGTAAGTTTTTTGGTTAAGGCTTAGTCACAAGGTATTTGGTTCTGAGATCTCTCACCTTAGTTAGTTGAAATAGTTTTGGTTCGAAGTCATTTCAGAAATTAGTAACGTTTCCATTTGGATTAAAAGGTTTTGAAAGGAAGGTTTAAAAGAAGAAGAGTTTTCAAGAAATTCTGTCAACTTAATTTTTTAAAACTAATATCACTGTCCACGTTTGTTTCTTCTTAGCAGGGTTATTAATGGGAAGCGTGTGGTTGTTTCGCTACCACAAAAGCTCGAAAATTTCGAGGGTGTGGATGTACGTCCTCTAGGTTCGTTTTTCTGTTACCTTTTTAATTTTCTGCTAAAAGAATTTGTGGTATGATTATTGATGCATAGGTCTGTGTACATTTATATTGAGTACTTCAGTAAGAATTTTGAGTGTGTTTGTTGTTTTTGAGTTGGATTTTATAATTGCTGGATGAAGGTGTTTCTGCCAAAAAACTAATTACTCCATATTAGATTTATTTTCTTGGAAAATTTGGAAGTTAAAAATTTGGAATCCTGCTAGATGATAGATACCATGCCTATTTTGTTCTGATTCACCTTTCATTAGGCGTTTAGTCAGTTTTTGTATAAGTTTGATAAGCTTAAAATTGAGTTTAAGTGCCTTTAGAAAGTTTCTGCTTATAAACAAGTGGCTTGAATCTGATAATTCTTGGGTGAATCTGATAAACAAGTGCATTCTCGTTTGCTTAAACTGTTGCATACTTGTGTTTGTATTGTGCCTGCGCTTTCCCCAACATAAACCATGATAGATTAAACCAAATAGTGCAAGTGTGTTCGTAATTTGTGAAGGAGTTGGTCAATGTGCATCCAGTAAAAGCAATAAGATAACCAAAAACGCAACCTGTTGGGTTTTGGTGTTAATTTTCGGGTATACTAGTAGATTCAAGACAGATTTAAGTGTTCATTAGAAGCTGTCTAGTTTTGGATAGCCATGATGGTCTTAACAACTTAGAATATCTCACTAATATGCTAGTTTAAACCCACTGCCTAAGTTCTGTTTCACTTTTTTGTTTGCTAAATGTTTGCGTAGGATCATCACCATTCTTGCTTATTGATTCCTGTTAAGTGTGGCATTTGTGGAGTTCATTTTCTGTCTTTATAGTCAGTAGGCACTTTAGGCTTGTGTGTTGATTATTTGTCCTTGTTTTTAATTCCTGTGCGTTATTGGTTGTTGTATGTACACTGGTGCATAAGCCAACTGCTTATTGCACCAGCTTATTGTTGTTGTCCAAAAAGCTGTCAACAGCCCAAAAATATTAAGCTGAAAAGTCAAAAAAAAAATCAGAAAGTGCTGCTGGTGGGTATTGAACAAGTGACCTACAGGTCACAACAGACGCAACACATAACAATCAAACCATCTGCTCTATTGATACTTGTTTGTTTCATGTCCTTTTGTTTTTAGTTTTATGCGTTTGATAGTTAAATATATACTGCACGTATAAAACTGATAAAAAGAAGAAAAGTGGAGCAGGTGGGAATTGAACCCCTGACCACAGACTATAAACAGACGCAGCATCCACCTCCCAAACCAACTGGTCTCTACACTTTTTTTGGTTTATGTTCATTTTATTCTTCTTTTATAGGTTTTAATTTCGTCATATTTTTTATATATTAAGCAACGTTAAGCTTCTTTGTAGCTTTTTGGCTTAAAATTTTTAAGCAATTTCTTTTTTTTTTCCTTTGATTTGTTTCATATTTAAGACTTTTCTTTTTGAATTTTTTTTTCTCACATTTATGGATTTTTTTTATTAGGATTAATTTTCTTTTCAATTTCGAAAAAGTCAAAAAAAAAATAGAAAAAATTATTTTAAAAAATTTCAAAAAATATTTTTTAGATTTTAATCAACATAATTTAGGTTTACATTTATTAAAATTTTCATTTTGACTTTTTATTAATTTTGTTTATTTTTAAGTTTTTTTAATTAAACTTTAAAAATTAATATAAAATAATTAAAAAGTTTTTGGAAATTTTCGTTTTCATTTTTGTTTTATTCATATTTTTCTTAACTTAATTTTAAAATTTGGTTATTTTAGTGTACTTTGGTTTTTTGTCGATTTTACGATTTTACGTTTTTTACGTCGTAGGGTAACTTTTAGCGTAATTCGTCTTTTTCTTTCTCTTTTCTCATCAATATAATCACAAATCTTAATCAAATTAAAAACACACATTAAGCCTCCTCGAGAACGATCCCACAAAAAGGGTCATAAGTGTTTACGTTTTCCTAAACGTACACTTAATACTTATGCTTTTACCTCGTTTTCCTAAACGAGTGTAATCATACCACAATCATTTTGGCGCCGCTGCCGGGGAGGCGCGTTGTGTTTTGATTTGAACAATTGTTGTTTTTATATAGCCATAATAGCTAATTGTATTAGTAGCACTCTACTAATACGTATTATTGGTTTTTCATTTTTTGTGTGAATATTATTACTATATTGTATACGTAGAACAATAAATTCACAAGTACTCCAAATACGTGAGAAATCACAACCTTGACTTGGGAGGTCATTACCCAATCATTGTATTCGAATCTCAAACCAAAGAAAAAGGCAAAATAGATAATTACTTTCTTGAAGTTCAATTTTGAAAAATACAAACTATGGGTATAAGGCGGATATTATAAAATATATCCTAAGGAAAAAGGTTCTTAAGTGCTTCGTGCCGCCTCGTTTCCCCGCTTGCTTGTGAGTATTTGATTTTAAGATTTAATCGAGGGTTTTGCCACCCAAAGTATTACTAAGTATCATATATATTTTCTTGGTTTCAATTGATTAAACCCTCTTGAACGTTTTAGTGTTCCACCAACCTTCTAAAGTCATCGAAGGCGTTCACTTCACGTGATCGTTTTCATTCCTTGAGGCTTCTTTAATCGAGAGATTTGATTAAGGAGGAGATTTGTAGATTTTTGTCTACTTAATACATTCCACAAAATCCAAAAAAGGTTAATACAATCAAAAACCACAAAAAAAAATTGAAAAAGTAAAAACACCAAAAAGAATCTTTTTTGCTCATCCCCTCGTTGTACGTGACGTTTATGCAAACTCGCTCCAAAGCAAGACGTTCACATAAACGTCGTCAAAAGGAAGGAAACCAAACATCTTCTAGTGAAGAATCTCCCATTGTCGAACCCATCGTAGAGAAAGAAGCACCCATGGCTACTCGAACTATGATGGAGTTGCTTCAAGCACCCACCGAGGGTTATGGGGAAGCGATTGTGATTCCCGTTATCCTTGCGGAGAATTTGAGGTTAAGACGGGTTTGTTGTCCATGATTTGAAACAACAAGTTTCGTGGTGACGAAAAGGACAACCCTCATAACCACATTCGCCAATTTAATCGTCTTACCGCCACTTGCAAGTTTAAGGACGTCTCTAACGACTCGATTAAGATGATGCTTTTTCCGTATTCCTTAGCGGGGCCGCAAAAATTTGGTTAGAGAAAGAGCCACCCAATTCTATATTGACATGGAAGGATCTCGTTTCAAAATTCGTGAACCAATTTTTTCCGCCCTCTAAGACTACGCATTTGAAAAACGAGATTTCAAAGTTTTCACAAGAGTATAATGAGAGTTTTTCGACGGCTTGGAATAGGTTTAAGGAAATGTTACACGAATGTCCTCATCATGGTTTTTCCGACTTGCATCAAATTGACACGTTTTACAATGGCTTGAACAATCATGAGCGTGATTATCTTAATGCCGCCGCGGGTGGTAATTTTTTGTGTAAGACGGTCGAGGAAGCATTGTTAATCATTGAGAATAGGTCTAAGGTATATAGTCCTCGTAGCACGTCGAGTGCTCGTAAGACTTCGTCTTCACCTTCGCCTTCATTGTCACATACCATTGATTCTTGCCAAATCGAGGCTAATTTGGAGAACAAGATTTTTGATAAGCTTAAAGGATTGTTAATTGAGTTTAAAGTTGGTGAACAACCCACTCCCGCTACGGCTAAAGCGGTTGAGGTTTCTTGTATGTATTGTGGTGGAGCTCACGATTACTCCGAGTGCATTACCAATGGTGGTAACACTTTGAGTGCCTACGCGGTCGCGGGAACTTATAACCAAAATGGTCAAGTTACCCGCACTAATCAATTGACTTCACCGGGTTTTCCACCAAATCAAAATGCTAACAATTATCAAAAAAATCAAGTTGGTTACCAAAACAATCAAAGAAACAATTACATGGGTAATAACAACTATGGGAATCAAGGGAGTAGTAGCCAATTGCAAAACCAAAACCAAAACAGTAATTTTCAAAACACAAGTCAAGGTCTTCAAAATGTTTACACTAAAGAGCTTCCAATTGACTTTTTGAATTACGCCATGGCAAATGATAAGATTTTGGAAAACATTCAAGAGCAATTGGCTAGTCAAGCTAGGGAAGCGGTTAAAAACGCAAAGGAGTTAGCTAATTTAGCCAAGGAAAATACCAACTTGAAAAATGAGTTGAAAAATGATTTTGCTAATCAAATTAGAGGTCAAAACAATAAAATTGAGCAAAGTCATGCTAGGCTTGAACAAAGGATAGACCAAAAAGCCGCTAGTTAAGATGTTAAGCTTAATGCTATTTTGGAAGCGGTCATGGGGAACAGAGCCTCTACTTCGGGTAGTTTACCTAGTAACACCATATCAAACCCGAAGGGAGAGATGAAAGTGGTTACCACACGAAGTGGTAAGACACTTAAAGAACCGACTCCTCAACCAATTGCTCCAACGGTGGAGGAAATTGAGGAAGAACCCGAGGTGGTGGTCGAAAAGGAGCATATCTCAAGCCCACAAAGTACCGCTCATGCCACACCTACGGTTGACCCATTACCAACATTGGAACCCGAGATTCCAAAGGCTATGCCTATGCCCCAACCCACACCACCCTTACCTTACCCATCGAGACATAGGAAGGAGAAACGACAAGAGCGCGACAATTATCAATTTGAGATTTTTATGAAAATGTTTCGTGATTTGCACTTTAATGTGAGTTTCGCCGATGCTTTGGTCATGATGCCTCGATTTGCCGCTAACTTTAAGAGTATGTTGAAAACAAGGAGAAATTGCACCAAATTTCTAGTTGTTCATCGGTTTATCTTAATCGCATACCTCAAAAAGTCGATGATCCCGGTAAATTTTTGATCCCTTGTGCAATCCAAGATATGGAAGAATGCTATGCCTTGGCCGATCTTGGTGCTAGCATTAACTTGATGCCACTTGCAATCTTCAAGTCGCTCAATCTTCCTAATCTTACTCCTTCACTAATGTCTATCGAGTTGGTCGACCATTCCACGATTCGCGCATGTGGATTGGCGGAAGACGTTTTTGTGAAAGTGGGAAAGTTCTATTATTCGGTAGACTTTATCGTTGTCGATATTCCCACAGATCCTCAAGTTCCTCTCATTTTAGGTCGTTCGTTTTTAGATACGTCTATGGCTTTGATCGATGTTCATGCTAGAAATATCACCTTACGTTTCAACGACGAGGAACTTGTTATAAACGCAACTCAAAATTCTCAACTTTCTCATGTTTATTCCGTTGCAACCATAAACCTCGTTGATATGATCGACGTTGTTCGCGAGGAATTTTCACAAGAAGTTCTAGGTTTTGGTGATGTTGAAAATAGTGGCAATCCCACTATGCTTAATCCCATTCTTGATAATTCGACACCAACCTTCACTCCATTTGAAGGTGGTGGTTTTACGTTGGAAGAATTCGATGTTCCACGTACTTGTGACGAAGACCTCGACAATGATGAGGACTTCTCGATTATCAAGGATTTTCTCAACGAGTTCCAATTTCCTCCACCCGAGGAGGTTATGAGTATCGATCCCAAATCTTCACTTGAGGAACCACCTATCCTCGAGTTGAAAGATTTACCTCCTCATCTCGAATATTTATTTTTAGAGGAGGGCGACAAGTTGCCAGTTATTATTACGAAGGAACTTTCGGATGATGAAAAAACCGCATTTGTTGATGTCCTAAAGGATCACAAAGGGGCAATTGCGTGGAAGTTATCCGACATTAAGGGAATCGATCCCAAATTTTGTACCCACAAAATCTTAATGGAGGAGGATTACAAGCCCGCAATCCAATGTCAAAGGAGGGTGAACCCCAAAATTCACGACGTCATCAAAAAGGAAGTCTTTAAACTCCTTGACGCGGGAATGAATTACCCTATTTCCGATAGCCCTTGGGTGAGTCCTATTCATTGTGTCCCTAAGAAGGGAGGAATGACCGTTGTGCCAAACGATGCCAACGAGTTAATTCCCACTAGACTCGTGACCGGATGGAGAGTGTGCATTGACTATCGTAAGTTGAATGACGCCACTCGAAAAGACCATTTTCCCTTGCCCTTCATGGACCAAATGTTGGAGCGTCTTGCGGGAAATGATTTCTATTGCTTTTTAGATGGTTTTTCTGGTTACTTCCAAATCCCCATCGATCCTCGTGATCAAGAAAAAACTACGTTTACGTGTCCATATGGAACGTTTGCCTATCGTAGAATGCCATTCGGACTTTGCAATGCACCGGGAACCTTTCAAAGGTGCATGATGGCTATTTTTCATGATATGATCGAGAAGACGATGGAAGTCTTCATGGATGACTTTTCCGTGTTTGGTAATTCGTTCACTTCGTGTTTGTCGAATCTTGATAGAATGTTGAAACGTTGTGAGGAAACCAACCTTGTGCTCAATTGGGAAAAGTGTCATTTTATGGTTAAAAGTGGAATCGTCTTAGGGAACAAGGTCTCGAAAGCGGGGATTGAGGTAGATCAAGCTAAGGTAGACGTCATCCCCAAATTACCTCATCCCAAAACCGTTAAGGGAGTTAGGAGTTTCCTAGGCCACGCGGGCTTTTATAGTAGATTCATCAAGGATTGTTCAAAGATCTCTCGACCTATTACACATCTTCTTGAAAAAGAGGCACGTTTTGTCTTTGATGAAGATTATGTACGAGCCTTTGAAATCCTTAAGAGGAAACTTACCGAAGCTCCCATCCTTGTTGCTCCCAATTGGAACCTACCATTTGAGCTCATGTGTGATGCTAGTGACTACGCTATTGGGGCCGTATTGGGGCAACGTCATGATAAGCACTTCTTGCCTATCCACTATGCTAGCAAGACGATGACCGAGTCCCAACTAAAATACACTACAACGGATAAGGAGTTCCTTGCCGTGGTGTATGCATTTGAGAGATTTCGACCTTATCTCGTCTTGACGAAATGCATAGTGTATACGGATCATTCGGCTATCAAGTATCTCATGGCTAAACAAGATGCTAAGCCAAGATTACTTCGTTGGATTCTCCTCCTTCAAGAATTTGATCACAAAATTGTTGACAAATAAGGAGCCGAGAATCTAGCGGCCGATCATCTTTCTCGTTTGGAAGATCCTCACCAAAGTGTTTACGAGCCCAAGGAAATCACCGAAACATTTCCGCTCGAGACACTTGGTGTAGTGAATTCTAAACTTGATTCATCTACCCATGGTTTGCAGACTTTGCAAATTACCATGCGGGTAACTTCATCATCAAGGGTATGACGACTCAAGAAAAAGGAAAATTCTTTCGTGACATCAAGTTCTACTTTTGGAACGACCCTTACTTGTTTCGAACTTGTGCGGATCAAATCATCCGACGTTGTGTATTTGGCACCGAAGCTTCTAAAATCCTTAGAGCTTGTCACGAGGGACCCACGGGTGGTCACCATGGTGCTAATCTCACGGCTAAGAAGGTGTTTGATGCCGACTTCTTTTGGCCTACTATTTACCGAGATGCACAAGATCTTGTGAAGTCATGTGATTCATGCCAATGACAAGGAAAAGCCTCACAAAAAGATGAAATGACACAAAATATCATCCAAGTGTGTGAGATCTTTGACGTTTGGGGTATAGACTTTATGGGGTCGTTCCCATCATCTCGTGGTAATAAGTACATCCTTGTTGCGGTTGACTACCTATATAAGTGGGTGGAGGCCAAAGCCTTGCCCACCAATGATGCTCGTGTGGTAGTCAAGTTTTTGAAGCAATTGTTTTCTCGGTTTGGAACCCCTCGTGCGATCATAAGCGATCGTGGAACCCATTTTTGTAACGACCAATTCGAAAGGGTCCTAAGGAAATATGGGGTTACACATCGGCTTTCTACGGCTTATCACCCACAAACGAGTGGGCAAGTCGAGGTTTCAAACCGAGCGTTGAAGAGGATCTTGGAGAGATCCGTTGGGGAAAACCGACAATCTTGGTCGGATAAGTTGGACGATGCTTTATGGGCCTTTAGGACCGCTCATAAGACGCCCATTGGGTGCACTCCCTATAAGCTTGTGTATGGGAAAAATTGTCATTTGCCAATCGAATTGGAACACAAGGCTTATTGGGCCCTAAAGCATTGTAATGATGATATGGAGATCGCGGGAAAACACCAAAAAATGCAATTAAATGAATTAGATGAATTAAGGGATATTGCTTATGAAAATTCATTGATTTATAAAGAAAAGACCAAAAAGTTGCATGATTCTAAAATTAAAAACCGGGTTTTTAAGATTGGGGATCAAGTTTTGCTTTTTAATTCTCGTTTGAAAATCTTTTCCGGTAAGTTGAAATCCCGTTGGTCCGGTCCATTCACCGTGACTCAAGGTTTTCCATATGGGACCATCGAGCTAGCTCAAAATGATGGCCCCAATTTCAAGGTGAATGGACATAGGTTGAAGCACTACTTTGGCGGGGAATTTCCATCCTTGAACTACCTCGACCAAGTCACCTTCCCTAATGATAATTAGTATTGAGGGGATCGAGTCGAGCTCATGACTCGGTAATCAAAAACGAGGTGCCTCGTGGGGGAGTTCCCATGATTATCCATGTACATATTATCGCTTTCTAATGTAGTAACGTGTGGGGATTTGTGCCCTTCCAACCTTTGTTCCGTGGTTGTTTGTGAATTGTGGATTTTAGATGATCATGATCTTCACGATTGGAGCCTCTCGTGTTCGTTTCATAGGAGCACTCGATCGTTTGCTTTGAAGAATTTCTCGATATCCATATGATATATCATTGATTGTTCTAACCTTAGGTTTTTAGCACACTTCATAAACGGCTTTAAATTTAACGGTTACACCCTTTCCATGCTAGATTAGGCATTCGACTACGTCTCTAGTATGGGGGTGTTTGCACCCCTAGACTCGAAACATTGAGGACAATGTTTAACTTTAGTATGGGGGGTGAATAGATACTTGCCTTGCCAAACCTTCACGCTTTCCAAAGTTTATCTTTTTGTTTAATCGTTTTTGTTGCAAAATAAGGCTAAAAATGGCCAAATTTTAAATTTTTTCTCATGTTTTGTAAGTGTTTGAAGACACGAATGTAGATTTTCCGATGGCGAGAATAAGAGTAATTTTTGACTCGACCGTGCGTGTTGAGCACTTAGCTTTGATTCCTTAACATCACATTAGGCTAAGTCTCTTAAATGAGGACGAGAAATGATAGGGTTAATTATAAGTTACTATGCTAAACGTAGAAGTCGCTCTTCTTTCAAAAACTCATGTGTTCTCGTTGTTTGCTTATTCTCCCTTCGCATGTAAATATTTTTTTCTTAATAAATATTGACTTAGCGGTTTAGTTGGGATTGTTGGGTTTCTAGTCTTTTCTAGTAGCTTCCGTGTAATTAAATTGGGAAGACATTAAGGTATCGTCAGAGTCACGGTTTTGAAGTATTGGCACCCCAATAATCAAAAGCTTCACCCAATAATAAGATTTCAAGTGCTCACCTAAATCAAGCAAACAATTTGAAGCCCCACAAGGCCGAAAAATCTATGCAAAATTGAAAGTGAATCAAGCCTTAATCTTCGAAGCTTTAAAGATCCAAAATTCGCCTTAGCGTGAGGATATACATCTTTGGCTAATAAAACCACTGATGAGGCGGATAATAAAAGGCAAGGCAAGACCGAAGTCATAATAAAAGCTTCATGGCGAAGTTGAATAAAAGATGGAGGTAAACCAAAGATAATAAGGCCCTTCCGTTAGGGGGTGTATAAAAGTCATGGTAATAAGTCTCATGTTCAAAACCGTTATAAAACCGTGTTTATCGATCCTTCTTGTTGACTTAATTTTTTGACATCGTTGTCTATTAGGAGGGGTTATTGATTTGATGGTCTTGGTTACACCGTTAGGACTCTATTTTTAGACCTAAATCTCTATTATCGCATAAGTCAAACAATGTATCCTCGTGAAACATTCAAGACAAAATAAAATATAAGAGATACAACTTAGGAAAATAGGAGGATAAGTACGTGATTAGGGCATATGAGTAGTGTTAGCATTACTAACTTATAATGACAATGATCTCGTTACACGCTTGGCATGGAATTGGGGTGAAAATCGAGGACGATGAAATTATTTCTAACGAAGCATTCACGTGTTCTTATTCTATGAACCTAAACGTCCCATTTTGCGATGAAAATCATACATTATGTCTAAAACGCAAGTAGAAGTAATAGTAGTAGTGTAGCTAGTTTATCATTCAATAAAGTGAATAAAAATGAATTTTGGAGATGCTAAGATACTTTATTCTAGCATTGCGTGAGGGCACGACAATGGTTTAGTATGGGAGAGTGATGAGACTGCTTTTATACATTGTCTCATCGTCCAAATAGGGCTTAAAATGCATTAAATATCATCAAAATACCCAAATATATGCTTGTGTTTGTTGCTTGTGTAATTTAGGTACGGATATTGAGAAAATGACTAAAGATCACAAGAATCATGCAAAAACGAACACGGGAAACGAAGCCGCACAATGAACCGGACCCGAATGGTGATTTTCCAAAAATACCCTTGAAGTTTGAAGATTTGTCATGTTTGGTCCTTCAAGTTTCACAAAGTTGTCACTTTATACCCTTGAAGAATCAATATTGACAACTTAGGTCCTTAAAAAGTGAAGATTTGTCAAAACAGGTCCTTGAAGAATCGAAGATGTACACAAGACTGAAGCGAGGATTGCACTTAACGAAGCAAAAACGGGCATTTCGTATCGACTCGACAACATTTGAAGTTTTTACAAGTAAAAGTCAAACGCGAAACTCGATAAAAAAATGGACATGAAAAACCGATCCCAAAACCCTTATTATTATTTTACGAGCCAACCCGCACCCGTTTAACGGGCCGAGTCGGCCCGTATTAAATTTATTCACAAAATAAAATACAAGACTCATTTTTACATCTTTTGTCGGATCCAACAACATCACACAGCCCATCATAATTTCTTTTTTTTAATGAAGTTGGGCTTGACCTTACTACAAAGCCCGAAACAAAACCAAACAAAAGAAGAAGAAGTCCACACATCCTATTTTTGTTGCAACATTTTTATAAAGAAAAAAAAAGGGGGCGAGTAATTTGTTAAACACAGATTAGGGTTTGTTCATCATAAACAGCAGCCTCCATTCTTAATCCCAATTCAAAACATCCCCATGTGACTCAATTTCTTCCAGCTCAGCTTTGGGGACCATAACAAGCTCAGGTCACTATCACTTTTTCAGAGATTGAAGACCAAAGAACGATTGGGATTTAAAGGCGTGTTTCCCACATCAAAACAAGGGCTCAGATCATCTCATGACAGTTGTGCATCACATGGAGCTCATAGAAGAACCTAGAAGATCATTTCAAAAAGAGCATATCCCTAATTTGATGTGAATATCCTTCAAGGGCAGAAGAGGAAATCAAGCATTAGGGTTTGTAGTTCGTTTTATCCTTCTAGAATCCATGTACCCTCTATATAAAGGGATTAGGTTCACTTATATTTATTTTTCTCTCGTCTCAGTTTTTTTAAAAATCCTTTGTAATGTCTTTGTAAGATAAATGAAAGTTTTGTTTAAAAAATATTCTGAGTATCATTGTCTTATTTAATTTACTGTTTAAATTTATTGTTTGAAAGATTGGTGGTAAGTTTTATGGTTAAGGCTTAGTCATAAGGAATTTGGTTCTGAGATCTCTCACCTTAGTTAGTTGAAATAGTTTTAGTTCGAAGTCATTTCAGAAATTAGTAACATTTCCATTTGGATTAAAAGGTTTTGAAAGGAAGGTTTAAAAGAAGAAGAGTTTTCAAAAAATTTTGTCAACTTAATTTTTTTAAACTGATATCACTATTCACGTTTGTTTCTTCTTAGCAGGGTTGTTAATTGGAAGCGTGTGGTTGTTTCGCTACCACAAAAGCTCGAAAATTTCAAGGGTGTGGATGTACGTCCTCTAGGAGCGTTTTTCTGTTACCTTTTTAATTTTCTGCTAAAAGAATTTGTGGTATGATTATTGATGCATAGGTCTGTGTACATTTATCTTGAGTACTTCAGTAAGAATTTTGAGTGTGTTTGTTGTTTTTTAGTTGTATTTTATAATTGCTTGATGAAGGTGTTTCTGTCAAAAAACTAATTACTCTGATACAAGAGATTTCACTAGTTGAAAGTTCGTTTCTCGGAATCTCCTCGAATTGATCACAGCTCTAAGTGGAATGATTTGTTCTTGGTGACAAATAGTGGTTTTGGTTTTCTATTCTAAATAAATGAAGTAAATAAAGATTAGAGCCAATAACAGTTAATCAATTAAAATAAAACTTGAATTAAAATTTAGCAATTAAATGGTAAAGCTGTAAAAGAACCTTACTGAAAAACTCGCTCTATTCGGAATATTATGCTACCCGGAATAAACTTGACAAGCGGAATAATTGACTCTATGCGGAATAAAGCTCTATGCGGAATAAACAGTGCTACTCGGAATAAAAGACCATGCAGAATATAAAGGCTATCCGGAATACTAATCCTACGCGGAATAAAAGTCTACTCGGAATAAGTTCTATGCGGAATTTATGAGTTCTATGCGGAATATTGGGCTATTCGGGATAAATCATTATATGCGGAAAAATCAAAGTTATGCGGAATAATGGAAACCATGCGGTATATAGGCACTATGCGGAATAATTAAAAATTCCGAATGGAAGAAAATGTAGGAAGACTACCCGGAATATATACATATTCTGAATAACGGAAAAAGAAAACAATCTATGCGGAACAAGGAAACATTCCGAATAAAGGACAAAGAAAAGGTACTATTCGGAATAGTGCTGGGATCGAAGAACAGTAACCGAAACTAAAAACAGGGGAACACGAATTCGCCTAAAATCAACCACGGATTTAACCAAATCTTAACCAAAACTAATAGCAATTCATCTACTACCCGTAAAGATCACATCCCAATCATAAAAACACAAATTCAACAACTTTTTAAGATCAAAACTCAACTAAATAAGAACTTAAGAACTTTGAATAAAAAGATGATGATGAACAAGATTAATGAAAAGATTAAATAAAAACTTGTATTGATGATTAAGATTCAGTAAACAAAATGAAGGATTAAACTTACAAGATTTAAGAACAAAAATCAAAGAAGAAGAAAACCACTCCTTAAGGGAGATGGTTCTTCCTACGAAATAGGAAAAGAGTAACTGAAACTAAAACTAGGTGCCAAATTTTGTGAGGGTGATTCCTTTATATAGGCTAAGTGGTTGGTTGGTGAGTGGGCTTTCTCCCTTTCTTCTTGTCTTCTCGTCTTTTCAGAAAAGTTGACGTTTTCGATTCTGATTCGGGATTTGTCGACGATTAAATTCAACTCGTCTTTTAATTTCTTCGTTTAATAGACTTGAGTTTCTTCGACATATGTAAATCTTCCATCTTTGGTCCTTTTTCTTCGATAAATCTTCAAACATGCCCATTGACTTCAAATCTTTAGCATCTCTTGGACAACAGACTTCGTTTTTAATCTTTTTCCTTGATAAAACCCATTCAATCCCATGTTTTCTTCAATATTCATCCGGTTAGCTCTGAAAACACATTAAACACAAAAACCACGCATAATTCCAAACAAATGATATTAAACACGCGTTTTGGTCTTGTTTTAGTAAGAAATAAGTGGTAAAAGGATGGGTGTTTTCACACCTATCAAATCCCCTACACTTAACCATTGCCATGCCCTCATGCAATGCTTAGTGATAAAGCAAATTTACACTTTTCTCATAATCAATCAACCTTGGCCTTATTAGCATACTACTAAACAAAAATTTAAATACTAAGAGAAATTAAAACTTTAAAGGAGATAAAGGATAGCAACCATTTTCACTTGAAAATAGCTGTATGGAAATAACTTGTAAAGAGATCAGGGACTTACATTAGGGCTTTGGTGCTGCGAAGATTTATCACCCTCAAGTTTCACGTTCCCTAAACTAAGCTTAAAAACGAGATCATTGTTATTATAAGTTAGCATATCAAACACTTACACACATGACTTAATTAAATGCTTAAACTCCCTTATTCCTAGGTGTATCTCTTATATTTTATTTTTGTCTTAGAATGATCATGAAGATGCATTTTTAGACTTATTTCGATAGTTTATTTAGCCTGAAAGCAAAGTAGGACGATTTGATAAATAGTTAGCTAAAGGACAAAATCTCTTAAAACTGCTTCTCGGGATATCAAAAAGTTCATATCTTGGCATAACTTGGTTCACGATTTGAGACCTTTCTCGGGCCGACATTTGGCATGTACTTCATACTTCATATCTTCGAGAGACGTTCTTGAGATAATGGTCTTCTCATCGTTAATAGAGTTTCTTCACTTGGAGACTTTTGAGGGGTACTCCAACTTTGTTGACCACGACTTCATGATTATTTCTTCAATCGCTAATTGGGATTTTGAGATACAACGATCCGCCTCCTTTTCGAACATGGATCTATTTATCCTCATACCTTGTTAGGGTCTTTTCGGATAGACTTCTCCATGATCTTTATGGGAGTTGATTGCTTTTCGTCGTGAGTCTTGATCCTTCACATTGATTTTGTGAATAATGCTTTACACATCACTTTGGATCTTCAGCAATAAAATGGAATCCTCATGCCTTGTTAGGGCCTTTTCGGACTCGCCAATCTTCGCGCCCCGCTTCATAAGTTATGCCTTGGCTATGAACTCTTATCATTACCGAGCAACTTTTAAACGATCTTGGGCTAGAAGCTAAGTGACTTTTCAGATCGTACGACCTTACTTATTGCAGATAAATTATTAGCAAGTGATGGGAGAATAGGCAAATAATTACACCAAGTGAGCTTGTGCAAGATTACCGACTTATAATTGACTCTATCATTTCTCGTCCTCCACAATTTAAAATCTCAAGTAATGAGACTCGTGGATGCTTAGCCTAATAAACCAATTAAGGTCTACATGGTTAAGGATACTAGCTAGAATAAACTTGGATAAGTCTATTCGGGTTGAGTCAAAATAATCGCAACGGGCCTAATATATCAAAGATTTCTAAACTAGCTATACCACTTTATTAATAATTTTGACTTTATTGCGGGGTATATACATATGCAAGCAACGACAAAAAATTACGACTAAATGGCCAAAGTTAATAAAAAATTTGAAAAATGTTGAAAAATATGATTTTCCGGTTAAATGAAGGCATTTTCATGGAAAAGTCCACTTAAAACTTTGATAGAAGTCCCCCTACACATAAGATAAACATTGTCCTCAATGTTTAAGCATGTGGGAAAAGTCTCCCCTACACTTATGACATTGTGCACGTTGGTTAACTCAAGTTAAGGAAGAGACGACTAAAGTGATCAATTTCAAATGTGAGTATGAAGAAAATTGAATCACGATAGTTGAGAGATAGAACCGGATTTCGGATAACACGGGAGCACGGTTCTTCAAAGGTTCCAAAAGTGCATTCATCCCTGTAATCACATCACCACACAAAGACAAACACCTATATAGGTCCCCCTACACTTAGGAGGTTAAAACGAAAAGGGATAGATACTCGGGCTGCCTCCCGAGGAGCGCTTGATTTTGATAACCGAGTCACGAGCCTGACTCGACCCAAAATTAGTTCATGGGGAACATGGTGAGGGATGGAATCATCTCCTGAGAGATGTCCTCACCAAAGTACAACTTCACTCGTTGGCCATTCACCTTAAAATTAGGTCCATTAGGTTGAGCGAGCTCGAGAGTACCATATGGAAAAATTTGGGCAATGGTGAATGGGCCGGACCAACGAGATTTCAGCTTGCCCGAAAAGATTTTCAACCGAGAGTTAAAGAGTAAAACTTTGTCTCCAACTTGGAACTCTCGGTTCTTAATCTTAGAGTCGTGAATGAGCTTAGTCTTCTCCTTATAGATCAAAGAATTTTCATAAGCCTCATTACGGAGTTCGTTCAGCTCATTGAGTTGGATCTTGCGTAGGTCACCGGCTTTGTTGATATCAACATTAGCCCACTTCAAGGCCCAGTAAGCCTTGTGCTCCAACTCAATGGGGAGGTGGCATGCTTTCCCGTACACGAGACGATATGGTGTACAACCAATCGGAGTCTTGTATGCGGTATGAAAAGCCCACAAAGCATCATCAAGTTTATCAGCCCATGAGGTACGATGCTCTCCCATGGTTCTTTCCAGAATTCGCTTTAATCCTCGGTTAAAGATTTCAGCCTGGCCATTAGTTTGTGGGTGGTAGGCGGTGGAAAGACGATGATTTACACCATACTTAGCCATGACTCTAGCAAATTAGTCGTTGCAAAAATGAGTCCCGCGATCACTAATAATGGCACGAGGCACACCGAATCTAGCGAATAGCGATTTCAAAAAGTTACAAACCACCCTTGCGTCATTAGTGGGTAAAGCTTTGGCTTCAACCCATTTGGAGACGTAGTCAACGGCTACAAGGATGTATTTGTTTCCTTTAGAAGAAGGGAATGGCCCCATAAAGTCGATACCCCAAACATCAAAGATTTCACATTCCTGAATGAAATTCTGAGGCATCTCGTCTTTATGTGTGATCTTGCCTTGTTTTTGGCAAGCATCACAATGTTTAACCATCTCGTGAGCATCACGATAGATGGTGGGCCAATAAAATCCCGAGTCAAACACTTTTTTGGCAGTGTAGTTGGGACCATAGTGACCACCGGTGGGTCCTTTGTGGCAAGCGTCAAGGATTTCCAAAGCTGTCGGTCCATCAATACATCGGCGAATAATCAAATCAGCACATTGTTTGAATAGATACGGGTCATCCCAAAAGTAAGTCTCAATGTCGTTAAAGAACTTCTTCTTTTTCTGGGAGCTTAACCCGTCAACGAGGATTCCACCCGCCAAGTAGTTTGCAATGTCCGCAAACCACGGGGTTTCATCAGCAGTCGAGTTGATAGACATTAAGGTCTCCAGTGGAAAAGAATCATTGATTTATTTGTTCGGATGATCCCCCTGGTAGGGATCCTCAAGTCTACTGAGATGATCCGCGGCTAGGTTTTCAGCTCCCTTCTTATCTCGAATTTCGATTTTAAATTCTTGAAGTAGCAAAACCCAGCGAAGAAGTCTTGGTTTGGAATCTTGTTTAGTTAACAAGTACTTCAACGCGGAATTATCAGTATAAACGATTGTGGTGGAAAGGACAAGATAGGGGCGGAACTTTTCAAAAGCATAGACAACAGCTAAAAGCTCTTTTTCGGTTGTCGTATAATGCAATTGGGCCCCCGTCATTGTCTTGCTAGCATAGTGGATTGGTTGGAAGTGTTTGTTCACTCTTTGGCCTAAAACCGCACCAATAGCAAAGTCGCTAGCATCGCACATTAACTCGAAAGGCAGCTCCCAATTAGGGGTAACCAAGACTGGTGCCTTAGTTAGCTTATCCTTAAGCGAGTTGAAGGCTTCAAGACACTCTTTGGAAAAGATAAAAGGAGTATCTTTTTCCAAGAGGTGGGTCATCGAGCGAGCGATTTGAGAAAAATCTTTGATAAATCGACGGTAGAATCCTGCATGACCCAGGAAACTTCTCACACCCTTCACGGTTGAAGGTGGAGGCAACTTAGCGATAACATCGACTTTAGCACGGTCTACTTCAAGACCGGCTTTGGAGATCTTGTGTCCTAGCACGATGCCCTCTTTTACCATAAAATGGCATTTTTCCCAATTAAGAACAAGGCGAGTGTCTTCACACCGCTTCAGCATACGTTCTAAATCGGAAAGGCAAGCAGAGAATGAATCGCCATAAACCGAGAAATCATCCATGAATACTTCCATAGTGTCTTCCACCATGTCATGGAAGATAGCCATCATACACCTTTGGAACGTCCCAGGAGCATTACATAAACCAAAAGGCATGCGTTTGTAAGAAAATGTTCCATATGGACAAGTGAATGTGGTCTTTTCTTGGTCCTTGGGATCGATGGGTATTTGAAAATACCCGGAGAAACCGTCTAAAAAGCAGTAATAGTCATTACCTGCTAGACGCTCGAGCATTTGATCCATGAAGGGAAGGGGAAAGTGATCTTTTCTCGTGGCATCATTGAGCTTGCGATAATCAATACAAACTCTCCACCCAGTAACGAGACGAGTGGGAATCAACTCGTTGTGTTCATTGGAAACAACGGTTATTCCGCCCTTCTTGGGCACACAATGGACGGGACTTACCCAAGGCGAATCCGAAATAGGGTAAATCAAGCCGGCATCAAGAAGTTTGATAACCTCTTGTTTGATGACGTCATGAATATGAGGATTAACCCTTCTTTGGCTCTGGATTGCGGGTTTAAAGTCATCTTCCATGAGAATCTTGTGAGTACAAAAGTTCGGATCAATTCCGCGGATATCGGAAATTTTCCAAGCAATTGCCTTCTTATGATCTTTAAGCACGGCGATTAGGCGAGATTTCTCTTCTTCTATTCTTCAAGGAACACGTACTCGAGATGGGGCGGCAACTCCTTAAGTTCTAAATCCGGAGGATTTTCGATGGGAGGCGTTTTCAGAGTCGGAGCATCGATAGCAATAACCGTGGGAGATGGTGGAGAAAGATTGTCTTCTTTAAGAAGGTTCTCAATGAGGCGGAGATCTTCATCCCAATTGGTGGTAGAATCATCATTAGCTAAGTTCACATCTCCCATGGTGGCTTCCAAATCTTTCCAAAGGAAATCACTTTCTCCAAATAGAGATAGTGATGAATCGATAGAGGAAACGGTCTCAACATTGGGGAGAGAGGTAGGAATACTTTTGCAAGCATCTTTGAAGTGTTCTTCACAAGCCTCATCAAGAACGTCAATACAATTAACACTCTCGTTAGAATAAGGCTGTTTAGACAACTTTCCCATGTTGAAAACGATTTTATCGTCACCCACTCTCATGATAAGCTCATCGGCTTCAACATCGATGAGAGTGCGACCGGTCCTCAAGAATGGACGACCAACAATTAATGGCACACGAGGGTCCATGTCATAGTCCACAACGACGAAATCGGCAGGGAAAGTGAATTTGTCGACTCCTACAAAGACATCTTCGACTATCCCCACTAGATAAGAAACCGTACGGTTAGCCAATTCCAAAGTCATTTTGGTGGGGACTAGCTCAGGGAGAGAAAATTGCTTCCAAATGCTTAAGGGCATTAGATTAATACTGGCACCTAGATCGGCTAGGGCCATGCAATTCTCTACTCCCGGGAAGTTGCAAGGGATTAAGAAACGACCCGGATCACCAAGCTTGGTTGGAAATTTCCGTAAGAGTACTGCAGAGCAATTCTCATTAAGTTGGGTGTTAGCAATATCAAGAAGCTTCTCCTTGTCGCTAAGAAGATCTTTGAACATTTTTGCGTATTTAGGCATTTGAGCGAGAGCCTCAGCGAAGGAGATATTGAAATTCAGTTGTTTAAACATTTTAAGAAAGTTCGAAACCTGAATATCGTCCTTGCTTTTGAGCTTCTCTTTCCTTAACCTTGAGAGATAAGGTATTTCGAAAGAAGAGGAAGGCTTTGGGAGAATAGGATCACTCACATCCTTGGGCGGAGGAGGGGTAGAAGTAAGAGGTGGAGAAATTGGGGAAGGAGAAGGATGAGGAATAGGAGCAGGTGACTCGTTCTCCTTAGTCACAACCACCAGTGGAGGTATAGGAAGCTCGGGTTCCTTGGTACCTTTGCCACTGCGAGTGGTGATTGCTTTCATCTCCCCTCTTGGATTCGCAACGGTGTTACTCGGAAGAGTACCCGAAGAAGAGGGTTGATTACCTTGGAAAAAACTAGCCATCATGTTCTTTAAGTCATTCGTTTGACTATCCAAAGTGTGTCTCATATCAGCTCTCAGATCGTTCCCTTGTTTCACCAGGTCTGCTTTCAAGTTGAGCACTTCCCGCTGAAGATTTCCCACGATCACATCGTTAGTCCTCATGTAGATTTCCACTTCTTGGTGTAAAGCGGTGGGTTGGTTGGGAGGAGCATTGTATGCGGGTGGTTGATAAGCAGGTTGCTGGTAAACTTGGTTGTTTCTTTGAGGTGGATGTTGTTGTTTGTGAGGTGGTATGTATGGTCCACGAGATGGTTGTGGTTGTTGAGCAGGGCGGTTGAGGTTTTGTTGTTGGTTGGGGCTGTTAGGAGTAAAACCGGGTGGTGAGAGATAGTTGTTGGAGCGGTAGCTAAGCAAGTTGCGGTCACCTTGAGGACGAGCTTGATAAGCGGGTTGAGGATAGGTGCCATATGCTGCATTAACATTCTCAGAAGGGTAGTCTTGGGTGGCATTACAAGTGGTGTAAGAGTGAGGACCCCCACATATTTCACATGGTTGGCTAACAGCATTGACTTGAGCGTCTTTAGCGTTTCTAGCGTTGATGTTGTTGGTCTTGCTGGCGGTTTGGGTAGCAAGCGATTCAAGAAGCGCAGTGATTTTGTCAAGTCGCTTGTCGCTGTCATTAGTACTAGCACTAGCGACGTTGGTCCGAACACTCTTGGTTTGCACACGAGACTTATTCTCAATGATATCCCAAGAAGCATTGGAAGTTTTAGCCAAAAGATTACCCCCCGAGGCACTATTTAGTGAATCTTGGTCATTCATGCTTAAACCATTATAAAAAGTGTTAATTTGGTGCACTTTGGTAAAACCATGTTGTGGGCATTTTCTCAAAAGGTCTTTAAAACGATCCCAAGATTCACTAAAAGACTCATCGTACTTTTGTTCAAAATTGATAATTTCATTCCGCAAAGCGGTAGTACGAGAGGGTGGGAAAAAGTAGTTTATAAACTTGGTCTCCAAATCCGTCCACGTAAGAATACTTTGTGGCGGTTCCTTAGCAAGCCAATGCCGGGCTTGTCCCTCTAAAGAAAAGGGAAAAAGTTGTAAACGGATTACCTCTTGTGGAACACCATTGAATTTGACCGTATTCGTGAGTTGTAGGAATCTCTTGATGTGTGAATGTGGATCATCAATGGTACGCCCCAAGAATGGTTGAGTAGAGACCATCTGGATAAAGCCGTATTTGAGCTCAAAGTTGTTGGCTGCAATCGCGGGTATGACAATTGGATCATTGTTACCATCTACATGTGCTTGCAGAAGTTCAATCATCGGGCGATTATCCGGTAGAGGCTCATTGTTGTTGTTATTATTGTTGTTGAAAGGTGGATTGTCATTGTTATTATTATTGTTTTGAGGTGGGTTATTGTTGTTGTTTTGTACGCCCAAGAATGGTTGAGTAGAGACCATCTGGATAAAGCCGGATTTGAGCTCAAAGTTGTTGGCTGCAATCGCGGGTATGACAATTGGATCATTGTTACCATCTACATGTGCTTGCAGAAGTTCAATCATCGGGCGATTATCCGGTAGAGGCTCATTGTTGTTGTTATTATTGTTGTTGAAAGGTGGATTGTCATTGTTATTATTATTGTTTTGAGGTGGGTTATTGTTGTTGTTTTGTACACCGGCCATGTCTAAGTCTTCGAGAGGCTCGGGCTCTTGATAAGACGTTGATCGTGTCGCATGCACCTGCAAAAGAACTAACAAAGCAAAAACAAAGCAAAAATATTTTTGGTTTTTATGTTTTTTAATTTTTAGGATTTTTTGAAAAATTTATATTTTTTAGGGTGTTTGAGAATTTTTATGAAAAAGTAACGTTCAAGGGGAACGGATCCCAAAATCCAAGTTATCACAAAAAACTGTTTATCTTAACGAGAAGAGCTGGCAGCGGCGCCATTTGATACACTCGTTTTGCTATGGTTCAGATTAAGTTCTCGGTATCTCCTCGAATTGATCACAGCTCTAAGTGGAATGATTTGTTCTTGGTGACAAATAGTGGTTTTGGTTTTCTATTCTAAATAAATGAAGTAAATAAAGATTAGAGCCAATAACAGTTAATCAATTAAAATAAAACTTGAATTAAAATTTAGCAATTAAATGGTAAAGCTGTAAAAGAACCTTACTGAAAAACTCGCTCTATTCGGAATATTATGCTACCCGAAATAAACTTGACAAGCGGAATAATTGACTCTATGCGGAATAAACAGTGCTACTCGGAATAAAAGACCATGCAGAATATAAAGGCTATCCGGAATACTAATCCTACGCGGAATAAAAGTCTACTCGGAATAAGTTCTATGCGGAATTTATGAGTTCTATGCGGAATATTGGGCTATTCGGAATAAATCATTATATGCGGAAAAATCAAAGCTATGCGGAATAATGGAAACCATGCGGTATATAGGCACTATGCGGAATAATTAAAAATTCCGAATGGAAGAAAATGTAGGAAGACTACCCGGAATATATACATATTCCGAATAACGGAAAAAGAAAACAATCTATGCGGAACAAGGAAACATTCCGAATAAAGGACAAAGAAAAGGGACTATTCGGAATAGTGCTGGGATCGAAGAACAGTAACCGAAACTAAAAACAGGGGAACACGAATTCGCCTAAAATCAACCACGGATTTAACCAAATCTTAACCAAAACTAATAGCAATTCATCTACTACCCATAAAGATCACATCCCAATCATAAAAACACAAATTCAACAACTTTTTAAGATCAAAACTCAACTAAATAAGAACTTAAGAACTTTGAATAAAAAGATGATGATGAACAAGATTAATGAAAAGATTAAATAAAAACTTGTATTGATGATTAAGATTCAGTAAACAAAATGAAGGATTAAACTTACAAGATTTAAGAACAAAAATCAAAGAACAAGAAAACCACTCCTAAAGGGAGATGGTTCTTCCTACGAAATAGGAAAAGAGTAACTGAAACTAAAACTTGGTGCCAAATTTTTTGAGGGTGATTCCTTTATATAGGCTAAGTGGTTGGTTGGTGAGTGGGCTTTCTCCCTTTCTTCTTGTCTTCTCGTCTTTTCAGAAAAGTTGACGTTTTCGATTCTGATTCGGGATTTGTCGACGATTAAATTCAACTCGTCTTTTAATTTCTTCGTTTAATAGACTTGAGTTTCTTCGACATATGTAAATCTTCCATCTTTGGTCCTTTTTCTTCGATAAATCTTCAAACATGCCCATTGACTTCAAATCTTTAGCATCTCTTGGACAATAGACTTCGTTTTTAATCTTTTTCCTTGATAAAACCCATTCAATCCCATGTTTTCTTCAATATTCATCCGGTTAGCTCTGAAAACACATTAAACACAAAAACCACGCATAATTCCAAACAAATGATATTAAACACGCGTTTTGGTCTTGTTTTAGTAAGAAATAAGTGGTAAAAGGATGGGTGTTTTCACACCTATCATACTCCATATTAGATTTATTTTCTTGGACAATTTGGAAGTTAAAAATTTGGAATCCTGCTAGATGATAGATACCATGCCTATTTTGTTCTGATTCATCTTTCATTAGGCGTTTAGTCAGTTTTTGTATAAGTTTGATTAGCTTAAAATTGAGTTTAAGTGCCTTTAGAAAGTTTCTGCTTATAAACAATTGGCTTGAATCTGATAATTCTTGGGTGAATCTGATAAACAAGTGCATTCTCGTTTTCTTAAACTGTTGCATACTTGTGTTTGTATTGTGCCTGCGCTTTCCCCAACATAACCCGTGATAGATTAAACCAAATAGTGCAAGTGTGTTCGTAATTTGTGAAGGAGTTGGTCAATGTGCATCCAGTAAAAGAAATAAGATAACCAAAAACGCAACCTGTTGGGTTTTGGTGTTAATTTTCGGGTATACTATTAGATTCAGGACAGATTTAAGTGTTCATTGGAAGCTGTCTAGTTTTGGATAGCCATGATGGTCTTAAAAACTTAGAATATCTCACTAATATGCTAGTTTAAACCCACTACCTAAGTTCTGTTTCACTTTTGTGTTTGCTAAATGTTTGCGTAGGATCATCACCATTCTTGCTTATTGATTCCTGTTAAGTGTGGCATTTGTGGAGTTCATTTTCTGTCTTTATAGTCAGTAGGAACTTTAGGCTTGTGTGTTGATTATTTGTCCTTGTTTTTAATTCTTGTGCGTTATTGGTTGTTGTATGTACACTGGTGCATAAGCTAACTGCTTATTGCCCC